>JANHGO010000075.1:40549256-40565155 GCA_024606505.1 Aquila spilogaster | reverse complement strand
GATTAGACATAGCCCATTTCTCCCATCCCCTGCTGCGAGTGCTGAACCAGCAACTTTGCCATGTTTTGATCAGATGCTCTCAGCACTGACATATAAATCAGGGACAGTACTAAAGGGATAGGGGAAGAATCAGCAAAGAGCCAAAATCAAGGGCAACTTGGAAGGAAAAATGGGACTAAAAAGAGCTTAAAAAGCACATAGCTTTGAATCTATATGTACTTCTAAAGGGGATAAGGGGAGTTGTTACTTTCAAATGAATTCATGCATTTTCAGGTTTTTGAATGTGCATCACCCCAGTAAGAAACCTCCGGTGGGCTGAGCCTCAGAATGAAGTGCAGGATGAAAATGAGTTTTAACTGGAAATTGTTAAGGGCAGTTGTTAAGAACTTTGAAATTTAAGAACCGCCTACAGCAACTGGTGTAGGTGGCACTTGTAACGCTGTGCTTGATGTTGACTTAATGGCTCAGAAGATGTGTATGGGTGTAACTTCTATACGAAGATTTGGAAGCTTACAAGCAGTAGGGGGACCAACTTTTTATACAATCTGATAGTGATAGGACAAGGGGGAATGGCTTTAAACTAAATAAGGGGAGATTTAAGTTAGATGTTAGGAAGAAATTTTTTACTCGGAGGATGGTGAAGCTCTGGCACAGGCTGCCCAGAGAGGTGTGGATGCTCCATCTCTGAAGGCACTGAAGGCCAGGTTGGATGGGGCCCTGGGCAGCCTGATCTGGTGGCTGGCAACCCTGCCCATAGCTGAAGGGTTGGAACTAGGTGATCTTTAAGGTCCCCTCCAACCAAAACCATTCTGTGATACGATTAGCAGAAAGGCTTAAAGACATAAATACGTTATCTTTATGGATGCCAGCTAAAAATACAGGGCAGTAGGAAGAAAAAAGATGAAGAGGATGATGATCTTTCAAGAATCTCATGGTGATCTTGTGAGGATTTTACTTGTTCTTTTAGTTATCAGAAAGAAACTGTGGTACTAAGGTGCTCCAACACTGTAGCAATGGAGGAAGGTCTGGTGCTGACAGCTGTTCTTACAACATACAGGACACAGCATGAGGAAGAGGAAATACATTGTACTGATCATGTCTGATGCCTACAAGTGCCTTCCTAATACTTCGCTTACATTTTTCTGAAAGTAGCCACCATTAAAGAAAGCAATTAACTTTCAAAAGAAACATTTTGAATGAGAGCGATGAGGAAAACTTTCAAAGTAAGACATACTCATTTTTGCAATACAGTGCTATGCCATTTTTCAGTTTGCAATTGTACTTGTTGACTGTCTAAACCCTCACTTTACAATACAAAATCCCATGGGTGCAGAAGAAAAATCTGTGTATGACAACTGATACACACACAGACACACCCACAAATTATTGCATAGATACTCAATTTTAAACTCTTACGAAAATTCTATCACATCTCTTGAAGAACTGTTTAAATCTTAAATATATGACATACTCAGGCATCTTTGTAGTACAGCAGTCTAAGATACAGTCACTCCTCAATTACTTTACAGTATGGTCTGTGACTGAACTTCAAAAGGGTGTAGGAGAGGAGCCATGTAAAGCATCTGACGTGAGTTCATGTGATTAAAAAGAAGAATGGCAGAGTGGCAACAAAAAGCTTCTGGGTTCAGCCAAACATAACTGTTAGACAAAAACCTTCACTCAATTATTCCATTTCATCGTGAATTTTTCACTCTGAATGCAAGAATTCTGCATTACCATTGGTGAAAATGAAGCTCTTTTGCTCCATGTGGCTTTTTAAACCTGATCATTTGTATTTATGACTACAAATAGAGATCATACACGGGGTCAAGCATTTTCTAAAATCCTTTGGTGCAGACTCACTCAGTACAATACATCCCGTAGTTTTAGTTGGCAAATATAACGGAAACAAGAATGAAAGCCATAAGATCTTAGGCACTTGAAAAAGAACAAGATTGTTATCTCCAGTTTTCAATTGCTATTAGTGGGAAAAGTAGCCAGCAATATGTAGGTCAGCATCAGTAGCTGCTTTGGTAGTCTGAGAACAGTTTAAAGGAAGGAAGAGGTTTCTCTTTGTGGTTGAATAAGTTACTCTATATCCATGAAGTAGCTGTGTCTCACTCCCAAAGGGAGAAGCATTATCAGCAAATGAATGAACAGGGCATTCTATGTTATGCCAGTAGCACTGTCTTTGAAAACAAGGGAGACAAGAAAAATAGATTCAGTGTGGCTTTTATTTTCCTGTCTACCATTGTAAAGGAGCTCCTCCATTAACTCATTCTTGTCAGGTTGAATTGAAAGTGACAGTTAATAACTTACACCAGCATCTGCTTTCACTTGATGGAGCAACGGAGCTCTGCAGTGTCCTGACAGTGTGTGGACAGACCTGGTTTGTGAGCAGAAGTAGTATCTTGTATTAGAATATTAGGTACAGCTGGAGAAAAAAATATGGGTATGTTCTTGAGCCAGCAAGCACTTCTTTATGTCACATGGAAACTCTGGTTCTTACTGATACACTAGTAAAATCTAGAGGGTGTAAACATTCTGCTTCAACTAAATTATCAGAAGTTCAGTTCCTTACTGATACCACCCCACTCACTTAATTAAGCTGCACTGAGCTTTCCCAGCAGGCAGAATCTGGAGCTGAGATAGGAAAATAATGAATATTTTTATTTTACAGACTATGCAATGACTGATCCAGATGATAGCCTTTTCAGCAGTGTGGGAACCAAGCAACTCTGACCAGTGACAGGGAAACCACGTCAGCCCATGAGCGATACTGTTCATGCAGTGAACGCACTGAGCAGCAGCCTATTGGGTGGGGACCTGCATTGTGCTGTCCTAACAGTTCAGGAAGGACCGGGGCCTGGGCAGGCATGGTGCCTGGCAGCGTGTCAGTGTTTTCCTAGTCATCTCTCTAATCCCTTAATCAATTTATAGTACTAACATTGTATATTATACTATCTCTTTGAAGGCATTCTAACCTAGAAAAAAAATAGACATAAACCAATGCTTTGCTCTATCTAAAATTTGCACTTGGTCTTTTCCATGAGATCTGTAGTGCTCAAGCCATAGCAACATATCTAACAGGCACAAAGCATGCTTAGATTAAGCCAATAGTCACCATTGCATAAGGAGACGCATCACACCCTGTACTCAAATTGTCTGGACATTCCTTAAGAGTGTTTACTCTTGTCATCACGCTTTCAGTAATTTCCAAACATGAGAAAATTGTGATGCCAAATTTTATTTTGTTCTTTCATCAGTGCGTAGGACAGCACATTTTTGTTGCACTCACTTTATTCCCTCTGTCAGGTAGGACAAATTTTGCCTTTAATTATACCCTATTCTAAATGAACACTTATGTCCAAAGTGCTGATGTCTCCCAGCATTTCTACACTGACTGTCTCACAAACCATTAGGTTTGTTTGTTGTTCCTTTTTTCTTCACATTGTCACGTTGCCATTTTTTGCAGTATGATTTGTAGCATTTCCCTTTCATCTTCACCTGAAACCTTTTCTGAACGGAACACATAGAAAAAAAAAACCCTCAAAAGTGGGACATATTTTCCTAGTGATGATCTTTACTGTTTTTCTTTCCCTCCTTTTCCATCCCTCGCCTTATTTCTCTAGATTCTTTTGCAGTGGCCTAGATTTAACATCCTTTTACACATTATTCTTGCAGCTGCAAAATCCTGCTAATATCATATTGAGCTAGTCCGAAGAAGTTATTTAGGGCAGGGACAGTCTTTTTGGTCTGCGTTAGCACACAGATGTCCTGAGCCAGAACTGAAACTCAGAGATACTGCCATTATATGAATGGTAGCGGGAGAACTAAATATATCTGTATACCTGTATCTGTGGGGGAAAGTACAAGTATCTAACATTTGAATGAAATCTATTCTGCTTACTCACTTCATCTCTGATCCAAAACAACGCTCCTTCTCCTTTATTTTTTCACAGGTCACCTACTTCCTCTCTTGCCCTTCTACAACCCCTGTCCTCATTCTGTTAATTTCCTTCAGATTCTTGCTGCAGAATTATTGCTGTATTTTCACAGATACTCACTGTAGCAAAAGGTAACAATGTCAGTGATCCACTGAAACAAAAGAGGAAGGGATACCATAGACTGTCACTGCTGAAAAAGTATTTAATGTGATGGAGTGTGATGATGACTCAGAAACAGAACAAATGCTTTAGAGGGAGGCAAGAAGAAAAGGACGCACTTGACTGCTTTTTTAAGACTGCTTACAAGTGAGACAATAATTCCTTCCCAACCAAAGTGACAATCAGCTGATATCCTGAAGCAGAATTGATTATTCAGTTTACCAAACACAATGTAAGTTGTCACCCAATTACACTAAATTGTTGTAATAATGTATTATTTTCGTTGCAGTCATGCTAGGAAGCCTTGGTGACAGATCAGAATCCAATTTTCAATGCCTCAACACAGAGAAGAATTGGAGATTCTTTCCCCAAAGAGTTTGTGAAAGATGATTGACAAGAAAAATACACGGAACCTGGCCATTTGTATTGGTCAGCACAACGAGGAGCAATAGTATTACACCAATTGTTTAACGAAGACATTGCAGGGGAGTAGACTTCTAAAAAGGTATTACAAGGATTACAATGCAATTACTTAGAAGATGTTTAAGAGATGCTCCACCTGTACAGAGGCTTGGATGAGAAAATAATAATTAAGTGATAAAGGTGGCATCAAAAGGAGTAATTGTGGAAATAACACCTAGCTAGTGTGTGAAATGTTGGGTAACTAATCCACACAGAGCCTTGAAAGTAATTGAAGTGGTGAAAAGGGGGCATGTTATAAAGGCAGGGCACAAACAGATAATGCCACAGCACAACCAAGAAATCAGGAAGATAATCTCTGCAGCAACATGTTGATGATTAAATTTATATAAGATGGAATTCATTGGTATTGGAAGAAAGAGGTTATAGCTACTGAGCTGCAATTATGATGAATCTTCATTTCTGGATATAGGGAAGGAAAGGATTTTAGCTCTGTTATACAAGTAGAAAACACTGCCTTCCTGTACAGCTTGGATGTGATGATCTACAGAAATAAACAAGTTAAAAATACAGTTCAGTTTGTACACCCAAATGCTGGTGAAGATGATGAAAAATAAAGGAAGCACGAAAGCTTGTAGGCAAATTATTGCCAGAAAGCAATGTTGAGATTTTAATTTGTAAGAACTAAAAAGAAAAACAAACAAAAAAATTAACATTCTGTTTTTTAAAGAAAATAATCAGTGTTGAAAACCAACATTATTTATGTGCATTACACGATGATACTTTCACTGAAGAATCACTAGCAGATAAAATCAAGAAAAAGTAACTGCTGGAAAAATCTCATTTTCCAAATACTAATGTGAAGTACTCAGTTTCTAAGACAAGAAGAACGGAGACGATATTGAGTATTTTTATTATTCACTACTAAGAGAAATGAAGAGCCATTGCTTTCTTAATCCATTAAAGCCCAAAAGAAATCTATGTCCTACAGAAAATGAATAGGGAAAAAAAAAAAAAGTGATATTTCCAAGAATGAGCCAATGTTCATTCTTGGATATACATTGTCCCTTATAGCAGATAATTATGTGTGGGAAAAGGATCTCTGAAAATGTAAAAGAAAAATCTCATGGAAGACAAAATGTATCAAGACTGAGAAAGCAACAGTACTCTGGGGCATCTGTAGGATTGTACACAAGAGTTCAAAACTGTCAAAGGAAAGAAATGCAAACATTCTTCTTGCATCTAGATTTGCAGTTGGGGCAATTACTGACTCAATTACCTGCCTGCATATGTAATTAGGTAATCTGCTCCGTTTCTGTGGTACTGACAGCCTTTGTAATGGCACCCTGTACTTTCACTGAGATCTATTAATTAAATCAAAGGACAGAGCCTAGAGGTTTCTGCATCTCATGTAGGCTGAGTCACATGTTGATTCTGTTGTTCCATGTGATAACCTGAATAGGCAGCTAGGTGGAATTAATTAGGCATTCTCACTTGGGAACTAGTTATCTGCAGCAACAGATATTACTGTGTTTACAAATATCAGAAAGGGTGGGATTTTGAAGCTTTCTACTGTAGGATAAAGCTTAGGAGGAACCTAGAGTCTCTCCTCCTCCCTGTTAAATTCTAGATCATCTGAGGTTTGTTTCTTTTAGAAACAAAGAATCTGCAAAATACCTCTTTTTAATCCAAAGACAGATCAAGTCTAGCTTCATAGTGGGAAAAATGCATTTGTTTCCAACTTTTTTCCTTTCTCCTACCAGCTTGTTACTAGACCCTTCACACTATCACATGGTGAATTTTACACCTGACGTAAAAGATCAAGGAACACAGTTATGATTGCTATTAGAAAAAGAGCAGAAAAGATTAAGTATATTACCAGTGAAATATGTCAGTGCTAAGCAGTGTATTTGCTCAATGACTCTAGCACACTACAGGAGAATACAACAATCTAAATAACACAGTGATCTCTGCCATTCTAACTTGAGAGACAATTCCTTCTTTCCAGACCTCAAATCAAGCAATCAGCCTAACTCTGGGGATGAGCAAAACTCATCAGCCAGGCATTTGTAAAAGTAAAATACTGCTTGCCAAATCAACTCTCAAGCTGCGACCAGCGCCCAGTGCTTCAGAGAAGGATAGTAAAAGGGGTTTAGAAGCATGATGCAGAAAGAAATTTCAGCATTTCCATGCAGTTTAGTTCTGAGTCAAATCTAGAGAGGAGAAAAAAAAAAATCAAACATAGATTTCACGTTGTACACCCCGAGGATGACAACACTTCTATTCCATTCCATTTTAAGAAAACAAATGACTAGAGCTTTTAGGCAAACTGTTGATGAGATTTTAGCCAGGATAGGGAAGAATTTCATTTTTAAGAGCTAAAGACAATAAGAAAAAATAGCAAAACAAACAAAATACTCATAGTTTTGAATAGGTGAGAATTGCCTGAATTAAAATTAATAATAACTCAATAAAGTGTTTTTCAGTGAGTTTTGATTACTTTTGAGGAAAAAGGTAGCCAAATTATACATCAAAATGGAAAACATCCTTTCTGCCTCTTGCAGTTATCTAGATAGATTCTGTACACTGTGGTGTCCATAAAAAATAAATATGAAACAAAGAAACATCAACCAGATGTTAAGGGGCTTCTCAAATCCACTGGGGGTAGGTATAAACCAAATACTCATGACTTAAAATACCAGGTAAAATATCTGCCTCATTATTCCCTCCTAAACTACGATCTCTTCCATACACTGAAGCCTGTTCATTTCATTTTACCTCTTCTTTAGCTTCCTTGCTTCACAGTAGAAAAAAATGCATGCTTTTTTAACAGCATCTAACTAGGGAAAGAATAAAAGAGAAAAGGCACATACATAGTTTATGAGAGTACATTCAAAGGCCATTCTCAGCTATAATAGAGTACATTCATACACCTTGTTGAAACTGATGGGATTACTTCTAAATGACACTGCTATCAGAAACAGAAGAATCTGTCTCATCAACCTGAAATTATATGATCATTCTGTATGGTCCATTACTGATTAAAGCTTTGCCAAGAGCTGATTGGCCTTGATCCACTCAATTTAACTAGCACCTTTCATCTAAAACCATGGCTATTGAAAGCCAGTAGAAGGATGCACTCCCCTCTGATAAACGATATGGCCCACTCAGGATTGGAATTGCCTGTAGCTCACCAGATGAAACCTTTGGCAATTAGTTTACCTAGGAATTCAGCGACTGTATCTTCTATGGCAATCTCCTTTCTTTTAATTTGTTCTTTTTTTGTTGTTGTTGTTAGCAAGGAGCAATGAACTGGAATAAGGAAAGAAAGAAGAGTGAAACGTTACTGACAGAACACTGATTCCACAGGAATCAACTTCAGTGACTTCAAGTCACACATTCTTCTGAGCATGGTGTAGACATCCATGACTTAAACCGGTGGCATCCATCCTGCCCTCCATAATGAGATTGATGCAAACCTCAGCTCAGCATAAGAGACAGACCAGCTGAGACCCGAGATTCTTCACAAATATACCCATTTCTTTTGGTTTTGCACATTTTCTAGCTCATCTTGCATCACATAGCCTGGGTTTTATCCTACCTGCCAAGACATAACAATCAGTTGTTAATAGATAACAGTATTGATTATGGTTGATATCAATTTAATCAGTGTTTGATAACTTCATGAACCTGGTCATTATGCATGTGGCAGTGTAAGGATGAACAGATTGTATAATCCTGGATGAAAGGCAACAAAAAGTAGGAGGCTATTTCAGCTGCCATGTGAAGATAGCACAAAAGTCATGAGTGAGTGAAGGAAACCAAAGCTTGGGTGGAGTAAAAAGAAAAGGGCTGGGTATAAATTGAGATGGTGGTGGATCTACAAGGCTGCACACTTATTACAATGCTTTTAATTATCTTTCATGCCTAACATTCCATTAGCACCATGCTGTCACAGGTGGAGACAGATCAATGGAAAGAGTCATCATCCTCCTCCTACTCTTGTGCAATTCAAACCAGAGTGATAACTGGTAAATCCCTAGAGATAAGAACCTTTTACTTATTCATTCCTCCCAAATGTAAGTTAAGCTTTCTATGGATGTTCTATATTTTCTGTGCCCATGAATTTTATTCATCTGCTGAAGCCAAAGTGTGATAGTCATACCAGTTTTTGCAGTTACTAAGATCACTAAGGCCAGTTTTTCTTGTCATGCTCAACTAGGGTGTGTGGACTAATCAGTAGGTGGAGTAGATAAAAGGAAAACGTCTTCCTTTTCTTCACTGGTAAAATTCCTAACTGACATGCAAATGCACTTTTCCAGTATTTTCATTGGTTCTATTTCTGATTGGCATAGGCACTGCCAAAGCAATAGCGCCTAGATTATGCCAGGTTCACGAACAAAGATAACTTGTTTTAAAACTGCAAGAAGAAGAAAAAAAACCACAAATTTCCTATGGCATTTTTTAGGTCCTGCAATGAAATAGGCTGTAGTCGCATTACTTTTATCACGTATGAAAAATTTCTGTTTGGGGAACAAGAGCTAGAAGGGACTTTGTGAACTTGTCTTAGAAATTATCCTTTTCTCTAGCTGGATAATTCACCTTTCCAATGGGATCTGCTTCCTCAAATCACTTCTGTGATCTGGCTTTTAGGAGCTCTGTTTTGATTGACCCCAGTCCCTTATCATAGGCATTTTAGGCAAATTTGTAAAATAAGAAAATAAATATTTAGACACCCAATTACGTTATATTTCATAAAATCTGAGAATTGATTAAGTCATCAGGCATTCATATTTCTTTGTTATAGCAAGCTCCAGACTCTACCAAGCTTCTACCATTCAAACTGCCCTTTAAAACCCATATTCTTTCTCTTGCTCTGCCTTATCTTCACTCCTGCATCTCAGACTGGTAATTCAAGGTTTTGTTCTCACTGAATTTCTGAAGATGAAAGGGCCAGCACAGAGGCAAGATATCAGTCTTGCCCTTCCACATAAAAGCTGGTTCCTCATTACCCTCAGGAATCCAGGAAGAAGTGAGAGCCTCACCAAGATATCAGCTTGCCCCATGAGAGAAAAGGGGCCTAGTGGCTTCATGAATTTTCTGGAGTTGGTATCACACTGGTCAGATATCATCAGTAAGCTCTATCTTGTTCCTGAAATACAGTGACACTCTGGCCCTGCTGTGCTCCCAAAGCACCTCTTTCACAGCACCTGTGGGAACCACTGCTTCATGCAGAGGCAAGAGCTTGTTGATGCTGTATCTGAAAGCTGTGGTTCCCAGCTCAGCTGACTGGGGTGATTTACCCCTCCATCACTGGGTGAGTCAGCTGCTCCACAGTGCCTGCAGCGATCCACTGTGCCTCCCTTCTAACATGTTCTTGCCTCACTGACTGGGAGTGACTCATCTGCACTTCCAGTTGCATTTCAGTTCACTATCTTTAATAGGATGTTATAGCTTTGGTGTTAATATTCTGATTAATAGATGTTACAGTTTGAGGTGATCAGATACTACAGTAACTGAAGATGTAAAAAGATCTAAGACAAAAGACTCAAATTCATGAAATTCTGAAATTTTACTTGCTGCTTCATGGTACTGGGCCATACTCAAGGGCCCAGCTTATTATATTCTATACCATGGAGTGCCAGGATATATTTTAAGGGATTACTTTATTTGTCATTTTCACTGTGCTACCCTTTACTTTTCATCAGAGGTCTGAGATATACCAATAATACATTTAACTATATATCACTCATCCCATGGGAAACACAGAAAACAAATAGAAACCAACCATTTCTTTCCTAACATCAACCCCTCTTCTTACCTTGGGAATTTGTTCTGCCAATTGCTTTTGTTGTTTTCAGAAAATACTTTTGCAAATGACCAGAAAGAAAAGGAGATAATTCAGGGAGGCCTTCTTTGTAAGCAAAAGAATACATAGTTTCTTGATGCAATACTTCGGTGTTTAAAGTACAAATCCAAAAGGTTAAACCTGCTTTGAAATACGATTTCCTGATTTGTCATGCTGTGAGTTTTACGTATTGTTAGATTACGATGATAGAAAGGGATATTTTGTCATACATACTTCTTTACTTCTTGAAGTAAAGTCCTCTACTACTTTACTTTACTTCTTTACATACTTTACTTCTTGAAGACTACAACTATTCAACTATTTGAGTACTAAATGTTTTCAACTAGATATAATGAAAAATCAAGTTATGAATCACTCATTGTGGTAACCCAGGTTGGCTTACTGGAACCTTTTACATCTGTTACAGCCTGATTCTGTACTAGTTAGAATCAATCACAAAGCTTGCATAGGATCAGTCTCTTAAAAGTAATAGGTTAGGAAAAATACATAACAATAGTGTCCCTGCAGTTTCTGTTGTCCTTGTTGTTTAAATACCCCCGCACTGTAGGAGGAACAGACTCCATTGACTGAAATTGTACCTTTTGCTGTATGAGATGAGAGGTTGAGCACCAGACCAGACAGATCCTTCTCCCATCAATGACAGAAACAATGGTGCATTTCAAAGGAGTCTCCTTGCAAGTCCAATCAACTTTTTGTTATGTAAATTAATCAAATTTGTTTGTTTTTGTTGACGTTTTTAAATGCCAAGTTGTAGATACCTCTGTTGTGTTAAGCACATCAAACAAGAACCAGAAGTCAGTCTCCCGCATTGAGTTCTGCTGTAGACAAGGATAGTTTGCTTAAGGATGCATTTCAAACAGCAGCTCTTTGGTGCTGTAAATGCCCAGCTGACCACGGATCATTAACACAAGAAGGTGAGAAGCAAAGAAGGCGGACAGAGTGACGTTAACAGGCCTTGCCAAAACGAAGCATCTACTTCATCATTACTTCAAACAAAAGCATACACGAACCCAGGAACTGTCACTACCATGTAGTGACACTGCTACTATGAGTGATAGAGGGGAAAAAAAGCTGGTTCTCTTCAGTGTGGGAACAGGAATCCTTTCTTGGACGTGGACTGGATCCTGGGGGATTTACCATAGGACTGGAAAGCACAAAACCCGAGCTGTGCTCCTGACTGGTGTCAAAGAACCTCTAGGCATGTCAACGTTATGCAGTGGAGATCCCCAGTATGCACAGGTAGCAGTGCAGGGATAAAAAACTACAAACCCACATCACAATGTTTCTACACGTTTCACATAAGTGTCATTATGACCTTTCCAGCCCTTCCGAGCCTTATGATTCCCAAGATAAAAAGACCATTAATTTCACTTCAGGGCTCCAGAGGCACCGTGGAATTTTCAGCAGGCAGAGATCTAGGTACAGGATTTGTACAAAGGAAACAAAATCTGGAGATCCCAAAATAACTTTTAAAACACTGCTTTCAAAACTTTGTTTTTCTGGGAGATACAAAATATTTATAGATAAATTGAATATGCTTTTTTATCAGAGAGTATATGGTCTCCTGAGCATTCACACTGGCTGTGATTCTGCTTTGGTGTTGTGTCATGCCTGAAACCCTGTGGATGGAGGCAGTCTGAGGAAGAGAAGACAAACTCACAGCTGCTCTGTTTCATCATTTTTCTAATAAGTGCATGTATAGAAGAGAGCGTCTTCTGATAATTATTCTTGGGCTGATCTCCACTTTATTCTTTAAGTATAGCAACTCCCTCCCCAATCTCCTTGGTGTTTCCTGCACTACTTAATAAAAGCAGAATCTGTTTCATTAAGTAGCTTGCTCAGAGGTCACTAATCATCAGTAGTTCATAAGAAACCAATCTTGGATATTAAAAGAAGTCACAAAGAACATACCTTTTTGTGCCTTTAAAATTTTCGCTTTATCATACACTGCAAATCAAGCACTCCGAATAATTTTCCAAACTGATCAAAGAGCTGCATAATACATCTCTTCACAGTCCAAACTATGTGGGCTCTGAGGCTCAATATTTCAAAGCAACGTGAAGAAGAACCTGTTACCCCAGATAAGGTAATTAACAAAAGCAGTAATGGTTGAAGTTTTACATTTGATTATTTTTCAAATCTTCTCTTGTCACTGCATTGTAATTTCTTTCAAAACCACAGGTTGGCAACTTCAGTTTCTGAAAGGATATAACATTGTAATATTCTTCCATTTTAATTGTGCAAAATATTGTGCATAAAACTAGATAATCAGATTCCACTGTAACGATCACAACACTTACACACGATAACTAGGGAATCATGAAATGAAGATCTCTGAATGTCAGTTCTGATCTGTGAGGAGAGTAGAGAGTCAGAGCAGTATGACGGAAACCAACGCTCCTGGGAATCGGATGATATTAATTTAAAATAATTAAGCTGTTGTGTTTGTGACTCTCTTCCTTATGACTTACATAATAACAACTCCCTTGAGGCTGTTTGTGCCTTCCTTCCTCATCTCCCAGGGCTCCGTTCTCAGTATCCTTAACCTACTTACTACCTATGCTCAATTTTCTTTCTCCTCTCTCTTTTGGAGAAACACAATTTGCAAAGTTTCATCTGCTTCCATTTAGATATACTGTTGTGAAATTTGCTATCACAGACAACCCTATAGCATGTAAACATCAGAAGTCCTTACAGTTTCCTTCTTAGGTATTCAAAGGCGTTCCTGAAGAGCTGTTACAGATAAAGATAAACATAAAACTTGGTCCACTCTTTATGTTTCTATCTCAGCAGCAAGAAAGAAACAAAGCAGAATATACAACCCAAAATCACAACTATTTCTTTGTAGGAACTGTGTAGGAGTATAATTTGCACAATCCATGGCTTCATTTTTATTCTCTACTGTTTTTCAATGAATAACTTATGAAAATATTACCAATGTCTTCTGCCAAACATGAAAGGCTTGCTAAACAAACTAAAAGCTGCACTGATATTGATGCAGAAGGCTGAGAAATCTAGGGAAGTTGCCATTTATGATCACTAAATGAGTATCTCAGAAAATAAAGAAAGTTATTTTGAGTAATTAAGAAAAAAAATGTAAACCCAACACCTATAGTTATTTAAAAACCTAAAACTCCAATAGGAATCTGTTCTTTACTTAGAAGTTAATTTACAAGAAAACATTCTGGCAACACAAATTAAGATTTTGACTAGGTTGAATAAAATCTTAAAATGGTGAAAAATTACATAACAGAAATAATATTAAAAAAATCAGATTTCAGTATCACAACTTCTAATGTTATCAGATGATTCCAGTGGTCATAGTTCAGTTTTCACATTTGTTTCAAGAACCAGGGAGGTCAAAATCAGTCTCATCATTACTATTTGTAGCATAGCTCTAAGTGTAGTGTTGTTAAGAGTTCTGAGGATCTAAGGACATGAGAAAAACGAGCAAATATGTCTATTAGTTCAGCTGGGTATAACTGGGAAAAACTTGCAAGCTTTGGGTGTACAAACCTCTCCTCAGGCTAAAAGCTTTTGAATGTTTGGGTGGGTTTTGTTGTTGTTACATTTTTTTTCCTGTTTTATCAATTGATCCAGTGTTCTTTCTTCCTTTCCTGTTTATAATTTCACACAGATAGGTATTAGACTCAAATAAAGGAAATGGAAAATAACAAACATACAAGACAGAACCAAGCTTGTTTTCAGCAAAAGAGTATTTTCAAGTTTAAGGCGCCTGCTCAGAGCCTACAGACTCTTCCTGACAGTCTCCTGCGTTCATCAGCACCTTTGGTAGCTCAGAACTTTGAACTTCTGTTTCTTACCACTCTCCTTAACCAAAAAGAAAGATAAAAAACAAGTTTTGAAATATCTTTTCGTTTATATTGAACAAAAAACCTCAAAGCAGTCCCAGCTACGGGCCAGGACCGCAGAAAGCGGTGTGTGGGCAGATTAGAGACTGGAAGGATGGGATCACTTGAGAGGAGGGTAAAAGAAGCAAGTTACATGCAGATGATGAAAGACTGATCAGCAGTAGAAGAGAGGGGAAGGGAAGTGCTGATCAGTGAAGAAAGGAGGGAATGAAGAGCACGTCGTAGGCTAGACTCAAAATGTTGCTCTTCATCCTTAGCTCCGATTGATACCACAGGTCCGCTCCCTTGGAAAAGGTGACAAAAGGCTCATGAGCAAAGATTTAAATTGACTGAAGAGTTTTTGAAGGGGTATTCATGCCAGGAAACGTAGATCTGTTAATATGGAACATTCTGCAAAAAATGTAAGAGCAGTGCTCTCAAGAAAAAAAAAGAAAGAAAGAAAGAAAGAAAGAAAGAAAGAAAGAAAGAAAGAAAGAAAGAAAGAAAAAGAATTTCCACTTCATTTCAACATTATCAACATCCAGTACTTCTGAATTTGATTTTGGAAATGACACTTGATTTTGGAACATGCTACGTGTATTCTAACACGGTAGCATGTTTTAAAAATATAACTGGAACAATTTCCACTCCTTGATTTTCTTTTCATATCATGAACTTTTCATATCAGGACTTATAAAAAAATGTTCTGATGTGGAAAAAAATATCGTCAAACTAAGCAGTTTTCCTGTACCATGTGGTTTTCCTGAGATAGGAAGCTTGGTTCAAAGCATATGCTGAAATTAGTTGGACACCCATTGATTTTGGTGGAACAGATCTATGAGGAGATCTTGAAGAATAGAAGGAAGAAACAAGTGATAACAAATTGAAGGAATTCCTTTTTAAACAATGCCCTACAAATATACACAACGATCACTCAATCCTGCCTTTGATGTACAACTCCCCAAAGCTTTAACTTTGCTAATACAGGAAAGGCAGAATTGAGCTCCCCAACCAACAGCATGAACAACATCTGTTCTCAGATACACTGGAATTAACTAATGAGATACCACTGACTGTGGTGTGTATTTGCATCTAAGCCCACCTTGTCCATCCCAAAGTTCTGCATATACAACACCAAATAATCAATGGACGCTGATTTCTATAGTTTGTTCTATGCCTCTTATTAGTGAAGTCAAAGCCTTGTTTTGTGCTGTTTTCTAGAAATATCAATTACACTTCAAAAATAAGACAAAGCTGCCTGGAGCAGCTAAAATCTTTTCTACCATACCAGAGCCTGTTTGTTACACAAACCTGTTAACATGTCTCTTCTGGGTAAGTATATAAAGATACACAAACTGATCTATAGGCAATACATACTATCATTAAAACAAAATACGAAAGAGGTTAATATTAGCACTCAGGGTGATTTTAACTCTGTAGTTCACTGAAAATAAGAGTTTTATAATGGGAATGTTGATACAACCTCAAGTGTAACAGCACAAACACTCCTACTGAAATATGGTTTTGAGTAAGCTCCATCAAGGAGTGTTTTGTAAATGAATAATGACTTTGCTTCAAGCCAATCAACATCAAGTGTGTTAAAAAAGATGAAATAGTGCTGGAAGGCAGTGGGAGGTAGAGGAGCCTCAAAGT
>JANHGO010000075.1:40442209-40526867 GCA_024606505.1 Aquila spilogaster | reverse complement strand
GCAGAGCACCTGGTCTAAGCCTCAGGTATATGAATCATCCCCACAGCACACCTTTCAATCTTTTATTCTTATGTAATGCCCTGGGGCAGCTGACAGTGCCTGTTTAAGCTTTGTTCCTAGTGGGTGTGCCAATACACTGTCAGAATTCCCTTATTATATGCAAAAGAAAGGTTGTACTTTAAAGCATATGTATGTATCTCCAAGGCTGTGGTTTGAGGATACGCTGTCTCCAGTAGCAATACTGACTTAACACGTACCTACCTTCCCTGCAAAGGAGCCTCTGCTGCGTGTTGCTGCTCCCAGACTAGGTGCACATTCCGCCAGTTTTGCTAAGACAGCTGTTTGTGGGGTCGTGCTGTGAACTGGATCAGGAAATTGAGTCATCTTAAAAATCAACCCTAACATTATTTACAGATTTTTAACACCAAAACAGTGCATAACTTAAGCTAGTACTACTTCTGGAATCAGCACATTCTCAAATGGTGGTCTGTGAGTGTGGATATACGAAGCAGCATATGTGTATATATATGTGTATACATGTGTGCTTTTATTTGTATGTGTTTGTAAGACAGAAATATTTTTCAGTGTCTGTGTACATACACGTTACTTCAGACACTCCTACAATACATCCTTTTAAAACCAAGGCTAGTCCTCTTTAGTTTGGTAAGTTCTTTTTTAACTCTGTAAGTGAATTGCATAGCCTTTATCCATTGAGAGCCTGTTCTTGGACACAGATTTATTTATAACATCAATAGTAAAAAGGTACATGGAATTAACTGTTTACCTAAATACTATAATGTATATGCATAAAATATATGTACAGCCATGTGTGTTTTACAAATAAATACCTATGTGCACATGTATCGGGCACTGAAATGCCTACAGGGTCTTTTGGTATGGGTGAACTACTTGTAGATACTTGTAAGTCCTTACTAGTCTGGGATTGATTATGTCCTGCTTATTAAAGTGGTTTGCAGCTTTAAACTGGTAAATATAATTTTAAAAGGGTGGGACAATGTTTTGAAAATAGTTGGTCACTGCCTTATCTTGCACAGGTACAACTATGAAAGTACAATCTTATTTATCTTACCATATATTAACTGAATTACATTTCTTTACATAGGTTTAATGCAATTGTGTCACATGACATCCTTCCACTATAGGTGATACATAGATAAAGAACATGAAAATAAGGGATATAAAGAAGATTAGTGGAGAAAAAGTTGTGAAGAGAAGGCAAATGAGCTTCACTGAATATGTACTTCATACACAAAATTAATGATAGCTCGTACAAGAATTGTATTATAAGAATGACTGTCTGGAAGTTATAGAACTGCCCTCTCTTTGGCAATACTGATCTCTTGTTTCTTTGATGTGTGTTAGCACAGAAGATTAGGTTACTCCTTAAATTACACACAAATAACAATCAGGCATTGTCACAACAATCTTGATGATGCCATCTTTTCCATTATGCCATTCCACTACATTGGTTGGCAAACTACCACTCAAATATCAAAGTACACACTCATAATGATTATGATTGCAAGCTACTTATTTTCAGTCTGCTTGATACTCTTTTTTTTGCCTCTTGCTTCATTAAATGTCCCCATATATAATGAGTATGTTGTGAGTGTATCATACTAAATTTCTGATTTCATAGCATTTGATGTCTGCTTTGTCCAAGCATAATAAAGGAGCAAACCCAAGGGAAGTGTTTAGCTATGTACTGTAAGCCTCCACAAGTAGAGCCTTCTGAGAAACTGGGATGCTAGCCTTTCAGACAAAAAAGGCCAAATCTGCTTTCACGGAAATCAACATCAAAACTCCTGCTGACTTACACAGAGTCAGGACTTTGTAGCTGGAGAGGTCATGTTCAAATGCAACTTTGCAGCCTACAGTCAGACCACACCTCAAGGGTGAGTGACAGATCCAAAAGAGCAGAGCATTCGGCTACCCTTACAGGCTATAGATGAGTTCCGTTATATAAAAACAAGAATGTCTATCTGTGATGGCTGGTTTAGGATAGATAGTTGTCTTTGATGACCCATAGGAAGATTGGTGACTTTATCTTAAGCTATGGACAGGATTTAAATAATCTAAATAGTTTCCTTAGTTACACTCTATTTACCATCGGTCACAGGGCATTAATCCAATCAATATTTAGACATTCTGAGGTCATTATGGTGTATCTTCCCCCTATGTAATCAGCATTGGCTCATTCAATTGGGTGGGATACTTCATCATATATTGTAATGACATAGATGTGCATCTGCCCTGATGCGACATGAGAATCCAAATAATGCAATTTATTATCTAAAATAGTCCACTTGAGTTCCGGCAAAACTCATCTACTATAAATTAAGATCATCTTTCTGTAAGGACCTGAACAAGGTCTGTGCATCACTTAAGCTTTTTAAGTAATGCCAAAGTGATGCACAGTGGAGAATTTCACCATGAGAAATGGGGTCCCTATTATATTCTGCCTCTAAACCAGAGTATATTAAAAAGTCAGCAGTGATTCAAAGTCTATGACATAAGTGGGAAGTTGCTCCAGCAACCCTAATTTTGTTCCGTTACAGGCTCTAGAATTTAGTCTAAAGCTTTTAATGTTTTCACTGTCCTTGGCTTTAGCTTTATTAAAAATTTAACTTGAAATTCAATGAGATTATACTTTATGTTATTTGAGTAAATATAGTTTTATCATCAGTTTAGTTATTTACTTCCCATTTTGCTTTTCCATGTCAAAACAGTGAAATAATATGCTTACCATAATCTCCCTGTTTCTACTGGTCCCAGGTATTCCTGCAGAATCTTTCTTCCAATTCTAGAACTAGTGTTTATAAAAATGCTCTGTCAAAGGTAAAGCAGAGAATAGACACATCCTTCTTGACCCTTCTGATGAATGCTTGCTGACATAGGTCATAAGCTTTATAGCATTTATTCCAAACAAAAGCCTGCTATTATCTAGTGGTGGTTATCCGTAACAGGGGAAAGAAAAGAAGAATGCTTGCTCTTGTTTCTATAGTTCAGTTTGATTTTATTACTATTTAGCTGATATTAGTGTTTGGTTTTTTTTTAAAAGAGAGTAGGGAAAAAAACTTGGACTTCATTTTGTTTAGCTTCTAATCTCTTGCCAAATGAATTAGCTAGAAGCGTTTTATACTGACAAAATATAGTCTAAGCTGTAACAGTTCTGACTCATCTGTTGCTGTCCAGTCTGCCTTGAGATTTAGCTTACTGTAGCCAAGGAAAGTTTTGGTCCATGGAGTATCTATTAATCTTCCTTATTAGTGGAGATACTTTTTTGAGCCTGGGATCTCACTGCCTTATGAAATGGCAGCACAGGAGAAACCCACCCAAGTTTACAGGCTAAGGAAAGTAATCAATCAATGCAAACAACTGTGCCACACAGACAAGATTTAATAAGAATGAATGGAACCAGCTAAGCCCCCAGGGACAGATGAATGTATTTCTCATTTTCTGTTTATTAAAACCATTCATATCGATTTGTCATGTGGAAGCATTTAGTTCATTCAAGCACAAGTGTAATTTAAAAATCCTATTAATAATACTTTAAAATACAGACTGTCAAATTCTTTACACACAGGTGATAAGGGAACCAGAGTGGCAGCTTAAGATATCTAATTCCAATCTCAGTGCAAGATTTACTAAACAATGGGTCAAACTCACTTTTTCTGTAAATTCTCTGAAGCTGATGTAGTTACAGAAGGCATGAATTTAGGAAAATTCATCCATTCACTGCCCTCCAAAGGCCAGATACAAACTTCTCTGAAGTTGCTGAATTTCTTTTTCATCAGTTTTCTGAGATTTATCTTTCTATTTGCTCTAACTGGCTGTGAACTGAATTCAAGAAACTTGTAAGAGTTCCTGGAAAACTCAAAAACCTTTTTTTTTTCTCAGGAGTAAGAAGCATCTTGCAAGCTCTTCCATTACTGAGACCAAAGGATACTCATTCTGGCTAGAAGGCATTTGCTGTATTTTACATACTCATTGCAGGTCTCCTTACCCATGCTACCAAAAGGAGCCAAAACATAGACCTGCTTCACTGGGCAGAACTAAGTCAGGCCATTAACACTTGTGGTCATTGCTCTTGGGAGAATGCTCTTTGCAAGATATTTAATAGGAAAATTTATCCAAAAATGTAAATTGCTAGGGAGCTAGCCCTGTCACCCTGTTTCTCTGCATCAGTCCTTGTGCAAATGTATATATTTTTATGAATTAGAAAGTTGACATTTGACTCCATGTTATAACTATCTCTGCAATGAGTTGTGGTTCGGGGCTTGATCCAAAGCTTGCTGAAATGATAGCCTCTTCATTTACTTGTACTACCTATAATTCAGACCCTATATATATGAGTTTAAGAATATGACAAATTTCTGTTTCTGGACTTCGGGAGTGTAATTGCCAAAGAGCAAGTTAAGATGCAAAATAGAAGTTTTCCCGGTGGGGCCTTGGCTTTGCCTTACCCTCGCCTTACCCTCTTATATTTATCGCCAATAAGCCAGACACTTAGCCTTAGCATAACACCCATCGTCACATATGTAATTAGTATCACACCTACAGGCTCTACTTCTTTTAAATAATCCTTTGATGAATGCTAGAGATATTAAGCATATTATTAGAAGGAGATGGTGCTTAGAAGAAGCAAAAAACGCTCTGCTTCCTGACTGCTTTTTTCTTTTGAATTATTGCATGGTAGAAAAACACTTTTTCTCTCTTCCAAAAGAATATACAAAATGCTGCTATGGATTTGGTGGAACTGTTTCAGTTTCAAGTAGTTACTAACAATCTAAGGCAGCAAGGAGAGGAAAGGCAACCTCAAACTCTCAAAATATTCAATAAACTCGTGGTTCAGTAATAGCTCAATACATGACAGCCTATAAACTTCAAGGCTGGGAATTGAAACAACAGCTTGGTATGAAGTGACCAGACCAGACCTCCCTCCTTAAACTAAAAGACTACAGTACCTGGTAAAGTTTTATAGCCCTAACAAGATCTTTAACAAATTAAAGCCACTGGAACTATGACTTTGTTCTTTCTTTTCAAGCTGCCCACCTTCCCATTCCTATCCAGCAATGCTACTGCTGAACGGATGGTTTTAATTCAGGTCCCAGAACGGTACAAAGCATGGTATTCATACAGTAAACCTTTCAAAGAATAATTTAGGTTTACTGGAGTTGTTTAATTGTTGTAGAAGCTCCGCTATAATAAATAAAGACTTCTGTCATTTTTGTCTCTCTGTTATAATTGACTAAATCTATTAGAATATATTCATAGCTGAGGGAAGACTGGGATCCCTGTGACTGCTCTTATATTTGCATTATTTATGTAGCAACAAGAACTAGATAAGGCAAAGAAATAAGATCCTTGATCATCATCTCCTTTGATCATCTCCCCCTTCCCCCACCACTTATACAGAGCATACCATAGAGGTATTATGGTTCATAACTGGAGTTCCACATATCAGTTCCAGGAGTACTAGACCAAAATTTACCTAACTTTTGAAGGTACAAGGGATTGTTATGTTCTGAGGCTTTACTGTACAATTATCTTTTTGACTGTGGCAATACTAGTACCCCATATAATGGCCTGTGAATTGCTGAGCATACATGCCTGCAGTGTAAGCTGTCCCGTGTTGCCTTCCTGCCCAGTAAACAGGTAGTCAACATGCAGCGCAATCATGAAAAGGAAACACAAATGATGCAAATACTTCTTCACCAGAAATCAATCTAAAGTGTTCATGTAGAAAAGATCTGGACCAGCAGCAGTTCAGTTTCCCCTCAAAGATACACCAGCTCTCAGCACGGAATCCAGGTTCTATCTGCTTTTGCTCTCCCAGCTAGGCAGATGTGCCTGTGCAGTACTTCCGATAGTGCTGTGGATGCTCAGTAATTTTATTTCTTTCCTTCCTCTAAGAACCTTCTGTTTTCTGTGGACTTTTGCTGTTTAAATTCCCAGCCAAAGAAAGATGCCCATCAGAACACAGGCAATGGTGCAAGGAAGTCCCTTTGCATACAAATATCAGACAGACACAGCAAGCATTTTCATTCACTTTCAGTTTAATTTTCAGCTTTAAATCACATTCTATAAAGTGTCTTTCCATTCTGTTCAGGACAGCTTTTGGTTTTAGTATGAGGCTATCAGAAAGTAGCAAATTGGTACCAAGACTTTGCATACTTAAAGGAAAGGGAAAGCACATTCATACACATAATAGGATGTAAACCATGTTAGTGAGCAGAAAGAAAATGCTAGGAAAATCCTTTCCTGTTACATGTGTGGAGATTTGGGTTTAGTTCTAGATAGTCTGCATTTTGAATTCATCATCAGGCTTGGCATGTGCCCTTCTATTGCTTACACAGGAGCTAAGAATCAAACAGAAATCCTGAGGATGTTGCATTTGAAATGAGATCCGCATTTGTTAGGGAGCTTTCATGGTCCAGGTGTAAAATCTCCAATAAAAATTAGACATAACTCAAACAGAGAAAACCAGCCCCTAGTTTGACAAGCTGCTAACCACAAGGCCACAAAGTACAAAGAAGCAGCTTCTGACATCAAGACGCATGGTATTCTTAACTGACACCCATAAAACTAAAATTAGTCAAAACACATTCTTCACCAAGGCTTGGAGCTGCATTTACTGCACACTGACTAAAAATCCCCACAAAAGAAAAAGTTCCAGTTGCTGAGACTAAACTTGGAAATTACATTCCCGAAACATCCTCACTGCAGGTTTAAATCTTATTTAATGCACTTTGGAAGGCTCTTCACTGACTTTAGTGATTATTTTCAAAAAAAGTAGAACAAGATTTTACCCCCCAAAAAACCTAGAAAATAACACTATTCAGGACAAAAAAAAATCAGAAGTCTTTAGAATGTTGCTGCTCATTAAAACTGCAGGACTGACAAATAAGTTTACTAGATTATGTAGTGAAATCCTATACTAATACTGGGCCACTTCCACTTAGCTGAACATTTCTTCATGATGACTAGGAAAACACACTTTCCAATGACAAGTTGTTTTCACATTTTCCATAATACATCCCAACCACAAATGACATTTTGCTGTGAGATGCTAAATCTCTTATGTAATGTCTTTTTTACACTATAGCTGATTTCCTAGAGTGTAATGTTTTGCATTTCATGACTTTTAAATTTAGCAGACTTTCTTTTCTAAGAGAAATTAATATAAACATTATGCAATCTTTTACCTCTGATTGTCTCTAATTCCTTCTACAAAACTGCATGTTTCTTTGATGACTGCATTAGTGAAGGAACATGTCTGCCAGCCCAGATGTTTATATTTCCACTGACACTTGTGTTATGATGCTGGAAAAGTGCAATAGAAAATCAAAGCTTAAAAAGGCAAAAAATTAGAAGCCAGGAGAACCTGGGAAGGAAAAGAGTGGGGACTCCCAACCAACATTCTTGTACAGTGCAGACAAGTGTAGCGGTTGACTCCTCTTTACTGCCTGACAGCCCCTTCTAAAATCCATATCCATTGACTTTAATGGGCTTTAGGTCAAGCTGTTAGCAGAGAAGTGCTCTAAGGAAATGCATTTCTATGTCAAAAAATCTTCATAGCACGATGGTGGATAATACAATATTCTGATGTTCTTGAAGATAATAACTGTCATAATGAGTGACTTATTCTCTGGCTAGTCTGAAATTCTGTTTCTGTATTGTGAGTTCCTAACACCCAAAATGGAGCAGAAAATGTGCATGCAGCAGACTGCATTGTGGAAATGCATACACTCTTTTACATTCAAGTTCAAATTACAAGCAGTTAATGAACAACGTGTTAATGCATGGCAGTTCCTGATTACAGAATTTAAGAGTTGAGTGTGGTGGTTTATAACCATAGCTTATTAATGTCTATAGGAAATCTATTTGTTGTCCCTCCCCTACAATTTCCAAGCTCTGAAACAGAAGTGCGGTGTAGCAGACTGTCTTGACAACTCATAGTGAGAATAAAGTCTTATTACTTGAACTTTCATTAGGAGAATGAGAATTGAATAAAATTCTCTTTCCATCCATATAACAATGTCAACACATATAAGACTTTAAAAACCATTAACCATGTCTCCAGATCTAAAATAATGTTTTTTGTTTTCCTGTAACTTACCAAGTTGTTTAATTTCATTGCAACTGATGCATTTTCATTTCATGATTCTACTGTTCTTTATTACACTAGTCCAATGGAAGAAAGCAGGGAGAATATCTAGAAGTCAACTGTGATATAACAGTGATGGTGAGAAATATGGAAATAATGGTATCTGTGAATAGCAACATTATTGCTTTTGCACAACTAGTTGTATATATACAAAAATAAAAATATAAACACACTCCTTGAATTGCATCCTTTTGCATTTATGTTATTTGAAGTTTGTATATGCTTTTTTTCTGTGTTGGATACTTTATTCTATCTGGATGGACCCAGATAGACCAGCCCATGGACCTGTTTTCACTTGTTCAGTTGGTTGACTGTTTCTTCTTACTTCTGTCTACTCTAATAGATCATCCATTATATTCCAGTTTAAAGAAATGGTTAATCTTATATTACCCTGTAACAGTGGTTTTAGCTGTGGTTGTCCATAAGCAGCACAGTGCCATAAGCACCCAAAAAGATTATTTCCCACTTAGAGGGTTTCATCAACCAGTGTAGCTGACCATAACTGTTGTAGGAGATCCAGGTACATGTGATCTATTAGAAGCAGTCCAGAAATCATGAGTAGTGGTGGTCATATACAGAAAGGCAACAGTTTTGCTGGGGCACAAGTTAATGCAGTCAGTGAGACAATTTACGTGTTTTCAGAAGCAACTCAGTTTCTGCAAGTCACAGAACCAAGGAAACACACTGCCCACTGTCAGCCCTTGCACCTACTTTGGCACCAATACAGGCAAAAAGGGAACATGAAATATGCATAACAGTGGGGGAAACCATGGCTTTAGAATTATATTGAATTCATCCCTAGCTTTAGTGTCTGTACCTCTGTGTCATAAGGCACAGAGAGAATCTTGTAATCTAATTTTGTATAGGTACTTGAGCTTGGTTCTTTTTACACCTGTATAGCTGTGAGTGTACTGAAAAATCCTCATAAATATAGGGTCCTATATCAGGGATTGAAAACCTGTTGATAGTCAAGCCTCAGACTGTCACAAAGCAGAAAAATCACATCAGTCCTGTGATGTCCAGTCCCGCGATGTCTTCCTCACTTGAATAACCTCAGGACTTTACTGGAGGTACATGCGTGGGCTATAAAATCATAACTTTCCAAGGTAAAGCAGCATGCCAGAAGTTTGGACTTGGTTCCTAGCAAATGCTGTGCAAGGTCCAAGAGGTGCTCAGCTTCCACTGAGTAGGTGACAGTGCAAAGGCCCATGGTCTATATTCAAACAGAAGACTGCTGCAGTTCAGATCCTCATATTAACATCTTGCCACCATTAAGCTAAATTAAAATGTTGTGATAGCAGCATAAGCTTTTATAACACTTAGAAAAAAGTATTCATTTTCTTACAAACTCCTGATACCAAATTTGGTAAGATAAAAGCTGGAGGGGTGAAGCAGTGTGCCAGTAAAAGTTTGTTTTCTTCTGCCAAGGAAACTGCTGTTTTCAAGGCAGATTCAATTAAAGGCAATGGATGTTACCTTGAGGAGCTACTTTGTTTACATTTCAAAGGCCTAGTCCTCTTGTTAGACTGATACTGTTTCATGCAGCTCCTTAATGAAAAGCATTTGTTTGGTATTATACCTCAACAGCAAATTAGATTCTCCCAAGACAGTTTGACTATGTGAGAAAGCCTTTGTGACTGCCCAGACTTCTGTGGTGTCATTAAGATAACGACCCTCACATCTGCTCTTTCAAATGCTGTTCTCAAGGAAAACATAAAAATTATTCAGATTTATTACAAATTTAGAGGGTTTATCACCCCAAGTGAATTTAGATAACTTATTTTCCCCCTAAATTGCTGAACTCAACTTGAAATAAATTACAATAGTGAACATTTTGAAAGTTTTTCTTACCCACTAACTTTAACCAATGTCCCTTTCAGACTCTGACAGTGTCCGACTATAGCAAGCAGCAGTGGCAGCTTTTTTCAGAGGGTTTTGGAAGGGTTCTTACTATACCGAGAAATGAAAATGGTGGAAAAGTGGCAAGGAAAATGACTGCATCCATGCTAGGTATTTCCTGCCTCTTGCTTCTCTTGTATTGTTATTAAAAAAAAAAAAAAAAAGGACACTGCCTCTACTGAATATTTCTACTACCAATGGCTAGAAATGAAAGTAAAAGTCTACATGTAAGTTCCGTTCAAAGAATCTTTGTGATAAGATCCAAAGAAAGCTACAAGAACTCCACTTATTTTGAGGAGCAAACTCTGCTGTAATGTAAAATAGCTATAAAATGATTATATATTTGGAAGCTAGTGAGGAAGCATTTTAATACCCATCACTTTAGTGGCTAGCACATGCTAGAAAATAACTATAATTTATGTAGTGAGAGATCTATGCGGTGAATACTGTTCTGGAGTACATGCCAATCAAAAATCCCTTTAGCTAAATGATCACTAGTACCTAAAAGCTGTGTTGTCTTTTCTGTTATTCCTGGTATGCTATTGCAGTCAAGTTTTGAGGGCTCCCTGAATGAAACATGGAAGAATCATCCCAATACTACAAATATACTTAGAAGAAAACACCATAATTAAGATTTATCTATATTCACACCTCAAAATAATTTCAGTATTATTTGTCACATACAGAAACTGAGCACGTGTGAGTCACTTGCCAACTTTACACTCAGTCACCAGGCCTGCTAAACAAGGTAATTTTCACTTTGCCAAAGAAAGCTTGAAACACTGTATTCTCAACCAGAAGAGCTTGAATGACAAGTGACTCATATTAGGAATTCCTTGTGTTCAATCAGCTACCCTTGATGTGAGATAAAGAGAGTTGATGAAAATAGACAGAACCCAGTTTCAGTCTTCTCTTGGGAAGACTGAAGACCTTTTTTACATAGGGACAAATTCATTTCTGGCATAAGGTTTTTTACTTTAGTGGAATTATACCAAGGATGAAAACAGGTCATCTTGTTTTGTGCTACATGCTTCACATCAATGATGAAATAAACTGGGTCTCAAAGGAGAGGTGATAAAAAGTCAGCACTCATGCTTTGTTGTGATTTCTTTTAAACTATAAAACCTTCTAACGCTTAGTTTCTAAAATATATTAGTTTGATTTATCATTGACTTATGCAACAGTCGGTGCAATGACAACTAAAAGCTTTTCATGGAAATAAAACACTAGTTTCTGAAATCATCCAGACCCAGCAAAGCATATGTATCATAGCCCTCACAAAGAAATCAGAAATCACCTGCCTTAAGTATCCAACTGGAAGGAGGGGAAAAAAACCCATCAAACAGACAAAAAACCAAAGGCTTTCTAATTATTCTGGATATCTCCATTTTTGTATGCTTGATTTGTGATGCTTTAATGAATCCTAATTCTAAAAAAAATGCTGGGTACCTGTTTACTGAGAACTAGGCATATCATTCTAGGCATCTGAAGACAGCTTATGGGAAGATTCAAGGAGAGCAAGCATAGCTGAATATTTACTTTATTTTATGATTCTATCCCAGTCTATAAAATCTATAGTTTCTGTAACCTGAACATCTCTTTTGTACTATTCTGAATATATTTATAGTACTCTATAGTAAGGGTTGAAAATGCTCCAGTCATGCTATCATGCAGTCTCAGCTCTATTGCTTTGATCATCCTATTATTTGGATTATTTTACAACAGTTTTAAATGGCTAAGAACCGCACAGAGATGACTCAATTGTATCATTAACCATGAACAGCAACTGCATGTTAACAATCTGTAACTACCTCTGAACAATGTAAACAGGAAGCCTGGTGATGGAAATTCATTTTGAGGATTTCCACTGTTCTTGAAGATAATGTTTCAATGGTCCTAGGTTACAAATAGAGTCACAAATTAAAAAATGTCTTTGTGAAGTGCCAGCTAGGAGTTTTAGCTGTTGCTGGACCAAAAGAATAGACGTTTTCAGTAGTTCTTAAAGAGATTTTATGTCACTATCTATCTTCAACAGAACTATGTGAAAACTGTCACAGCATTTTGATTTAGTTATATCGTAATAAACTCCCAGTGATATGTCTGACATAGTGTGTATGATACCTGTGATGCATTTTTATGATTAAAAAGATAATCTCTACTAAATATTAACAAAAGCATTATGTAAATTAAAATGAACTTTAGACCTCAAAAATGATCCTCTCCAAATCAAGGTAGTCATGAGCTATTCTTGTAGTGACCATACATCTACTAGAAAGTTTTCATTCTGCTTTGGGGATTGGCCAGAAATTTGGCCACTGAGCCAGTCAGAATTTTAAAATGTGAAGAGAAATGGAGATAACTAGGGCTTACATGACATATATTCAGAAAAAGGTGAAAGTTTTATTGGATGGGAAACTAGTTTCAAATCCAGTCCAGAACCAAAGCATGTGGATTTGATCATGGTTCCTTTGTCCATATACAAAATACACTCTAAAGTGCATCCTGGTTCCTTGATCATCCAGAACTAAAGAGCATGTACCACAGCTTCCTCCCAGCATTTGCACCTCGCTTCATAATTCATGGAAACTGGGCCATGGGGTGAGGGGACAGCAAGTGACCTAATACTGCTGTGTGCCCAAGGGGCTGCGACATGGCTGGAATGCCCCTGTTGTGACAAACTGCTCAACAATTTAATTCACAGGAAATAAAAATCAGTTAATAAAACCCATAAAAATAAAATGTGCAAAATACTTCAAAATCTTAAGTACTTTCTTGAATGCAATTATAAACGTAAAAATGTTGGTTCTATATTTCCATGACTTCAGAGTGAAGTGACTGTGTGACTGAAATGCTGCCAGGAGAATCCTCTCCACTATCCAGTTCATGCAGCAGACTAAGAATATGCCCTAAATGTTTCTATAAGGATATTCTGAGAAAAAGAAAAGAAAAGAAGAGAAGAGAAGAGAAAAGAAAAGAAAAGAAAAAAGAAAATCTAACCCTCAAATTCTGAATATTTATGCAATGTTGTAAAATGCTATGTGTTTGCAGGTTTTGGGGGTTTGGTTCATTTGGGGTTTTTTTTGTTTTGTTTCTTTTGTTGCTTTTTGGTTTATCCCCCAAATATTCACAATAAGTTCCTGGGAACAAAGCTATTTAAAGTAATCTTCAGAAACTCCCATGACATCATCTAAGATCAATCATTTCTACTTGGATAAGAAATATTTGAAACCCACAACAGAAGAGTACAAATTTATAACTGCAGATTCCATCCAGTGCATTTTGTGCAATATGGAAGGGGACAAGGACACAAGTCATACTGATGACAGCAAGGAAGATGTCACTGCAGAAATAACTACAAGAAAACCCAACCACCCTATAATTCAAGAAACCTTCTAAAAAGGTATTACATTTTCAACACACTGTCAAAATATTGTATTTAATTGCTTGGAAATTGGTCTTCAAATACATATAAACATTATTATTTCAGGATATCTTTGCATTTTTCTATTTTTAATGAAATTGCCAGACTTTTAGTGCCTCAGAAGACAGCAGTCCGAAAAGGAATCCCTATCAACATCAGACCAACAGAAGAAGAGCTTTGACCACTGCTCTGGCTCACAGAGGCTTTTCCTTATTGGGAAAAGGAAGACTCCCACTCCTGTTAATAGATCACAGACTGCCAGAGTTACTGTTGCTGAAGGCTTTTTCACAGGCCTTGCTTCTGGTGTCAGAGAGCAACAGTCAGCCCTGCACTTAGCTGACAAGTTCACTGATCCTTCTCTGTTCAAAGTCCTGCAGACCCCTAATCTTCCCCAAATCTGCCTGATTCCACCCACAAAAATTTTTCCTCAAACTTGGCTGATCCCTCAAGCTTCCCACCTAACTTATTCTTGGGGATGACCTGCACCCCCACAGCTCCCTCAGACCTCTACTGACCTTTTCCAACTTCCTTGCCTGACCCCTCCCAGACCTCCCTTCTTTCTGTCCCCTACAATGTAATTTGCCACTGTCACAAAATAGAATTCCATTTATTTTGCTGAGAAGCTTTTAGTCAGTTAGGTACACCTAGATCCATTTCCAAATATTGTGTTTGGAGGTTCTGTAACCACAGTGAGATACCCGTTTAAAGGCCTTGGTATGTCTATTGGCTTAACTGACTTTGAACAGGAGTTTTAGTGACCTAAAGCAATTAAGAGAACCAATTTTCTACTGTGTGTTCCAGCAGGTTTGATATATGTATAAAGCAGAACAAATTGTGTCAATAATTATATTGGATTTTACTGAAAAGCAACCTCTATATAAACAACAGAAGAAATCAAATGAAAACACAGAAATCTGAACAAATGTTTTCAGTACTAGAAAGTGTAAGGTGAGCAAATTGCTGCCCTAAGGACAAGGTGAAAATCCCTAGCCCCCCTTTCCAAAGCAAACAAATAGCAGTGAAATGTAATTTGATGCTCATTTCCACCAAGGGAAAACATTTTGTCAGCCACCTTTTTTTTTTGAGGTTGCCTTAACATTGTTTTCTTGTAATCTGATACTAACAAGCCCTCCCAGTAACTATCTTAATGACTCTCAGGGGAAGGCAGCTGATCAGCAAGTGTATTAACAAGGCTGAATTACGCTGTACACTTCAGTGCTCACCTTGCTCAAAGATTCTCAAACAACTTAATAAATATTGAGTTAGATACATTTTACCACTCTTTGGCCACAACACCCATTTTACATATGGATCAAATGTGGTATTTTTCAAAAGCATCCATTTCAAAACCAGCAAAATGTTCAGTCTTCAAAAACTCTGTGGAAGCTACAGGTTTTCAGTGGCTGAAGATGTTTCTCCCCAGATAACTCAAATTTTAAAGCACCAAAAATTGCGGACTTTTAAAAAACTGGACATAAATGCTTTCTTGAAAATCACATACAAATCAATAATATAACTAGAACTAGAATCCAGAAATTGTAAAATTTAGTGCTTTGTACCATCCAGGTTAGTGCCCGACTGAGATTGCAAACTTTTGTGCTGAGGACTTACTATGATGTGGATTTATTTTTAAGTGGGCTTACAAACAAAGCAAAGCACCACCAAAGCTTGTACCAAAGTTATGGTTTTTTAATGCTTTGATGAAGAAGAAGCTATTTCACTTTGATTTCAGAGATTCTTTATAGCTTTTGAGTGACAGGCAGCCCTTTACATTATTAATAAATGGTTTGAATTTAAAGTCTTTAAACTAAAAAGTTTTTTGGGAGGAGCTTTGAAAAACCTAGAAATAAAGCAACTCATCAAAACACTTATAAGATAAAGCTTTTTTTCATACTGAATTTTGGTTTAATATATCAGTCATGATTTTAATCACAAATTCTATCTAATGTTGAAATAAATGCCAAGGATGATGACTAGAGGAGCTCTGTCTTTACAAATCTCCCATCAAATAAAACGGGAAGGTGAAATTCACAAGCATGTACCAGGAGGGATCACTTCATCATCTCAGAACAAAATTCAGTCCTGTACAGAGGGTAAGTCCAGAGCTTGTGTACTGAGCAGTGGAGAGGAATAGCAAATGTCAGCCTAAGAAGCTCCTGCTCTGATTCATGGCTGAGAGCAGCCTATTTTCCATCAGTGGTTATGGAAGGAGTGGAGGAATTCCAATCTTCCAAGCTAAAATTAGCCTTTGAAAAAAGCCACTTAAGAACCTGGTCCAGTGTCCAGCACCACTGGAAAAGCTCTTCCTGAACTGCACAGAAGCAAATTACTGTACAAGAACTGAGCGGTGATGCATCTGGCCCTAGGGACTTCCTCTAGATCTGCTGCTATTTTCTTTTATTGATCTGAATTCCTTTACTCATTAAGTAGACAGGCTTAGTGCAGGGAAGAGTTTTCTTTTTCCCCTAGGTCACAAAGGAGCAATAGATCTACTTCTGCTGTGGTCTCTGAACACAACACAAAATCCAAGCAGCTATATTGGTTCAGAATTAAGGTCCATCTAGCCCAGTATCCCATTCAGCTCTGTGTAAGTGACTCTCCCTAGGCACAGCCAACAGCATACACAGACAGAGACTGATCTGCAAGCAGAGCAGATCAGATTAAGCAAACGAAACAGAATTCTGTGGTCCAGAGATAAAGAACATCACATTATTAATAAAGCAACACACAGTTACAGCAGAAATGTCTTTAGGAGAGTAGGAAGGCTGGGAAGGTTAGCCAGCTAACTAACCAGCTGAGGGCTCGAGAAAGGGGTAACAGGAGGCAGCTCTATGAAGTAAAATGAGATAACGGGGGAAGGAAATTAAAGGCAGGGGTGGGAAGTGGAGTTTTGGAAAAGTTAGGTAAGAAGGCTCAAGGGCCAAGTGTGTTTCAAATGGCTTTGTATAGGTGAATGGAGAGAGAACTGACGTTGACCTCAAAGCAGCTCCCACTCTTTCTTCCATACTCTTGGCTGCTGCTATCTAATGCCTTACTGAGAAGGAAAGAGAAAAGAGGGGGATGAGCCCACTTCTGTCTCAAGGAGGGAGAGGCTGTGAGGTGGAACCAAAAGCCCTTACTAGTGGTGTTTTTATTCCTGCAGCTGCTAAAAGATGGGGCTGACAACTGCTACTGCTGCTGCAGGGATGCCTTCCTGATCACTCTCCTCCCCAAACATTATCAACTCTGTATACCCCTAACTTAACAGCTTCTTTGGTTGCAGCAAAAGTAATAGAAAGGAGGAAACAAATGGTGCTTGAGCAGCTGGTCTCCTCTTGCCCAAGGGACACAATCTGCCAACCACCACTTTTGTGTTCTGCATATGCCTAAAGCACCCTCCTGCATTCAGACATCGATTCATGGGAATGTCATACTTGATACAAGCACACACAAATATACACCTAAAATGAACAGAGGTGTCTTAAGTGTCATGAAGAAGAGATTTTAAATAACTGTATGACATAAAATACAGAGAATATGTCATCCATCAAACCAGCAATGAACTTTGGAAGAGGACCCACATTTCCCAAATACTCCAGTCTCATAGTTAAGGGAGGCATTACAAATCACCCAATGTATGATCATTCAGTATGATACTGTATCAGTGAAGTTCGCATACATTTTCTGTTTCCAGAGATTTCTACTTGAAAAACAACTGCAGGCTGTCATTCTCATTTATGGTTTTACCCTGAAACTTCTTATGTGTGTGCAGCAAAGTTTGTAAGTCATTTGCATGCCAGCAGAAGTGTGAGTAGCAACCAAATGTCACAGTCCGTTCCAAAGTCCTTCACAATGATTATCAGTAAGAGTCAAGTATCTTGTTTTCACTCAAGTAATACATAACAGCAACAGCATCATTCATGTTACAATCATAGCTCACATTTAGGTACAGGGTTGGCATTTGACATACAGGAAGTTTACATTTTGGTAACATAAAATCTTAATGTATGGTAATAAATAAACTGGAAAGGATTTAACCATATGTTTTGTTGCATCATATATTGACAGGAATCAGTGAATTAAACAGACCTCTCTACCTCTTCTTACATGATAACTCTCTTAATAGTTACAGTGTTTCACCTTTCATAACATAAGGGTTTTTTTAAGCACATTTTAACTTAAAAGAGCTTCAGTGTTTATGCAGGTTTTACACAGATTGATCTGCAGTAATCTATCTAGAGTTCTTTGCCTTGATGAGAGATATTTGAAGTGGTCCTTACTGTATTCTGATGCTTCACCCATTGCATAAAGAGCTACTTCTGAAACAGCCCATGATGTACTGGGTAAAACATCAAGAGCAATTAGATTTAGCAAAATTATTCAGAAGAGGCCCAAGATCAAATAAACATTGCTTTTCCACAGCAGAGGGGAACACTCTCTTACTTTTTGCCTAACAACAAGGTACTGACAGCGGTGTTTCAAGCGGGATGGGGCCAGACTTTGATCTCAGCAGGGGGGCTTGTGTTAACCACAACTGCAAGCTGTCTTAAAACCCACAGGTCAAGCAGGTATTTTTAGTTCTATTTTGAAGATGTAGAAACATACTTTCTCTCATTTCAACAGCAGGACTATTTATTTTGGGGTGGGAAGGGAGGGGGAACTGCAGACAGACATATTGTTGAGATAAATCAAAATAAGAGAGACATTCAGTATTAATCCAATAAGAAAAAACAGAATACTTCCTGTGTGACACAATCCCTCCCACTCATTTTAACGGCTATATCCCTCATAAAAATTAATAGGTAAGAATTAAAGAACAACGTTCCACAGCAGCAGTCCTAAACATTACAGTAACACTTCAAATTGTAGCATTTTGGACAATTGTTGCAGATCATTTCGGTAGTCATTGAAAGAAATTAATCAGATTAATTCAAAACTTGAAATACTGCCAGGGTGGGAGCAAGATACTGCTTAATCCAACACACAAAGATAAAGAAAAAATGTGAATGGAGACACATCAATTCTTGGAAGTATCAGGCTTTTACTGTAGATAAGTATGATTTAGGTTTATTAAGGCAGCCCCTAATGACAAAGCAAGAACTGAGCCCACTGCCCTAAGCAGTGGTCGACACCTTCTGTTCTTCCAATCTTATAGTCAAAATAGACACAACACATAGATTATGAAAACACATACATCATTTAAGTGTATATCACCGTGTGATGCAGCAGATAGCAAGTTAGATTTTCAAGGTTTTCTGATGTGGTCAATTTATAAGGGATAAACTAGAAGGAAAGACAAAAGAAAACAGAGGAAAGTGATAGAGCAGAAGGAAGATTGGGAGAGGTGTCTGAAGCTCAAGTGACAAAACAATGAAGGAGAAGAGGTGGGCTGAGGATAGCACAGACAGTCACTGCCAGACAGACAAAATCCTTCCATGACAGCAGAAGTATTTCAGAATATTCAAAGGTCCCTGCGGCACGGACTGGCTGGACTATATGCTTGTCTTCTCTCCGTACTTTTACCCCAAGGCCAAATAGCAGTGAGAGACAGAGAGGCACCACCTGTTTCCTTGGTTTCTCCCTTGCAAAGGCCTGAATGCAAAGGATTCTGGTGAAAGCTCTACTGGAAATAGCCTGCATGTGGTTATGGCCCTGAGCCTGCAAAACTTGCACACATGAGATTCCCACCGACTTGGATGGGAATTTTGTGCATAATCATTTCAGTGTCTGACCACAAAAGCCATAATTGGAATTAAAACATCAACTGAATTGTTAAATATCCAGAACCTTGGCACCAAGATAATATGGTTTAACTTTAGACTGAACACATGACATTTACATCTATATATTATCTTATGGGGTCCTGGGCATTTTAGTAGAATTTCATTTACTGTGCAGAAAGAATAAATTAAAAGTTGCCCTATATGGTGGTAGTAAGGATATTACAAACACATATTTTAAATCAAAGCAATTTGCCCCCCCAACACCCACTCACCCATGAAAATTATTTTTAAAAGTACAGTGCAAACCACAACTTTTTCCTTGTATTTATTATAAAAGCTTTTTTTCCCTTAATGTTTGATCTATCTATAAAAGGCAAAAATGTTTTGTTAGTAATCCTTAACCTTTGGCAGCCAACAAAATGACTAAATTTCCTACAAATAATTTCAGTTACTCTTTTGTTTACCAGTGTGCTTGTTTCCCATAATCCCCCTGGGAAGATATAATGTCCCTGTGCAGATGTTCAATGTTATAATTGGGCAGCATTCAGCAGAAATGTCATCAGTGACACAACACTTTAACAATAAAAGAAAATGAAATAGACATCACAGGGGACTCCCATTTCAAAGTAAATGTTCAAGGATCTGAACGGGAAGCATATTTTCCATATTACAAGTTCTCATTTAAATTACAAAAGTACATTAACATTTATTTCCTGAACAGATGAGTTTATCAGTAGTTTAGTAATGAGTATCAATGGCAACTGAAATTACAGTTCCTTTCATACTGAGCTTCTTTTGATAAGTGCCTTTCCTTTACTTACATTCTCACACAGATTTCTTTTATTCTGACTATAACATTCAACATTTTTCATAAATATAAATTTTCATTTTATTAAAAATAGATGGTGCAATAACACATATTTTTGCAGGACAGCATGAACAACCCATTTCAGCCTGGACTTGTGCCAAATGCTACTTTCCAATCAGTCCAGCTGTAACTGAGTACCTGGTCTCATGGTCTAAGGGACCAAAGGGAAATAGCAATAGGGGCTGCACTATTCCCATGTTTGCTAGTGGCTACAGAAGCTGTCGTGTTAAGAAGACTAGTCCTAGTGCAGCACCCCAGACTCGGGGAAACTGTGCTGAAATGCCTTTCTGTGCTTGAACGATTATGTTCACATAAGTGGAAACATGCCAGCAAGACATACAGGTAATAGTTGGTTTCTTCTGGCTATTGTGAGACCACCCACTCAGAAATCCTGGGCTCCCCAGGGACATCTTCTCCATGAACCATCACCTCACTAATAATCAGCCACATGGAGACCTAATGTGAGGAGTACTGCGTAAGATGGTAAAAGCAATCCCACAAACTAATTCCGAAGGAAAAGATCTAGAGGTATGTCTAAAAAGTTATGAATTCAAATTCTGTTCTCAGGTACACACAGGGTAAATCCTGCTACCTTTATACAGATAAGAATTCAGAGAAATTCAGAAACAGAGCAAAATTCATCTATATTCCATCAGTTTCATCCAGAAGACAAGTAAAACCAGCTTTTCTACATTCTCTCCCAGAATTTATACAAAGGTGATGCCTGCCCAACTCATTAGAAGATTACCCAGAAGTGTATTTAAGTAGTTACCACAGGTATTCTACAGGGAATGTTTGGGGCACATCAAGGTAGATGCTGCAACCGAGAATACTCATGCCATGCCTGGCATAATCCATTGCCATTTGAGACTGACAGGATACACCAATTAAGTAACTCAATATTGAATAAAATAATACCCAATTTTTGTCAGATGCCAAGCCAAACCAGTATTGTGCTGTCTCACCTGTTATTCCCCATGTACAGAAGTGCACAATTTCAGAATCTCAGTGGAAGGTTCAGGCGGATGATCCTCAGTTAAACTCGCCTCAGCTGGAGAAGGTTTTGCATTTGGCTGCAGAACAAACAAACAAACAAATCTAGTGCAGTGCACAAAAGAAAACTTTGAAGTAACTGTCTGATGCAGTCTGAGGTACAATGTGCTAAAGAAGTCTCAACTGAAGAATTGCAGGAGTCCATACCTGAGGGGGAAAGGAGGGAGTATAAACGGGAGCAAGGAATTCACACAGTACATTTTCCTTCAAAGCATCATGTACATTTGCAAGCCTTGAAGCTATAATTAGCAGTTTTGTCATAAACATTTTGGTAATGTAGTGGAAAAATACCAGTATCCAGTCTATATCACAGCTACCACAATCTGCTGTATTGACCGAACTGCGGCTATGAGGTCTGTTACTCTAGGTGAAGCCTCCAGCATGACAAAAAGGTTTTCATAGAATATTCTTAGATAACACAATATACACCACAATTACCACTCCCTCAATGGTACTTCTCAGCTGCTATAACAGTTTTCTCCAGAATTAGAAGAATTTCCTTAGAATTTCTGTAACAACTTCTGGCCCTATCTATGCTTTGCCCTTCTGGAAATGGACAACCAAGCAAAATGCTAATAAAAATTACCAATTTATCAGATGAAGCGGCATACATAGGAGGAACTCTTTTTATTTCCAGAATTTCAGCCACCAAACTAACACCCTTTATGTTGCTGCACTCCTACAGAGTAACAACAGAACAAAAAAATCTAAAACAAACTCCTATCCTGTCTTTCCCCAGCAGAGTTTTGACCCTTCCAAAGGAGACATTCCTGAGATTTTATACAGTCCAGCAGGAACTTGGTTTTGTTATTGATCTTATGTGGAAGTCACACAAATACTACTAGCCAAGGATGGTGGTTTGAAAAAGCTCTAAGAGAAATGACATTACATACACACACGACCTCTAATGACAGGGAAGGAATAGATATATAGTACTGTAGCCACCTCCTCTGCCCTCCTCAGCTCAAGCCACCTTGACACTTTGTCGCTTTCTTAAGGTCCTGCTGTTCTGACTGTGTCTTTTCCCACCTTCTCAAATCCTTTCATTCAATTGTATTTTCCTCTGCACTGAAATCAAATACTTGTTCAAGGCTCTGTGTATGTGAGGGCAAAATTACATCTCCTACTTCATTTTTTCTTCCCCTCCTCAATCTCTCTCCTGAACGTTCCCTTAATCTCAACTCAGATTCCATGCCTTCTCTCCTGCTAAGTTCTTATGCTCACAATAAGGTGAGAGTTTTGCCATCTCCTGTTCCTCTTTCCTGTACAAAACCAATCTACAGACTCTGCAGTGATCTCCAAATCCAGTGACCATATTTTCCCCTCCTTTTAACTATTGGCATAGTTGTCATAAACTATGTCTTTAGTGACACAAGCCTATTTCAGCATAAACAACTGTATGCTTCCAAGTACTCCATTTAGGATGAGAAACCACTAGTTCAGCCATATCGGTGTGTGACATTTGTGTGACGGTGGGCCAAAGCTGGTTGCTGAGGAGGAAATTATTCCATATGGAACCAAAATAAATCATACAAATCCAGAGTGCTGAAAGGAAAGGAATGGAAAGAAAAGAAGGAAAATGGCAGTGGGAGAAGGTGAAAAATGATAAATAGGAGAAAGGGATCAATTTTGTATGGAGGTTCTGATAATGAGCAGATCCTACATCCATTACCTACTCCTAACTAAAAGAGCTGACCTTGACACTGAAAATCTTTAAAATTTGAAATAAAAAGTGATGGAAAGTGGAAAATGGGACAACACTTTCAGAAAAGCAGTTATAAAACTGTTTTTCCCAGGTAACACTTATATGTATGAGATAATGAGCTATTACTCTGAATTTAACAGTGGAATTTCCAAAATCAGTGAACACTTTTTAGAAGTTAGATTGCATTGCCTATTTTGTAATGAATCAGATCTCAGTTTGTTCATGTACTTCGGCATCTCAACAGGAACACAGCAGCTGGAAATAAGGAATTCAAGAGCCTACCCCATTGATTCATCTGCCATAATCCACAAACTCAGATTCTGCATTTAGACCCTTTAAAATCAAGGGCAGGGGAAGGTGTTGAAAACAGCTTCAGAAAGTTACCTTAAATCCTCTAACATACCACAATGTATGTACATCTGTGCTGGCTCTAGCAGATGTTGGAAAGTTTGCTTTTTCTTTTTTTTTTTTTTTTTTTAAGTGAAAAGAGACAACCAGGCCTCTAACAGACCCTCTTTGATCTCACCTGGGAGGAAAGTTATAATCTGTCCCTGAGAATCTCTACAGTTCAGGCTTAAAAGACAAAGGAGAGGAGAATGTGAAAAGAACAGGAAGCAGCACATAAAATAAAGCAAATGGGCTTTGAAACGCAGCCTGGTTCCCGGGAATGGCACTGTGTCTAGTTATGTCCTTGGAAGGTTGTTTTTTTAAAAAAAGCTGTCTCAGAGATGTGCCAAACCACTTGCTTTTGATTTGGGTGGCAGCAAATGGGACACGACAAGTAGAGCAGAGCACAGTTGTTGCACTGCCCACGGCAAAGAAAGTACCACTTAGAGGATAGCAAGAAAAGGAAAGGTGATAACCCCTGAAATTGCCCATCCACAAGAGAGGATTTAAAGAAAACAATGCCTGGAAAGCTGTATCTTAGAAAATAAAGCCTATCAGAACACACACAATATAGAAAGTTAGTGTATCTCTAACTGTATATTTTGTTTTCCTGCAAACACAAGAAAAATTTGTACCTAGTTATCATGATTAATAGTCCTTAAATTACAGCCAAAGGAATGTGCAAGAAGTTAAAAGGTACTGAAAATCTGTAATAGAAAATTAACAGTAGCCACTGTACATCAGAATCTGTCCATTAATGCCATTTGGCAGCTATTGTAGCTGTCCCATTACCACCGTGACAAATTGCACTGTTCCATGCTATGGATTTTGTAGTGCAAACAATAGTATTTCATTATCACAAATCAGTATTATTTCCATGTTTTATTTTAATCTTCAACTTTTTCTAAGCCTTGCAACAATACTAGTGCATGGAAGTAAAAGCTGGATACTTTTGAAGAACATAGGTGCTCTGTCAAGTTACAGAAATACGATTTTTTTCTGCAGAATACTGTGCATCATAGGGCAATGATTGTCACAGAGCTCTACATGCTACACTAAACTACTTATGGGGCCTTAGTCAACAGCTAGCACAATTTAGAGTTGTGATCTCTGCTATTAGTCTGCTGTGGAATTTCACAGAAATCCCATCTCCTTCTCAGTTTGTCCATTTAAAAGTGTACGTAATTAACTATTACGTACAGATTGCAAAACAAGCAAAAGATGCTCTGAAAGTTCCAATGAAGATAGTTAGAAATAGCTCCCAAATAATATTTCTGATTTCCTTGCCAGTTGTTGAAATATATTAATATATCACTCTTGTATAATTTAATAACGGAGTTAAGCTGGTGTAGTTGCAGTCTATCTCACTCCCTGGTGAGAGAAACTCTGGCAGTGAAAATATACTTTTAGTATCTCTATTCCTTCTCAAAAATGGGGAGAGTAATGTGCCTCATACCTCCTGCAGAATAAGAAACAGTTCTGGAGAATGGGAAGAATTTAGAGGTGCTACTGGAATGGGGAGGATAGAAGACCGACATGTCCAGTAGCTCCAAGCTGAGTTACAATAATGGATTTTACACATATCTGTTGATATTTCATCTCCATGCGCAGTCTGCAATTTTCTTTGACTTCACTGAAGTACATGAATTCCGTAGTGTGTGGAGGAGAGGAATAAGGCTCAGATAAAGTACTGTTACTTGTTTGGGGTGGGAAGGGGAGGCTCTCACTCTTTTTTCTTTTTTTTTCTTTTAAAGATTTCATCCCAGGATTTGAATTTTTCCATTAAAGCATTCCTATATTTTGTTCTGTGACCTTGGCTTTCCTCTTACGCTGTTTGGTTTAAATTCTGTCAGTTTTAGACCCTGGATAAATATGAAGGAGGCAAAGCATGCACAGACTTAAGGTGAACCAAGTCCTTGTTAAATGGATGAACTATACGTTTACAAAGAATAAAACAGCTCTTAACTAAATGGAAAGGCTATTACAAGAACCAAAGAAGGATTGATGGCCTGAGTTCTTGCTGTTTTATCAATGGGGAGCAGTTATAAATTTTTATTACAAGAACCTCTATCCTAAGCAAAATTTGAACTCTAAAAGGAGGTGTATAGAACCCCTTGAAGCCCAGACCACAATGATCAGGATACAGTACAAAATAAAACAAATAGAAAGCAGTACAAGGTGGGAGAAAAATTTTGATGTAGGTGCAGTGAATAGTGAATTAGTTGGATTAGATATCTGCTTTATGCTCTCAAATAGTCAAGTAAAGCTGAACTACAGCAATTCAGAAGAGTGTGTTTAATTTTATTTTTCTAATCCTGGTGTCTGTGCTGACTCTCAATGTCCTTCTTTCTCAAGGTATTAGAAATAGAAATGCTGTCCTAATGGTTATTTCAACTTCAGCAGCAAAAGACGGTCTCAGAAACCCCACAGGTAAACCTACACATTCATAGCAAAGATTGTGCCTCCTCTCTCAACCACAGACAGCAAAGGAAGGTTTGATACTCCACAGTGTTAGGATGGAGCATTTGTGGCCTTGAAAGAGCTCCACAGGTAAGAAATTACCATTTCTGAGTTTGCAGTGAGACCAACACTTTTCCAAATTAGACTAGCTCTATTGATTAGGTTAGAGTATCCAGCAACTGTATGGGCACACAAAGTCCTCTTGAGAAATAAAGGAAAGGCAGCACCTTCTTGGATACTTCTGTTCACATTTCTAAAATCTAGGGGCCCTTGAGAACAGAAAATAACTTATATTACAACAATTTAAAAATAAACTAATAAATCGTAATTGTACGTCATTGAACATATGCTTTCCTATGACTCTGAGTGTCCATGCTTTAATTTACTCTTACTCTGTTAGTTGAATGGGGTACATTCATAAACCCCTACGTGTGCCCATTCTTTTACTGTTTCACACCTTCCCAGCTGTCCTCAGAATACAGATATACCTCTTGGTTTTGCTTTGAGAATCACTCTCCCCTTTTGTTCACCAGGTAGAGCATCGTGCGTGCCACCACTTGCCTAACTATTGCATCCATGGCTTTGCTGGATTGAGACATCCAGTTTGTACTTGCAGCCTTTACGAATGTCACTCGACCCGCCTGAAGATAATACACACCCATTTGATATCAACACACAGAATCAAACCTGTGTTTGGCTTAAGTTAAAAATAAATCAAGGGAAGATCACTTACATCATTTTCTATGTCTTTCTGGCATTAGATTGTTCTGTATAGAATTTTGTCAACAGAACTTGTATTTGATGAATGAAATATGGAGCGATAGAGACTGTTTTTAGGTGGGGCTATTCACCTATACCAAAAGAACCATTCAGTTACCAGGAGTTTCTAAGTATTTACTTTCCAGTTTTCCTAAGCATCACTTAATTTACCACTTTCACTAACAACAGACTGGCACACAATTTTCCACTTAGCCAGTAGTTTATCCATATCAAACAATGGGTGATATACTTGCCTTTCTTTTCACTGCATTTCTCTACAACAAAAGATTTCCTGCTGTCAATATTCAATATTACTTGATATTTTTTCACTATTTGTATATAAAATGAGATTCTCTCCTCCCTAGCTTGTACAATAAAACCTATCCCTATGGGCCCCTTAGGTAAGCACGTAGTCCTCTTGCAGTTCCTAGATATCAGCAATCACTTCTGTGTCTATCACTAGTGTACAGAACCAAATCCTTAGCTGGTGCAAACTGTCTTAGCTCCACTGACTTCAAAGCTGCAGCAACCTACCCTCATTGAAGATGCAGCTCATATACTAGAAACAACTTATATCTGATTCACAGAGACCTCTGCTTAACAGAATGCATGCAGTATCCAAGGCAAAATTATTTCATCATATTAAACCTCTCTTATTATGCTTTATAACAGTATAGGCAATTCTCAGGAAAGGACAGTGATATTTAAACGAGACTATGGTCTGTGCACTGGGGCACAACTTACAGCAATAACTACATATTACAGCATGTATAGTCCAAACCAGATAATGCCAATCCTGTGTGTTCTCAGCAGCCTTCACTGATGACATGGTACTGATGTAGCTCATATATTGCTCCATCACAGGGCTCACAAGTCTGCACATTTGCTCTTTCTTCACTGTAAAGAGTTGTTCCTTCTCAGTTCATGGTAACAGGGAAGGAACTCTACCAAGTTATCTTTTCTGAAGTCTTTATAGTTCTTTCTTCTAGCTTCATTAATGAGCTGATGGCCATGGCACAGCAGTAAATCACTCCACCTTTCAAAAGTAGGTTAGCAACCTGAATAAGAGTGATTCCACTCCAGCAATTCTACCTCTTTCCCCCCCATCACACACCCTTTTTAATTGCACATTTTCTAAAATAGTCTGAGATCTGGATCAGTAAATGGTCTTTTTGGTGCCAGGAGAGAAAATATTAATGTGTCAAAACGTCCTGCGCAAACTCGCATATCTTTGTGTATCACAAATGTGGTATTTATATGCTTGGTTTTAAACAAATGCATTTCCAAGCACACTTTTTCATAGATGAACAAGCTGCTAAAGTTTTTATGACACAACATTTTCTTCTTTCTTTTCTTGTTTTTGGGTGTTTTTTTTTGTTTGGGTTTTTAGTTTGTGTTTGTTTAGGGTTTTTTACACCTTATTAACAAGGCAAACCCTGTTTTACTTGCTTACCCTCAAGGAATTCTGCTATTACATTTATTTTCATAATTTTAATTGTAGTACAAATATATGAAAAACATCTTTCTAAAACACTAGCTGTATTACAATAGCACAGTGGCCCATTGCATATTTGGGACCTGTTGTATTACTATATTATTATGCACTGCCAGAATATACGGTAAATCTTGCTCCAGAGGAGTCTGCAATCTAAATAAAATTTACTCTCCATGTTCACAGCAATGAGTGGTTATGATATTGCGAGTAATGGAAATATCAGTACAATACTGCTTCCAGACTCCTGTAAGTTCTCAAAAGGCCAGCCTGTGTGTTGCACACAGTCCCCTGGTATGCCTGTTTCCAGGAAAGTTTACAAGCTTGGGCATAGTGCCATGCAAATGCACAAAACCAGCTCAGATGTATCTACAAGAAGCTTCCCAAAGCTTCTGGTTCCAGATACATGGTGCAGGCACACCTAAACTGTCTTAATATCTGAGTAGGTTTATTAGCTTGGGCCCAGACTCACATGAACGGAGACCTGAGCTGACAACAGAATCAGTGCATCTGTATATCACACACAGTCTGAGCTAACAAGCCCTTTTAGGATACAATCTGTTCACAGCTGGTTTGAGCAGCTTGGTACCTGTGATTCCACCCGCCTGCAAGCTGGACAATCAGGCTGCAGCTGTAGAACTGAAAGTAGAGAGTATAGATGAATGGCATATGAAGATACAGAGAAGAGGTACAACAGTTTGCCAAGGTCTCCACAGCTTGTTTGTGGAAATTTCTGCCATTTTTAAAATTCACAATCTAGATACTTAAGCTAATGACTAGCCTTTCTCTTATTAAAAAAAAATAAATTATAATATCAGTCTTAAAATTTTGCTTCTGTCTGCCTTGAAAATTTAAGAAGTTATAAAGTCATTAACTAAAGAAAGACATATCAGATATGTCAACATACATTGTATTTTTCTCACTACAGGGAAAAGCTTTGTCATAAAAATATAAATCTTATAGTTTCACATCGTGAAACAGAAAGCAAATTAAACTAATAATGCATAGAAGATTTGCTATATGTATGAACTGACAGGCTTTAAATAAACACTCTCTTGTTAGCCAAAATCTTGTTCCAGTTTGTAGGATGTCAACATACACGTTAGTAATACCTCTGAAATTGTCACTCTGTAGACAGGAAGAGAAATCTAATTTGCATTAGGATAGTAAACATTAAACTAATCTTGATTTCCACAGATCAAATTTATATTTTTATTTTGATTTACTGGATATCAAGTGTCAATTTAATGTGAATGTCAAAGAACATTAATTTTCAAACCCCTGAAAAGAAGAAGAAATCCCCCAGAGCAGTCAGTAAACCAGATCATGTTTCCTATTCCAAGACATTCTAGTTATAGAACTTTGATGGTAAAATAAAACTCTTTAATCTGTGGCATAATCCTGAAGATAGCATGCTAAAACTTGAAGGACACCAGCATGCAGATGTTCTGAGACATGTTTTTAACCCCTGGGCTACCTCGCTTGCCAAGAAAATTTAATCTTCTAACATGTACATTCATGAACAGTCTACTGCTATTACTGTCTATGGGACAGCAATGTTTCCTGCTGACAAGAGTCTGATCCTGAAGCTACTGCATCTGGTATTTAGATATTGTGGAGAACAGATAATTTTGAATTTAACAGGAGTTTTTGCCAAGATTGGAGCCTGGTTTGTGGATGATTTCTTAAAAACCTTTATTGCAAAGACTCCAATCTCTCATATATTCAATAAAAAAGTTAAGAAAAACATTTCAGATTTGTGCACCTGACATGTATTGAACTTTACCAATGGGGGTAATCACCTTGAAATCAAGGGATGACACTTGCAAGTAAAATGAAGCACATGTACAAGGCTTTATAGACCTGAAGCCTATTAATGAAATAAATATACTTTTACAAAAAACTTATGGGCTGTATATAATCCTTCTTGCATTTTCTCTTTAAAAAAAAGTAAAAAATATAAAAATTGACTGTTAAGCAAAAAGCACGTTACCGTATAATTATGAAGACATGCTTTTTAGAGTGATCAAACCAAAAATTTTTATATGTTACCTCTTAAAATATTACAGGCAATGCTGACTGAAGCATGCACTCTGAAAATCCTGCAAGGGGTGTGAATTGGGAAAGGATTTGTGCTGGCCACTGTGCTGAAGGTAGAAATAAATGGTTCGTTCAAATTTCTAAGAACCACTTAGCTTTACTTTTTGTAAAGTTTACTGAATCTTCCCATTGTGGGTAGAATGGAGAGTCACAGGCTACCAAGGTGTATATACGCACTGTCATTTAATGTCGAGACCATTGTGGCCAGGGCCCAAAGAATGAAGGGATGCTCTGCAGTGCTGTTCTCAGGTGCATGTAAGATCTGAACAATTACTCCATATAGCTCATTTCACAAGAACATACAGAAGATGGAGAATCCAAAAAAGAGAAGGAAGCAATACTATAAACTGCACTAGTAAACAGCACATTTGATTAAGCTCTCAGTTGAACGAATGCAGTTTCCAGTATAATCCATAAATCCATACATAGAGATTTCAAAAACCCAGGATATTTGAGAAAGTGAAAACAAAGCTAAGAAAATACTTTTATTCTTTTCTAAAACTTTGAAAGATGGCCATGTGACTGAATTTTGATCTCATCCATTAGAATCTGTACAGTATTTCAGACTTTACCAAAGTATTTCATGTGAAAGCTTAACTTTCAAGATTTCATCATTTTCTAGTGGGGGGTTTTACACTGTCCATTAGTAATTTTTTTAAAAGGGCACATTTCAGGTTATTCCATCTAGCATTCAGAATGATGAAGAGATGGACTTTCTAAGGATTTACTAAGGTAAATCTTACATTGATTACACACCACAGCTGCAACAATGAAATCCGTCAGAAAGCCGACTGCTGGAGATACTCAAATTCCTCTGTAATTAGCACACTGGTAAAATCCAAATGCCAAACCCTAGCAACCTCAAGGAGCGTGCAAAGAAGCTAAGTAACACAGCAAAGAAGTGACATCTACATGACCCTGGCTTTTTTACACAATATCAGGCAGCTGGAAGACTGCTGCTCCTGGAGGAGGAGGAATGGGGGAAGGGGAGCAAGAATAACTCAAGTTATTGCTTTGAAAATTTAGTACTTTTATAATTGGAACTTTAGCCTTAAGTAATTTTCCAGAATCTTTTTTGTTACAGGAACTAGGAAGTAAAATAGGAAGCATTTTTATCTTGGCTTGTTTTCATTAGTCATTATAAAGATAACAATACAAAACCAGGATTGTACTGAACTGAAGTTCTATTATGACCTGAAATTGCCTGTAGTTTGAGTTTTATCTCTTAGTTTTTTTAAAGATGCTCCTCTCAAAGTGGATGCAACTTTGCAATAATCTTTGGAAATGCCTGTTGGTATAGAACTATGTCAATTTAAAAAAAAAAAGTGCGCATAAGCTGGGATTCTACACCTGCTATTGCTGATCGAAGTTTAGGTTTCCCGGAACATATGTGTTCATGACAACAGACCTGCAACTATTAAATGCCACAGAGGTGCAAAATTCCCATTAGTTTGATAAGCAGCAAAAGCTCATTTCATGTATCCCTTTATTCTTCAAACTCTTACCAATCAATGGGAGTCATCCAAGGAATACTGGTTCCAGTTGGACATTCATGTATGGAAAATGGCACTGAAGGGGACTGAAGAGTATGTTTCCCTATATGCATAAATCCCCCAAACCCCAGACTACCTCAAGACAAAGAGATTGGGCCTATATACCTTTATATCTTAGAATTGTGGACTTTAGGTCTACCTATACTGTGGGGACAGAGTAAGTCAGCTGGGAGAGGTTAAAAGGGAAAAAAAAAGCCTTGCCTTTTTTTTTTTTTTTTTTTTTTTCCCTTCACTATCACATTCACCTCTTTCTCAATGGCCAGTACAGGTCAGCCAGCATTTGTGTTAGGTGTTGTGATCTGTCACTAGCACAGACCAGCAGGAAAATTGCTATGTCCTAAGAGCAGCAGAAAAGCAGGGAGGAAATTGTGACTCAGAGAGATGTGTTTGAATCATGGGGTCTTCTGATGGAGGGGGATGCAGTTTGTGCAATTCTTGCTCAGGGCTGTGCTTTGAGCACTGTCTAGTCTTTCAGATCACAATGGAATAGAAATAGCAATATATGGGCTTCTAGCAAATATCACAAATGAGCATCTCATGACAGCTCAAGACAGTAAATGTTTATTACATGTTATGCAACTTATATAGCATAAAGAATTATATCCTTGTTTATCTAATCTGATTTATTGCTATTGAAATAAATGGCTTACTTAAGGAAAGCATGATCTGATGGACTGTGTAACAACAATATTGAAGACATTTTTCAAAGCAGACTAGGAGATTTAGATGCTCAGACTCTTTTAATAGTGAGACTTTGAACCCCATCCTTGAATTTTTCCCACATATATTAGAAAACATGAAACATTACAGAAGCCATATGTTTCTGGGCTAGGAACTTCAAATTCTCCTTTGTATATGTGCACTACAGAATCTAGTACATAGTAGCTGATGTCCCCAAGCAATGGGTTAACTGAGGATCTATAGTAAAACAATAACTGTTTTGGAACTAAGTATGGTGCATTGAAGACTGGAATAATTTTTTTGTACTAGGCCTCATAATAGCACCAGAATTCAGATATACTTAAACATGAGTTTCCTTTATTTCTGGTCATTGGGCAGTTGGCTGCACAAATACAGTTAGTGTAAGTAAAGGAACAGGTACTCCAAAGGAGAGGAAAGCTGATTCAGAGCTCCTCCAGCAGCAGATCATAGGCATGTCCTACCAATTCTATTTCATTCTCAAAATTAATCTGAAACTCAAGAAATGGTAAAGGGAAAACCAGCCTGTTTTCACTGGTTTACTTTTTTGGGTGTGATAAAGAATACAGAAGTGATAGTTTTCAGGCTTGTCAGAAAAACGTGACTTAGAATCAGCTCTAGTTATGGTTTAGAATAAATCCACTTTGGACTCACAAAATATAGCTTGGGAAACAGAAGCCGTTCCAATTTAGCTACAGTTCAGGTGCAAAATTAAAGCTGCCAGCTCAGCAAACATTCTAGCAGCTCCCTCCATCCAGCCACTGTAACCTCCTGTAGGCTCTGGCTATACTTCTGAGAGACTCTTGCAGCCCGCAGTTAAGAACCTTTTTGTGTTTGTTTGTCACAGAGACAGTGCGTCAGAGCTGTCTAGCATGCTGGAAGGCTGTAACCTGTAGAAGATTTTCTTGTTACTTAACTGTACACACTGTACCCTTGTTTCTAGATAAGCAGCAAAAAGGCCTCTGCTAGACTGGCAGGCTTATTTTACATTACACATATAAGTCTGTTCAGGGTCATTATCTAGATTGGCAAAATCAATTTGATCTGTATTGAAGTTGTAGTATTCATGTATGGACTTGTAACTATGTCCAAATACAGCAGTATTCTACTCCAAAGAGCCAAATAATGCTCCAAGGAACCTCCACTGATTTCATTAAGGCTTGCATGGATGTAACTATAAACCTTAAATGGTAATTGATGTAATGAGAACATTTTCTTCTTCAGATTTCTTTCAGTGCTTTAGATTACTATATTGAAGAAGTTTAAGATTTCATCCTGATTGATGGAGGGAAAATTTTAGATCTACTCTAGATGCTTTAGCATGGAGCTAGAGAAAAGCAGGAGGGTTACCCCAAGAACAGAATAACTAAATACTGAATTTCATGCTGTCTCTTGTCTGGATTTCAAAATAAAGCCACAGAAAAGTTGTGCTGAATACACTGAAGTAGGTATTTAAATTTATACATTAAATTTACAGTTAAACATATTTTAGCAAGTTTCCAGGTTTTTTCCTTTTCTAGTTATATCCTCTTTGTCCTTCCTTCATTTCACTATTTGGAGTACAGCTCACATTTCTGAAGATTTAACCTTTGATAGGAAAAGGAACACAAAATACTCCACTCCCCCCATCCTTCAGTGGTGTTTTACAGCAGACCAGACAGTTATGCTCATTTTTCCTTCATTTCTTCCAGTCTCTCAATCATGCACTCTTCCTTTGGCAATGACAACAAAGATTGAAGCAACTGGGGTTGTAACATTCAAATATTTGCAAACATCTTTGGTAAACTTATTTTTTATAATATTTTGTATTTTTAAGTAAGTCAATGCAGGCATCTTCATGGTCAAAATATGGTATGTAGAAACAAACGAAACACAAATTAGCTCTTTGTGATATCAGTGCTTTTTCCAACACATTATTTTCACTCCTAAAGACACTTTTATGAACCAATGCAAGAAGCAAAACAGCAAGACTATCTTTACATAAAGTGCCAAAGCAGATATAACTGGGAATGGTCAGTGATTAAGGCACTACGCCTTGAGCTCCTTATCTGAAGTTACTTTACAGACCAGTGCAAAGTGTGATGTATCATTAAGCCTCTAACAAAAGCCTGTATCCCACCATATTTGCACCCCAACTGAAACACTTCTATTAATTTTTAATCTGTAACATTATGCACAAGTTTCTTAAGTCTACTTGCAGCCCAGCATTAGCTATCTTTTGAATAATGCTTTTGCATGCTTTACATTGTGTGTTATATCACATTATGGAAGGCTACTGCCTCAGAAGTACGGCATTAGCATAAAATCAGTCAGAATTTCAGGGCTGAACACTCAGCTGTCATGCCAATACAAACCAGTCAAGAGAAAAACTTGGAAATTAAACAACTCCATAGCTGCTTTATTGTCCCAGCTATAAAATGGGGATAATTATCAGCTACTTATCAGGTGTGATTTGCAGTTTAATGGCTATTTATCACATCTCTTGGTATTCTCGGATACAAGGTATTAAGTAGTCTTTACATATTTTAATGAACAATATTTAGTAAGTACAGAACAAAGGAAACCAAAAGCCAAAGGTAAATTACCATCTTTTTAAAGATACTTTTTGTAGTAGTTTCTCTAGACAACCAAGTAAATCTGTCATATTATACCATTATGTACTATTAGTAAGACAGAATCTGATCCGAAGTAGCTAGGTAGTCCAGCAGAAAACACATTTATAAGCAGCTGATGGCAATGGGGAAACAAGAATCCTTATTGCCACTGACTTGCTATGAACCTTGAAACAGACAGCTTTATTCCTCTACTTCCACTGCATTCCCTTTTGTGAGTCTATTTGGACTGTAATTGTTCTGAGACAGAAGCTGTCACAGCTTTAATTATAGTCAATAACCAGCCTCTCTAATAATTCTTGAAAATGTCTTTCTGAGGCTACTATGTTCTAGAAAATAGCATGTTTATTCTGTGATAATTAGCATAGCGTGACCTGCTTCTTACCATCTTCTTTAATCTAAATAGCAGACAAACATTTGGAGGTACAGAGGCAGAAAGAAATAAAAAGTGACTTGCCCAAGATTACTTAGCAGGTCAGTGACTGAATCAGGAACAGAAATCCGGCTTCCTGACACCCACTGGAGGTTGTACCTCCTGGACGGCATCAGCACTCCAAAGATCCCAATACTTCGCTCTTCTACAATTGCGCCATTCATCCAGGAAGTTACAGCCACGGCATTCTACTCTGCAGAACCCATGTGAAGCAGATAAGGATCGTATACTGTGCATTTTGAAAACATGAAAGAAACAACCTCTGTTTAGAATGATTGTATTTAGTCCAAGCAGCCACTTGGAATGACTGAAACCAAATCCCAGTAAGAGTGCTAAGAAGTTAAGTGTGTGCTCAGCTCTCCAAAGGTTTAAGAAAAACATTAAGAGAAGCTATTTTCATATATGGTTTAGAAAACAGCTCAATAGTTTGCAGGAAGGTTAGAAATAAATACAGTTCTGTGCCAGGAACATTTTAACAGAGCTTTTCCTGAAAAATGGCTATAACCCTGCTAAAGCCAAGATGATGTGAAAATACTTCGTAGTATGCTGTCTGTACTGTTGTATAGCTTTCCCATGTATGATAATACCAAAACTTCTTAAACGCTCTTTAACAGAGAGACAGACATCAGGTGACAAAATTATGTAAATACTGGGACAAGGAAGAGAGAAAGAGTTGCCTCATCAGTGCTAAAATTCTGACCATCCTAGGCATCTTTAGCAGTGGGGCCAGCCATTCAGAAACAATTCACACAGTAACCACTGACTGATAACAGAATCAATTAAAAGCTTGGGCTTCATTTTCACTCTTGTTTTTCCTTAATTATCCTTGAAAATTGATAGTAATTGAAATAGAAATCCTACATTTCACCACAAAATGACAGCAATATCAGCTTCCCATACCAATCCATAAATATCCTCTCTCTCTGTGACAAGACAGTAACATTCTCCTTCTCAGGGTATCCTCACCTTTCATTTATTCTACAGTCTAACATAAAGTGGGCTTAAAATGCAGCCAATCAAGCAACATTACTATCTGAGCTTACTTTCTGCTTCTATGTTGTTGTTCTAGGAAATTCAAAGCAAGAACTACTTACACTGCACAAGTCCTTATAGCATGTCATATTAGAAAGAATAATAAATACAAGAAGGATGGCGTACTTAAACAAAATTAAAAATCAAGAAAGTAGTAAAGTTGAGGTCAAAAATATAGTTGGCCTGATTCTCTTCATAGATTTTTTTTTTTTTCTTTTTTTGTCTCTTGCCCTTCCACAACGGAGCTGCAATAATTTAGCCCTTTATTTAGCTCTGTAAAGCACTAAGGAATGCTCAGTAAATCAAACAGGTGTGAAGTGGGTGCAATAAGCCTAACCCTTGCTTTCCACATACAGAGATTTTGTACAAAGGAACTGTGTCTGAAAAGAAATGTAGGTTTTTAAAATTAGATGTATATACTGAAGGCAAAAAAATTTAAAGGATGTGAAGTGCTTTCTACTAAGTCTAGATGTCACTGTAAGGTTTCTCTGAATTAGAGGATTTCTTGAGGAATGTAGATACTGCTGTATGTGTGAAAAAAGCTAAACATGTTTCTATACACAATACCTACACTATTCACAAGGCAGCTTCTGATTCCAATCAAAGTAACCTAGGACTAACATAAATGGATGGTATATAACAAATGGAGAAATCAAAAGGTGGCAAAGCTTCTTCCTCCATTCCCTGGTTCTGTGCAGCTTACCACAGGCATTGTGACACCTTAATGCCATTCAGCAGCTAGAGGTAAGTGATCTTCCTTTCCTCCAGGCTTAGTATGCACTGTAGTTCTGTAGTTTCTTCTCCATCTCTCACATATTATTGCAGTGTATTTTTTAAAAAATAAAAGTATTTTATTTCTCTTTTGGTTGATTTCGTATCAAATTAAATTCTGAAACTGTACTTTAAAAAACATATATTCCAAGGTGCCTAATTAGCACTGTCTCCTGATCTGTGAGGACCCTAGGAGCTGCTAATATTAATATCAATACTGTAAATTGACAGTAATCATTGAGTCAGTACCATGGAGGCTGGATTTAATCCATGAGCATTTTGAACTACAGTCTTATCATGGTTAGTAGATACAGCTTTGCTAATCAGAACCATAATTGAGGTTCTGATACATTGTACTACTAAGTCTGGAATGATTTCCTTTCTAATTTCCTGTTTTCAATTGTTCCTAGGTTTCTAAAAGATTATAATTTAAATGGAAACTTTTCTTTCTAAGGGTGAGCAGGGTAACTGCTCCCTGTTTGATATAATAGGATATAATTCCTAAATATAGGAAACACGTTACTTCTATTTTATAAGGAAAGAATACTTGTTTGTGCCTGGCTGAAACTGTTATTACATATTACTAGTACTCAATGCACCCACCACAATAACTCCAGCTCTCCTCCTTATGTTCTATATTGCTTGCCCTTCTTTTTATTATAACACCAGCACAGTATCCATTTCTCTGGATTCCCTGCATGCCCTTTTCACTAGAGGGTTAGTGGCAGCATGGGCTCTCACTGGTTCCAAATTGTGGATGTGCTGACTGGTTAGCCTACACTAGAAGGCTTCGTGGTTGAAAGGCAGGGCAAACAAGAGAACTGTTGATATTATTGATAAAATTAACATACAAACAAACATTAAAATACACAATACTAAAAAAGATAACAAATAAATGGATACTTCTAAATATGCAGTCATGTAACATTGCTTTCTCACAGGTAAGTTTTTGTTGGCTTGTTCACAATTCTGCCCAAATTGTGATCACCACAAAACAGCACTGAACACAAGGTTTGCAGGGAGTAGTATCTTTTATTGGATCTGTTGACTAGAAAATACATATGGGCCCATGGTCCTTTCATCAGTTCTGACAACAAAGCAGCTAAAACAGGTTTAACCTAATTATGTTAATCAGCTAGACAATTTAAAAGAAAAAAGTTAGTCACTATGGAGGAAAGAAACTGATAGCAAAGGAAGAGGTGAAAGTTCCTGAAAGAAACTTAAAAAATCTGCCTAATAAAGTCAAACCATATGAAGTCCCTGAGCTCCTGTGAATGCCTGCCAATATTTCCACTGATTAAATTAGTTCATTTTGTCATACCATATCTTCATTAAAGCTTAAAAAACCCCAACATCAACAAAAAAAACCCAATAAACCTCTATTTTCTATTTCTTTCTGCCTTTGTCTTTAAACTTACTGATAAGAGCAGGTGAACAAAAAAAAAGTGCTATGATTTGCAGAATCCCCCTCTTTCTGCTTCTTTAAGGCTACTTTTGTGCTGGAACCAACAAAAAAATATTCCCCTACTATCTTTTTTTTAACAAGGCCAATGGAAAATAACCCTTGATCTAAAATAATCGTCACTGAATGAACATTTGGCATATAGTTTGTATGACAACAAAATGAGCTACATCAAAGAAAGGACAGCAGGAAAAGGAATGTGGGATAAGGGCAGGGAGCATCATTATAAATACAATGACATTAAACTCAATAGTTTAGGGCAGAAGGGGCAATACAGCCCTGAAAACGCCATCTGAGCAAGATAAGAACTTACCTTGTTAAAAGGACCATGCTATTAGTTTCTAAAAAGATAAGAAGATGAGCTCCTAATCTAAGGAATCTGTCAAGTAGCCTATCAACACAAAATATGGATTAAGGGCATGTTTGGCTGGATTATCAGATATCTAATTTACAACAACTTTATCTGAAATCATGTCACTTACACCCCACTGGAGAGTACAGTATTTGCAAATTTACCAATAGGCCATAGATCTTTCATTTTTTAATTTATATTCTACGTTTTTACTTAATGGAAGTCTGTTTGGCATTTATATCCATAACTGCAATGGCATTTGTATGCTTGAGTGTTGTTAGATGGAATTCTCCAAGGTATATTTAGTGCCTATGGATAGTAAATTTAAGAAAGGAAAAATATTAGATACATCTTTTTATTCTTATTTGTAAATTAATCTTGTAAAAATCATTTATGTGTTATTATCCACCGTGGGATGTATACTTCAGCTTTAGAGAATGTTAGACTGATAACACTGCCCCTATGTGGCCACAATTACATAGTGATAAAAAGCATTATGTATTTAACCTGACCTTCCTAGCTCTCTTCATTTAGTGGAAAGTAACATTTAGTGAAACTCATCTTAGGTGAGTTACAGCAGATGCTTACTGGAAGCAATACATTTCTGTGTCTCTTCCAAAAACATCTTGGGCATTTTTAAAAATCTTACTTATCTGTTGAAACACTGAATGAATCAAGGAAATACAGTCTTGGGACAAATTTCTGAGAGCAAATTCTTACTTTTACAGCTTTCATATGCACAGACTGTTGGAAGAACGGGAATACAAAGAAAATGAAAACAAAAATAGCAGGGACAAAGATAAAGAATGTTCAAGTACCTGTGCTCATGCATGTCAATCCCATCACTTTTACCAATAAACTGCAAGTTTGCTAATAATCTACCTTAACACTACATTTACTGGCAACATATAAGCTTGTCAATCTTCTCAAATTCACAGACAAACGGTCACTGGAATGAGTAGACAAATATTTATATGTTGTAGAATTGACCTGCAAATATGTAGCACATTTAATATCAGGAATGTTTAAAGACCTGAAAAGTATACATACTTTTCCAGATGGTCTTCCTCTACAAGAGTCCAAAGTTTTTTTGGTAGTTTTGGAAATACAAAGCTTTGAATATGTAACCCCCTTCAGCTGACTGTAAAATTTACAGAGTGATTTTTTATTTACATTTTCCAAGTCTTTCTGTAGGATTAATATTTTTCAGAGAAAGATAGCCAGTAGCAGATAGAAGGCTTTATTCTTCCACTCATTTCAGGGAGTTCAGCATTTAACTTGTTTCAAAATTTACCTTTCTTAGTTGCAGCTTCACAAAAATCTTAATCTGCAGAAAGGGAATAATGGAACTGTTCTACTTGAAAGAGACAGTGGGAAGATACCTTCTCTGGGGACATGCTCATACTGCTTGACAAGACCAAAAGAATAAAAATGAACAGACCAAAAGAGTAGAAATCCCATGTGTTTATGACATCTTTGACACAAGACAGCGAAGTAGCATATTTCCGGTGATATAGCTTGGTTGTGTTTATTAGGATAGTACAAAGCTATTTTGTATCAGGATCTGGACACAAGCTGTACTGGAACTATGATCTGAATTACAGTGTAGAAGAGGCCAAAGGCTTTCACTTATGCTTAGACCTGTATTCTTATGGGAAAACTATCTACTGCATATTGTAATGAATATGGGGCTACCTAAAACTGCATGCATTATCATTTTTACTAAATGCAGACTAGATTAAGGGGATGAAACAGGGGAGAAATAATGTATACTAACATATACATCTAAAGTCTATCAAACAAATTAATGACACAATAGACTTTATGAGTTACAACTAATTTACATTTCAATATCCCACAGATATCCCCTCTGCTGACTGTGCCCAAAGGATGTGCTTTCAACTTAGTTACAATCTGTTCTATTCTGTTACAGATTCAACTTATATTAGTTTTCTCATCTACAGACTTATATGTAACTTCTAGAATCAGGGAGGATTACCACATTGCCGTGGGGTACTTAGCTGAAATGGAGCATATGGCTATTAATATTATTATGAATCTGTTGCTTTAGGCTACATTAGATTGCCTTTGGGGTTCTGATTCTTAAGAAGAAAGGATTGAACTACAGTCATCCTCTTTTGGTGCAAAAGATTTGGAATAAATAATCAGTCTTGTATTTTTTTTTTTTTTTCATTTACAAGCCTTGTTTAGGTAACCTTCAACATGGCAAAAATTTAGACAGAGTTCTGGCTCATCATATTGTTTGTGGCATATTTAGCTTTAAGCATTTGTATTTGTTTTCCTTTTGTTAATAAAAGTTCATAATACTTTTATAGGGCTTTATACTTTTAAGTCACTGTATTAAGAGTCATATTTAGATTTAGAATTGTCTGCTTTTCTTCTGTTCAATGTCTTGATGAATTATTGCACTTTTATTCACTATAACAGCTAACATGAGTTACTTTCTTGAAATAACATATTTCAAACTATTGTATCTTGTGTAAGAATAACCAAACTGAAAAGCGTTGGTCTGCAAAGAGAAGCTAAATTAACATTTTATAAGCTGGGTAACTTGAATTGCTGAGAGCCAATTACATCAGGCATCAGTTGCAATCAAAGCTTCAACTTCTCTCTTCAACAGACTAACTATCTTGAATTTAAAGCACCAGATAAACTGAGCTAGATATTTGCATGTGTGAATAAGAGTTGAATTAGAAACAAATCTTAAGGGCTATTTTAGTATTACAATGTATTGAAGATAAATCCTAGATTTTCACCTGACACTCACCTCCACCAAGCTGGGGAACAACAGGACACAGTAACAAAATTATGTTGGGTCTGGAAAGTGTCAAAGGGTATTTAAGGCGAATGGAAAAGTGGTATTTGGAGGGATAGATTTACATAGAATTACAGAACTGGACTTTCTAACTTTTGTCTCTACTGACAATCCCCCTTTCTCTTCTCAGTAAAATGAGAATAAAGGAATTTTCAGGGAAAGGGGGAGAACTGAGATTGCTTAGTACTTTAAGTCCCACAGCATGAAAAACAAACCCTCTTTTAAAAGTGAGAGAGAAAAAGAAGGAATGAAAAGATAGATTTACTAGAATAAGAGAATGTGAGCAGGTACTGAGGTTCTGGAGTGGCTTTGATTTGCAAGGCATAAAAAAGATCCAAAAAAGAAGAAACTGTGTAACCATTTTTTATTTAAGACTTGACATTATGATTGTTCGATATCTTTCCTCAAACAAGAATAACAACCTAATGTGACTATGCTTAATTGAGAAAAAGGAAAAGAATGTGAGTGGTGGTATTATAGTACATAGTTACCTGAAAATGAACTGTCAGCAGATACAGCTGACAAGAGCAAGATTAAAATCAAGCCTTACCTAGTACATAGCGCTGTCCTCAGGGAGCTGTGCTCCTGTATATGGGGTTGATCTTGTTTAACAGTTTGGCAATACTCAGGAAGTATTGAAACAACTGTGATATTATATAAACAACTTACCATTGAGCTCACACAGGGCTAAATGTCCCAGGCAATAATACCCACAAAAAATACAGCAGTCAACAACTAATTGCAAACTGCAAAACTGCATGTCTGAACAAGTCCTTGAAAGTGCTAACATTAATCTGCAAGTACAAATAATAATTTTACACACAATGAAGTATGCTGTCTCCTAAGGCATGTAGTATATTTTGCAGGTACCAGTTTGCAAACTGACCTGCAGAATCCAGACACTACAATTTAAAAATATCTCAGGTGTAACCTCACTATATGAGACCTGTTCTGCACTTTAAAGTAGTTTATGGCACATCTTGCACAATATTTCACAATGATCACTCACATTTTTAAAACCTCCTTCAAACTGCCACAGCCTGAGCACCTTGCCCCATATACAGCGCATTTTCAAAGAAATGCTGATTCAAAACCATGATTTACCTTCTCCCTCCCTCTCGAAACAAGAGATATACATTCTCCCTGTAACAGACACTTTCTCATAAGATTTTATTTTGATATGTCTTTTTGTCCTGCAATGTTTCACCACCCAGCAGCACTCTGCTAATCTACACTTCAATGGTAGAATTCACCAGAGATACAGGTTTAAATAGCACATCTTGAGATGGGAACAATGAAGGGGGATGGCTCTACAATAAATAAATAAATAAAGTCCTATCACACACTTAAAGCCAAATGCCTGCTGGGACTTAGGTTCAAAAGCACATTTGGAAACTGATCCCTTGAGAAGATATGTTTGTTACGGTGTTTGGCCTCAGGATTTAAAAGGATTTGCTTTTAAGCTGTTACTTTACTGCAAGTATGTGACTGGAGGCCTCAGGTGTGAAAGTCCTTTGATAAAAGGGACTATTTTGTGCCAGATACAGTGAATGAAAAGCATTAAGACTAATAGGAGCTGGGAAGTGGAAAGCAGGGAAAGGATGTGGACAAAGTCCATCAAGTTTAAGGCAAGCAAATGCTTGGGATGCAAGAGGGATGAGAAACCACAAAAGCCCTTGAACTTCTTGTTTTTCATACATGAGTGATTACACTAACAAACTCTTAAGGAACTGAACCAAAGTTGCAAGGAAAGGTCATTTCCACTTAATCGGGTGAAGCCTGGCTGTAATCTGTACACAAAAAACTCCATAAAATATTATGGCTGGAAGAAACCACAGCTGTCATCTAGGTCCTTTGCTCTACTGCAAGACCAGCTCTACTTAGGTCACTCCTGCCAGACAGATGTACATCTACCTGTACTTAAAGACCTTTAACACTGGATACACTGCAGTTTCACTGCATTAAATGTATTCCAATGCTTCATTCTATTTCCATTAGAAAGTGTTTCTTAATGTCTGAGTTGGATACTTGGTGCTGCAACCCACGCCTGTTACTGCTCATCCTGTCTATGGGGGATAAAAAGAACCCTTTCTCTTTGCCAGTCTTTTATGTATTTGAAGATCCTTTGGTCTCTGAACTATGTCGGTCTCATCATACTGTGATCCTCATACACCACTCTGATTACATGCGCAAAACTGCATCAGTTCTCTAATCAGAGAATCTCTGCATCGTTTGCCTTTTAGGAGTGAGGTGCACCATTCTTCTCTTACCTCAGGATAATTATACTTTTTTCCTCAACCACTCCTATATAACAGAGAAACTTTCCTTCCATACCAAAAATTGCTCTGAAAGTACAGTAAGCACAGCATGTTGCACTGAAATTTGCAAAACTCATACTTCTCCACAATTTACTTCATACTGGAATTGAGTACTGTAAATTGTTTTTTTCAGTGTATTTCATGGCAGACTACTCTTTCAGTGCTCTAAAATGGCTGCAACTGCCAAACCTGTGGGCAGCACTTGTAGTGTACTAGATACTGGACAGATTCATGGTGATTCAGTATCAAAAGCTTATCCTGGATAGTATATGCAATATATTTATTGGTTTGTTTCAACTTGAAAACCCTGAAGAACTACGTGTACATGAACCAAAACTACAGGTAGGCATATGAGGAAAAAATTACAGTCCCTGTTACATATAACAGAAATTTGACCTAATCTGGAGAAAGTGCATACAGTCCTAGAACAGAACTCTTGTTAACTGCCATTCCTCTACTGAAATAACAAGAAATAATAACTGGAGCACTGCAACATCAGAACTACTTCAGGTCATTCAGCCACATATTTGTTGTCAGTACCCATGCTGTCACTTTCAGAGCAACAAAGAATTCTCAGTTATCATTACTATATCCTACTCCTTAGGATCAAAACTATGCTTATCACATTGCAGGTGCAACTACAAATAAGTTACAGGTGCATGGCTTCCATGAAAAATCAGGCCATCTACCTTCTGTGTGAGAATGTTCTCTGGGGCACTACTTCACCATAAGAGGCTGCCAAAATATACAGATATCTTGCTCTGGAATGCCACATATGCATTAAGCTGGCTGAAGGGAAAAGAACATTTTATTTATATGACATTTCATAATCTATAGCAACAAATTCAGAGCTGCCTTGCACTGCATATACTGTTACATGTTGCACAGCATTCAAGATCAAACTCAGATTATATACTATATAGCATCTAGCTATGAAGTATAAGGGGAACAAATTTTTTTCTTTGACAAACAGTTGCATTCTGGGAGAGAAGAGAAATGTATTTACTTTTTAGATGAAGATTACACAAGACAGAGAAGACAACAAATGTAAAAGAAAGACAAACTGCAACAGGGAGGCCAACGTTAATCATATTAGACCTCATAAATTTTGGGGAAATGTTTAATGCAAACCCAAAAAACTTTTCCAAAATATATATTAAGAAATAGTTATAATATGTCATACCTGTGATAGCCCTAATGATACAGGCACACTGAAGAAGAGCATGCGAGCTTTCTGGGCTACAAGTCCACAGCTGTGAAATAGCTCTGAAGAAACTCTTGCATTCATGAAAGGACAACCTGTTTTCTTAGCATATCATGTCATTAGATAAATTATGTCTAACATAAATATTACTCAGTCACCAAGTCATTCTCTTGTTTGAGGCAAAAATATTTCAGGAAAGTTTCTGAAGTCAGAATCAAGCAATGACCTACCCTCTAATAGCTTAGTTATTAGGAGAACAATGTATCTTAAATGTAAAATACTCAGTCTTAGGACAGGAACTGGAACCTGAATCTTTTCAATAATATCTTAAATACTATGCTAATGAAAGTCTCTGAATAGTCATAAGTATTTCTCTCATGGTACTAAAAAAAAGCCCCTGGAATTATTTTTTGAAACTGCAGTCCATTTCAGCTTTAGTGACCAAATGGTATTTCTGCATGTCCTTTTTCACCTTTTTACTTTTTCAACTACAAAGGAAAAGGAAAACCTCTCCGCTAACAAGTATACAGCCATTATTTCACATTACTTCAGACAGTGAAAAGACATTCTCAAATATACTTGCCAGAACAGTGACTAAACCCCTTGAAAGTTTACATCGCACAAAAATCTGATGCTAATCCTTGTATGTAGCTCTACCTCGTGGCCTGATGTATGTACTGCAACAGCATTAGCCAAAAAGAACCTGCTTGCAACAAAAAAGAATTTATTGAGTTGGCAGTTGCTTTGATCATTGACGTTATAGAGTTGTATTTAGTTATAATTTAGTGCAAAATTATGATCTGGCTCTTTGATGTTAGAAGTGCCTACGCTTTACATACTTATTTCACTTCCTTATTTCACTTTCACTGTCAAAACCCACTTTATTTCAGCATTAAGTTATTCCATTTATGACAAGGAATAGGAGCACAGGATCTAGATATATGCATAAACACAACTGGGATCTAGAAACTGCGTTTTTCTTTGTTGGATTCCCATTAGAGCCTCAGTCTATGAACTCTTGATATGGGCTGTAATGGACTCCACAGGAAAAAAAAGTATGTAACATCAGCTTTCTTTTAAGTTAGAGAGGCAGCCCTCACATTTTTATTATACAATCTTCATGTAATTATGATATACATCCAGAAACTAGGAGATACAGGTTAAATTTCTACCTTAAGAGCCTCTGATCCATAGACCTTTTCTTCCAGAGTGGACCCAGACATGTGTATTGTTCTGTATAAGACATCATTCACATTTTCTACTGCAACTATGTGGAAAATCCAAAAAGCAGAAAGATAAAGAACTGTACAATCAATGTGCACTGAAACAGTAGTTTGGGCAGTTATATCAGGGTTGGAGATGTGGGGTTTGCTTAATTTCCAAGGTCTGTTTTGTATTTTATTCAATCATGATTTCAAGTGAAATACAGAAATGAATCCTTGCTCTAAGGACTCAACAAAGGCTTCCCCTTTCCCCAGCCAATGACTTTACAATTATATTAGCAAGTGTGACCTGGGTATTCTTTTTCTCTCTACCTCTGGCACAAAACCTTTCCTTCATACTGGTAAAGCTCGAAGTACAGCTGTAGAAAGAGCTTGCTGATTGCCTAAAGATGGCAATAAGGGAATTTCTTCTGAAAAAAGAAATACAAGTTTGAATCACTGTCAAATGGCAGGATAAAATGAATTAGTGCTACAGTTTGTTACACAATAAGGTTTGAGACGGCAACACCATTGTCTTTTACTTCTCTGCTTGCAAGGTTTTTAAAAGGAAAGTGAACTTTATTCATTTCCTTGAAAGAAATGAAAGAAATACAGCCACTGACAGAGGTGAAGATTACAGCTATAGATCCAGGTATGAAAGTCTTTTCTGGCAGGCATGATTAAAGAACTATTGGGATGGAATTAGAAGTTCATTCTTGTGAATTGCTTCTGTTGCCTTGCTCTAGGTAGCTAGTTGACTGGTGACTAGCGGTCTCCCCAGTTAGCATACTGGATTAAACTCCATCATCTGCAGTCTGTCCTACACATTGCACAGGGAAAGGCCTGCAGCCAACTAAGTCCTTTCTTGGAATTTAACTTTATTTTGTCTCTGTTCTCAATCCATTGGACACAGAAGAAACAGCACTGACTACCTTCATAGGAGTGTTATAAAGAAAAGCATAGCAGGGTTATCAGGGGGGTATATGACACAGCATACTATTCTGAATAGGAGATGCAATCCCATACTTTGCATAAAATGGGTTGTTAACACCTTCACTGCACTTTGCTTTCCACCTTTCCTGCTATAGTCTATTATCTATAAGGAAAATACTACAAAAATAGGGTCGTTATTTCTACTGCCTCTAATGTCACTTGCAATGACTAGCGTCACTAGAATTGGAAGATTCAGTACTTTTACCTACCTTTTTTTTACCCTTTTGATCACAGAGAAATGAAACTAATCATCGTCTGACATCTAAGTGTAATTGTGTAATGCAATTGCAGATCTTATTTGGTAGACAATTCAGATTCAGTATTAGAGAAAAACTGAAATAGTATTAAGCAGAGTAGTAAAGATAGTGATAATTTAAAAACAAAATTTTATTTGTACACTAAAAATCTTGAACCATGAATTTTTAAGACTGTCCTCTTCCAACAATAAAACTTCACAAAGTGTTTTGGTATTTCCAGATCTAGATTATTCACTAAAAATGGTTTCAAACAAAAAATGCAGTTTAGTTGCAGCTGGAAAAACTAATGTAATATATGTAATCATACCAACAGAAATAGTGACTCATTTTTCTTTAAGATAACACAGCAAATACTTCCAAAAGCTGGCAAACACAGGACTGCTGTAACATTATGTGTCACTGCTCTGCAACAGTGCATAACTGAGTGGATTAAGGCCTTTAAACATCAAGGAATACAGGTGGCTGACACCCCTTCTGATAGTGCAGCAACAGATCTAAAATCTCGGCAAAAGTATATGATGAAAACAGAGGTAGAGGCCAACGTGCCTGATTTTGGCAACATTCAGCCCTAAAATGTTGCAGTATTTAATCTTGAAAAATAGCAATTTTTTTTTTTTAGCTAGCTGAGATTCTGCATGCAACAGCATTAAGTGCTAAAGGGGGCATCTTGACATTCTCTGTATTTCCTTTTTACATTGATCTCTTTCCAAAGAAGGAAATTAAACTGACATAACACAAGTGACAGAATACAGATGAAGAAAATGGTTAATCACATCAGACACAATTTTGGACTCAGCAGCCCATGTATGCCAGGCAACATGGATTTATGTGGCATTTAGAATGTAACACAATCTTTTGCATTTCTCTATATTGGGGCATTTTCTAGATTTTTATTCATTAGACAGAGCTGCAAAGTACATCTCCAAAATGTGACACACAAATCAAGTTAGCTCACTAAATGTAACAAAATGGGAAAAGATAGTTGTGATACTTAGTTAAGGATGTTACAACACAGAAAACAAAAATAACCATAAAGAATGATTTATTAGGTCATACCAAAGATACAGTAGCCCAGCACCCTGTCTCTGGTCACAGCCCCAGCAAAAGCATAAGAACAAGGCAAAAAGATAGTGATACTTCTCAGAATACTTCATCAGCTTTCAAAAATTTGTGATGCCAGGAGCTTCCAAACCAGTAAATGTGCTTGAATTTAACAGTTCTTGGTAATTGTGTCCTACATGAATTTGTCCATTTGCTTTTTAAGTATTAGCACTAATGGCTGACAAAATACCAGATACATATTATCACTATTGCTTTTGGAAAGCCAATGGAAATTCTTAAAGTATTTCTCTGAACTGGACTTCAAGATTTTGTCTCAGTATCTTGGAATACAATGATTCAACAATTGGTCAGGGCTTCAAGCTTTTAATGCCTTCTGTATCATATCATGCTATTTCTGCATGAAAATTTAATAACCATTTAAAGGCTTTTCTACTGCATTCAGGTTATGTCAAAGTCACATGAAGATGAAAGCATTTTCTTTTGCAGAGTATTTAGACTACACGACATTGAGATAAGTTACAAAGGGAAACATGCAATTAAGAATTATTTTAAAACTAGGTACTACAAAGCCTCTACAAGTAAAGGATGAAGACTGAAAGAAACTGCAGTTTTAAAACCAAACCTTATTACCTAGCTGCAGTGCTGAAAAGCATTGTTCATTCCTTTCAGCACTCCTTTAGAACAATACAGGTGATGGAGTTGAATTATACCCTATGCTGTGTAGCCACTAGATGTCAGCATCTGCTACTGTCATCATTTAAATACATCTGTCCGTAAGAAGCGAAAGAGTGTGAGGATGGCATGCACAAAGAATTTGGCTTTGCACGAAATCCTGGTATGTCTACATTACTGCTCATCCTGATCTTCTGAAGATATTTCAGAGCTTCAGATTTGGAATTTATACCTTTGTATAGGTAAAACTGTTTCCCAAACTGATCTCAGTGAGATTTTAACTAGTCATTAATCTTGAGAAGCAACCACATATACATACCAAAAAATTTTTTTATACATATATATATCCCACCTTTCAAGCACATTCAGAGAAGGAAAAAAGCAACTATATTTAAAATTCCACATTGACAAGATGCATTCTTTTCTGTGCAAGATTTGGGGATTTTTTTTTCAGTATCTGTTAGAAATTATGACTATTTGGGTACATTAAAAAGGTGTATCTTTAATCAGTAATATAGGATGGAGAACAATGGACTACTGTAGCAATTCTGTGAGGCTGTAACACATCATTAGCTAAACAGTAGTCAACCGTTTTTGCTTCAGAGAAGATACTCAAGCAAACATTTGCTGGAATTACACAACATAGCTGAACTTGCCTTGATTCTTCTTAAAATTCTTATCAGTCTTATTTTTCCATGAGTCTGACTCATGTGAAATTAGGTCCATAACATCGCAGGCATGAAGGTTTTTGTCATTTTTATAACATGGAATATACTTCCTAGTCAGTGTGAGTGATTGGTGAAGTTCTGCATTTAAAAGATTTTTGAACTGTTCTTGAAAGCATTAAGCAACACCTGCACCTGTCTCATCACAAGCTAACCTGCACAAGCCTGTTACCTCCTGGTGCTTTAGCAGATACTGAAGAACACTACGCAGCAAAAAGATAGCTTCTATAGAGCCAACTGCTTTTTTGCTTTCCAGCAGCGTTACTCCAGTCCATGGTTCATTCGGAATCTAACTTCACTTTAAACAGACCTTTAAACAGCCTTCACTGTTTGTTTGGGGGGTTTTTTATTAGTCTTTTCAAATCTTCTGTGTCAAAAATTCACCAAATACTGCTCAGGGAACCAAGGACGTCATTGAAAGAGCACCACTATTAAAAATAGTGAGAGTTCTGGGCAAGTTTAGTGTGGGGTCTGGACAGGCACTTGTCCTTGCACCATGTGCATTGCTGAAAGGGGAAGCAAACTGAAGACTGCATGCTTTTTTAAAATGTTAAAGACAGATGAACTAAGACTCTCCTCCAGTTTCTGGATATCCCTGAGGACTTCAGCAAGCTGATGCTGAAATTCTGAAAACTGACATCTTCTGAATAAGAACATTCCAGAAAGCTATTCCAATTATAGACCAGGTTTGTTTAAAATTATTACCTTTTTAAACTTATATGATAGAAATTGAAGAACTGCAGTGGGCAAAAATGGTATTGCATACTGATTTTGCAAAGTACTGACTGCTTGACACTGAGAGACCCTTGGCTATTCCGAATTACTTATCAATTTTCTTACGTGTGGGGGGTGACCAATTCTGCTTAGCTAAAACATTTAGGACAGAGGAAGGTTAAACACAGCTGCATTCTCATGCAGATAATAGGTTTGAATTTAACCAATGCTTTCTCCTAGTGCTAATACCTTTGGCAGATAGTGTCCTATCACATTATCACATTATTACTTTCCTGTGACTGTCTTAGTGAGAAATGTCATTTTATGCCTTCACTCATAACTGCATTTCATTTTTATGAGAAAAATTCTGTAAAATACAAGTCCTCTTCCTTCATCAGAGAAGAGGAAAAGAATTGACAAAATGAATTAGATATGTGGTACTGTCACTATTCACATAACTCTGACAGTGGTCTGTGTTCAAATTTCAGAGGGAATATAAGCAATAGGCACCTTTGTAGTGCCTCTCCTCCATTCTCCAAATTAATCTTCGTGTTTGTTTAAAGGATGAACATTGTCTTAAACATGACATCTCTGTATATTGTTATCCACAGAAATATCTAACTCCTTGAGATCTTTCTGTACTATATTTCTTAAAAACAAGCCAGGACCCCTGTCCTAATTTTGCCTCATTACTGGGCATCTGTTATTATGTACAACACAGGATTGTTCTCATTTTTATTCAATAATATTTAATGTGACCCAACACTAAGAAAGCTATGGGACCTTTTGCTATTTTCACAGGAGCAAAAAACTATCCTTCCACAGAGTCAATTGGGAGTCCTCTAATTTCTAGCTTCTTTCAATAGGCAGCAGGTTAGGCCCCATGACTTATAGCAGCTTCAGACTTCCATGGCAGAGATACACACTCAGCTCAGCTAATGTCAAAGGATAAATTATCTATGTAATTTGCATAAAAAGTAGTCCAATCAGATATATCCTTTCCTGTTATGTTGTTTGATGTGGTATTTCAGAAATCATATGCATAGATCAATGAATTCAGTTACTTTAATTCCCTGAATTTTGCAATGAGGCTGAACCAAACATAAAATAGATTGGCAGATCCAGGCAAAACAAAATTCTATATTCTACAAGCTATGAACATTATATCACATCACTTCAACATCAAAGGGCTGATTAATGATCCTGGCATTTCTGAATTTAACAATTCTTCCTTGCTAAGATATGAGGCATTGCAGAAGCTATGATAAGTGTCCAAAGCCCTGTCCGTTTAATCTCACTAAATTATTTCCCATTCATTTATCTTTCAGATGTGTTATTTAAGAAAGGCTGCATTTTCAGACAGAAATCTGAGCAATGACATCCTGGTAGGCTGGTGAGACATGCCTAAGTTATGAAACACTTCTTCCCAAACTGAATCCAAGACAATCTTTCTGCTGAGGAAGGACACTGGAATTTGTGTACTGATTGTAGGATCAAGGAAGGTGCCAATCTCAGCTCTAACCCTAGGTAGCAAACTTGGGTCATAATTCAATCCACATGTAGCAAAAAAGCCAAATCATTCAACCTTGCATTTTAAAAATACAAAGGGTTGATTCTAGAAAGAAATAAGTGAAAAGCTTTTCTCCTTAAATGCGAGGTGTACATTTTACTAAAAAACATGAGAATATTAAAACCATGTTGATCAAAATCTAGTCAACAGGAAGGTATCACAAAAGGCTTACGTATAACTGACCAAAGTACGCAAGATGAAATAATAAAAGCAACAAGACCTATCTTAAGCTGAAATGCTGACCCAATTTAGGTCTGTTAAAACTTAGTATTCTCTTCAAAATGCCTGGAAGTTAATTTGTATTATCTTTATTGAATATTAATAGATTAGGTCCCAAATTAAGGGCTTTGACTCAGTCTGAAGTATATTTCTATCTATTAGGCAGTATACTAGCAGATGAAAAGAAAATGCATAATGTAATCCACAATGCCAACATTCACATAGATTTGGCCTGATGTTTACCATAGGCCATTTCAGTATTTCTACACAAAATATATTTTCAACATATTAGGTCATAACTATTAGTGAGCTAGGAAAAAAGTAAATAAAACCTAAGTCACACATCAAACATTTTGCAAAAGATGCTGTGATTGGAAAAAAAAAATTACCAATCATTTTGTGTACGTGGACTATATTTTTAAGTTACTTTCATTGGTAGAGCCAATTTGCACTCTTGCCAGTTCCATTCATTTCAATTAACAATGTCTGCGTCTCATCTCCATTCCTTAGTTGAGTAAGTATGGGAATTTGTCTACCACTTAATCTTTACTGCAGAAACTCATAAATAGCCTCAGTTCAAGCCCTGCTGTGAGTTAACACTGTGGCTGTTCAAAGCATCCACCCATTGCCCGAAGGTCACAGAAGGGGCCTGGGAGGAGTTGCAGATCTTGCTCCCAAAGGCCTTGTTTACACTACATTCCTTTTTTTTTTATACTGTTCTCCACAACTATAACATAGCTGCAGCTCAGCCAATGGCAGTCTTGGATTACACAGGCCAGTGGCACTTTATCTAAAGTTTTTGAATCTGGGCCATCTGCCAACTCCCATTAACTTCCAGAAAGTCTAACTCCACTATGTGGCTTTGAAAACCCAAATCCTAACACTTGTTTCTTCTTGACCTCTTTTGATCTTTTTTTCTTCTGCTATTAGTTGTGAGTTCAGAATCACATCCAGAAGAATCATGGTTAAAATGCCTGCAGTAGTTCCGTCAGGATCATCTTTACTGAAAATGTAACAAAGCCAGAAGTAGATTTGGAAATTTAATATAGAATTTGGCTGGCTTGGGTACAGTAAGAACCTCCTGATGTCTGGATATTTGAGTATTAAGATTTATATCTACATCCAGAACAAACAGTTTTCAACAGATATCCTGGCAAACGTTAAACTGGAAATTAAACAACCTTACAGCTGAGCAACAAGTATATTTTGCTCAAACAGAAAAAGAAAGTGAACATAAAAATGAAGTTCTACCTGGTCTTTTCCAGTCTAGAAATGTGTTTTTGGGCATTTTGCTTTACAGGTAGATGTTTTGAAAAAGTTTCTTCTATTGTGACATAGTTACATACTCATAAGTGTCATATTCAGAAATGCAAAGCAAATATACTTCTTTAAGATACATTACCAAAAAGATAGTGTCTTGCTTTTTATTAAGACCTAGTATTTGATATGATTTTATAGCACGTATGCCTAAAATTAGAATTGTTGTTACTCATGTTGATTTTCAGACATGAAGGTCTGAGTAAAGTTGTGCATTTACATTTGCTTAGTGGATAAAATATTTGCTACTGAAGGTAGTAAAATAAAGTACACAAGTTATGTAGGCTAAACAATCATGGAATGTTCTGTTTGGTGAATTAAACAAGCTCTTCCAAACTTAGATGTAATATCACACAATATTTACCTAAAAAAAGATTTTGTGTATAATGCCACAGAGGAGACTGTATGAACATGGAAAACACTCTGCTTGTTATTGTGAGTCATTCATATTCTTTGGATGTTTTTCCCCTCCTTAGCTGTTTGTCATTACAACATTTTGTTTCACAGGAAAATTCTTACCAGTTTTTATCAGTGCAATACCGCTTTCTCCATGACCAAGACTACAATCATTCAAAAGAAGTTATTCAGACACCAGAACAACATGGTCTATAACATTACTCCAAACACCAGCCTGTAACATTTTAATATATTCTGGCCTGATTAAGAATGAACTACAGCTGTGGTCTGGAAGTTTTGTCCCAGGCAGATTTGCACAAAGTTCTCACAAGAAAGTGACTGTGGAAAGATCCTGAGAGGGACTTTATCTCTGAGGAAATTATCTGATTATAGTCTAGAAAGCCAATACATGTTCAATCCTTATGGGAAAAGTCCCGTAGAGCTTTATGTATATTATCGTAGAAATATATGAAAGTAGAGCACTAAACATAAAATGGTAATCTGTACAGAGACTGTTTTAAGCAAATTCAGTGCTAGATCCATCTTTTGAAGATTTTTTTAGAGGACCATTACACAGGCTGTCTTAAAGATTCTTCAAGTTTCATTTACAAGTAAGCTTAGAATCATGTTTATTGCTGTGAAGATTATTAGCTAACCCCCTAAGTATTTGTCTGTTCCTCATTCTTTGTGGTCTTAATGATACAGTGTTAGGAACAGCACTTAAAATTTCTCACCCAGAGCATTGTCTTTTTATTTGTAGCTGGTTTCTAGCTATTGTTAAAGCAACTTTGTTAGTAAGTATGATACGTACTATTAGAAATACACACAGAGATCTGATTAACATTAACAGTGCCTGTTCCCAGTATTCTGCTAGTAACAGACTATGACATGTACCATAAGAAAATGTAAATCTACACAAGCATATCCTGACATCACCAACAACCACAGTTCTACACCTCACAGCTTTCTTCCCCACTCTTCCCATCTGTAATTACCATTTGATTCCTCACACATTTGCTTTTGTTTCTGCTTTATGGCTGAAATGGATCCCTGTTTACATTGACACATAACAAAAAGAACCAAGTAGCTCTTCAAAGAATTAATTCTGCATAAGGTTAGCTGTAAGAGAAAGTATAATAGCAATACACCAGGACTCTCAAAAACTTTTAGTACTAGTCTTCACTCCTCAAAGAAGAGACACAGACAAAAGTCTGCATGTGCATATAAAAAAACACAGTAAGAAAGTGTATCATCTCCTGGACCCTAGAAATCCTGCCTTGTCCGAGCTGCCTTTCCAACTGTTGTTATAAAATTAGAACATAGGAGAAGAAAAGGTGTCTCTAAAATCTTCATATAACCTATGTTCATAAAGCAAGCCTAGGAATTTATTATGATCTTTTTGAGCAGAAATTCATTCAGGAAATTGTCATTTGTCAGGGTTTGACTTCCTCCAGTTGATGAGAGTGAGCTGTATATTCTAAGAGTTGATTAACATTTCTTTTTCCCCTCTTCCAATAAATGCGCAGTAACAGGTTCTGCCCAACGACTCCATGGTCTACTGTTTCCAGTGGAGACCAATGAAGTTATATTCTCTGTGGACAACCTCCTTTCCCAGGAACACATCAGTTGATCACCTGCTGCGTTGTCCTGTAGCAGAGACTTTTTTTTTTTACTACTACTTATAAGTTTCTATTTAGCATATTTGAAGTACTATGCTTAAAACCTGATATAATCATATTGCTTAATATGCCAAAGGAGTGTGAGCTCTTGCAGGGCATGACTTTGGGCACTGAGGTTCATGACCAAACAAGAAATGCAAGCAAAGAATATCTGAACATGGGTTGAAAACAATCCACTTTACCGGAAAGTAGTTCTCACTGTGGGTGAAATCAAATCACCTCTGTATACACAGAACACATAGTAGTTACCAATTGCCTCCACCTCCTGATTAGTGTAAAAAACCAGAAGATGGGACTAAACATTATTTCCAAAGGTACACTCTTATCACTGTGTCCCTTTGTTTCCCTCCCACCCCAACTCAGGGCTTATTTAAAGCCTGAAAAAAATAGCTGTTCATATAATTGGCCAGTTATTTTTTCACCTTTCTCGTCACCTAGAAGAGATACAGCAATCAAGACAGTTACAAAGAGGCAATCTTCGAGGTGACTCCCCATTCCTACAATAAGAGCGACATGACAGCTTTATGCAGGAAACAAGATTGCATGCGATGACCAGTAGATGACAGCATATACTTAACACTAAATTGTTTCCAGTCTTAAATCTATCACTTAGTTTTTCCATTTATTAAACTAAATTAATAAACTTTGCAACTCATTAGATACAACTGATAGCAGCACAAAAACCTGTTTATAAATAATGCCAGTACGCTAATGCCATTACAAAGAAGTATTCTAACTCACCAAATGATTTTAGACTGAAGAGAATGAGACTGGCCTATCTAATATACCATGCTTAGGTTAGTGGAGTTTTAGGCAAGTACACCAAATAAAGATACACCTGTTTTCTGGGCATGAGTCTACAAAATAGTTTCATTCCCTGTTTTTGTTTTGGTTGTTCTCAATCTCTGGGAAACAGCATTTTTCAAAAAGGTTTAAAGCCAAATCATTAACAGTTCTCACATGCTTTGAGCAAAAGTGATTTTGATTTTTAAATCCCTAGTTACACTTAGTCCAACCTGACCGGTTGCTGCCGCTGAAGCACTAATCCTACTTGCTCCTAGTGAAAAGATCCTACTTTTTTTTCCCAAGTGACTTGTTTGTCTGCTTCTGCATCCCATAATCTTTTCACTCTTTGTTGTGTCCAATTTAGAGAAATCACTCTTCCTCTTTTCATTAAATGTGCTCAGAACACTTTGTATAAAATAAATAAAAATACTGACTAGTTCAAAAAAATGTATATTTTTGATAGGAGGAGGTTTAAAGCCAAGGCACTAATTAGCCAACACAGATGCAGGAAGTTAGATTTTGATGATGTGATCAGATGTAAAAGAATATAATACACAGTGAAAGAGGGGAAAATGATGCATTATACCCTCAAGAAAGGGATTTGATTTGTTTGCCTTTTAAAGTCAAGTGCTGAAGCCGAATGAGCTGAAACCCAGTTTTAATGCATGGAGAGGAACATCTGTGATGGGGATGGTCCAGAATACACAACATATGGAATGATCAGACAAAAGCCCATTTCAACTTCAGAGGAAAAAAATGCAACCCTCCCCTCCAACTACAGACCCTAGAGAAAGTTCCACAGAAAGGGAGGGTCAGTGGTAACTAGCAAACACTGATGTTTCAGATGTAGCTGTAAGGAATACACCTGTGTAACAGCTTGCATCTTGGCCTGTCCCTGTGCTGAAGCAGCTATTTTTCCTTTTAACAGCAAAAGCAGACTCATTTCCTCTGTGGAGCAGGGAAGGAGAAAGACATAACTCCTACAGAACAGAACTGTGAAGACACTCTTAATATGTGCAATTCAGTCATTTGGTGCATAAGATCTTTTTGCTGATAATGCTTTTTCCACCTATCTAGAAAGCTCTTTTAAGGCTGTATAATGACATGAACATCAACAATAGGACTGGATTAAGACAGTATGCTATTATTAGTCTGAAGATTCACCAGACTACAGTGCTCTCAATCTTCTTGCTTGTCCTTTTTACCTTTATTCTAGGAATTTATGTACTATACAGTAGTGTAATACTCAAAGCCCTTTTGTAATAACTACATCTTTAGCAAATATTCAACAAAATCATTCTGTTCTAGATTCTTTTGGGACTGAGCTGCAGAGGCAGGCAAAAGCAAATACCAACTTCAGAGTCTTTCAGGGGACAAACTAAAATAACACATCTGGGGCCAAGGGCTTTGTCTCCTATCCTGATGGACTTAGGCACTGCAAACTTCAGTGACAGCAGACATTTGTTAGCATCCATCACTATATAAACTGTTAAAGTGCAAAGCAACCCCATTTTTAACAATGATTTAGGGTGCTGCTAAAGCTTTGTACTTTTCAACTCGGAGTGACAAACGTTGCATGCATAGTTCTTTCCTAATGATACAAGTGTTCAAGCTTTTATCATTAAGGAAAAGAAATTACATATTTATTAGAAAACTAGAACACTTTAAAGAGAATTAGATTTGTTTACTCAACTATCCAGCTGGTTTGGTAGAAAAAGTAAATATTTCTTTGAAATTCCAACATATTGTTCACTATTAAGAAAGCTATTTCTGAAAACACCCTTAAGAGTATTTTTACATGGAGAAAAAGTGATTGGCAACATGAGAGAAGTCAGGGGTTTTTTTTCTCTCTCCAAAAAGCCTTTCTTGGGCTGAAGGTCAGAAATGTCAGATGTTCTACATTGGTTTTAGGCAGAGAGTTTGCACAGGTGTTGATGCCTAATCCAAATTTTGGTTTCTTGCACGTGGTATTTAAGCAGGTGAAAGAGACAGGACCATCTCCAAAAGCTGTTAAATAAATATGTAAAGAGTATTTTGATAAGATCAACTCTTATATTTCATAGAAGTTTGAAAACATTCTTACTTCACTTGTACTTCTAGGAGTGCTTCTATGAGAGAAAAAAAGTTAAAAATTAGCATCATTTATGTTTCTAAAGTGATAAACTAGCAGATTTATTTGTCAGATCACAGAAAGTAAATCTCCCATCATTCCTTTTTTTTTTTTTTCCCCATGTTTTTGGGGGGAGGGTTCTTTGGTTTCAGAACAATAGCCAGGGAGTTATCCCAACTGCATATGTAGTTGATATAGAAGAACTTTTCACAGCCTTGAAAAAAACTCTTGTAAGGTATGCCAGTATCATTACACCTGTTTTCTAGATGGGGAATAAACAAACTCAAACTCATGCTATTTTTAAAAAGTTGACAGGCATCTGTGACTGTAACAATCGGTATAAATTCAGAATTTCTAAACATTGTGCCTTATGTGTCCTGTTCAAGGCTGTACAGTAGACCAGCATCAGCCACAACCAGGAATCTGCATATTCTGATTTCCCAATTTGTGATCCCTTTACTAGATTATGATTTTTTTTCCCCTTGGGAATAACACACAAATACTGCTATTTACTCAGTTATCCTTTTTGGATATCAAGCTGACAAACATTTTATTTAGTAAATAGCTCCCATTTGTTAATATTCCTTGTAGAACAGTGCAAAAGACTTGTGATTAAATGTCAGAGGCATCTTAAACCAGGGCTAAAGGACTGCCATAAGCATTAAGGAAACCTCACTGTCAGTGATATTTACAGTTGCCATTTCCCACCAATAAGTACAGCAATGTGCTTGTGGAGGTATCTTGCATTCCAGCTTCTTCTCAACCTCATTTTAATGCTGTTCTGATTCATGAATATACAACTGTAGATACAGCAAAATAAATCTGTGCAAGTCACAGGAGACTTTTTTTGAGGTATAAGTAATAATACATGCAGGTCTTTTCCTGTTCAAATGACAAAGCAGCACTTAAGGCAGTTCTCACATGAAATATCTTTTTTTAAGCTCTGAATATAGAATCAGGCTTTAAATTCACATAGGCAATGCTGTATTGGCGAGAATGGAAAATCAGATTTGTGCATGTCAAAAACCAGCGTAATTGCATTAGGAATAAAGGCAGACTGAGAAGGGCTATTAAGGAGAACAAAAAAAGAAGCTTTCTTTTAATTGCTTAAGTGAGATATCCAAATTAATATAAAACCACATCTGTATAATTAAAAACACTAGCAGATAAAATAATGTATCCTCAAATAAAAGGTAATAAAGTGTTAAAGTTTTGTGACATTTTAATCAGAAAACCAAATACAGGCATGTATACACAGAAGTGATGTAGGCAATTATTTTAAGTTTTTAAAATCTATTTGTTTTGCATTACTTCACACTTGAAGTTGTGCATTAATACCAAATACAGTTTTCCAGTAAGGCCATGAGAACATACTCTTAGTATTTAAAAGCAGCTAAGAGTTAACTACTTATGAGATATAAACAGCAATAAATTGCAACATTACAATTTAAATTCTTGTCTACAGCCAGGGCCACCACAGTAATCTGGAGAAGAGTATAAAAGCAGTTTTTATAGACTATCTCTAGCACACGAAGGTGTATACCAACTCCCAGTTACTTGAAATTACACCTGTTGGCAATGACCCAAAAAGAGGCATTACAGCTCATAGGACTTACAGTGTAGGAAGCTCCAGCTACTACTCTTTGTACTTTTGAAATTTGTGCATTAGAAGCAAGAAGTGTAGAGAATTGCAAGGTTACAACTGAGCACCTTTGCTAAACTGTCTTGCCTGCTGATCACAGGCATGTTGTCCCCATAGACCCTCATTTTTTGATGACTCTCAGACATTACCTTAAAAAACTAGGTGATATTAGGCTCCAACGACTCAAACGTTGGATCCTTGCAGAAGCCTGCAAGCAGAAATTTGACAGAAGTTCTTCAAAGAGAAATACAGTGAATGACTTTCTCTAAGTCCACTAAACCCTCAGCGTTAAATCCTAAGGAAATAAGCTTTGATTCACTACTATTTTGCGCTTTGCTGTAACCACTTCTACCCACAGAAATCCAACGTAATGGTAGTATTTGCCTCCAAATTGTACAGTACAGATTTCTACAAAGCCTTCAGTAGTACTCTGAGAAGACTTAAGTTTTTATTTGAAAGCAGTTTATTAGAAATTAAAAGATACATGTACACACAAAGTAGAATGATGGATCATAAGTTTTATAGAACCTGCTCTGCAGGATGCAGTCAATAGTGAAAACTTACTGGTAATGAAAAGTTGCATGTAGCTATTTATCACTAATATGCCAACTATTTGTTTTCATCTGGAACCTCCTATTTACAAATTGGGACATACAAAAAACTTTCTTGACAACTGAGGCTTAAATTTCTTAAAAGAAGTTGCTTACATGATATTAAATTAAAAAAAATCATGATTCATCTTCTGTGAAATGCAAGGAGGTATCACTGTTCATGTTTTATAACTCAAATAATAAGCCTTTTATCTCAATTCTTACTCAAGCAGGAAGCTTCTGTGCCTTGCGCTGGTCTATCACAGAACAGCTTCAGCACTATTTCCATTTACACCCAAATAAAGCATACTAAGATTTTAGTTATGACTTTGAGTGTTCCTCTTTTACTGGTGACTGTACTACTAGTTACTCAAGCAAGCGTGCAGCTACTTGTTTACCGTATAGCACAGCGCAAGCCATTTCACTTTTGAGTGCCCTTCCGGCAACCCCATAGTGAGGATTACCGAATATTTCCAAAATGCTCCTAGAAACTTAAATAAGTTAATTTCTAATTAAGAAAGATCTGGTACCTCCTGCAGCTGCAAAAGCAGGAGGCATGCATGACAAAGTATTCCAAGTAGTTTTCTGAAAAAACTCTTGGAAAGGAAATATCCCAGTCCCACACCAAATCCATGCATTGCTCATGTCCTGATTACTACAATTATTTATTCATTTTGAAATACACTGTTATGATAGTTGAGACTTACTAACTTGTGACAAGTATCTGAAAGAAAGTGCAAAGCTATTTTAGGACACAAAGCACAAAACATTTACCATTCATGTATTCCCGCCCCCCTCCCCCCCCGCCACCCCCAAGTCCTTTGTATGCCGAAAAATATTTCCACAAAGGAAAGCATTATTCTTAGAAGACATCCCAGGGAAAAGAAAAACCCATGTTCTCAGACTTAAAGGTAAACTCCAAATAGTAACAGTAAGCTTAAAACATCTGGTTTCATTATTTATTTGGGGGAAATTAGAATGCTAAACTCACCTATAGCCTCTTACCGCTGTCTTTTAGGTGCAAAGGAGAATAAGAATAGTACAAGATAAGAATGGTTGATTTTTCCATTTAAAAAGAATATTAATCCTATTCTATGCACAGCTAACAGTACTAAGCATAGGGGAAGAACAAGCAGAGATATCTGCTTCATTTGTCCTACAGTAAAACAGCAAAAGACTTCAAAACAAAGAGGTCATTTAAACAATAACTTCTCTATTGGTTGGGATCAGATCTATTATTTTTCTAAACAATCTTTAAAACTAAGATTCACTATGATAATCAGTTTTCAATTCTTCAGTGAAAAAGTTGAAGTCTAAGAAGCTAGGCCTATCCTTTAAAACTTTCTGGTCAGTAAGAAAAAAAAAAATCATCTTTTGTTCTGATTCAACATAACCTGTTTTACAGCTGTTGTTTATCAGCTGAAGCACACTTTCATGAACCTGAATGCAGTATGAAAGTACTTGATGCCTTTTAGAAAATAAGGCATTATTGCTATTTCCATATATGAGAGGCTGAGGGAAAAATGCATATCGATGATAGCAGAGCTGTTCCAAAAAGGAAGGAGTAAGAAACCATTTAAGGTTTTATTAGATACTTTATGGATGTTGGATTATCCAATTTTAACAGTGACATAAGGAGAGCTTTTGTATTTTCTGCATTCCATTTAATGCAAATACACATTTTACCAGACAAGACGGCTCGGCTGCTTTTACCCATGGTCAGTCAGTTCCAAAAACTTTGCTGGTGAAATCTTGAGCCCAAAGAGATCAACAGCAAGTTTTATCTCAATTTCATCACAGACAGGTTTTATTTTTGTTAACATACTCATCCTTTAACTACTACCATACAGAGACATAAAACTTCATAAAGTACACAAATGTACTGTATGATATATTCCCCCAAAAGATAGCTAGTACTAACAAAATTACAGCTTCTTTCCAATCACCACCAGTACTTTTTTTTTTTTAAAAATTATTAAATGGGAATTACTTAGAAAGAAGCATTATGCTTAATTTGCTCATTTGCAGTGCTGGCAAACTGTATCTATTTAGTGTACTGCTATCAGCTGTAAAAGCATTATTAAGCAGAAATAGGAATTAATTAGGGTTGTAACTCTGGAATCAAAGACAGTCAACATCCTAAGGTTGCTTGAGGACTTTTGTTTGACCTACAGATGATTAGTATAATAAAATGCCCTCAGGAAGTTAACTCAGTGGGGAATGTTTTATTTGTCACTTACATATACTATATGACTAAATAGCATGATTGCAAGTCAGGTTAAGATTGTTTATTTATGAGAAGGCCCGAAGTTTTGAGTCCAGACCTTATTGTTGCACAACACATAGCAACTGTCTGCCACACCAGTAGCTGAAAAACAGACACATAGGATTGCTAGAGCTTTTTATTTCTATTGTAGTTGCATGTATAGTAGCAAGCTGTACCTTTAAAAGTTGTCTGTTAAGAGATTTCTCAAGTAGTAACTACACACTTTTGAAGAAAAGGAAACGACTTTAAAGTGTCATGCTATTTTGATATCATCCTTCTCTTCTGAGATGCTTACATCACATCATATTAAAAATATTTTTGAAATCATGTCAATTGCTTAGCTTGACTCGGGAAGAAAGCCTTAGCACACCAATAAAAAAGCCTGCCACAGTGTCAAAGTAGAAGGAAAACCACAAAAACTATAAGGAAACTATTTCGGCAAAGAGAAAATTGAACTAGTAACAAACTGTGACTCTACCAACAGAACAGAATGCTTTTTTAAAGACAAATGGAGCCTAAACATGACAGGACCACAATTTGATTGCAGTTTCTCCTGTTGCAGAGTAACGGAAGACCATTACAGACCCATAAGCACCATGTGGAGTCTGCTGGACTAGCTTCACCACACATGGGGAATGAAGCTAGCCCCATCTCTCCTTTTCACATTACAGGTAGAAACATGCAAAAGAAAAATTTCCTTCCTCCTGCCTACTCAGCACAGGTAGACATGGCTGATACCTGATGAGGGCAAACCAAACTGGAAAGCCTGCTGTCCTGGGTTACTTCAAGCACTACACCCTCCATTTCAACAAAGGAGATTCTTATTTATTGGATCAGGGAGGACACAGGCGCTGAAGCCACAATCACGAGGAACACAACAGGGTGCCTGTAGCCACCTCCAGTGCCCAGGCAGCGAGGGAGGTCTCCCTCCTAGCTACACCAGAGAGGAGCATACCACTGGGGTAGAGCAAGCTGCTCACGACAGACAGCAGAGCTAAAAATCGCCGCCACAGGTTCTCACCTCACACGAACTACCGTGACTACCACAGCGACGGGACACCAACCGCCCCAGACAGCGCGAGCAGCGCCTTCCCCTTTCCTCCCGCCCAGCCCTTTTATCTGACCTGCCGAGCCCTGATTGGCTGCTGACTGCCCCTGCAGGCTTTTTGGCCGCTGGCGGAGGCGCTGCTGCGTTTCGGGGGCGGGCGGGCGGCTCTTGACGGCTTCTCGCGCCTCCTACCCTCACGGGAGCCCATCGGTAGCACGGGGGGGAGCGCAGCGATGTGGGCCGCTGCTGGGGCGGGCGGTACTGAGGAGCTCAGGGAACGGCTGGAGAAGTGCTGGCGGGGGAAAGTGCCTGTCTGTGGGCAGTGCCCGGCGTACCTGGGGTAAGCCGCGGTCCCCCTGAGAGGAGGGAGAGAAGTGTGTGGGGGGTTGTATTGTGACACAGGTGGAAGCAGTGCTGTGAGGTAGAGCTGGGAGCTAGCGGGGGGTGCTAGGCTGACAGGATCCCTCTCCCTTCGGAAGCCTCTGTAGTGCAGGTGGGTGCTGTGCTGCCCTTCTTCCCTTGCAGGTGGTGTGAGAAGGGAGGGGATCCTAGCACAGGTGCTGGGGTGCCCTCCCTCAGGCTGTCTCCTCCTGCGCTGCAAGCACCTAGCCTGACTGGTGCTTGGCAAGGTGCTGTGGCCCTGTGGGGCTGTGGTAAGGAGGACAGAGATTAAATCACTGAGCAGGCCTTGTGGAGAAGGAAACTAGACCGCTCTGCCAGAAGCGAGATGGCTGTTCTATGCTGATAAAAATGACTGTTGCACTCCTTCTGCCTGTGTTAAGCCGTGCTTGTCTTGGGGTTTGAACTAACAATGGGCATACCCCTCACGGCTGTGCCCAGCGTCATACCGAACGTCAATTATCCCAGATGTATATTTCACTTAAACTGTTTAACAGACCATAAAATAATACAGGCCGCACCATGTAAGAATTTTTTGCTCATATTGGGCTAAACCTTTTCTTTTTCTATCATTATAACAAGACACGGACAGTGATAGACTTATCTGTGATGTAATACACAGTTACTATTTGTTGTAAAATTGTGAGGAAGATCCTCTATAAAGAGGATCCAACTTGATCAGAAACAAACTGATGAAGCAAACTGTGCTGATGCATTGTACTGATGTGAGAACCAGCTGAAAGGTACGAGCACACCCATAGCATTGTGCTTGCCACCCGCTGGTCAGGACTGTGACAGGGAAGAGGTGTCCTGAGATTGAAGTGGCACGTAGGCCGGGTTTAGCCTGTGGGCCAATAGCTGAACCATGCTAACCGAAATCAAGATTCATGGTTTTGTTAATGCTACCAAAGTTCTAAATATTCTTTTTGGTAACAAGCAAAATGCTTAAGGCCGTGCATTATCTGGGTGCTATGCCATTGAAAGAGCACAAATGACAAATAGTGCTATAACTGTATGGTCCAGGGCAGCTGTCAAGATGCTATTAAATTTAGTTGATAACAGGGAGTATAAATCCTGTGGCACAGTGCGGTAATTCAGGATTCTGTATTAAAGTGACAGTGTCTTTTTGTGGATTGTCTTTTTGCAATACAAGACAAACTCATGATAACTTGTTCACAACTGAAGCTGTAAAACATGAAAATAGGCTTTCTCTCTTCCGCTGTATAAACTGAAGAGCTCAAATTTAATGAATGCTCAACTGCACTTAGTCAACCAGTTACTTAATAAAGAAAAATGAAATTAACCATGTTTAACTCTCCATATTTGGATATCAGTAGATTTCATGATGATAAAACTGAACAGGATGCAGAACTGGCAGGGCTTATATACCTTTAGAGTTCATAAAACAGCTCATGGGAAGCTGTGATTTAACAAAAGTTTTGGCTGTCCCCAAGGGGGATGAAACCAACAATAGTCTTGAGCGTTTATAGTTTCAGTTCTCCTTGCTCACATGATAATCTTGTTCCTGTCTTTCCCAAAACAGTCGTTGTTGAAAGCTACATAGTATATCATGCAAATATGGTGTCATTGTGTAGCTGAAGTTGTGATCCCTAAAAGGAGAATGGGAGCTTGAAGCAATTTGGTAGCACATACAAATTTACGGTTTTGAATGTATCCATATATTTTCAGACCTTGGATAGTCAGGATTTCAAATAAAGCCTAAAAAAATTTAAAAAAATTAATTCTTTGGAAAATTCATATTGTACACAGAAAAACATTGGCACACAAACTCATCAGGATACAGAAACTTAATAGGACAGGAAGGGAAAAAAAAAGGCATCATCTGATACAGCTTGCATTAAAGAATAAGCAAAAAGGACAGCTGGATGATCTGACATGGAATCAGATAGTAGTAATCAGGTAGTTTCTGACAAGGAATAAGAAGGAGGGGAATTCATTGCATCTTTGTTTTTTCTGCACATCCATTAATAGGCAGTGTAAACACGAAAAATATTTTATGCTATCAGTGCTTATTTCTTTCTATAGGAGAGGACAAAATATAAGGTAAAAATATGCAGCAGCATGAAAAAGTTATGATACAGCAGAAGCATTGGATATTTGATAGTAGTACAGACAAAAGACCCTGCAGCTTCCTCTCGTTAGCTTGGCTTCTCTTGAAAGCTGACACTAACAATGTATTTTTGCCATATTTGTTGTGACAGCATAGGTGTCTTGCCCAGTATATGCTAAGTCTTTCTAGTGTGACAGTGCTTCAAACAATATAACCATTTAATTAGGCAAAGTGACTTTTCTTCCTTTTTTTCCTTTCCCATCTTCCTCAGAAAATTCTGTAAAATTACTACTTTGTACATAGAGATCAATAATGTCACTACATCTATGTCATTGTTGGTCTATCAGTGAAACACTGCAAAGATAGAGTTTCAGCCCACCTTATTAAAGGAACGGCAGAGAGCTGGCTATAAGCACTTATTTCTTCTTGGTCTGTTCTTTTGTTAGTTCCTTTTTTAATAAAATATTCTGTACTGTCCCTGTATTTTTTGCCTGCCTTCCCCTTTCCATTTTGGTGGTTTTGCTGAAGTTACTATTCACTTCAAATATCAAACAGGTAGCTGACATTGATTTCTACCCCCTAGTGCACCAAAATTTAAATGAATGTGAAACAGCCTCGACTGGAAAGAGAACCCATGACACTTATCATAGAATGGTTTGGGTTGGAAGGGACCTTAAAGATTATCTAGTTCCAACCCCACCCCCCTGCCATGGGCAGGGACACCTTCCACTAGACCAGGTTGCTCAAAGCCCCATCCGACCTGGCCTTGAACACTGCCAGGGATGGGTCATCCACAACTTCTCTGGGCGACCTGTTCCAGTGTCTCACCACCCTCACAGTGAAGAACTTCCTTATATCTAATCTGAATCTACCCTCTTTCAATTTAAAACCATTACCCTTCATCCTGTCACTACCCTCATTTTCTAAAAGACTGATTACCTTCTCTGCTCAGCCACAGTTATGCTGATGCCCAGAAATCCATGACGTATTCTTCTGATAGAAGGGATTAGACTGATCTGGTCTCATTGAGAAAAACATATGGAAAATTGGTTTTCTCTCAGCATAATATTTTTTAGCAGTATAATTGCTGACTGAGGTAGACCTTGCAACATAGAGAAAAAGAGCAGAATTTAACTTCTCAAAGAGTAGCAGACTTTTTTCACATCCTGAAACCGAAGTATTTAACTATTAAAATGAACTATTTTGCCAATAATTTTTCTTGGAAAAAATGCAAGCACACACATTTGAAAAGGAACAGATCTTCCACAGTATCTGGATTGTTGACCCTGTTTTTGTTTTGGGGGATAGGTTTGAAATATTTTTTTTTCTCCAGAAAGTCATTGCAGTGGAATAGACTTCTGAGACATAATTAAAGTAATGGCTTCAAATCCACTGAAACTCCTAAGTGTTTGTTACACACTCTTAGTTTTCCATAATTGAATACACAGTTAAGATTTTAGTCAATTTGTCTGAAAGTACTTCAGTTCATTGGCTTTCTAAAATCTCCTGGGTTCATCATTACATTAGCTGCATACCTTCCCTCATCCCTTTCATTTTCCAGTTAATGCTCAAGCCTATTTCCATGCAAAGAGCTGTTGCTTAAGACATGAACAAACTGCATCTTAGTTTTACTTGCATACATTTAGGTCCCAATGAAAACCCTCATGCTGAAAACATTTGGCTTAATTTTAGGCATTAAATTTAGCAGGAATATTCATACGAGTAAATATTTTCCCAATTGCTTTTGTCCCAGAGGATAGAGATGAAATGGAATTTGAAGGCTAATACATTACTTTTTCCTGTGAATATAAATTTCATATCTGAACACTGCTTTTTCATTCTTTTCCTTTAAAAGGATAGTTCACATGATGAGATTTATTAAAGGGAATCTATCAAGACACAGTTTATTAATTGATAATGTGACAATATAAAAAGTCAAATCCATGCTTCCTTTGTGTTGGTAATCCTCAGTTTTCCGTAAGACCAAAGTTCAGCCTCTGTAAATCTCACTATATTTTTGCATTTGGACTGGACAAAGAAGGAGCATAATTTTCTGACAAATTTCATTTTTTTTACTTCTAATGAGCTAGCAAATGTAGGTGTGGCTTTTATTACTATTCCTGCTTACATGCCTGTGTTGTTTTTCCTTCTGAACCATAAAGAATTTTTTGAAATGTCTTAGGCTTAATAAACTGTGTAGGTTCTTCAGGTGAAAAAGTATTACATATCAGATCTCAGTAATGAAGGTATTCGTGGTGATTTCCATTATCTGTATTTTAAAGAAGAGAAAATAGCACTGAAAGAGGGAAGGACTAATTGTTCATATACTGCTTACACAAATGTACTCCTTCAGCCTGGTTCACTTTTATATCCACATGGAATTGAACTGAGATTGTTATTCTCAGCTTACATGCAGGGATATACATTTGAAAGCATTGGAGTTAAAGGCAGTGGAATTCAAGCTTAATTTTTTTTAAAGCTCACATTGTTGATGTACATTATGCTGTAATTTGTCTAAGAGATGCAGATGCAAAATTATATGGAATTTATTCTGATTACAGTTATACTATCATCATTGTGCCCTTTTACCATGCAGTAAAGGGTCCTTCCCAGGCTTTTGTTACTTTGCCAACAGGAAGGCGGTGTCACCTACTTTCTGCAGCTTTTTAGCTGAAGTGCATTTTTCATGTTAAACCAAATGAAAAGTATTCAATACTTAACTGTTGTTGCTGTTTTGTTACCTGAAGTGTTTGCCTGACGAAAAAATAATTAAAAAATTCACTGAAATATCCCATAAGGCTTCCTACCATTATCAGCTTGACAGCAGCGTAGTGTTTTGATTTAGATTAGTGGCTCATGATGACTGCTGTTAAAACTTCCGCTTTCCCTGAAAACTGTATTTCAGTTACTTTTTTTTTGTGAGAAGATGAAGGAGCTGGTCTTGAAGGTGAATTGGGTTACTTTGGTTAGGATTCAAGTTCTTTCTATTTTGTCATTTACGTTCTTTATAAAACACGGCTTTATTGGCTTTTTATCATTTAATATACTCAGCTGAAGTTGAGAGAAGTTACCTAATAATTTTGCAGCAAAGAACTCTTATGTTTCAAAGGCAAAATAATTCAACAGAGCTAAATAAACCTTGCAAAAGCAGGATGTATTTATTCCTTACCAAGATCATATTACTTGAAGTCTTCACTTGGCATGAAGCAACAGCAAGTGAACAAGTGGTTGTGATACCCCTTTCTCATTCTGATTGCTGCTAGGGAACTGGCCCAAGACCTGCAGCAGTGATTTTCTGCAGCGTTCGGGACTACTTCTTAATCAACTGTGCTTGGCTTCTATCTGACCTCACTTTAGACTTCCCTAAACAGATTCCATTATGTGCCTTGTGTTTCTGGAAAACCTCCATCATATCTTCTTTGGGTTTGACTGAGATGAACATCAACAACAGGCCAAGCAACTAGGCAGAACAGACCTAATTAGAAATGTGAATTATGATTCAGTTTTACACTTGAATGGAACAGAAATGTTCCCAGTTCTTCCGTATGCTGTATTCTCATTTAAAATAATACAAGTGAAACAAATGTATAGATTCAGTTAACTAGGAAGTTGATTATGAAAAATGTTACATCACAAAAACTTGATTGATGCAGTAGCCTAAATAGCACGTCCTCACTGAGCTTGGCCTGGGTTGATTTGTAGGCTTCAGTGAAGAACATCCTCAAATCTAGTCAGAATGAACTGCATTGGAACTGTTTGAGCTGTAGTTGACCGTTACACAGTCCTTTATGCAAAAACTAGAGCTTTGTGCATTATTGCCTCAATAGCTAGCTCTGTGCAGACAGTGCTGTGCTAACATGTCTGTGTTGCTTCCAGAGCTGAGCTAATCCTGGACACTTCATAGCCGTGCTTACTAGGTACTCAAGTCTGAGCTAGCTCACTCCTTGTGCAAGCAAGCTGAAGAATCTTCATACCTGGTGCTAATAATCTGTAATCTAAATTGCCTGCAGACATTGCTTGCGAAAGGTGATAGCTCTAGTGCCTGATGCTTCTCATTTAATCAAATCTTGCAGTCTCAAGCTTTCCATGAAACTAATGACAGTTTTATCTGAACAAACTTGGGTGTGCTCTTGATAGCAGAGAGACCATGAATTACTAACAACTGGATAGGTTTAGATAGCTAAATCACTTGCTAGGTTGAAAATGTTACTCTTGGCTTCTGCTTCCTTGAATCAGACCACAGAGCACAGAATTCAAGGCTAACCTGTTGTTCCCCTTTGCCTCACATCCCAAGCCTACCAGTCTTCAAGTGTTCAGCATTGAACACCATACAAAGTGCTGTTCAAGCTACCAGATGCAGCTCAAGACATATGCATACTTGCAGTACTGTACAGCTGTGACCCAATAATTTCATGGCTAACACAAGATTTATTGTGAAATTGTGCTCCATTTGCAAACATTCTCCACGCCCCACACCAGCCCCAAGCTAAGATAGATAGAGAAATGACAGTCTCTCCCTAAGCATATTTTCTGAGAGGCTGTATTGTGAGACCTGCTTTCAGTCACAAAAAATAAGTAAGCTTTTTAGCTATACTACCAAAATTAGCAGTCACTCCAGCAGAATCAAAGGAGTTTTGTTAGAATCAAATTAACTGTATGTCCTCTACAGTGTAATTATAGAGCTTGCTCTGTTACATTGAGGCAAAGAGGAACACCTATTGCTCTTTCTTTGTGTAACAGTTAGAACAGAGTAACAGCAACCAGTGTTTTGTACCTGTTCTGCCTAACAGTATAGGTTAGGAAGTATTTCTCTCCACTGGAGTGTGAAACAGAACAATTAACAGCTAATATTTTCTTCCACTGAGAAAATCACTTAAAATTTTCTTTTCGCTTTCTAGCCCAATTAATGATTATTTAGATTGTACTTATGTTACGTCCTATGCCAAAGAACATAAATTTTCAGAAGTTCAGTGGTCCATCTTCCTATTGCTGAAATAAAAAAAAAAACAACAACCAAAAAGCCCACAACAGTTTATGTAAGTTAGGAAGTGGGATATAGTATCCCAAGTCCACATAAGGTAGACTCACCCATAAAGTCGACTTTACCACTAACAAATTCGTCATTTGTTCTGCTTTCAAAAGATGATTTAGAAAGCTAGATTCAAGTATTAAAGTTATCCTCAAATCATCTTCCCTTTCTTTAGGAAGACCAACAGGAAATAATCTTGAGGGATTTACAAAACTTTTGTTCCAGTAGCAGATGACTTCAGTAACTCTTCAATAAAAATCTACTAGTCCCTGTTGACATGGCAGTGCCTTTAATCTTAGTGAATCTCTTAAGCTGTGAAGCTGGTATACAGAAAGATAGCTAGAAAAATTGACTTGGAAAAGACCTTTTTCTGGGGAAAGGTTTTTCAGATACTAATTCAAACTAAGTTTGCACAAGCTTTTCTGTTGTACTAGTTTGAATTGTTTCATACAATTAATGAAGCTGTGTTGATTTACAAATGTGATAGTCCTGGTTATAATGCAGCTATAAACTCCTTAGAGCTTGACTGATTTCTCCAAACATTAAAAAAACAAGAGGTGAAAACATTGCTTCATCCCTTAGCTAAATTTTGCATAGTTTCAGCAAACATACATTAAAAAAAAAAAAAAATTTAAATAGCACTTACTGAAACCATTGGCACAGTGTGTTAAGCTTTTCTTTCGTGGCCTGCCTTACGGATAGTCTCCATCACCTGGAGAGAGAGACCTATTGCTCAGTTGTTAAGGGCTACAATTTTTGCCTGTACAGTTCTTCAGACTGCAGCTATTTCGTGTGTATGATGTACCACAGAGTCTGGCACCCTACTCATTGTTTTCTCCACCTCCTACACAGGTCTATTACTTACATGCAATGCTAACACTTGGATTTTAGGAGCAGATCTTTCCATTCCCAGTTGAAGGATACTGAATTTTACATGTAATTCTCTTTTAGCTTAATCCATATTTCCAGAGATGCCTGTCACCTGCCATAACACAGAAATCAGTATAGCAGAAGGTGGCAAAGAGATGTGAATTTTCTTCATAAACTGTGAGTTACAAATAATAAAGATGTGTGTAACTAACACATGCACAAGCTGCTAGAATTTAGTATAGATAAAACATGGTATTTGGCTTATGGTATTAAATCTGCACTTAGAACAGGGAATAACTATACTATCTGACATTTTGGCATGTTATGTATCAGCAAATACTATTTTTAACAATGTCAGTTGCAGATAAAATTCTTACTATATATCTTTCTCCAAAGAATATGTACAGGTGACAAACCACTTGCTAGGGTTGCCATCAGTTATCCAGAATTATGAAAATATTCTTGAATTATGAAAAACTGAAATGAACTGGGACCTGAGTTGTAAAAATGTATTAATACTTAGCCAACAGATTGCCAGTGGTGTTTCACAATATATTCTTTTAAATGGTTGGTAGTAAGTGTTTAGTGAGAAAACAGTCATGAATTGAAGCAAAGAAGATGTCAGGTCATCTAATGAAACTCATGTCAGAATGAACCAGCATGATGAGGGATTCTATTTAAAGGCAGTGGAAAGCATTTGAATCTCTATTGGGTAAAATAGTTGTCTTTTCGGATTTGATTTAGCTGTGACTAAGCCTTTATGCACCATTTGCTGAGCAAGAAGGCAGATTCAAAACTGAGTGCAAGGAAGATGTTCAATTCAGATATAGTGGCAAAAGGCAGAAAATGTACTTTGGATATCCAAATCCTGTTTTAGAAAAATCAGTCTTCATGACAGAAGATGCTAGTGCTCCCATGGTACACACTCATTCCTCCAGTCCTCAGAAATACTGCTTTTTAGGGATTTCAAAAGCCAGAACAAGTATAAAGGCCATATAGGATATATTTCATCAACTGTGAAGTTATGCAAAGCTGCCAAGAATGTGCTTAGGTTGAAGTAAGGGGTAATTCTGTCCTATAGAATTATTCATTCTTTTAATCTAAACACACTTAATACTTTCCCACATTGGTTCTGTTCGTGGCAAATGTTTAATACATTTGTGTTAGCCAGGCTGCATATGAAAGGATGAAGACAGTTTTCTTCCTAAACTTTATGCACAGTCTTGTAGGACATGTATGGTTTGCTAATGTTCATTTGAAGCTTGGGGCAAAACTTTATTCCTAACTCCCCATTAAGTCCACTAATTCATTTTTACCCTTTAAGTGAAGGAACAATAAAAATAAACAAACAGGAGAACTCTAAAGAGGAAGGAGAAATAGGAAACAGTTTGAAATGCTATTTTGATAACATTTTCTGGTTTTTATGCATCATATACAGATCTTACAGCTTTAGTTACATGTTCACTGCTTTTTCCTGTTGATGTTGCTCTGGAAAAAAAATGCACTCATGTCATTACAAAATGACACATAACAATTACCAACAATACAATTGTCATTGTGTCTCATAGATGATGTGTAATTATTTTCTAAGATATTTGCATTTTCTCATGATGTGTAGCATAAATGAAACAATTTCCAACTGTCTCAGTCTTGAGAAAGAATAATAATTATATTTAACAGATGCATTTCATGATTGCAACTGTATTAACAGAAACCAGGGTGCAAAAGCACTGCAAAAAAACCCCACAAACCCCTCTCCATTTATTACTTCACTCAAAGTTGTCTTTCACATCAGTATGAAATATATACCTAGGATACCAGAATCCAAAATATTTCCAGCTAAGACTCTGTTATTTTGCCAGAAATAAAAGTATGCTTTGGAAGATCATTTAATGTTTCTGTTAACCATGATCTAACCAGGGCAGTTAATAGGCAGCCCTCAGATTTCTGGCAGCTGAACTTTTAGTAAAGAAACATATCTTTTTCAAGCTATCTTAATAATCACATTCTTCTTTCCTTATCATTTTTCCCCATAAAGATTTCATTTTGGTTAACAGTTCATTAAACTTGTCATTGCCTTTTTGAAGAACATGTTCAATTCAATTACAAATTAGGTTCCTGTTTTTTCAGATTTTTTCTAGGTTGTTGCCTAATAAGTAGAAGTTGACAGAATTCTATTACTATAATCTTTAATTGGGAAAACTCATATTTTCTGCATGTCTTATGGTTTAATATTGACATTTGTTAATACAACATTTTGAGCACCTGTAGTTGTAATAGGAATCATATAAAAATTAGGAATACAGAGTTCTCTGGCAGCTGGTGTTATAAAGGAGAGGTCAGTAAACTGTTGCGGTACATAAACATGAGACTTCATTGTGAAGCAGTATGAGACAGGAACTAAGTGTGTGAGTGTCATGCTCAAAAGATTAGTCAAGTCTTGGGCAAGGCAGTAGTTAAGAGAGAAAATAGCCGTATATTGAGAAGTGACTTATAGCAATGAAAAATAAAGTAATAATGTTCAGTGACAGAGTCTGGAATCAAGACTGGCCCTTGCAAACAAGTGAACACACTAGGTCATGCTTTTTTGCTGCTGCAGAGACAAAGGAGATAATCTCTTCATGCCTAGTGTGAACATAAAAAGATAAAATGGAAGCAAATTGCAGCAGAGAGACTTAAATGTCTTTTTCTGGTGACTAGTAGAGATAATGCCTTGGAATTAATTGTTCTGGGAGGCCATATGACACTATACACAGTGTCCATCATTAAAGGACCACAAGAAGAGTTTGGACAGACATCTCTCATGAATCACCTATATGTCTTATCTTGGAGTAGGTAGTAACCAACTTCTTTATTTTTATAATTTTAATATACAGAAAAATCCTTGAAATTAAGTGATAAAAGATGTCAAGAAAGTGTTTATCCAATGCATGTGTTAAATTAATTGGGAAAATAACAGGAGGAAGAATGTTATTTTTTATTTTATTTTTTATTTCCTAACCAGCTACTATCTCTCCAGACTAATCTAGAACTCTTTAAAGCAAAGGATTAGTATATTTCTTTTCCAAATAAAATAGTTTCCTCATAGGCTTCCTTAAAAATTCAGCACAAACTGCTAAAGCCTTCCCTTTTAGTCTGTACAATAAGTGTCTGAGGCCACATACTCATAGAATCCCCAAGGCAAATAATCTGAAGCCATATGTTTACTACAGTACAGGTTGCAATATTAGGGGAGAAAAACAGGGTTAGCTGGTGGAGTTTATCAGAAATTCACTGTGTGTGCTAGCATCTGTGTTGGATTTTTTTTGGTAAATGAGTGCAAGTAGAGTGACTGACAACAAAGGCACCTGTTGCCTGAATAAAGAAAATGTTTGAGAAAGGATGCTCAGATTTTATTTAGCAGTACTAGTACAAGTAATGCCATCTAGTTACCTTAACATATCCTGTGATACTAGAACCCTAACCAGGCTCTAAAAATTACTTAATATGAATAAAATATTTATTTGTTCCTTGTATGATGGATGAGCTATCTTAAAATAGTGCCATGTGAATAAACCCTTCTGGCTCAACAGCAAAATGCTCAAGTTGTCATCATGTCTCTGCGCATGAGACATAACTGAATCACTTCTGCTGAATTCAACTGTAATAAAAAATCATAAGACTTGGAGATTTCAGTTACCCCCAAGAAGGGTGGCCAGCATATGCAGCAATGTTCATTGCAGTAGTACACTCCAGGCTTATGCCTGTACAAAGGTGTAATTTTGGCAGTTGTCCTCAAATACAGTCCTAAAATCCTTTACTGCTGGATGTGTGAAATCCTAGTTCAAATACCTAATGTATTGTATGTAGTAAAAGAAAGGGACATTAAGCTATATAGTAGTATCTGGCAGTGGAACTGATTAGCACCAGTTGAGAGGCTGGCCCATGCACAGAGAAAAATTGATGAGAAAATAATAAGATTACACTGTTCCTGCAAGAAATGTGTCACTGAGCATGACCTAGTATGGGTCATAGGTTCTTGACTACAGGATTCTTTTGTGAGAAATGATATATGGGTACTAAGTCCTTATTGCTGGTTATCAAAACATCCACATTTGCAAACAGAACTGGATTTGGCTCTTGATGAAAGAATTGTTTTGTAAGAGTGGGATAAATAAATAAATTATTAATAGTTAAATAATCATGATACTAATAATTAAATAGTAAATACAAGTTCAAATGTCTGTTTTCCTAAGCTCAGTGAAAAACAATTGCTAGAGGTGTACCAGATTAAAGCACTGCAGAGAACTGCCATTTCAGACATTCCCTCTGTATAATCAGTGGAGATGACGCCACCGAATCCTTGGGCTTCTTCAACCCCTAAAACTCTATATGCTGCCAGCCCCATGCATCTGTGTTTTGTAGCAAAAAGTGCATTTATTTGGGGACTGCTGTACTGTGGGGCCTATGTGAGGGAAACAACCTTGCTATTCTTCTGAAGGGAAAGGGAAGAGATTCGTTTTTGTTTCCAAGGGATGGCAGAAAGTGCACAATTTTTCCTAAAGTACTTTGAAGCTTAGGAGACACAAGATTAATTTGCATTATGCAACAGAAGATGCTGTGGAATCTCCTTAGGTAGTGCCAACTTATTCAGTCTTGAGCTCTTCTAATCACATTACGGAGTGCCAGGAAGGGATATAAGCTTAGGTCTGAACGCAGTATAGTTCTCGTAGCGCAGTGTTGTGACTAAACTGCTGCAACTGTTACTATTTCCCATTCTGGTGTTGTTGGATGCTTCTTGTTCAGTTGTCCATGGACCACGGTTTGTGTGACAAAGGCCTGCTCACGGAGATTTCATTTTTAAACAGATTCAAGAGTAGATGGTAGCTGCTTTAATGGAGCCTTCCAGTGCTGTAGGGAACAAGAACACAAAATACACTGCTTCATGAAAGGCTCATAATCATTCATAAGCTTTCTCTCTGGTATAACCATTTCATTTCTTCTGTGTATAACACCCAATACAATGGGCTCTTGATACATTAACTCTAGATGCTATATTAATGCAAATAGTAATCAAAGACATTGCCTGAGCAATATTCCTAGTTAGTCTCTTAATGGATATTTTCAGACCAAGATTACAGAGCGCATTTTTTCCTTTTTAACTGTTCGGCAAGCACCGATAGAACAGTTGAACAAAGAAGTAGCAAATTGTTATCAGCAACTCTAACTTAAAAGATATAAGGCCCAAGATCTGATTCGTGGATAGTGAAGCCAAGGCCAGCTGCTCTTATTTTTTCCAGTAAGCATTTCTGGTCAGATCTTAATCAACAAGAAGTCAGTTCAATTTAAGTTTAGACCTGTCTTGCTTCCATAGTTTCCCCGACTTCTACTCAACTTGTGGGAATTTTGATTTAGAGAACAGTCCAAGAACTAGGTATCAAGAGTTGATGAGAAAATGCTTCTCTCCACTGCATAAAGGCATCATAACTTACACCCCCTCATTCTTCATTAATATGCAGTTAGACAATTTATATACCACTTTATTCATTAGCATATAAATTGTCACCAATATACTGCATTCCTAGAGCAAAAATAAACCAGTGTGAGGAAAGGAAAAGCTACCACAAAATGGCTAGTATTTTTATATCTATAGCTGCTTCAGTGAATTATAACCCAACAGAGTCAAACTGTTACGCATTGCTTCATTATGCAGAAATGCTGCTGTGTTCATTTCCCCACCACTGTCAATGCCTTACATTTTGAAATATCAAAATATTTTCTGAAATGGAACCATTATTTCCTGTTTGGAAAGCAAGCAAATATTTTTTAAAATATTCTGGATAAAAATTTAAAATCAAGTTGTTATTATTTGTTTTACAATGTCACGCAAGCTCCAGACTATGGCAGTAAAGCTAAACCTACAGCAAAGTGATTCTACTCTGACCATCATTATGAATGCAGGGCTGCTCTTTCAATATGAGTCTGCACACTCTTTGCTTACATGTGACAAGAGAGTATGTCTAGATCCTATTGTCAGTATGGATGCTGATATTCCTTATGAAAATACGGTTTGGACACCTTTGTGCCAGTTTGGTAGGCAAATGAAACAAGTTTTCTACTAGCAAGAGACTACCTTTGCTAGTACATCTGTGCTTTGAAAAAGATTTTTGATGTTCTAATTTGGGACATTAACAGATAAACTCATTTGAGTCTTCCTGCAGTGGTTTAAAAGGATGTTGTCTCATCTGATCATCCTGCAGAAGAGAAAGTGACCCTCCCATTTCAACCACTGCAATGTGAGGTGGATATTCTTAGCTTAACCACTTCAGAAGACACATACAAAATGAGGTGCAAAAGAGTGTTCATTGTTTCCTAGTAGTATGAAGTAAGGTGTACAGGAAGGGGCAGTAACATCTAAAGTCACTGCAGCCAGGTTTGATAGACCTTTTAGTGAGTGTATCCAATGTCACACAACCTGTGCTCCATTTGGGTCATAAATTCTAGGTTCAGATAAGAATCAGGGACATCAGAACTTCCAGTCAGTACCTCGAATCCTGCTGTGGCCTGGTCCAGCTTTTGTAACATTCTAGTGAAGCCAGAATCACAGTGGAATTTCTCTAGGTGTATTGAGGGGAACTTATTTATATTGGATCTTCAGAAATAAGAGATATGAACAGTAAGAGCATACCTATCGAATTACAGTATTTACCTGCAAAGAATTTTTTTATTTTTCTGCACTTGGGAAAAGATCACTCAACAGCAGTAAATTTTAATACAGAAGGCATATTTATTTCAGCAATTGCTTTTCAAATCCTTGTTTTGTTTCAAATTGTATTCCAGCTATGTGTCTGTGAACACAGTTAAGCCCACTTGCCTTTCTGATGAAGGGCCTAATCAATTTAATGTCTTCAGGCAACATTATCAGTAGCTGCTTTTTCTATTGTATGGTGGGCAGTATGATATATTTGTTTTAAATCTGAGAATGAACTCTGAATTTCTGGTTCCATGGGAGGATATCATTTGGCTACAGTGAAAATCCATGTATGCTACAACAAATTTTTCATTGATACGATTCTGTCTTAAATTAAAGAACACATTTCAGGATCATACACATCTATTACATTTATTGATCCCTCAAAATAATTGGTACTTGGTTTTCTAAAGCTGTGCATTGAAGGAAAGTACCCCATCCGTAAATTTAACGCAAGGCGAGTCAGTAGAAATATATTCAGTTCTTACTATTCTTTTGCCTAAGTATTCAGCATAATGCAGAATCTCTCCAAGACACACAGGAGTCTAATACTGTCCTTTAGTACCTGGATTCTTTGAAATTTCAGGATGTTCATTCTTTAAACTCTCAAGGGAGTATATTTATATATTAAACTGTCAATATCCATTCTACGGAATTAATTTCGTATATTTAGGACTATTATTTTTTAATGTTCTTAGAGTTTGATTACCGTTGGGATTTCCCAGTTTTTTGCTATGTGGTACCAGACATGAATGAATGGTAGTTCTCAGTCACTTGGAACTGGTACGAAGCACTGAGGCAGTGGTACAATCTTGCAATTGAAATATTCACCAGTTACTAGTTTCCTTAGGAGCTGAAAGCTATGTATTCTATAAACACTGATGTGTGAGATCTCCTGCTAAATTATTGAATGTACAGGAAAAACACAATGAAACTGTTCTTAATGTAAATGCTACTGAATTTAGGAAAATAAAATTCAAATTTAAAATACTTCAAATTAAAAGTCATTAATTTTTCATATATCACGGAAGTCTGACTATCTTAGGCATTGCACTGAGGGAAGACCTGTAAAGTTTTTATCTAGCTCTAAAAGTTTCTTAAGCTTGTGAAGAATGTTTCAGTTTCCAATTTGGATCTGTATGTAAATTGATCAATTACCTATCCTCCAGGGATACCTATTTGTACCAGGACTAAATACTTGAGTAAGGTATGTGTACATGATAAATCGATGGAAGCTTCTACACAGCTGTATTATCATGTTCCCACACCAAATAAATCCTACTAATTATGCAGAAGATTGTTTCCCTATTGCATCGTAATGATTTACCTCCTGACTCTACTAGGGTGTATGATCTTTGTTTATAATTATGCTACTAACATCCTGAATGATTTGTTGATAAGGTTACTTTATGAAAGATAACACCAACTTCTATTTAAGACAGTTTAAAGTAATTATGACCTTCATCTCCATACAACTTTGATTCATCTGGACTCTGCTTTCAGTTGTAAGTTATCAGTAACACACAAATAATAATCTGCTACTTATTTTTGAATGGCAACAAAATTTCTGTCAGAATCAGAAGTGTAATAAACATGCCATAAGTATATCTGTATCACTGGCCTGAATGGACAAAGGAGATCAACACTGTAATAGCCCTTTTAAAGGCAGGTATATAAGTGTTATCATTGCTTTTTATAAAGCAGGCAAAAACCTTCCTCTTTGCCTTCTTGTATTACACCTGCTCTTTGGCTGCACAAACTTCTGACACTGAATGGTGCTATGGAATTCATATCAGTCTCAGTGAAGTCTTATTTGTATTTTCAGTTTTCTAGTACGTAAAACTTATCCACCGTATTGCTTTAAGTGAGAGCAGTACTAAATATTTAGGAAACTCCCATGAAGATAACAGGTTATCAGAAAAGAAGATTATATCCCTTTGCAACAGTATTAAATCCTTATTTTTTTTCAGCCTACAAATCAACTCTGAAACTATCCATAATTGCTGGTGAAAAAAGCCCCAACACCCCATTAAGCTTGGAAAGCACCATGTTAAATGTTATTTCTCCAAAGAGCAGTGCTCAATTTTTCTGCCATGGGAAGAAATTAGTTAGTGATGATATCCTACTCAAATGTAGCAGCTACAATGTTTAATCTCAAGCCTTCTTATATGCAGACCGAATCATTTTAGATGATCAGTAAATATTTTGATACAACCACATACACAGAAATCTGAAAAAGCAGAGAATAAGAAGTCCCTTCTTTGGATGCATAGTGTCCCTGGATTGGTTTGGAAATTTAATTTGCTAGAGAAGTAGGAAATTGTTGTTTGCTAAAAACTTAAAAATATTATCTGGGAAAACTGGAATAGCTGTGTATTTGATTACTGGTGTAGTTCTATTACAGTGGACATGTAGTTTTCTTTTCCTAGATAGATATATTACATCTAAATGAAGAACACTAACCCCTTTTAGAAAAAAGTTTCAAATAATCGAACACGACCCAGAATCCAATGTGCTTTGAGCACATTATTTACCAGCCTGTGCAAACTCAGATCTGTTTGGTCTAAACTGTTCCCATCTGGCTTAGCAGAGAGACGTCAGCGCCTCTCCAGCTTGTGCTGAGGGTTTCAGCTAATTGCTGTCTTTTGTGCTAATAAGCACAGAACTCATTCTGCCTAACGATGGAACTCTGTAACATGAACATCTGGGGAAGCACAAGGTGTCTTGTTAACAGTCTTACTGTCTCCACATGTAGGAGTTCAATGAATACTTGATGGTGTGACAGTTTCTCTGATAACAGAATTAATTAGCTGGCTTGATCTAAAGCACTATTGCTCTGATCTAAAGCACTGTTGCTCTGATGTGGTGTCTTCCTACAAAGGTCTCTTGACTTGCCATCATAACTCTTGCTCTCAGTGAAAACAGACGCTTCTTAAAAAATATGAGACAAAAGACATGATCAGCCATTTTTTGCTCTTTCACTGTACCTGTGAAATTTAAAAAAAAAAGTTGGGCAAACATTGACTATTATCGAAGATAATGACCTGAAGCATTTGATTTCATTCTCTGAAACCGTCTGGCAAGCACTACTTTCTTCCTTCTGTGTTAAGCAGTATTATGTTTAGGGAAATACAAAAAGCCTTACTTGGCTTATCTTTTCTTCTATTGTAAAGACTCAGACAAAATCAGCATGATCCATCATAGTCATTCTGTTGTAAGTCTATGAAGAAAATGGAAGTGAAATACAACAGAAAATTTGAGAGGCATGAATTAAATGAAAAATTTGCTCTTTAAAAAATCTCATGGGAAAATAGTCTGTTGAAATACTCTTTAATGTTTGATTCAGATGTCAGGGGAGTAGGTTGCTTAGAAGGCTAGAGAGACCTGATTGTAAAAGGCAGATGAGAAATGGTAGAGGGTAAATTGCTAGGATGCCAGAGGTGTTTATGTCACTAAAATTGACCTTTAGCCTGATTTTAAATGTTTTAACTTGTATGTCAGATGAAAAATATGTTAGTATATGTGAAGTAGTTTTGATGCCTGTATTAGAGCATAGGTAAACACCAGAAATTAACACAAATATGACTGCTAGGTTTGTAAAAAAAGCATGTATACAAAATATGCAGAAAAATATTTCTATTTTTGGATGCATGATAGCTTCAACAGGTATGGGATTCATTGGGACTCTTGCACTTATGCAAATGACCTTGGGTACATTAAATTCTGCATTCACAAGTCAATTGCATATGAGCTATGGGTACACCATGAGGTCTACCAAAGCCAACACTTCATATTTTTTTGTCTTGCACCCAAGAAGTCCATAGAAAAATACAGCCAAGCCAAGTCAGCCACCTGTATACACTACCACTTATTAATTTTATCTTCATAATGTGAGTAGGAGATATGGATGCACTGTCCCCCACTTCACTGATGGGAAAGTTAAACATGAGCTAGTTTAAATGTCTTGTGGAAAATTAGGAGTTAGATCTTCATCTTCTAAGTCTCCATCAGGAGCTTTATCTTCATTCCTGTTTCTGTGCAACTGTCATACACCGAACAATGGGTATGGAGGAAGGTAGAATGCAGATTAACTTCTCCCTACACAGCATGAAATTTCCTTGTTTTGTTTATCTGTGAGTGTCTGTAAGGACATAAATGGCATTCAGATTCCTTTCTTAACTATCCCTATTTCCTCTAGTTTCTGGTGGAACAGTAAATCTGGATGGTTCAATGATTGCATTGCTATGAAATGTTAAAAATCATGATGACTGTGATACTGGCAGATAACATTGCCAGATATTTAAATTCTTTGTTTTATCCTATTATCTATGCATGCTAGGCGTGGACCATGACTTCCATTAATGATATACTCTTAAAAAAAAAAAAGAGGAATATGATGTGTGTTACCCCTTTACCCTCTAGTAAGTGTAAGGTAGTTTATCCCTTTATTCCCCCTAATTGTTCCTGTGATAATTTGTTTATACCCTGCGAAAACTTAGCAGGAAGCCTGGGCTGGAAGACTTGAACTCAGACTTAAAGATAGTATGTAGGTTATGGGCCTGATTACCAAATGGGATGTAAATCTGTGGTACAAGTATTAGAGTCCTAAATACAAAAAATTGCCACATGAAAACACAGAAGAGGCAAAACTAGAGTTCAGTTTGAAGAAATATTTAGGTATGAAAATAAAAATGCTGAATGGGCAGAAGAAATGGCTATTCAAGTCAGCATGTGGCTGGCTACCTGTGCAGCTGAGAACTGCATCCCTAATGAGACACATTGGCTAGATGCTTAGTTGGTGTAAATCAGTATAGCTCCACTGAGGTCTATGAGGCTGGACTAAAATCAGCTAGGATCCAGGCCTGCTGCCGCCATTAGAGACGAAGACAAGCTATGTTCAAATTGTCCTGGTTTCAGCTGGGATGGAGTTAATTGTCTTCCTAGTAGCTGGTACAGTGCTATGTCTTGGGTTCAGTATGAGAAGAATGTTGATAACACACTG
>JANHGO010000075.1:40370023-40442109 GCA_024606505.1 Aquila spilogaster | reverse complement strand
GCATTCGTTAGGGAGCTTTCATGGTCCAGGTGTAAAATCTCCAATGAACATTAGACATAACTCAAACAGAGAAAACCACCTCCTAGTCTGACAGGCTGCCAACCACAAGGCCTCCAAGTACAAAGCAGCGACTTCTGACAAAAAGACACATGGTATTCTTAACTGACACCCGTAAAACTAAATTTAGTCAAAGTGCATTCTTACCAAGGCTTAGAGCTCTGTTTATTGCACACTTTGAATAAAAATCCCCAGAGAAGAAATGTGAGGTTCCAGTTGCTGAGAGTAAACTTGGAAATTACAGTCTTGAAATATCCTCACTGCAGTTTTAATCTTATTTAATGCACTTTGGGAAGCTCTTCAATGACGTTAGTGATCATTCTTGAAAAAGTGAAACAATGAAGAGAACATGAAAAACAAAACAAAACGTATAGAGAATCCTATTCAGGAAAAAAAAAATCGGAAGTTTTTAGGGTGTCGCTGTATTTTAAAACCATAAGACTAACAAATAAACTTAGTAATAAATTTACTAGAAAATACAGTGAAAGTCTATACTATTATTAGGTCCGTTCCACACCATTGAACATATTGTCATTAGCACTAGGAAAACACACCTTCCAATGACACTCCAACCATAAATGGCATTTTACCACAAGATGCTAAATCTCCTATGCAATGCCCTGTTCTACATTACAGCTGTATTTCCTAGAGTGCAATATTTTGTATTTCATGACTCCCAGATCTAGCAGAGCTTTCTAAGAGAAATTAAACATATAATTTATCAACAGTGTTGGAATCTTTCACATCAGATTGTTTCTAATTCCTTTCACAAAATGGTGTGTGTTTGTTTGATTACTGAATTAATGAAAGGTACATCTTCCAACCAGAATGTTCATTTTTCCCCTGGAAGTTGTGTCACAATGTTGGAAAAATGCAATAGAAAACTTAAAAAGTGAAAGCGTTAGAAGTCTGAGGAACCTGGGAAGGAAAAGAATGAGGACTCTCAACTACCACTGTTATATAATGCAGACAACAGCAGTGAGTGACTCCTGTTTACTACCTGATAACCTCCTCTAAAATCTGCTGAAATCCATCTCCATTGACTACACTTGGCTTTGGATCAAGTTGTTAGCAGAGAAGATCTCTAAGTAAGTGCATCTCTGTGTCAAATGCTTTTTAGAGCACAATGGCGGGTAATACAATATTCTGATGTTCTTGAAGATAATAACTGCCATAATCAGACATTTCTTTTCTGGCTAGTCCAGAATTCTACATCTGTATTCTGAGTCTGCAACACCTGAAATGGAGCACACAACATTTGTACTGCAGACTGCATGGAAACGTACACACACTTTTACATTCAAGTTCAAATTACAAGTAGTTAATGAACAATGTGTTAATGCACGGCAGCTACTGATTACAGAGTTTAGGAGTTGAGTCTGGTGGTTTATAACCACAGCTTATTAATGTCTATGGGGAATCTATTTGTTGGTTCTCCCCTGTGATTTCCAAGGTCTGAAACAGAAGTGCTACGTAGAACTGCCTTGTCGGGCCAGAGAGAAAATCACCTCTGCAGGACATGCCACAACTTTCTGATATGCTTCCACACATAGTGATTAAAAGGGGAGCTACAGACACAGCATATGCTGTACAAGGCCCAGATGTGCTCAGCTTTCAGTGAGTAGGTGACAGTGCAAAGGCACGCGGTCTATTTCCAAACAGAAGAATGATGTAGTTCAGACCCTCATTTAACATCTTGTCATTGTTAAGCTAAATTAAAATGTGATAGTAGTATAAGGTTTTATGACGTTTAGAAACAAGTATTCATTTTCATACAAACTCCCTTGATACCAAATTTGGTAAGGTAAGAGACAGAGAGGTGAAGCTGTGTGCCAGTAAAACTTTTGTTTTCTTCTGCCAAGGAAACTGCTGTTTTCAAGGCAGATTCAATTAAAGTCAATGGATGTTACCTTGAGGAGCTACTTTGTTTACATTTCAAAGGCCCAGTCCTCTTGTTAGGCTGATACTGTTTCATGAAGCTCCTTAATGAAAAGCATTTGTTTGGGATTATACCTCAACAGCAAATTAGATTCTCCCAAGACAGTTTGACTATGTGAGAAAACCTTTGTGACTGCCCAGACTTCTGTGGTGTCATTAAGATAAAGACCCTCACATCTGCTCTTTCAAATGCTGTTCTCAAGGAAAACACACACACAAAAATATTCACATCTATTACAAATTTAGGGGATTTATCACATTAATTGCCTTAAAATATTTTACGTTCCTTGGAAATTACTCAACTGAGCTTGAAACACATTACAACAGTGAACATTTTGAAAGTTTCTCTTACTCACCAACATTAACCAGTTTCCCTTTCTGACTGTGACAGTGTCTCGCTATAGCAACCAACAGCAGAAGCATTTTTAAGAGATGCTTTTGCAAAGGTTCTCTCTTTACTAAGAAATGAAAATTAAGGATGCGTGGCAAGGGAAAATGACTGCAACCATGTTATATGTTTCCTGCCTCTTTCTTTTTCTATACTAGCATTAAAAGGCAGAGGGCTTCCATTGCCTCAACTGAATATTTCCACTGCCAATGCCTAAAAACAAAAGTAAAAGTCTACCTGTAAGTTAGAAGCAATGAACCTTTGTAATAAGGTCCAGAGAAAGTGATATGAACTCCACTTAGTATGGAACTCCACTTGCTGGAATGCAAAGTGGATATGAAATTGTTATATATATGGAAGCTAGTAAGAAAATGTTTTAATACCCATGACTTTAGTGGCTAGCATATGCTAGGAAACAACTATAATTTATGTTCTGAAAGATCTCTACAGTGAATTCTATTCTGAAGTACGTGCTGATCATAAATCCTTTCATGTTGAAGTGAGTGGCTGAAATCCAAAAGCCTTCACATCTTTTGTGTTACTCCTGGTATGTTATTGATTTCACATTTGGAGAGCTCCCTGTGTGAAGCATGGAAGATTCACTCTAAAACTGCAAATATATTTAGAAGAAGAAAATGTCACAACTGTGATTGTGTTTATATTCAGTTCTCAAAATCACTTCAGCCTCGTTTCTTACAAACAGAAACTGAGTGTGCACGAATCATATGTCAGCTTTAGTCAGGGGCTGGGCCTACTAGGCAAGGTAATTTTCAAACTAATGGAGAATGTTAGAAACACTGTAACCTCAACCGGAAGAGCTTGAATGACAAGCGATGGGTATTAGGAATTCCTTGTGTTCAATCAGCTGCCCCCGATGTGAGATAAAGAGAGCTGATGAAAACTGACAGAACCCAGTTTCGATCTTCTCTTGGGAAGGCTGAAGACCTCTTTTACATGGGGACGAATTCATTCCTGGCATAAGGATTTTTAGTTCAGTGGAATTATATCAAGGATGAAAACAGGTCATCTTGTTTTGTACTACATGCTTCACATCAATGATAAAATAAAACAGGTCTCAAAGGAGAGGTGATAAGAAGTCAGTACCCATGCTTCATTTTGATTTCTTTTAAACTACAAAATCTTCTATAGCTTAGGTTTTAAAATATATTAGTTTGATTTATCATTGATTTATGCAACACACAGTGCAATGACAACTAGAAACTTTTCATGTAAAATAAAGCACTGCTTTTTGAAATCATCCAGATCCAGCAAAATGTGCTGTAGCTCTCACAAAGAAATCACCTGCCTTTCAGCATCCAACTTCAAAAAAAGAAGGAAAGGGAAGGAGTATGAAGGATTTCTAATTCCAGATCTCTACCTTGTGTGCTTAATTCATGTTGCTTTTATGACTCTTGCTTCTCAAACAAACAAACAAATAAATAGGTAACTAATTAAATGTTGGGTGCCTGTTTACTGAGAATTAGGCATATCAAAGTGGGCATCCAAAGACAGTTTATGGGGAGAATCCAAGAGGGCAAGCGTAGCTGAATGTTTATTTTACTTTATGATCCTATCCTGACTTGAACATCTCTTTTGTACTATTGGAAATACATCTCTTTATTGTTTTATATATGTATGTGTATATACATCTGTATACACAGAACATCCCATAGTAATGGTTGCAAATGCTGCAGTCATGTTGTCATGCTTTGATCATCCTATTATGTGGGTTATTTTACCAGTTTTAAATGGCATTGAGAGGACTCAATTGTATCATTACCCCTGAACAGCAACTACACGTTAACAGTCTGTAACCACCCCCAGCAATGTAAACAGGAAGCCTGGTGGTGGAAATCCATTTTGAGGATATCCACTGTTCATGCAGCTAATGCTTCAATGATCCTAGGTTAGCAGTAGTCAGAAACAATAATTAGCAGATTATCATGAAGCAGATCATCATAAAGTGCCAGTTAAGAGTTTTGACTGTTACTGGACCAGAAGATATTTTTAGCAAGTCTTAAAGAGTGTTTGTGTCATTACCTTCAACATGAAGGGTATGAAATGTATCACCGTGTTTTTATTTTAATTCAGTTACATCATATTAAACTCCCAGTAACATGCCTGTAATAAAGCATAGTTGTGCCTTTTAACGATTAAAAAGATCGTACCTACTAAATATGAACAAGATTTAGTACTATGTAACTTTAAATTAACCTTATACCTCAAAAAACACTCTCTCCAGAGCAAGACAGTAATGAGCTGTTCTTACATTGACATAACAATGATATCCAGAAAATAAAATAAAATCTAACTCTCAAAAACTGAATATTTATGCCACGTTGTAAAACGCTCTGTATTTGCAGATTTTAGGGGGTTGGACAGTTTGGGATTTTTTGTTTCTTTTGTTGTTGTTTTGGTTTATCTCAAAAATCTTCTATAGGCAGTTTCTCTGAAGAAAGATCTTTAAAGTAACGTACAGAAATTCCCATGACATTGTCTAAGATCAAACATTTCTACTTGGATAAGAAATGCATAAAACCTGCAGCAGTAGAACAGAAATTTATAACTGCAGACTTCAGCCAGCACATTTTGTAGAGTACTGAACGGAACAAGGACACAAACAATAGTGATGATAGCCAGGAAGACATCAATTAAAAACAAACAATCAAACCCCAGCAAATTGTAATAGAAGAATCTTCTTAAAAAGGAACTATATTTTCAATACGCTATCAGTATATTCCATTTAATTGCTCAGAAATTGGTCTCCAAATACATAGGAATGTTATTTCAGAAAGATGCAGAAGTTGATTCCTATGTTTAGCGGTATTTCCAGGCTGTTAGAGCCTCAGGAGAGAGCAGTCCAAAAAGGAATCGATATCCCCTATTCACATACAACTTCAGACCAAGAGAAGGGATCTGACCAGTGCCCCAGCCCTGCAAGCCTCCTGCTTGTACAGCAGGCCTCTGACTGTCAGGATACTGCTGCTGGAGTCCCCAGAGGGCTTGCTGCTGTTAAGAAAGAGCAACCTCAGTGCTGCCTTTATCTGAAAAGCACTGTTTCTCCCACTCTGTTCAAACTCCTGTTGACCCCTAGTCTCCCCAAAATGTGCTAGATTCCACCCACAAGCATCTTTTCTCAACCCTAAATGATCCCCTTTCCCACTGAACTTGCTCTCTGCACCCCCACAACTCCCTCAGCCCTTTACTGTATTTTTCAGCTTCCTTGCCAGACTCATCCTCTTCTCTCTGCTCCCTAGGATGTAATTTGCCATGGCCACAAAATAGAACTGTATTTGTTTTGCTCAGAAGTCTTGAGCCAGTGAAGTACAATTAGACCTTTTTCCAAATATCACATTCTGTGGGTCCGGCAGTCATGCTGAGATATGTTTAAAGGCTTTGGCATTTCTATTGACCCAACCGACTTTGAACAGGAGCGCTAGTGACCTAAAGAAACCACGAGAACTAATTTTCTACTGTATATTCCAGCCACTCTGAGAAGATCTATAGAACAGAACATACTGGATTTTACTGAAAAGCAATCTCTATTTAAACAGCAGAAAAAAAAAATCAAATGAAAGCACAGTAATCTGAACAAATGTTTTCAGCACTAGAAAGTGTAAGGTGAGCAAATTGCTGCCCCAAGGACAAGGTGAAAATCCCTTGTCTTCCTTTGCAAAGCAAACAATTAGTAGTGAAATGTAATTTGATGCTTATTTTCACAAAGGGAAAACATTTTGTCAGCCACCTTTTATTTTGAGGTTGTCTTAACATTGTTTTCTTGTAACCTGATACTAACGAGAGTTCTCAGAAACTATCTTAATGACTCCCAGGGGAAGGCGGTTGATCAGCAAGTGCACTAAGGCTGAAGAATGCTGTGCAATTTAGTGCTCACCTTGCCCAAAGATGCTCAGACAATTTAATAAATATTGAGTTGGACAAGTTTTACTGCCCTTGGCTGAGGCACCCATTTGTGGATAGAACGTATTTTTCAAAAGCATCAATTTCATAAGCAGCTGCATGCTTACAGACTTTGGGAACTGTATTAAAGCTACAGGTTTTCAGTGACTCTGAAGATGTTTCACCCCAGATTTTAAAGCACCAAGAATTAAGAGCCTTTAAAAAAACCAGCAGGTATAAGTGACTTGTTGAAAATCACATAATTATCAATACTCAAACTGGAAGCAGTATTCAGAATTATTAAAATTTACCACTCTGCACCATCCATGTAAATTGTGAGCATCTTGATTGCAAATCTGTGTGTTGACGATTGACTATGACACAGATTTATTTTAAGTGAGCTCACAAACACCAAAGTTTGTACTGAAATTGTTTTTTTTAACGCTTTAATTAAGAAGCTGCTTCACTTTGATTTCAGTGTTTCTTTATACATTTTGAGTGACATGTGGCCCTTTACATTATTAATAAATGTTTTGAATTTGAAGTCTTTAAACTAGAAAGTTTTTGGGAGGAGCTTTGAAAAACCTAGAAATAAAGCAACTTACCCGAACACTTAGAAGATAAAGCCTTTTTCACACTTAACTTTGGTTTAATATATCACAGCCATGATTTTAATCACAAATTCTGTCTAAAGCAGAAATAAATGACAAGGATGATGAGTAGAGGAGCACTATCTTTATAAATCTCCCATCAAACAAGAGAAGAAGGTGAAATTCATGTGTGTAACTGTGAATCATAGAATCATTTGAGTTGGAAGGTACTCTTAAAGGCAATTTACTCCAACTCCCCTGCACTGAACAGGGACTTCTACAGTTAGGTCAGGTGCTCAGAGCCCCATTCAGCCTTACCTTGAATGTCAGTTCATCTACTCAGAACAAAACTCACCCCTGTACAGACGGTAAGGCCAGACCTCACATTTTGAATGGTGCAATCAAATGCCCTAAGTGGGGGTGTCTTTACTTCTGCTGTTGCTACAGGATAGGGCTGACAGTTGTTAGTGCTACTGCAGAGATGGACTTCCCATCACACTCCGTTCCAAAAAGCTATCAGGTCCTCTACATACCTAACTTAATTGGTACTTTGGTTGCAGCAAAAGTACTGAGAAGGGGGAAACAAATGGTGCTCAGGCAGCTGGTCTCCTCTTGCCCAAGGGAGACAATCTGTCCCCCAGCACTCTGCATTCTGCATATGCCTAAAGCACCCTCCTGGATTCAGACACTCATTCATGGGGACTGGGTTTTCATACTTCATATGAGCATACACACACATACACTTAAAATGAATGGAAGTATTTAAGTCTCATGTAGAAGAGATTTTAAATAACTGTATGATCTAAAATACACAGCTTATGGCATTCATCAAGACAGCAATAAACCTTGGAAGTGGACCCATATTTTCCAAGATTTCTACTTGAAAATACTTTCATTCTCATGCACAGTTTAACCTGGAAACTTCTTACATACATGCATCAAAATTTAGAACTCATTTTCATGCCAGCAGAAAGTGAGTAACAGCCATCTGTCAAAGTCCATTGCAGTCAGAGTCCTTCACACTGATTGTCAGTAGCAGTCAAGTTTCTTGATTTTACTGGAGCAATACATGTCAGCAACAGCATCATTTGTGTTAGAATCATAGCTCATTTGGGTACAGGGTAGGCATCTGACATGCAAGCAGCTTACATTTCAGTGACATAAAATCTTTGCGTGTAGCAATAAATTTACTGGAAAGTATTTCATTGCACACTTTTTTTCCATCATAAATTGTCAGAAACCAGTGAATTCTACTACTTTTCACATGATAACTCTCTTAATAGTTAGAGTATTTCACCTTTCAAAACATAAGGATCTTTTAAAGTACATTTTAACTTAAAAGAGCTGCAGTGTTTATGCAGGGTTTATACAGATTGATCTGCAGTAATCTAGAGTTCTTTGTCTTGATGAGAGATATTTGAAGTGGTCCTTACTGTACTCTGATGCTTCACCCATTGCATAAAGAGCTGCTTCTGAAGAAGCCCATGATGTACTGGGTAAATCATCAAGAGCAATTAGATTAAGCAAAATTACTCAGAAGAGGCCCAAGATCAAATAAATGTTGCTTTTCCATGGCAGAGGGGAACACTCTTCTATTTTTTGCCCAACAACAAGGTACTGACAGCAGTGTTTCAAGTGGGGTGGGTCCAGACTTTGATCTCAGCAGGGGGGCTTGTGTTAACCACAAGTGCAAGCTGTCATAAAACCCACAGGTCAAGCAGGTATTTTTACTTCTATTTTGAAGATGTAGAAAGATGCCCTTCTATCATTTCAACAGCAGATCTGTTTATTTTGGGCTGGAAGGGAGGGGGAAGCTGCAGACAGATGTATTGTTGAGGTAAATCAAAATGAAAAAGACATTCAATATATATCCATTAAGAAAAAATTGAATACTTCCCGTGTGACAGAATTTCTCCCATTTGTTTTAATGACTAGCATATTACCTCATATAAGTTAATAGAAAAGAATTAAAGAACAATGCTCCACAGCAGTGGTCCTAAACATTAACACTAAATCATAGTATTTTGAACAATTATTGCAGGTTACTTCAGTAGGCTTTTAAAGGAATAAATCAGATTAATTCAGCATTAGAAATACCATCACACTGGGCTCAAGTTGTTTTTTAATCCAACAAAGTTAAATCTTTCAGAGTATTCAAAGGTCCCTGCAGCACAAACTGGCAGGGCTGTATGCTTGTCTTCTGTCTGTATTTTCACCCTAAGGCCAAACAGCAGTGGGAGAGAGAAGCACCACCTGTTTCCTTAGTTTCTCCCTTGGAAAGGCCTGGATGCAAAAGAAAAAGCTATACTGGAAACAGCCTGCATGTGGTTATGGCCCTAAGCCTGCAAAACTTGCAGACATAAGTTTCCCACCAGCTTGGATGGGAATTTTGTGCATAATCATTTCAGTGTCTGACCACAAAAGCCATAATTAGAATTAAAACATCAACTGAACTGTCAAATATCCAGAACTTTGGCACCAAGATAATATGGCTTAACTTTAGTCTGAATACATGACATTTACATCTCTATATTATCGTGTGTGATGCTGGGCATCTTTGTAGACTTTCATTTACTGCACAGAAATAAATTAAAACTTGCCCTATACGGTGGTAATAAGGATATTACAAACCCATATTTTAAATATTAAAACAATTCCCCTCCAACTCATGAAAATTATTTTTAAAAGAAGAGTGCAAATCACAGCATTTCCTTGTAGTTTTTATAAAAGCTTTTTTTTTTCCCCCATAATGTTTTATCTATCTATAAAAGGCAAAAATATGTTGTATGTAAGCCTCAACCTTTGGCAGCCAACAAAATGACTAAGTTTCCTACAAATAATTTCTGCTGTCCTTTTGTTTACCAGTGTGCTTGTTTCCCATTATCCCCCTGGGAAGACATAATATCCCTGTGCAGATGTTCAATGTTATAATTGGGCAACATTCAGTAGAAATGTCATCAGTGACACAACACTTTAACAATAAAAGAAAATGAATCAGACATCACAAGGGACTCCCATTTCAAAGCAAGCCTTCAAGGGTCTGAATGGGAAGCATATTTTCCATTTTACAAGTTCTCATTTAAATTACAAAAGTACATTGACATTTATTTCCTGAACAGATGAGTTTATCACTAGTTTAGTAATGAGTATCAATGGCAATTGAAATTACAGTTCCTTTCATACTGAGCGTCTTGTGATAAGTGCCTTGTTTTACTTTCCTTCTCACACAGATCTCTTTTATTCTGACCATAACATCCAATGTTTTGCATATATATGAATTTTCATTTTATCAAAAATAGCTGCTGCGGTAACAAATGTTTTTGCAGAACAACATGAAAAAGCCCTTTCAGTTTGGGCTCGTGCCAAAAGTGACTTTCCCATCAGTCCAGATTTATTTGAGTACCTGATCTCATGCTCTGAGAAATCAAAGACAGACAGCAATACTGGCTCCACTATTCCATGTTTGCTATGGGCTACAGATGCTGATGTGCTCGCAAGCAGAGTCTGAATGCAGCACCTGGATTCATGGGAACTGTGTTGAAATGCCTTTCTGTTCTTCAACAGTTATGTTCATGTAAGTGAAAACATGACACTTGGCCATACAGATATTAAGTGGTTTCTTCTGGCTGTTGTGTGACCACCCAGTCAGAAATCCAGGCACCTCTTTTTCATGAACCATCATCTCACTAACAACCAGCCACATGCAGACGGATATCAAGGGAGAAGATCTAGAGGTGTGTTTAAAAAGTTTCAAAACCAAAATCTGTCCCTCAGGTATCTACAAGGAAAATCCTACTGCCTTTATACAGGTAGGAATTCAGAAAAATTATGTGGGTTAGAATTCAGAAACAGAACAAAATTTGGTTATCTATATTCCATCAGCTTAATTCAGAAGACAAGTAAAACTGGCTTCCCTACATTCTCTCCCAGAACTTGCATGGTGGAGATCCCTGCCCAGCTAACTGGCAGATTAGCCAGAAATGTGTTTAAGTGCTACCACAGGTATTCCATAAGAGAACCTTTGGGGCACAACAAGGTAGACACAGCAACTGAGGGTACTCCTACCACGCATTTACCTTTTCAGACTGAGAGGGTGCACTGATACAGGTAACTTGATGATCAATAAAATAATATCCAAATTTTGTTAAATGCTCAGCAAAGGCAGTAAAAATTTTGTGCTGTCTGAACTCATATTCCCTGTGTACAGAAGTGTGCAGTTTCAGAATCTCCAAAGAAGGTTCAAGGAGGATGATCCTCAATTAAACTCATCTCAGCCAGAGAAGGTTTTGCATTTGGCTGCAGAACAAACAAACTAATGTAGTGTAGTTCTCCAAAGAAAACTTTGAAGTAACTGTCTGATGCAGTCCGAGGTATAACGTACTAAAGAAGCCTCAAATGAAAAATTGTAGGAGTCCACAATGGGGCAGGGCAGAGGGAGGCATGGAAAAAGAGGACATATAAAATGGAGCAAGGTATTCACACAGTATGTTCTCCTTCAAAGTATCGTATATATTTGTAATTTAGGAAGCTGTAATTTGCAGGTTTGTTATAAACATTTCTGTAGCGCAGTAGAAAAATATCCAAACCTAGTCTGCAAGACGAAGTATTTCAAGATATTTTCAGGTAACACAGTTATCACTACTTCAAATGCTACAAGGTTTTTTTTCTACAGAATTGGAATTCTCTTGGAATTTCTGTAACTTACTCTGGCTCTATTTCGTGCCCTTCTGGAACTGGACAACCAAGCAACACACCTCTTAAAAACAACAAATTGCTCAGATGGAGCGACAAACATAGGAGGAAGGACTCTCTTAATCTCCAGAACGTCACTCACCAAACTAACACTCCCCTTTGCTGCTGCACTCCTACAGAGCAGCAAGAGAACAAAAAATTTTAAACTCCTCTCCTGTCTTTCCCCAGCAGAATTCTGACCCTTCCAAAAGAGATGTTCCTGAGATTTTACAAAGTCCAGCAGGAACTTGTTTTTGTTATTGATTTTACATGGAAGCTAGACAAATGGTGCTAAGGATGATGGTTTCAAAAAGCTCTAAGAGAAATGACGTTACACACATACGACCTTTAATGACAGGGAAGGAATAAATATAGTACTGTAGCCATCTCCTGTGCCCTCCTCAACTCAAGCCACCTCGAGACTTTGTTGCTTTCTTGAGATCTTGCTGCTCCAACAGTGTCTTTTCCCACCTTCTCTAATCCTTTCATGCAATTGCATTTTCTTCTGCCCTAAAATCAAATACTTGTTCAAGGCTCCATGTAGGTGAGGGCACAACTACATTTTTTACTTCATTTTCTCCTGCCCTCCTCACCCTCTCTACCAGAGGTTCCCTTAAAATCTCAACAGTCTCCATGCCCTCTCCTACTGAGTTATGCTGACAACAAAGCCAGAGTTTCACCATATCCACTTTCTCTTTCTTCCATAAAAACAATACATAGACTCTGCAGTGATCTCCATATCTAGTGGACACAATTTTTTCCCTCTTTTAACCATTGGCATAGTTGCCATAAACTGCATTCACTTCTTTAGTGACAGACTGTAAATCCTTTGGGGCATTTGCTCAGCATATTTTCTTCTCTTGCACTCCTGCTGCGAATAAACCGGCAGAGAACTTCGGATGGATTAAAACGAGTCCGGTTCAGTCAATTTGTGCTAATGCTGATGCGAGGCAGTGCGTAGCAGAATTCATTTCAGCTATGAAAGCATTTTTTTGGAATATGACACAGGAGGTCACATCAAGAGACAGGTGTTCATTTGTCTGTTGAATATATATCTAAACAAATATAGGGAACTGTGAATCATAATCTTAAAATAGACCTAATTCAACATTCTAAAACACTTCGGCAACTTCAATGGAAAATCTGTGCAGAGAGGTAAACTCTCTTGTTATCTCACTACTGGTAAGCACAAATGACATGTTTCTGATTAGTCCATTTGGGACTGGAAACTGCTAATTCAGCTGTATGTCAGAAAAACGTCACATGGCGTGTGACATTGATGTGACGGTGGGTCAGAGCTGGCTTCTGAGGAGGAAATTATTCCATATGGAACACGAATAAATCACACAAAGCCAGAATGTTAAGAGGAAAGGGAGGGAAAAAAAGGAAAATGGCAGTGGAAAAAGGCAGAAAATGATAAATAGGAGAAATGGATCAATTTTGTGCGGAGGTTCTGAAAATCAGCAGATCCTCCATCTGTTACCTGTTCCTAACTAAAAGAGCTCACTTGAACACTGGAAATCTTTAAAATTTGAAGTAAAGAATAATGAAAGGGGGAGATGGGATAAAACTTTCAGGAAGGTAATTATAGAAATGTGGTTTTCCCAGATAATGTGTATCTATGAGATACTGATCTGTTATTCTGGACTTACCAGTGGAATTTCCAAAATTTGCCAACATAATTTGTAAGTTACATTATATGTTTTATGATTAACCAGACATCAGTTTGTACATTAGTATACCAACAGGAACAAAGCAGCTGGAAATAAGAACTCTAGAACCTACCCTACTGATTCTTCCGCCATATCCCATAAACTTGGATTCTTCATTCAGATCCCTTAAAATAAACTATCAGGGGCAGGGGAAGGTGTTGAAAACAGCTTCTGAAAGTTATCTCAAGTCCTCTAACATACTACAATGTATGTACATCTGTGCTGACTGTAACAGATGTTGGAAAATTTGCTTTTTTTTTTTTTCTCTCCTTAAAAGAGACAACCAGGCCTCTAACAGACCCTCTTTGATCTCACCTGGGAGGAAAGTTATAATGTGTCCCTGAGAATCTCTACAGTTCAGGCTTAAAAGACAAAAGAGAGGAAAATGTGAAAAGAGCAGGAAGCAGCACATAAAATAAAGCAAATGGGCTTTGAAAAGCAGCCTGGTTCCTGGGAATGGCACTGTGTCTAGTTATGTCCTTGGAAGGTTGTGTTTTACAAAAAAAAAAAAGTCTCAGAGATGTGCCAAACCACTTGCTTTTGATTTGGGTGGCAGCAAATGGAACATGACAAGTAGAGCAGAGCATAGTTGTTACACTGCCCACAGCAAAGAAAGTACCACTTAGAGGATAACAAGAAACGGAGAGGTGATAACCCCTGAAATTGCCCATCCACAAAAGTAAGGGTTTCAAGAAAATCATATTTTAGAAAATACAGCCAATCAGAACATATACAATATTAAAAATTACTCTAACTGTATTATTTTCTTTTCCTGAAAACACTCAAAAGAATTTCTACCTAGTTATCATGAATAATAGTCCTAAAATTGCCATCATGGAAGAATATTGGAAGTTAAAGAGGTACTGAAGATCTATAATGGAGAATTAACAGTAGCTAGTGCGCTTCAGAATCTGTCCATTTATGTCATTTGGCATGAGCTGCTATCGTCCCATTGCCATCCTGACAAATTGCACTGTTTCATTGACAGGATGTAGTACAGGTAGTGCAAAAAATTATATTTCGTTATCACAAATAAATACTATGCCTGCCTTTTATTTTAATCTTAGGCATTTTTCAAACCTTGTAACAATAAGAGATATGTAAGTCAAGGCATAGAATCCGCAGAATACTGTGCATCATGGGGCAACAATTGATTTGGACCTCTTTATGCTACACTGAATTATTTATGGGGCCTTAGTTGACATTTAACACGATTTGGAGTCACAGTCTTTACCATCAGTCTGCTGTAGAATTACGCAGAAATCATGTATCATTGTTAGTTTGTCCATGTAAAGCATACATAATTAACTTCTGTGTGCAGATTGCAAAACATACGAAAATACTTTGAAATCTCCAGTGAATGATGTTAAAAAAAATCCCAAACAAAGCTTATTATTTCCTCATCAGTTATTCAAACATTTCTATAACACTCCTACATACTCACTAACAATCTCACTGTCCAGTAAGAGAAACTCTGAAAGTGAAAATATTATTTTAGGATCTCTGTTTCTTCACAAAAATTGTGAGAAGAATGAGCGTCACATATTATGAGAATGGGAAGAATTTAGAGGTGCTGCTGGAATGGGGAGGGTAGATGACTAACAAGCCTAATAGCTGAGAGTTCAATTACAGTAACAGATTTTACATATATCTGTGTGTTTTTATTTCCTCTGTCCATGTGTAGTCTGTAATTTTTTGTCCTCAGTCAAGTACATAAAATTCACAGTCTGTGAAGAAGTAGAACAAAGCACAGATAAGGTTATTTATTTGGGGTGGGAAAAGGCTTTTTCCCTTTTTCCTCCATTTAAGTACTCCCATATTTTGTTCTGTGACCTTGCCTTTCCTCCTGTGTTGTTGAGAATGTATCTGTACATCATCAAACATAAATTTTCTCGCAACCTTTACTCACATGGACTCAAATGGGGCTTATTCTGAAACCCTCATGTGTGCCTTTATTTCCCTGTCCTCCACCCTACAGGCTGCCTTCAGAATACGGAAATACCCAATGTTTTTGCTTTGAGAAGCACTCTTCCCTTTTGCTCATCAGTTAGAGCATCACGCATGCCAACACATGCCTAGCTATTGCACCCGTTATTTTGCTGGATTGAGACATTCAGTTTGGATTTGAAACCTTTACAAATGTCACTCAACCTGCCTGAAGTTAATTCGTACCCACATATCAACACATGGAATCAAATCTGTCTTTTTGGCTTGAGTTAAAAATAAAACTAGGGAAAACCTATTACATCATTCTCTATGTCCTTCTGGTGTTACATTGTCCTGGATAGAGTTTATTCAACAGAACTTGTATTTGATGAAAGAAATAGGGAATGATAGAGATTGTTTTAAGAGGAGCTATTGACCTATACCAAAAGAACCATTCAGTTACCAAGAGTTTCTGAATGCGTATTTTTCAATTTTCCTACACCTGATTTAATTTACCATTTTCACCAGTAGAAAGGCATTCTTAGCTCAACTGACTTGAAAGCTGAAGCAACATAATCTCACTGAAGATCCAGCTCATATAGAAGAAACAACTTATACCTGATCTACAGAGATCACTACCTATAACAGAATGAGTGCAGTACCCAAAGCAGAACTATTTCATCATAGTAAAACTTTTTACTCTGCTTTATAACAGATTATAGCCATTTCTCAGGAAAGGACAATGACATATTTAAATGAGAGTATGGTTGATGTACCAGGACACAACGTACAGTAATAATATAGTGAGTATAGTCCAAAATAAATACTGGCAACACTGTGCCTTTTCAGCAGCCTTCACTAATGACATGGTACTGATGCATCTCATATTGCTCCATGAAAGGACTCACAAGGCTGCACATTTAGTCTGTCTTCACTGTAAAGAACTGTTCCTTCTCAGTTCATGGTAGTAGAGAAGTAACTCTACTAAGTTATGTTTTTTGAAGTCTTTATAATTCTTACTTCTAGCTTCATTAATGAGTTGATGACAATCATACAGCAGTAAATTACTCCACCTTTCAAAAGTAGGTTAGCAACCCTAGTTAGAGTGATTCCACTACAGAAATTCCACCTCCCCCACCATCACGCACCCTTTTTAATTGCACGTTTTCTAAAATAGTCTAAGATCAATAAATGGTCATTTTGATGTCAGCACATAAAATACTCATGTCAAAACGTCCTATGCCAACTTGCATGTCTCTCCATATAACAAGTGTGATATTCTTGTGTTTGGTTATAAATAAATGCATTTCCAAGTGTATTTCTTCACAGCAGAAGATGTTGCTAAAGTTTTTTCAGCACAATATCTTCTTCATGTTCTCTTTTTTCCCCCTCCCTTTATTAACAAGGCAAATCCCTTTTCACTTGCTTACCCTCAAGGAATTCTCTCATTACAATTATTTCCATAATTATAATTGTAGTGCAAATATATGAAAAATGTCTTTCTAAAATACTAGCAGTACTACAATAACACAATGGCCCATTCCATATTCAGGGACCTGTTGTATTACTATAATATGCTGAACTTCAAGCAGGACAAAACAACAAAAAGCCACACTCTAGAATCTTCAATCTAAATAAAATTTGCTCTCCATATTCAGAGCCATGTGGGGTTATGATGTTCCAAGTAATGGAAATGTCAGGACAGTGATGACAGACAGGGAAAGTTCTTGAAAGGCCAGTCTGTGTTGAACACAGCCCTCCAGAATAGCTGCTTCCAGGAACATTTCCAGGCTTGGGCTTAGTGACAAGCAAGTGCACAAAAGCAACTCAGATATATTTATACCAGGCTTCCCAAAGTTTCTGATTCCAGACACACAGCACAGACACACCTAAACAAGCTTAATATCTGGGCAGGTTTATTAGGTTAGGCCCAGCCTCACATGAACAGATCTGAGCAGACAGCAGGATCCGTGCACCTGCATTCATATCGCACAGTCTGAGCTAATAAGCCTTTCTAGGACAGAACCTGTTCAGAGCTGGTTTGAGCAGCTCAGTACCTGTGATTCTAACTATATGCAAGCTAGAGAATCAGGCTGCAGACAAAGAACTGAAGACAGATAGTATGAACAAACGGCGTGCAAAGACACAGAGAAGTAAAAATATTTGAGATCTCCACAACTTGCTTGTGAAAGTTTATGTCACTTTTTCAGTTCATGCTCTAGACCCTTCTGCTTATGACTACTCCCCACCCTTTTTTTTAATTAAAAGCTAAAATATCAGTCTTATAATTTTGTTTCAACTACTTTTAAAATTTAAGAAGTTATGACGCCACTAGCTAAAGAAAAAAATGTCAGACATATATCAACATGCATTGTATTTTGTCATAAAGGAAGTTTTGTCATAAAAATATAAATCTTATAATTTCAGAAAGTGAAATAAGGGAAATTAAACTAATAACGCATAGGAGAGTTCCTAGATGAACTGTCAGTTATTGAACAAACACTCCAGTTAGCCAAAGCCTTGCTCCAGTTTGCAGGATGTTAACATACACATTAGTAATAGCTCTGAAATTGTCACTGTAGATATGAAATCTAATTTGCATTGGGAACATTAAAACTTATCTTGATTTCCATAGATCAAATTTATAATTTTATTTTGATTTACTGGATATCAAGTATCAATCTAAAGTGGATGTCAAAGAACTTTAATTTTCAACCCTCCTAAAAGAAGATATCCCCCCAAGCAGTCAGGAAAACAGATCATGTTTCCTATTCCAAAAGATCCTACTTACAGAACTTTGATGCTAATATAAACCTCTTTAATCTGTGGCATAATCCTGAAGATAGCATGCTGAAACTTGAAGGACACCATAGTGCAGATGTTTTAAGAGATGTTTTTAAGCCCTGGGCTACCTTGCTTGCCAAGAAAATTTAATTTTTTAACATGTACATTCATGAACAGTTGCCCGTTAATAGTACCCATGGGAGATCAATGCTTCCTGCCAACAAGGGTCTGATCCTGAAGCTACCACACCTGATATCTATGGCAGATAATTTAACAGGAGATATAGCAACGTTTGGACAAATGGTTTGCAGAGCTTACTTTACATACTTCCTAAAAAACTTTATTGAAAACACCAACAATAAAACACATTCTCATATATTCCATGAAAAGTTTTGAAAACCATCTCAGATTTGTATATCTGATATGTGGTAAATTTTACTCATGGGGGTCATAGCCTCAAAAACAAGAGATGACAACTGCAAATAAAATGAAGCAGATAGACAAGGTTTCACAAAGCTAAGGCTTATGTGCATCAAATGCAACAGTACCCTTACACTTTGGGAAAACCTATGGACTGTGTATAACCTTTAACTTCAAAATCAGTAAAAAAAAGTAAAAAATGACAAGCAAAAAGCACATTACCATATAGTTGTGGAGATATGCTTCTTAGCACAGTCAAAACATTTTATACGTAACCCCTTAAAATATTATATCTGAAGCACTTATTGTGAATTGGGAATTTGGGCTGGCCACTGTGCTGGAGGAAGAAATAAATGGTTTGTTAAAAAACACTTCACCCTGTCATTTGTAAAGTGTACTGAATCTTCCCATTGCGGAGGAGACAGAGAGCAACAGGTTGCTGAGGTGCATATATGCACTGTCATTTGGTGTCAAGATCATTACAGGCACAGCCCAAAGAATGAAGACTTTCAGGTGCATGTGAGATTGGAACAATTGCTCCATATAGCTCATTTCACAAGAACATATAAGAGCATAGAGAATCCAAGAAAAGAAAAAATTACAATATAAACAGCACTAGTAAGCAGTGCATTTGATTAAGCTCTCAGTTGAACATTTCCAGAATAATCCATAAATCTACTCCACACATAATAGATTTTAAAAACTCAAGGTACTTGAGTAAAGGAAGATAAATTTCAGAACAGACTTTTTACTGAATCTTAGAAAGATGTCTGTGGGACTGAATTTTGATCTTTCCAACCAGAATCTGTGCAGTATCAGAATCTGTGCAGTATTTCAGATTCCATCAATTTTTTTTATACAGGAGCCTCACTTTCCAGATTTCATCATTTTCTATTGGATTTTACATTGTATGTTAGTATGTTTTTTAGAAGTACACTTTTCAAGGTATTCCATCTAACGCAGAGACTAATAAAGAGATGGACTATGAAGGCAAATCTTACAATGATTACATATCACGGCTGCAACAATTAAATCTGTCAGGAAGACGACTGTTGGAGATACTCAAATTCCTTTGTAATTAGCACATCGGTAAAATCCAAATGCCAAACCCTAGCAACCTCAAGGAGCGTGCAAAGGATCTAAGTAACATAGCAAAGAAGTGACATCTAGATGACCCTGGCTTTTTTTTTTTTTTTTAACAATATCAGGCAGCTGGAAGGCTGCTGCTCCTGGAGGAGGAGGAATGGGGGAAGGGGAGAAAGAATTACTGAAATTATTGCTTTGAAAATATAGTACTTCTGTAACTGAGACTTTAGCCTTGAGTAATTTTCCAGGATCAGGGAGTAAAATAGGAAGAAATTTTTATCTTATCTTGATTAGTCAGTGAGCAGATATCATCAATACACTAATAATTGTGTCAAACTTAAGGTCTATTTTGACCTGAGATTGTCTGAAACTTGAGTACTCTTGTTTTTCTTTTTAAAGATGATCTCAGAAAGTGAGTACAACTTTGAAACCATTTTCGAGATGCCTGTTGTTATAGAGCTGCACTAATTTTAAAGACTGCATAAACTTGCACTCCGCATTTGCTACTGCTGATCCAAGTTAGGGTTGCTTAATATGTGCATACAGTAACAGACACGCCCTTACTAAATGCCACCTATACAAAAAAAATCTCACCTGTTTGATAAGCAGCAAAAACTCATTTCATGTATTCCTTTACACTTCAAACTCCCATCAAGTCAATGGGAGTCATCCAAGGACTACTGGTTCCACACATAGATTTATGTAAGGAAAATGACACTGAAGAGGGACTGAAGAGCATGTTTTTCTAAGCATGAATCACCCCAAGCCCAGACTACCTCAACATAAAAAGACAGAATTCTCCATGAAGAGATCCAATCTCAGAATCACAGAGTCTAGGTCTACATATATGAGGAGACAGTCAGCTGGAAAAAATTATTTAAAAAGTACAGGTTTTTAACTTATTTTATTTTTAAAGTATCATGATAACCTCTTTTTTTTTTCTTCCAGCAGCCAGCATTTGCATGCTAGGTGTTGTAATGTATCACTAGCACAGTCCAACAGGAAAACTGCTGTTGTAAGTGCAGGAGAAAGGCAGGGATGGAACCGTAACTCAGAGGGATGTGTTTGAATCACTGAGGCCTTCTGATGGCAGTGCAATTTGAGCAGCACTTGCCCAGGGCTGTGCTTTGGGTACTATCTAGTATTTCAAATCACAGTGTAATGGAAATAGCAACATAGGGACTTCTTGCGAATATCACAAATTGGCATCTAATGACAGCTCAAGACAGTTAATTCTTTATGCCATATAAATTGCATAATGTAATAAATACAATCTCCTTGTTGAACCACTCTGACTCTTACTGTTACTGAAATAAATGACTTAAAGAATTAAGTAAGGCATGATTTGATGGGGTTTGTAACAAACTATCAAAGAAAGTATTTTCAAAGCAGACTAGGAAATTTAGATGATCAGTCTTTCTTAACAGTGAATATTTGAGACTCAACCCTTAGTTTTCCCCACATGTATTAGTAAAAATGAAATAATACAGGCTACATGTTTCCAGGGTAAGAACTTCAAGTTTTCCTTTGTGTACGAATACTACAGAATCTAGTATGAAGAAACTGATATTTCTGATTAGCAGGTTTAGTTGAGGATGTATAGTAAAGCTAACTGTTTTGGAACTGAGTATGATACTCTGAAGACTTCAATTTCCTTTGCAATAGGACTTACAATAGCATCAGAGTTCTGATACACCTGAACAGTTTCCTTTATTTCTGGTCATTGGGCAACCAGCTGCACAAATAGCTGGCCTTAGTAAAGGAAGGTATATTCCAACATAGAGGAAAGCTGATTCAGACCCCCTTCAGCAGCAGATACTGAGCATATGACTGCCTCTGTTTAACACTCAAAATTCATCTGAAGTTCAGAAAAACTTGAGAGGAAATAAGCTGTTTCTTCCTTTGGTTAATGTTTTGGAGTGTGATAAATACAGCAATTATGGTTTTCATGCCTATGAAAGCATGGCTTGTAGGAACCTTTAATTATGCTTTGTAATAAACCTACTTTGGATTCACAGAGTTAATCTTGGGAAAGAAAAGTGTTTCCAACTCAGCTACAGTTTTGGTGTGAACGAAAATCTGCCAGCTCAGCAAGCCCAGCACCTCCCTCCCTCCAGTCCCTGTTTGTAACCCCCTGTAGGCTCTGGCTGTACTTCTGAGAGACTCTCGCAGCCCAGATATAACACTGCAGCAGGAAGAGGCAGTTGAGAAACCTTTTGTTCTTGTTTGTCACACAGACAGTTCCTCAAAGCTGCCTAACATGCTGGAAGGATTTACTTGCAGATTTTCTTGTTATTTAAAAATACACTCTGTATTTTTGTGTCTCACTGAGCAGCACCAAAAAGCCTCTTCTAACCAAGCAGTTATTCTACATTAAACTTTCAAGTCTCTTATGGGTTGTGACCTAGAAGGGCAAAATCAACTCTATCTGTACTTCAGATTGCAGCACACTTATGTGGATTTGTAACCGTTACAAAGTACTATTCTGAAGAAATTCAAAATTTCAAATTTTCATCTCAATTTATGGAGAGAAATATTGTTTTACACCTGGATCTACTCCAGTCATCTTTACACACATCTAGAGAAAAGCAGAGTTACCTCAAGAAGAGAATACTGAACTTCATACTGCCTTCCATCTGTACTCCAAAACAAAGCGATAGAGAAGTTGCACTGAATATGCTGAAATCGTTGTGTTTACGCAGAAATTTACGGTTAAACGTATTTTAGCAGATTTCCAAATTTTCTTTGTTTGCTATTGTACACTTTGTCCTTCCTGCATTTTGAGATTTGGAGCATAGTGCACATTTCCTAAGATTTACCCTTCAGTGGAAAAAACAACAGAAATCACCCTGCTCCCCTCTCCCCAGTAGTGCTTTACAGCAGGACAGATAGCTGCTATTTCTTTTCCTTCATTTCTTCCACTCTGTTGTGTATCTTTTGGCACAACAACAAAGCTAGAAGCAGCTGGGGATGTAACATTCAAATATTCCCAAATGACTCTGACAATCTTATTTTTCTAATATTTTGCACAATTCAAGTTCACACAAATTTTCATGGTCAGAATACAGCGTGTAGAAACAACTGAAACAAAAATCAGCTCCTTGCAATATCAGTGCTCCATTCAGAAGATTATTTCCCTTCTTGATGATATCGTTATGAACCAATGTAAGGAGCAAAATTATCTTCACATAAACTGCCATGCTAATATCATTGTGCACAGTCAGCAATTAAGTGCCACGATCTCAGTTTCTTATGTGAAGCTTCATAGAGCAGTCCAGTTTGACAGATCATTAAGCTTCTAACAAAAGCCTGTAGCCCACTGTAATTGCATGCAACAGGTTATTGCATCAGCTGAGACATTTCTACTAATTTTCAATCTGTAAAACTATGGACCACTTCCTGAAGTCTACCTGCAGCCCCACATCTTTTCAGTTATGCTTCAGTTTACTTTATCATTCTGTGTCATATTATGGAAGACCACTGCTTCCTCTGAGAAGAATTGCATTATCATAAAGCCAGTCAGAATTTCAGGTTGGATTACTCAGCTCTTATGTTAATAGCAAACAAGTCAGATAAAAACTTGGAAATGAAGCAACTCTATTCCTGTTTTATTTTCCCAGCTATAAAATGGGGATAATTATCAGCTACTTATCAAGTGTGATTTGCAGTTTAATTGATATTTATCACATCCCTAGGTGTTCTTAGATAAAAGGTGTTAAGTAGTCTTTACATATTTTAATGAATAATATTTAGTAAGTAGAGAACAAAGGAAGCCAAAAACTAGAGATAAATTATCATCTGTTTAAGGATACTTTTTGTAGTAGTTTCTCTAGAGGATCAAATAAATCTGCTGTATTACACCATTACGTATTTTAAGTAAGACATGAAATCTCACCCAAAGTAACTAGGCAGTACAGAGGAAAATATATTTATAAACAGCTGATTAAGTTAGAGAAACAAAAATCCTTATTGTCACTGACTTGCTGTGAGCCTTGCAACAGACTGCTTTATTTCTCTACCTCCTCCACATGCCCTTTCATCTGTGTATTTAAACTTTAATTGTTCAGAGACAAACTCTCACTGATTTATAGTAATGAATCAGCCTCCCTAATAATTTCTGAAAATGCCTTCCTGAGGGTATTCCATTCTAGACAATGTTCTGTGATAGTTATTCCTGGCATAGCACAACCTCCCTCTTACTTTTTTTTGTCCAGATAGTAGGCAAACATTTGGAGCTACAGAGGCAGAAAGAGCTAGGGAGTTTTGATCAGTATTAACTCCTGGATGAAGAACAGAATCCCAGGTCTTGACATCCACCTGCTTTATCCGCTGCACCACATAATCTGTGACAAACCCTAAACCTGGTCTTTCTGTAATGGTTAGATAGCATATTTTGCTCTGTAGAACACATGCAAGCTATGGGTCATATACTGTGCATTTTGAAAACATGAAAAAAACTCTATTCAGAATGGTTGTATAAAGTGCAAACAGGCAGTTGAAGTGACTGAAAGCAAATCCAGGTAGGAACACCAGAATTTGTGTGGTCAGCTCTCCAAAGGATCAACAAAAGTGTTAAGATATTTTCATATGTCATTCAGAGGACAGCTCAGTAGTTTGGCAGGAAGGTGGAAATAAATCCAACGCTGTGCCAGGAGCAAACTAGTCATACCCAGCTTACCCAAAATGATGAAAACATTCACAGTGTGTTGCCTGTGCTGTTATACAGCTCTCCCATGCAATGAGAATATCACAACTTCTTAAACTTTCTTTTAAAGAGACAGATGACAGAATGATGGAAATACTGAAAGGGGATAGCTAACCTCTCCACATGGTGACATCCCCTAGGAAGAGAAAAAGAACTGTCTCATCACCGTTCAATTTCTGACCATCCGGAGAATCTTTAGCAATAGGAATCAGCCATGTAAGTCACACAGAAACCACCAAATGGTGACAAAACCAATTGAAAGCTTTGGGTTTCAATTTTCACTTTTATTTTTCCTTAATTGTCCTTAAAGATTGATGATAGTTGACACAGAAGTCCTAAATTTCACTGCAAGTTGAGAGCAGTATCAGCTTCCCCTATCAATTCATCCATAAGTATTCTCTCTCTTTGACAGGACAGTATAATTCTCCTTTTCAGAGTATTATCATCTTTCATTTATTCTACACACCACCAGAAAGTGGGCTTAAAACATAGCCAATCAAGCAATTTTGATATCTTAACTTACTTTCTACTTCTACGTAGATACTGAAGGAAGTTTGAAAGCTAGGACTACTTACATTGCATGCATCCTCCTGACATCATATTAGAGAGAACAGTAAATACAAGAAGGATGTGGTACTTTAAAATACAAATTCAAGAAAGTAAAGCTGAGGTCGAGAAATAGCTGTCCTGATTCTAGTCCATTTTTTTTCCTCTCTTGACCATCCACGTGGAGCTGCAATAATTTAGCCCTTTATTTGGCTCCGAAAAGCGCTAAGGAATGCTCAGTAAATCAAACAGGTGTGAAGTAGGTGCAATAAATCTAACCCTTACTTTCCACATACAGTGATTTTGTACAAAGGAACTGTGCCTGAAAAGAAATGTAGGTTTTTAAAATTAGATCTTATATACCAAGGGTAAAAAAAAAAAAAGGATCTGAAGTGCTTTCTGCTAAGTCTAGATGTCACTGGAAGATTTCTCTGAATTATAGGACTTCTTGAAGAACGTAGATACAACTGTATGTGAAGAAAAGCTAAACATGTTTCTATACACAGTATCTACATTGTTCACAACGCAGCTTCTGATTCCAATCAAAGTAACCTGGGACTAGCACAAATGGATGGCACATAACAAATGGAAAAATCAAAAGGTGGCAAAGCTGCTTGCTTCTCTCCCTGATTCTGTACAGCTTACCCCAGGCATTGTGACACCTTAATGCCATTCAGCAGCTAGAGGCAAGTGATCTTCCTTCCCTTCCTGCAAGCTCAGTATTCGCTGTAGTTCTGTAGTTTCTTCTCCCTCTCTCACTATTGCAGTGCATTTTTTTTTTTCAATTTTATTTTTAAATATTTTAATTCTTTTGGTTGTTCTGGTATCAAATTAAACTCTGAAACTGTACTTTAAAAATATATGTTCTATTGTTCCTAATTAACACTGTCTCCTGATCACTCACTTGGGATCCTAGGAGCTACTAATACTAATATCAATATTGTAGCTTGACAGTAATTGCTGAGCCAGTATCACAGCCAGCACCACAATCCTATCTGTGGTAACTAGATACAGCTCAATGACTTCAAAACAGCTTTGCTAATCAGAACCATAGTTGAGGTTCTGATGCATTATACTAAATCTGAAATTATTTCCTCTGTAATTTCATGTTTTCAGCTGTTCCTAGGTTTCTAAAAGTGACTATGCTGACTGGACAGCCTACATGAGAAGGCTTTCTGGAAAGGCAGAATGAACAAGAAATAACTGTTGATCTTATTGATAATATTAACATATAAAGACAACCAAATAAAACACATAACATTACAACAAATAAATAGATAATTCAAAACATGCAGTCATCGTGTAATGCAACTCTCTCTCACAGGTAAGCATTTTTTGTTGGTTTGTTCATACTTCTGCCCCAACTGCTACCACAAAGCACTGAATGCAAGGTTTGCAGGGAGAAGCAGGATCTTTTATTGGATCTGTCGACAGGAAAATACAGGTATGGGCTCATGGTCCTTTCAGTGGCTCTGACAACAAAGCAGCTAAAACAGGTTTAACCTAATTATGTTAACCACTTAAGCAATTTAAAAGAAAAAAGTTTGTCTGAGTGGAGTAGAGAGAAAATGCTAGCACAGAGACGAAAGTTTTTGAAAGGTACTTAATCTAATGAAGTCAATCTACATGCAGTTGCTAGGCTCCTAGTAAACCATGCTGACCTTTCCATTGATTAAATTAGTGTAGATATGATATGGCAAAATTAAAAGCAAAGAATGCGTTTGTTTTCTCCCTTCTATTTCTCTTTGTTTTTAAAACTATTAATAAGAGCAAGCTAGCAACATCGAGAGTGCTGTAACTTGCTGAGTTCACCTCATTCTGTTTCTTTACAACTACTTTCATGGTGAAACCAAAAGCAAAATATTCTCACACCTTTTTGGCAATGTCAATGGAAAATATCCCTTTATCCAAAATAATCATCACTGAATGAACATTTGGCATATGGTCTTTATGACAAAATGAGCTACATCAAAGAAAGGACAGCAGGAAAAGGAATGCAGGATAAGGGCAGGGAGCACCATTATAAATACAATGACATTAAGCTCAATAACTTAGGGCAGAAGGGGCAATATAGCTGTGAGATGCCATCTAAGCAAGATAAGAACTTACCTTGTTAAAAGGGCCATGCTTTTAGTTTCTAAAAAGATGAAATGAGTTCCTAATCTAAGACATCTATGATCTAGGCTACCAACACAAGGTATGGATTAAGGGCACATTGGGCCGGATTATTAGATATCTAACTCACATGAACTTTATTTGAAATTATGACACTTCAGTAAACCACAGAGATTTCAGCATTTGCAAATTCACTAATAGGAGATTGATCTTTCATTTTTGAATTTATACTCCGCATTTTTACTTAATCTTATATCCTTGACTTCTATGGCATTTGAATGCTTGAGTACTGTTAGAAGGAATTCCCCAAGGTATATTTAACTCACACAAACAGTAAGAAATTTATAAATGAGAAAACATTAGATAAATCTTTTTTTTATTAGTCTTGTAATAATCATTCATGTGCCAGTATCCACCGTGGGATTTATACTTTGGCTTTAGAGAATGTTCGATTGATAACACTGCCCCTATGTGGCCACTATAGCATATTAATAAGAAGCAGTAGGCCTTTATTTGTTTTTCCTAGCATTCTTCATTCAGGGATGTTCTGTCAACATTTAGCAGAACTCATCTCAGGTGACTTTCCATCACACATCAGTCACAGTTAAGACATTATTTCCTTTCCTCTGCTACTCACAAAATCTGATTTAATTCTGAGTTAGTCTTTTTTAATAATAGTCTCATGAGACTATCATTAAAATTATACATCAGAGTTCCTGAAAGCAGTAGCAGTTATGTATTAAAAACATGTTTCTAACAGTTGATGCAAAGAAACTCTGTAGATTTCCCCACAAAAATAGTCAACAAGATTTTGTCACCTCCTGTTTATCACATTACATCATTTTTTAATCATTCCTAAAGCAAATATAGATATTTTACACTTCACACAACATGGTTGTATAATTATTACTGACTTGCAGCTGTGAAGGAGTTAAATGCAATGCAAGTGTCTTGTCCAAAAATACAGAAGATGAGGAGTACAGCAGATGCTTACTGGGAAGCAAGAGCAGTATGAACAGTTCTTAAAAACCCTCTTGTTTCTCTTCCCAATGCATCTTCAGCATTTTGAAAAATCCTACCTACTTGTTGAAATACTGACTGAATCAGGGAAATATCCTGGGAGGAATCTGTGAGACCAAATCCTTGCTTTTACAACTTTCATCTACACAGACTACTAGAAGAACTTCAAATACGAAGAAAATTAAAACAAAAGAACAGGGACAAAGAAGAGATATTTCAATGCCTGTGCTCATGCAAGTCGGTCCCATCACTTTTACAAATTAACTTTGAGTAGGCTAATAATATACCTTAATGCTGCCTTTGGTGCCAACATAAAAGCTTGTCAGAAATCTCAAATTCCTGGTCAAGCAGCCACTGCAACATATACAGAAATATCTATACGTTGTGAAGTCCATCTGCAAATGCATAGCAAGTTTGATACTGTCAAGAAGGTTTACATACATGTATACATATTTTTCAAGATGGTCTCCCTTTGCGAGTCCAGAAGTTTTGTGGTAGTTTTAGGAGTTCTAAGCTTGGAATAAGCAATTTCTCTCAGCCAATTCTACAATTCACACAGTGTATTTTTTACAGAGGTCATTCTGAAAGTAATGACTCCCATTCATTCCCATGGAAACTACAACAGAGATGAAGAGCACAATAACACTATCTATTTGAACAAATTCTCATCAACAAAACACTTTTTCAACATCATTGAAAAACCATAATCACCATTAGCTATGTATTTCCATCAGCATGGAACAAGAGCCTGTGTGTCACACTGGTAAAAATCTGCACCAGTGGAGGTAACCCACTGTCATTGTCACCACTGCTGAAATGCACCACTCACTGCCTGTCTGTGGTCACATCCACCATTCAGGCTCCATCAATGCTCAGCAAGCATCAGCAAATGTCAGTGGGTGCCACTGTTTCCCCACATGGAGGAATTCAATTCCACACCCTTGTTTCACACACACTTCTGTGTCAGATGCCACTCTATCAGACTGTCCCTCTGCTGCCAACTCTCACATGGCAATAACATGTAATGGAATATTGGTCAGAAGGTTCATCTGCTGCTGCCATACCACCAACATCTGCCTCTGACATAATGGGCCAACATAATAAAATAGGAGGCACTACTTTCAGAACAGACACATTTATATTTTTAGTCTTCTTATACGATTAATGTTTTTCACAGAAATATAACCAGTAGCAGATAGAAAGCTTTATTCTTCCAATGATTTCAGTTGGCATTTAAATAAAAGATTACCCTCTTAATTGCAGTTACAATGAATCTTAGTCTGCAAAAAGCGAATAATGGAACTGTTCTACTTGAAAGAGACACTGGGAAGATATCTTCTCTGGAGACGCATTCGTACTGCTTGACAAGACCAAAGGAATGAAAATGAACAGACTAAAGGAGTAGAAATCCCATGTGTTTATGACATCTTTGACACAAGACCGCAAAGCAGCATATTTCCCATGATATAGCTTGGTTGTATTTATGAGGATAGTACAAAGCTATTCTGTATTAAGGTCTGGACACAACCTGTACTGGAACTATGATCTGAATTATAGTGTAGAAGACGCCAAAGGCTTTCACTTACGTCTAGCTCTGTATTCCTTTGGGAAAACTATCTACTGCATACTGTAATGAATATGAAGTTATCTAACACTGCATTCATTATCATTTTTAGCAAATACAGACTAGATTAATGAGATAAAACAAGTGGGAATGATACACACCAACATATACATCTAAACTCTATCAAACAAATTAATGACACAATAGACTTTGTGTTACAGCTAATTTACATTTCAATATCCCACATATATCCCCTCTGCTGACTGTGCCCAAAGGACATGCTTTCAACTTAGTTGCAATCTGTCCTATTCCGCTACAGATTCAATTTATATTAGTTTTCAGACCTACAGACTTATACGCAACTTTCAGTATCAGGGAGGATTACTACATTGCCGTGGGGTACTCGGCTGTAATGGAACATATGGCTATTAATATTATTATGAATCTGTGCTTTAGGCTATATTCAATTGCCTTTTGGGTTTTGTTTCTTAAGAAGAAAGGACTAAAGTGTAGTCACCCTTCTTTTGGTGCAAGAGATTTGGAATAGATGACAATAGATAATAAACATTTATTTACAAGCCTCACCTATGTAAACTATGTAGTAAAAATTTATACAGGATTCTGACTCTATATTGTTGCTGCCTATTTATTTTTGAGCATTTGTTTGCTCTCGTTTTATAAGATAAAAGTCAATACTTTTAAGTCTTGATATTCAGAATCATAATTAGTACTAGAATTGCCTGTGTCACTTCAATGTCTCAGTGAATTACTGCATTTTTATGTACTAAAACAGCTAACTTGAGTTACTTTCTTGAAATAACATCTTTCAAATTGTTGTATCTCTGCTAAGACTAACCAGACTGAAAAACTTTGGTGTGCAAAGAGAAGCTAAATTTACATTCTATTAGTGGGGTAACTTGAAGAGCTGAGAGCCAATTACATCAAGAATCAGTTGCAATCAAAGCTTCAACCTCTCTTCAACAGGCTAGCTAGCTTGAATTTAAAGCATCAGTTAAACTGAATTAGATATTTGCATGTGTAAGAGTTGAATTAAAAACAAATTTTAAGAGTTATTTTTGCCTTACAATGTACAGAAGGCCCAGATTTTCACCTGATATGTTTGTGAAGATGTGGAACAACAGGATACAGAGGAACAAAATTATGTCAGGGGTCTGGAAAGTGTCAAAGGGTATTTAAGTTGAATAAAAAAGTGGTATTTGGAGGGATAGATTTACATAGAATTACTGACCTGGACTTTCTAACTTCTGTCTCTACTGACAATCCCCCTTTCTTTTCTCAGTAAAATGAGAATAAAAGAATTTTCAGAGAGAGAGGGGAGAACTGAGATTGCTTAGTACTTTAAGTTCCACAGCATGAAAAAGCAAACCCTGATAAAAAAGAAAGAGAAAAGGAATGAAAAGACAGATTTACTAGAATAAAGGAGTGTATGTAGATCCTATAGTTCTGGAGTGGCTTTGATTTACAAGCCATAAATAATGATCCAAAAAAAAAGAAAGAAAAGAAACTACGCAACCATTCTTTTAATTAAGACTTCACATTATGATTACTTTATATCTTTCCTCAAACAAAAATAACAATCTAACATGACCGTGCTTAACTGAGAAAAAAAGTGATTGATGGTATTATAGTACATAGTCACCTGAATACAAAAAGTCAGCAGATGCAGCTGACAAGAGCAAGATTAAAATCAAGCCTTACCCAATACATAGCTCTGTCCTCCAGGGACCATGCCGCTATAGATGGGGTTGATCATGTTTTACAGTTTAGCAATACCCAGCATGGATTGAAACAACTGGTATGTATAAAAACCCAACCACTGAGCTCACACAGGACTAAACACCCCAAGTGATAGTACCTACAAAAAAATACAGAAGCCATCAACTAATTGCAAACTGCAAAACTGCATGTCTGAGCAGGCCCTTGAATGTGGTAATAGTATTTCTTTGCAAGTACAAGTAATCACTCTACACACACTGAGGTACTGTCTCCAAAGACATGTAGCGTGTTTTACAGGTACCAGTTTGAAGAATTCATTTAAAATCTCAGGTGTTACAAGACTATGAGCACCTTAAAGTAGTTTATGGCATAACTTGCAAAATATTTTACAAAGATATTAATAATCATTCACATTTTTAAGACCTCCTTCATTCAAACCACTGCAATGAGTGCTTAGCCCATACGCAGTATACTTTCAAAGAAGTGTTGACATAAACCCCTCCCTTCCCCCATCCCTCCCTCCCAGAATTTGAGATACATCCTCCCTGTAACTGACACTTTCTCATAAGATTTTATTTTGATACATCTTTTGTCCTGCAATGTTTCACCACACAGCAGCACTCCGCTAATCTACACTTCAATAGCAGAATCCACCAGAGGTACAGGTTTAAATAGCACATATTGAGACGGAAACAATGGCTCTACAATAAATAAATAAATAAAGCCCTATCACACACTTAAAGCCAAATGCCTGCTGGGACTTTGGTTCAAAAGCACATTTGGAAACTGATCCCTTGAGAAGATATGTTTGTTACAGTGTTTGGCCTCAGGATTTAAAAGGATTTGCTTTTAAACTCTTACTTTACTGCAAGTATGTGACTGGAAGCCTCAGGTGTGAAAGTCTTTTGATGAAAGGGACTAGTGTGTGCCAGATACAGTGAATGAAAAGCATTAAGTCTACCAAGAGCTAGGAAGTGGGAAGCAGAAAAAGGAGATGGATGAAGTCCATCAAGTTTAAGGCAAACAGATGCTTGGAATGCAAGTGGGATGGGAAACCACAAAAGCCCTTGAACTCCTTGCTTTGCATACGTGAGAGATTACAACAACAAACTTAGGGAATTGAGCAAAGTTGCAAAGAAGGGTCATTTCCATTAAATCCGGTAAAACTGGACTGAAATCCACCCACAACTGTTATTGATATAGGCTGGTTTGTTTAGCAATGGGGATCAGTATATTAGTTTAAGGATCAATATATTAGCTTAGCAAAAGGAATCAATGAGTGCTAATTCTAAAACTTTCCATTTCAACTTTGCTTGGTGCATGAACAGTCTTGTTTTCCTCTTAATTCTGCTTCACATTATGTTCTATGAGGAATAAAGGAATAACTGCACTGGAGTTAGTGTTCTTCCCAGCTTTCAGATGACACAACCACTTCCATAAAACGCTGCAGCTACAAGGAACTACAAAGGTCACCCAGGCCCTTTGTTCTACTACAGAATCAGCTCTACTTATGCCACTGCCACTCCAGGCATACACACTATCTAGCACCTAGGTATGAAGGTATTAAAAAAAACAAACAATCATTTTGCTTTCCAAAAAACAATTGCATTCCAGGAGAAGAATCATATATAGTTTGTTTTTTTTTAAAAAAGATTACACAAGTTAGTGGAGAAATGTAAAAAAGAAACTTCAACAAGGGACCCAGTGTTAATCATATCAGATATCGTAAATTTTGTTTAAATGCTCAATGCAAAGCATTACGTAAAAACAAGCCTTTTCAAAATATGCATTAAGAAATAATTATGTCATATTTATGGTAGCCCAAGGATGCAAGCACACTGAAGAAGCATGAAAGTTTCCATGCCTACCAAAACCAAAGCTCTGAAACAGAAGCTCTGGAGAAACTCTTGCCTCTGAAATGTTGTTCTTGTTTTCTTGGTGTTTTACATCTTTAGACAGGTTGTGTCTAATATAAGCTATTTAAATCCTAAAGTCATCATTTAGTTTGATGTCAAACAATTTCTAGGTTTCTGGACTCAAAAAAATCAAGAAATTACCTACTGCTTAAGAGCTTAGATTAGGTTCCTAATAGCTGTCTTAAATGTAAAATATTTGGTCTTAGGACAGGAACTCGAATCTGAATATTTTAAATAGTATCTTAAATACTACACTAACAGAAGTCTCTGAACAGTCATGAATACTTCTCTTGTGATCATCAAAAAAACCGTAATTCTTTTTATAGTCTGTATACCACTCCAAGTTTGGTGGACAAATGATATTTGTACATATACTCTTCCATTCCTCAGATACTAACAAGTATACAGCTGTGTTATTTTACTTGAAACAAATGAACAACATTCTCAAACATTCTTACAACAGTGACTAAGGCCCTCAAAATCTTCCCTGGCACAGAACCCGATTTTAATCATTGTATGCAGCTCTACCTCGTGGCCAGATATGTGTATTGCAACGCCATTAGCAAAATAGAAAACAAAACAAACCAAAACAGAAGCTGTTTGCAATAAAAAAATAATTCTTTTTTGGTTGCTTTGTTCAGTGACATCAGGTGTATTAAGTTATCATCTAGCCCCAAATGACAAAATGACTCTTTAACCCCAGTAGTGCCATTGCTCTGCGTATACTTCACTTTCCCATTTTACTTTCTCTATCACCAGCCACTTCTATTTCAACATTGAGTTATTCAATTTATGATAGGGAAGAACAGCATAGAATTTAGATATATGCACAATTCAATTGGGATCCAGCAATCGTGTTTTTCCTTGTTGGATTTCCATTAATATGGGCTGTGGTTTTGTTTTTTTTTTCCCCAGTTTCAGCTAGCTGAGATATTCTGCACACATGGCATTAATTGCTGAAGTGAGCATCTTGACATTCTCTGTATTTCCTTTTTCTATTGATCTCTCTCTGAAGAAGGAAATTAAACTGACATGACACAACTGATAGAATACAGAGGAAGAAAATGCTTAATCAAGGCAAACAATTTTGAAATCAGCAGCTCATGCGTGCCAGGAAACAAGTTTGTGGCATTTGGACTGTAACAACCTTTTTTATTTCTCTGTATTAGGGCATTTCATAGATTCTTATTCGTTATACAGAACTGCAAAACGCAAGTATAATTAAACTCACTAAATCAATAAAGTTGAAAAAAATAGTTGTGATACTTAGTCAACGATGCTACAGCAGAAGAGTTCAGAAAGCAACAGTATAATTTCTTTAATCATAAATAATGATTTACTAGTTTGTACTGAAGTTACAGGAGCTCAGTGTCCCATCTCTGGCCATGGCCCAGAGAAGGCATAAGAACAAGGCACATAAGCAGTGATTTTTCACAGAACACTTCATGTTCCAAAAAGTTGTGATTCTGGGAGCTTCCAAACCAGTAAAAATGCATTAATTTAACAGGCTTTGTTAACTGTTTCCTCCATAAACTTATCTGGCTGTTCCCCCCCCCACTATTAGAACCAATGATTGACAGAACACCAAATTAAGATATCAAAATCTCTTAATGTACTTCTCAGAACTGGACATCAAGATTTTGAAGCTTCATTTACCTCAGCATCTTGAAATGCACAGGAATTCAACAACTGGATTACAGCTGCAAGATTTAGTACTTTCCATATGACACCAGGGTACTTCCGCATAAAACAATTACCATTTAAAAGCTTTCCTACCACGTTCAATTTGGAGAACCATACACATTCAGATGTCACTCTCCTATGATGATGTAACTGTTCTCTTTGAAGCAGACTATGAGACACTGAGATCAATTATAGAGGAAAAACATTCAACAGAATTTTTTTCTAAACTGGACACTACTACAAAGCTCAAAGAAACAAACAATGAAGACCGAAAAAACCACATTTAAAAACTAAGCTGGTTGTTTACCGATAAATTATAGGCATGTGCAGGACTGAAAAAAAACCTATCACCCCTTCCAACACTCCTTTAGAATAATGTAGATGACTGAGATGAGCTATTTACTCAACTTTGAAACAGCACAATGTACAGACACTAGATGTCAGCATTTACTATCATCATCCTTTAAATGCAATGCTCTGTAAGAAGTGAAAGAGAATGAGGATGGCATGTGTGAAGAACTAGGATTTGCACCAAATTCTGGTATCCCCACATTACTATTCACACTATTCATAGCTTCACACATGGAGCTTTTATCCTCATATGTAAAACTGTCACACAGATTGATCTCAACGGGATTTTGACATATTTTGATAGATATTTGTCTTAAACAATCATACACTGTTGTGGTTTAAGCTGGCAGGTGGCTAAGCATCACAGTCATTCACTAACTCCTCCCTTCCCCACACACATCTACAGAAAGAAAAATATATATGTCAAGTTGTACCTTGACACCAAGCAATCTTTTCTGCGTGAGACTATTTTCCTGAATTTTACAGCCAGATTGAACCAAAGTAGATCCAGAGAAAGAACAATTCTACGTTCTTCAAGCTATGAGCATTATATCACATCACTTCAACATCAATGGTCCGATTAACAATCCTGATGTTTCTAAAGTTACCAATTCTTCCTTGCTCAGATATGAAATGTTGCAGAAGCTACTTTAAGTGTCAAAGTCTTGTCCATTTAATCCCACTAAATTACTCCTCATCCATCCTTCTTTCAGATGGTGTGTTATTTAATGAAGCTACATTTTCAATCCACTGACACTTTAGACGAAGTTTTCAGATTTGGAGCCATCCTATTCAGAATGCCTAACTCTGCTAAGTGGCTTTGAAAACCCAAATCCTAACACTTGTTTCTTCTTGATCTTTTTTTGCTCATTTGTTTTTGTTCTGCCAATACTTATGACACTCACTGTTTAAAAATACACACCAGGATCTGATCGTGATTAACCTCCTTTCAATATTCTGCTACTAGTAAACTATGACACACACCATAAGAAATAAAAGCTATGAAATACCTTGAAATACCTAAAGCTGAAAGGGATCCCTCTTTACTTTGATATGGAACAATAGAGCAAGTAGTTGCTAAAATAATTCCGCACAAGGTTAACTGTAAGAAAAGGTATAATATCAAAACTCTCAAGCTTTTAGTAGTTGTCTTCATTACTCAAATAAGGAGAGTTAAATGTCCACAAATCCTTTAAGAAAAATAAAATTTTTACACAGAATTCATCTCTGACTTAATCTGAAGATCACATTGTATCCAAGCTGCTTTTCCAATTACTGCCAAAGAGTGCAGTAGATTCCATGGAGTTACACTGAGATTATGTCTTAAAGTAAGCCTAGGAATTTATGATCTTTTCAAGTAGAAGTTCATTTAAGAAATCCTCATTTGTCAGAATTTGACTTCCACCAGTTGATGAGATTGAGCCATACATTTTAATCAGGAGTTGATTAATATTTCTTTTCTCTCCTCTTTCAATAAACACTCAATAATATGTTCTGCCCAATGACCCTATACTCTGTTATTTCCAATTGAGACAGATGAAGTCATGCTCTCTTCAGACAGTCTGATTTCCCAAGAACACATCAGTTGATCACCTGCTACATTGTCTTGAAGTAAAAATGTTTCTTTATTACCTATATAAGTTTTATTTAGCATACTTGAAGTATTATGATTAAAACCTGAGGTAATCACATTGCAAGAAATTGACATTGAAATAGTGGTTCACCTAACAGGACTAATATACAATTCGCTTGTAACACTGATGCCAAAAGTAACCAAAAGCTCTATGCAGGAAACAAGATTGCAAGAGATGACCAGCAGATGACAGCACACACTTAACATTAACTTGCTTCTAGCCTGAAATCTCCATTTTTCCACTTGTTAACCTGTATGAACACACCTACAGCTCATTAGATACATCTGACAGCAAAACACATACTAGAGTACTTTAAAATGCTTACAACTAAAGCCAGCATACCAGCACAATTAAAATCAATTATTTTTAACTTTAAGTGCTTTCAGGCTGGAGGAAGAGAAATTGCCATGGTTGGTATACCACAATATAACTTGCTCAGATTAGTGAAGTTCTACATGTTACACCAGCTTAACTTCTGTTTTGTGATCACAAGCCTACAGAACACCTTGTTTATGTTTCAGCTTATCACTAAGATGGGGGGAAACAGGTTTTTCCAAAATGTTTTGAAGTTAAATCATTAACAGATCTCTCATGCTAAGTAGCTATGTATCCTCACACGCTTCAAGCCAAAGTGGTTTTTATTTTTAAATTCAGTTTCTGAAAATATCTCACTACGCTCAGTGTCACCTGACTAGGTGCTGCCACTGAAGTACCAGCCCCACTCATTCTTAGTATAAAGATTCTTCTTCTGTTTTCCCCTTTTCTAAGTCACTGCTTTATTTATTTTCATATCTCATAATCTTTTCCCTCTGCTTTGATATGTCCAATTTAGAGAAATCATCACACTTCCTCTTTTCATTAAAGTACTCTTTGTTTAAAATAAATACTGACTGGATAAAAAAAATGTATATTTTTGATAGGAGAAGGTTTAAGCCAAGGCACTAATTAGCCAACACAGATGCAGGAAGTTAGATTCTGATGATGCCATCAGATATAAAAGAAAATAATACACGGTCAAAGAGGGAAAAATGATGCATTATACCCTCAAGAAAGGGATTTGATTTGTTTGCCTTTTGAAGTCAAATTCTGAAGCCAAATGAGCTGATACCCAGTTTTAATGTATGGAGAGAAACATCTGTGATGGGGATGGTCCAGAATACACAACATACGGAATGAGCAGACAAAAAGCCCATTTCAACTTCAGAGGAAAAATGCAACCCTCCCTTTCAACTACAGATCCTAGCAAGAGTCCCACAGAAAGGAGGGTCAGTGGTAATCAGCAAGCACTAACACATTTCAGATGTATCTGTAAGTAATACATCTGTGTAAGAGTCGGCATCTTAGCCTGTCACTGTGCTGAAGCAGCTATTTTTACTTTTAACAGCTATAGTAAATTCGTTTTCTCCATGGAGCAGGAAAGTAGAAAGTCATAACTCACATAGAACAGAACTGCTATGTTACTGTTACATACGCAATTCAGTCCTTAGGCACATAAATTATTTTTACAGATAATGCTTTGTCCACCAATCCAGAAAGCTCTAACACTGACATGAACATCAGCAATATGGGTGGATTAAGACAGGATGCCATTATTAGCCTGAAGATTCACCAGATACCTGATCTCTAAATCTTGCTTGCCCTTTCAACACCGAAGAGTAGTGCACTACTCAAAGACTTAACAACAATCTTCTTTACCAGAAGTTTGAGACCATTCTGTTTTTCTAGATTCCCCTGGGATTGAATAACTGTCAAAAGCAAATACTTCAGAGTCCTGCATTCTTATGGGGACACCCTCAGACAGCATGTTGAGGGACATGGTTTAGTGGGAAATATTGGTGGAAGGTGGGTGGTTGGATTGGATGATCTTGGAGATCTTTTCCAACCACGGTGACTCTATGTTTGGTGTCCTAATGAGTTTTGGCACTGCAGTCCTCAGCAACAAAATTTAGTACCATCCATCATGATATAAAATGATTAAATGCAATGGAACTTCAGTTTTTGCAATGATCTTGTGCAAAAACTTCATTCTTTCCAACTCATGACAAACACTGCATACATAGTTCTTTCCTGACAGCATAGCTTTTCAAGTTTTTACTATTTCTATAAATCAAATCTGTATTAGAAAATCAGAACTCTGTCACAGAAGAAAAAATTGCTTACTCAGCAACCCAGCTTGCCTAGTAGAAAACGTAAAAATTTCTTCAAATTCCCATGTACTGTTCACTTTTGAAAACAATTTCTAAAAGCACCCTCAAAAGTATTTTTACAAGGAGAAAGTGATTGTATGTTAGAAACCATATTTACTTCAGTCTCTTCAGAGCCCTTCTTAGACTAGAAGCCAGAAATGCCAGATATTCTACTATGTTTTTAGGTGGAGAGTCAGCACCAATGTTTATGGTTAACCCTAATTCTAGTTTCTTGCATGTGGTATCAAAGCAGGTGAAAGAGACACCTGTTGGAGTCTGCTGGTTGGAGGACCATCTCCAAAGCTGTTAATATATACAGAGCATTTTGATAAGATTAACTCTTACCTTCCAACAGAAGTCTGAAAGCCTTTTTACTTCAGTTCTCGTGAAGGAACTCTATGAGAGAAAAGAAGTTTAAAATTAACATCCTTTATGTTTCTAAGGTAATAAACATACTGTGATCTGACAATTGAATTTGTAAATATCTCTTATCATTCAATTCCCTACCATCCCCCAGTTTTTTAAGAAGAAACAACAAATGTAAGAACCCTCCATTGTCTTCAAAGAAGCTCCTGTAAGGCCCATCATCATTATCATTATTTCTCATGAAGAAAATAGATGCAAACAGATTTTTTTCAAAAAGTTATAGGTACTTGCGATAGCAATTAATGTAAATTCATAATTTCTAGACATTGTCCCTTGTATGTCAGGCTGCACAGTAGGCCAGTACCAGCCAGAGCAAGCATTTCGGATATGCTGATTCCCAGTGTAACGCAATGGAAAGCACAGCTATGACAGCAGAGAAGCAAGGTTCTAGGCTGCAACAAGTGAGGTCTTGCTCAAATGCAGCAGCTGTGAGCACAGAAATAAAGGAAAGTAACTGCTTACATTCAGAAGGCCTCAAATACACAGGGATCTCCAACAAGATACCCTCACCTCCACTGCCAACCCTTAAATGAGGGCTGGGAAGGGGTGGATCCTGGCTCCAGCTCTTCTGGTCACTCAGGTACATTGCATGCACCTGAGCTCCCCTGGGTTGGCTCTGCCTTCCCACCAGGTGCTCAATCACTGCTTCAAGCCGTGACTCAGCACTTCTGCTACACTCAGCATGTGATTCTCCACTGGATTATGCATCCATTTCCAACAAATAACAGGACTGGAACATCTACATAATTAATTAATTACTATACATACAGCATTTTTTTTCCCCTTGGGAAAGTTACTGAACACTTAGGATTAAACACCAGAGGCATCTTAAATCAGGACTAAAGGACTACAGTAGCCTTTCAGGAAGCCTCACTCTCAGTGACATATATAGTTGTCATTTCCCACCCTAAGTATGGCAGTGTGCTTATAGAAATATCCTGGATTCCAGCTTCTTCTCATCCTCATTTAAATGCAGTTCTGACTCGTGAATATACAACTCCGTAGATACAGCAAAACAGATCTACCTCAAAAAAGTCTGAGGTGACTTGCATAGAAGGAATAATGCATGCAACTCATTTTCTGTTCAGAAGACAAAACAACACTTAAGACGGATCTGACATGAAATATCCTTCTCTTTTAAGCTCTGAATATGGAACCAGCCATTAAACTCACACAGGCAGTGGAGAATTGGCTAGAAAGGAAAATTAGTTTTGTACATGTCAAGAACAGAATATTCTACCAGAAGTAAAGGCAGATTCAGAAAAGCTACCAAGGAAAACAGCAAAGAAGCTTTCTTTTAATTGCTGAAGTGAGATATCCAAATTAATACAAGACCGTATCTGTATAATTGAAAAGACCATCATATAAAATAACATGTGTCCAAATAAAATGTAATAAAACATTAAAGTTCCTGTGAAATTTCAATCAGAAAGCCAAATGCAGTTACTCAAAGAGAAGTGATTTAGGCAATTACTTTAAGGTTGTAAGATCAAATTCTATTTTATTACTTCATATTTGAACACATACATTAATATAAAGTAGTTCTCCAGTCAGACCACAAAAAATTTACTCTGGGTACTTAAAAACAGGCAAGAATTAAGTGCTTGAGACAAACAGAACAAAATGCAGAGTGCCACGGTGAACTGGAGGAGAGTACAACAGCAGTTTTTATAGACCTTCTTGAGCACACATAGAGCTAATTTAATTCCCAACTACTTTAAATTACACCCGTGGGCAAAGACTGACAAAGAGCCACCTGCGACTTGCATAATGAAGTGAAAGAAACTCCAGTACTCCTTGTGCATTTGTGCATTAGAAGAAGGAAGAATAGAGAACAAAGTTGAACTGACCACCCTTGCTAAACTTGGCTAGTTCCTTGCTTGCTGATCCCAGACATATTGTCCCCATGGATCCGTATTTCTGGGTGACATTCTCACACTGCCTAAAACTTAGTGATATGTGGCTCTGACATCTCAAACATTGGATTCTTGTAGAAGGAGCCTACAGGTAGAAATTTGTCAGAAGTTTTTTAAAGAGAAACCCCACAAACAACTTCCTGTAAGTCCAACTAAACTTGCAGCTTTAAAACCTAAGGAAATCAACTTAAGCCTTTGATTCACCAATGTTTTACGCTGTGGTGCAACACATAAGAATCCAATGTAATGGTAGCAATCGCCTCCAAAGCACAACAGTACAGATTTCTACAAAACCTTTAATACTACCGTGAGAACCTTTAATTTTTTAGTTTGACAGCAAATTGTCAGAAATGGAGACACATGTTTGCTCTCACAAGCAGAAAAATCAGTTTTAAAGATCCTGCTCTGCAGGATGCAGTCAATAATAAAAAAAGAAAAATTTTTTTTTTTTTTTATTACTTCCTAGTAATGAAAAATTGCATTTATATGCTCATAATTAATATGACAATAACTATTTTTTTTTCATCTGGAACTGCCTACTTGCAAATTTTGCCATACAGAAAATGTGTTACTTGAAAATCAAGACTTAAATCTCTTAAAAACTGAAGAATTTATTTGATACCAAACAAAGATTCATCGTTCATGTGAGTGTTAGACAAGGAGGTATTCAAATTCATGTCTCATAGCTCAAATAAGCCCCACATTTCTGTTCTAACTCAAGAAGCAGGAAGAGTTTTGCTCCTTGTGCTCATCTATACATCAGAGAAACTTTACCACTGTTTGCTCTTACACCTAAATAATACACATTACAATTCTAGTTGTTACTTTCAGTGTTCCTCTGTTACTGGTGACAGTACCATGACTTAGTTATTCAAATCAGAGTGCAGTATCTTGCTCATGGTATAGCACAGAGCAGCCATTTTACTTTTGGTTCCTCTTTCTTCAGTCCCATAAAACAGAGAGGAATAGCTAAGAATTCCAACATGCTCTTGGAAATGTAAGTTAATTTCTAATGTAATAAAGATCTGGCACCTGCTGGATCTCCAAGAGCAGGAACCTGGTATGACTTACATTTCTCTAAGCAGTCTTTTTTAAAAGGCTCTGGAAAAAACTGCTTGAAAGGAAACATTCCATTCCCACAACAAATCCATGCTTTGCTTGTGTCCTGATTACTATAATTATTCTCTATTCATTTTGAAATATACTATTATGATATTTCAGACTTATTAACTTGTGACAAGAATCTGAAAACGTGCAAAGCTATTTTATGACATGAAGCACAAAACATTTATTGTTTGCATAATTTTTTCCCGAAGTCCTTTGAATGTCAAAAGCTATTTCCTCATACAGAAAGGAAAGTACTATTCTTAGAAGACAACACAAAGAAAAGTTAATGTTCTCAGACTTCAAGCCATACCTAAAATAGCAAGAATAAGCTTACCATTGTCTTGTCTCATTATTTAGTTGGGGGTAAATTAGAATTCTGAAGTCACATATAGCTTCTTACCTTGGTCTAATGGATGCAGAGCAGACAATATAAGGACAAAGATATGTTTTTAAAAGAAATGTTCATCTTGTTTCATGCACATCTAACAGAACTAACCATAGAGTAAGAACAAGCTGCTTCATTTATCCTATATTAAGGTAGCAAGATACTTCAGAACAAATATGCCAGTTAAACAACAGGGTGTGTGTTGTTTTCATACAGCTATCCCCAGGGGGGTCACAGCTAATGTTATTCCAAAAACAATTTACATTTCAGATTCACTGCAATAATCAGCTTCATTGACAAAAAATATGACAATAAATAAAATAAAAAATAATGATAAAAAGCTTATTTGACAAAAAGTGAAGCCCAGGACTTGTTACTTAAAATCTCTAATTCAATAAAAATCACCTTTCATTCCAATTCAACACGACCTATTTTATGCAATACAAAATTACTTAGCGCATTTTATAGGATAGAGTATTATTGGTATCTCTGTATGATAGAAGCTAAGAGAGAAATGCATACTGATGATAGCTGAGTTGTTCTGAAAAGGAAGGCAAAAGTAATTACTTAAGACTTTATTAGATACTTTCTGGATGCTGGACCGTCCCATGTTAACATTCTTGGAGATGAGGGAACCCTTCCCAAGGTGCATCAACTTTTCAGAGTACTCACTGTTTAACTTAATGTAAAATTAAGTTAATATTCTACCAGACGAGAGAAAGTATGGCTGCTTTCACTTGAAAGTGCTCCCTTGAAGAGCATGAGCCCAATGAGGTCAACAGAAAATCTTACCTCAGCTTAATACAATTTGTTCACACATCAGCCCTGTAACTATTAACACAAGGATGCAAGCCTTCATGGAGTACCTCCAAACATACCGCATGACTTGTTCTCCTAAAAGATACCCTAATGAAATTACAACTTCTTCCCAATTACCACTGTGGCTTTTTTTTTTAATAGTTTTTATTTTTTAAGATCAGGTTTTAAGTAGCAACTACATAGAAGAACTATGCTTAATTTGCTTGTTGACTTGCTTGCTGGCGAGCGGGACACTAAGTAGATACAGTAATTGCCTGTAAAAACTTTATTAACTAGGAGGAGGCATTAATTAGGTTTGCAGCTCCAGAATCAAAGAAGGTCAGCACAGGCATCTGATTGGAGACTTGTGTTTGATCAAAGGACACAGCAAAGGAAGTCTGAATGGGAAAACATCAACATTAAAGACGTGACAAACAGCATGATTGCAAGTCAAGCTGAAATGGGTTATTCTTTTGTAGGGTTTCAGCTGTGGCACAGATCGTGGTGTTTGATAACGTACAGCCACTCCCTGCCCTGCCAGCGGCCTGCAAGCAAATGCGGGGGGGAAACAACGTGACTCGCTCCGCCAGCTCCTAGCACGGATACACCCAACCTCACTTAAACGGATGAAATCAGCTCCCTGGCAAGGAACAGCACCCCACACCAGAAGAAGGGCTCTCACGCGAGGGAGCACAGATCCCAAAGAGCGCTGCAGCGTCCTGCACTCACCTGCAGCATCCAGTGAGCGAGGGGTCCGCTCTCCTGCCTCCCCCAGAAGAGGGAAGCCAGATGAGCCCCCCATAGCAGCAGCAAAGCCAGGAAGCTCTGCTACAGGCACTCCCACCCCACAAGAACACAACAGCCGCTACCCGGACAGCACGTATTGCTGCTCAGCTTCTCACGTAGCAGAGCGTGCTGCTCCCGCCCATCGCTTTCCCTCATCTGCCGAGCGCTGATTGGCTGCCGGCCGCCCGCGCGCCGGGTTTGCAGCGAGCTCGTGCTGCGCTGCTCAGGTGCGCGCGGGCAGGACCTGCGCTGCAGGTAGCGCTCGTGACGGAAAACGGCGGGAGGAACGCTGAGAGGGAGCGAAGGGGGCTCCTCCTGGAGGAATTTGGATTTTAGGGACCTCAAATACGCTCTGACGAACTCAAAAAATAGATATTTATTTGGAAAGTTCTCATTCAATACCAAAGGAAAAAGCTTGCAAGCTCTAGAGAAGAAAGGAAAGCAAGAGAATGACCTGAAGCAGTTTCCCATGAGCAACGAGCTGCTGCCTGACCTAATGCACCTTCTGACGAGGAATAAGAGAATTTGCTATCTTTGCTTTCTCTACATATACATCAACATGCAAAGCAAGTATGAAAAACAGCTTGTGCCATCCCTGCTGCTTCCTGTAGGAGGGAAGAGAATATAAGGTAATAATATACAGCACCGTAAAAAACTTCTGCTATTACACAAATATTGGGTGTTCAGTGATAATACAGCCAGAAGCTCCAGCACCTTTTCATTAGCTGGGCTTCTCTTGGAAGCTGTTGCTAACAAGATATTTATGCCTTGCTTCTTGTATCGCTGTAGGTGTCTTGCCTAGTGCATGCTAGATGTCTATTAAGTGCAATGACAGATTAACCAATGTAACTTAATTAGGCAAAGTGAGTTTCTTCCTTGTACCTTTCCCATCTTTTACAGTAATATCACCATGCCTACACATATGGGATCCATTAGGTCACGGCCTGAACCAGTGATTGAGCACCTGGTGAAGGGGCATGGCCAGCCCTGGGAACACAGGTGAAAGCAATTCATCTGTGTGACCAGAAGGGGTGGACCCAGCGTCCACTCCTCCCTAACCTCATTTAAGGGCTGGCAGCTGCAAGGGAAGTATGTGTCCAATGTGCTTCCCTTGAGAGTTTTCTGATCCCTAGAAAGGGGTAAGCTATTCCTCTTTATTACCGGATCCTGACCAATACATTTCTTGGGTGGTCTGAAATCTGGCTGGGGACAGCTGTATATTCTGTCTTAGGCAGCATACTGTGTAATCTATCAATGAAACTCTGCAAGGATATGCTTTCAGCCTACTGATACGAAGGAGTGGGGGGAGAGCTGGCTAATAAGCACTTCCTAAGTTATTGTTTTTTTTTTTCTTTTTCATGTACTTTTCTTAGTTTCCTTAATAACGAAGCATCCTATACTGTTCCTGTTTTTTTTTTTTTTCTTGTTGTCTGCCTTTTCTCCTTTCTGTTTTGGTAGTTCTGATGCAGTAACTACTAACTTCAGATATCAAATGTGCAGTTCATATTGATTTTGTTGCCCCCAAATCCTTAAAATGAAGTCTTAGTGATTAAAATTAATGGTTTTGATGATAGTTTTTCTTGACAATGTTTCCAAGTGTGTGCTCATCTCTAAGCACAAATTCTCCATAGTATCTGGAATGATGACCATGCTTTTGTTTTGGGTAATAGGTTTGAAACATTTTCATTTTTTCGTTTTCTAGAAAGTTACTCCACTGGAACAGGCTTCTGCGGCACAATTAAAGGTAATAGCTTCAAATCCACTGAAACTCTTAAGTGTTTGTTACACGCTCTTAGTTATCCATAATTGAATACGTGGCTGAGATTTCAGCCAATTTGTCTGAAAGTATTTCAGCTTATTGGCTTTATAAAATCTCCTGGGTCAGTCATTACATTACGTTTGCTGAATACCTTCTTCTCTCATCCCTTTCATTTTCCAGTTAATGTTCAAGCCTGTTTCTATGCAAAGGTCTGGTGCTTAAGAAATGAACAAACTGCATGTTGGTTTTGTTTATATACACTCAGTTCTTAATCAAAGCTCTTATGCTGAAAATATTTGGGTTAATTTTAGGCAGTGTATCTAGCAGGCTTACTCATGAGTAAATATTTTCACGTTTGCTTTTGTTGCAGAACATAGAGTTGAAATGAAACTCGAAGTCTATTACTTTATCTTGTGAATACAAACTTCATAGGAGAACACAGCTTTTTCATTCTCGTCTTTTAAAATATTGGTTGAAATGATGAATTTTATTAAAGAGAATTTATCAAGATATAATTTAGAAATTGACAATGTGGGAATGTGAAACTCTTCCTTTATGTTGCTATCCCTTGGCTTTCTGTAAGATCACTCAAAGTTAAGACTTTAAATCTTACCATAGTTCTGCATTTAGTTTGGACAAAGCAATAGCATCATTTTCTGACAAATCTCATGTTTAGTTTCTAATGAGCTAGCAAATGTAATTGTAGTTCTAATACTATTAATTTCTGTTTCATCTTTGTTTTTTTTTTTAATGAACCATAAATAATTATTTCTTTGTCACGTCATAAGCTTAAACTATTTAGGTTCTTCGGGTGAAAGTATTGAAGGTATTCGAGATGATGCTTTTATTTTTATTTTAAAGAGGTGAAAAAACACTGAAAGAGGGAAGGACTAATTGTCCATATAATGCTTACACAAATCTGCTGCTGCAACCTGCTTTACTCCTATATCCATATAAAATTGGGTGAAGACTGTTATTCTTAGTATTTGTTCAGGGATATACGTTTGAAAGCACTGGTTTTGAAGACTATGGAGTCTGAGGTTTTTTTTAAAGTTCATGTTGTTGATATAGATTATACTATTATTTACCCTAGTACTGCAGATACAGTATTACATGGAATTTCCAATTGTTGTTAAATTAATGTCTGTGTGTCCTTTTACTACCATAAAGTGACTTTCCCAGGCTTTTGCCACAATCCCATCATGAAGGCTTTGAGAAGACAAGAAACAGCAGGTCAAGCAACTGTGCAGAACAGACTTAATCACAAATGTGAATTACGATTCACTTTTGTTGAATGGAACAGAGATGTTCTCCATTCTTCCATATGCTATATTCTCATTTAAAATTATACAAGTGAAACAAATGCGTAGATATGGTTAAAGATGAAAATGATTCTGAAAAAACCTGTCACAAAAACTTGACTGATGCACTAGCAAAGTAGTGCTTTCTTCCTTACTGATTTTGGCCTTAGCTGATTTGTAGGATTCAGAGAAGACCATGTTCAAATCTAATCAGTATGGAAGTGTTTGAAATGTGGTTTGACTTATGCAGTTCTTAATGTAGAAAGCTGTAGTTTTTGCGTAATTGCCTCTATCATTCAACTCAACTGCTCTGTGAAATGCTGTCCTAAGAGCTTACTAGATGGCTCAAGTCTGAGCAACTCATTCCCCATGAAAGCAAGCTGGAGAATCTTAAAATGAGTGTTAGTGATTCATTATTATTGAAAATAATTGCTAACAGCTGGATAAGTTTACATAAATATCAGTAGCTAGTTTAAAAATGTCACCCTTGGCTTCTGTTTCTTTGAATCAGACCATGGTGCATAGAAGTCAAAAGATTATAACCTGTTGTTCCAATATGCTCTACACTCCAAGTCACAGTCTTCATGTATTTGATATTGCGAACACTGTACTAATTGCCTTTCAAGCTACTACATGCAGCTCAAACACTGTACGCATTGCCATTCAAGCTACCACATGCAGTTCGGACATTTGTGTATCTACAGTATCATACAGCTGTGACTCAATCATTTCATGGCTATAATGAGAATTATGAAGTTGTGCTCCACTTGCAAAAATACTCTTTCCGCCCCCCAACTCCTCCCTGATTTTAGATATAACAATGAAATCCTCTCACTAAGGACACTTCCTGAGAGACTACATAGTGAGTCTTGCTTTTGGCCACAAAATTAGCTTTTTAAGCTACTCAAACTAAAGTCACTCCAGGAAACTTGAAGGATTTTTGTTAGAATCAAATTAACTGTGCATCCTCTATAGTGTAATTATAGAGCTTTCACTGTTTAATTAAGGCAAAGAAGAATACCTATTGCTCTTTCTTTGTGTAACACTCAGGTCAAAATAACAGCACCCATGTTTTGTACCTGTTTTGCCTAGCAGTGTAATTTAGGAACTATTATTTCTTTCTGCTGGTATGTGAACCAGGGCAATTAACATCAGATCTTTTCTTCCCTGATAAAATCATATGCGATTTTCTTTTAGTTTTCTAGCCTGATTAGTGGCTATTTAGACTGTGCTTGTTTTGCAAATCTTAAGCCAAAGAACAAAAATTCTCAGAAATTCAGTGGTCTATCTTCCTATTGCTGGGGGAAAAAATGTATATGTAAACGAGAAATAGCACCCCAACTCCACATCTCATCCATAATGTAGATTTTAACCAACTAATTAGTTTCTTTTGTTTTCAACAGATGATTTATAAAGCTCAATTCAGACAATAAAATTATTCTCAAATCTCCTCTTTGTCCCTTAGAAAGAGCAACAACCTAACAATGTCAAGTTGCATGTACAAGTATTTTGTTCTACTAGTGGGTGACTTCATTAACTCTTAGATAAAAATCTACCAGTTTTTATTGATCTCTCAGTGACTTCAACTTCAGTGAAAAATTTAAGTATCTATGACTGGTGGAAGATCAAACAAAAGGACAACTAGAAAAATCAACCATTTTGTCAGCTTCTCTTATGCTTCACAATCCAGGTGAGAAGAGCAAGATACCACTGAATCAATAAGATGCATTTGTTCTAGATTGACTTGATTTTCTTCATGTTTTGGTGGCCAAACCAAATTAATCTGAATTATGAAAAACTGAAATGAACAGTGTCACATCTTAAGAAAAGACATTTGTAACTTGCAAGGGCCTTCTAGTGGTGTTTCATAATCTCTTCTCCTTTTAAATGGTAGGGTGTTCTGAGAGAAGGTATTTGTGAACTGAAGGAAAGAAAATGTCAATTCATCTAATGAAACTGATGTCGAAGTTAACTAGTGTGATGAGGGGTTGTATTTAAAGTGATGAAAAGTGTTTAACTCTGCCTTTGTGTGGAAGAGTTGCCTTTTCTTCTGAGTTGGTAACTAAGAAGCCTTCATGTTTCCTGTGCAAAGAGGCAGATTCTCAGACTGAGAACGAGAATATTTGATCTAGATGTACTGGCAAAAGGCAGAAAATGTACTTTGAATATCTAAATTCTGTTTTAGAAAAGTCTTGATGATTGAAGATACTAGTGCTCCCGTGGTACCCACTTATTTTCCTGTCTTAAGAAATACTGCATTTTAGATATTTCCAAAGCCAGAACAAGTATAAAGGCCATACAGGACATATTTCATCAACTGTGAAGTTATGCAAAGCTATTAGGAATGTGCTTAGACTGAAGTAAGAGGTAATCCTATCCTGGGGGATTACTCATTCTTTTAATCTGAGTGCACATAAGACTTTTTTGCATTGGTTCTGTTACTGGAAAATATCTATTCAATATGTTTGTAATAGTCAGCCTGCACATGAAAAAATCCATCCTTTTCCTAAACTTCATGCACAGTTTTGCAGATAGCACTGTGTGTGTGTGTGTGGGGGGGAAATACAGTCGTAACATCACAAAATGGCAGGTAATCATTACCGATAAAACAATTGTCATTGTATCACACAGTAAACATGTAATTATTTTTAATGATTTGCATTTCCTCATAAAGTCATAAGTACATCATGTTCTTCAGAAAGAACTATGATAATGTTTTAATTGATATATGAATTTCATGAATAGAAACCAGGGTGTAAAAGCATTTCAAAAACAAACTATTTATTACTGTACTTGCAAACTTGTACAATGCTACAGGAAAAACATGAAATAGATGTACTATATGCTATACCAGAATTTCAGTTATTTCCAGTTAAATTGTTATTGACTTAATCTTCATTTCAAAAAGTTATTTATTGTATGAAAACAGTTCAGTACTTGGAATTCAGTCTGTTACTTTGTCACAGGTAAGAATATACATCGAAAAATAATTTAACTTCCCTGTTATCTATTATCTAGGCTCTAACAAAGGCAGTTAAAATACTGCCCTAAGATTTAACATTTTGTAGAAGGGGTGTATCTCTTTCAAGTTATCCTAATCAAATTCTTTTCTTTTTGTTTTTCCCATGAAGGTACCATTTCAATTTATATTTTACTTGTCATTGTCTTTTTGAATGGCATATTCAATTTGGTTACTAATTAGGTTCCCATTATTTTCAGTGTTGTTTTTTCTAGACTGTTACCTAGAGAGTTTGCAGAGGATTCTATTACTATAATATTTATTTAGAGAAACTTGCATTTTATGTGTGACTTAGCAATGGATATAGCCTTTAGTTAGTATAAAATTTTGAGTACCTGTAATTGCGATAGGAATATATAAAATTTAGAATTTTGACTTACAAGAAAAGGTCTGGACTTCTTCCAATACATGGATTGAATTATTTGGAGAATAATATCAGGGAAAATATTATCTGTCTTTTTTGTTCTTGTTTTCTGCTATCTCTACAGATTCTACAGATAAATCTAGATATTTTCAAAGCAAAGGCTTAAAGTATTTGTTTTCCAGGTAAAATAGTTTGATCATAGGCTTCCTTAAAAATATAGTACACTCAAACTGCTGAAGCCTTTCCCTTTAGTTTGTACAAGTATGTCAAACCATGTTCTCATAGAATCCCTAAGATGAATAATATGAAACATATGGAATCATAGTGTAGGTTTCCCAGTAGGAAAGAAAACCGGGGTTAGTTAGTAGAGTTTAGCAGAGACTCACTGCATCTGATAGTATTTATGCTGGAACTTTCTTAGTAAGTGAACATATGTAGAGTGATTGGCTAAAAAGGGACTGATTCTCTGAATTAAGAAGTGTTTGAGAAAGGATACTCGGATCTCATTTAGCAGTAGGAATACAAGTGATACCATCTAGCTACTTTAACAGTGCATGTGATTCTAGAACCTCAAACAGGCTCTAAAAATTACCTAATATGGATAAAATTTCTATTTTTTTCCTTGTATAATGGAAGAACATCTAAGAATAGTGTCATGTGAGTAAGCCCCTCTTGCTTAACAGAGCAAACAGCTCCAGTTGTAGTAATGGGACACAGCTGAATCAGTTCTGCTCTGCTCAGCAATAATAATACAAACATAAGACTTGGGGCATTCTGTCCTCCTCAAGAAGGAAACCCGAGAATATGTAGAAATATTTATTGTAGTAGTATGCTCTAACTTTATGCTTGAGGAGAGGTGTGATTTTTTTTTTTTGTTTATGATGCAGATGAGAGACTCACTCATGCACAAAGAAAATAGATGAGAAAATAAGGTTACATAATTCCTACAAGAATGTGCAATTGAACATAAACTAGTACTGATTTCTACTCAACATGTGGGATTTCTTACTTGGAGTACAGACCAAGAACTAGGTAGGTATCAACAATTGGTGAGAAAATGCTTCTCTCTCTACTCCGTAAATGCATCATAACTTATAACCTCTCATTCTTCATTAATATGCAGTTAAACAATTTATACACTACTTTATTCATTAGCATATAAATTGCCACCAATGTGCTGCATTCCAAAAGCAAAAATAAACCACTGTGAGGAAAAGAAAAAGCTACCACAAATGTGTAGTGTTTATAGTTGCTTCAGTGCATTATAACCCAACAGAATTTAACTTATACGTTGCTTCATTTTTGAAGAAATGCTGCTGTGATCATTTCCTCATCACTGTTGCTCACTCATATTTCAAAATATTTGGCATCTTCTGAAATGAGATCATTTCCTATTTGAGAAACAAGCAAATATGTGCTTTGAGGTTTACCAGCCTATGCAAAATCAGGTCTGTCTGAGCTGTTTCTATCTGGCTTCTATCTGTTAGTTTCTTTCAAGACTGTGCTGAGGGTTTCAGCTGATTACTTTTAGTGTTAATAAGCACAAAACTTATTCTGCCTAAAAATGGAGCTCCGTAACATGAACATCTGGAGAAGAACAAGGTGTCTTGTTAACATTCTTGCTAGCTCCACGTGTAGGATTTCAAGGAATTGCTGATGATGTGACCATTTATTTTTGATAACAGAATTAATTAGTGGTCTTGATCTAAAGCACTGTTGCTGTAGAGTAGCATTCTCACACAAAAGTCTCTTGGCTTGTCATTGTAACTTTTGCTGTCAGTGAAGAACAAATATTTCTTTAGAAAGGAGGGGCAGAAGATAAGAGATCCATTTTTTTGCTCTTTTACCCTACCTGTGAAATTTCTTTAAGTTGGGCAAACATAGACCATTATTAAAGATAAGGACCTGAAGAATTTGCCTCTGAAGCAGGCATTGCCTCCTTTGTTCTGTATTAAGCATTACTACATTTAGGGAAATACAAAAACCTAACTTATTTTATCATTTCTTCTACTGTAGACTCCTACAAAATCAGCATGATCTATCTCAGTCATTTTGTTACAGGTCTACGAGGAAAATGAAAGCGAATTACAACTGAAAATTTGAGAGGCATGCCAAATTAAATGAAAAATTCACTCTTTAAAGAAATCTCATGGGGGAAAAACATCTATTGAAACACTTGAATGTTTCATTCAGATGTCAGAGGAGTTGATTGCTTAGAAGGCTAGAAAGACCTGATTGTAAGAGACAGATGAGGAATGGTATAGGGTAAATAGCAAGAATGCTGGAGGTATTTATGTCACTAAAATTGAACTTTAGCCTGATTTTCAAATGTTTTAACTTGTGTGTCAGATGGAAAACATGTCAGTATGCTTGAGGTCATTTTAATGCCTGTATTTGCTACAGCATAGACAAACACTAGAAACTAATATAAATATGAGCTTGTAAAAAAAAAAAAAAAAAATGTATGCAAAGGATAAAAAGTAAGCACCTACAAAATCCATAGAAAAATACAGACAAACCAAGCCAGCCTCCTGTAAGCAGTAGCACTTGTGATTTTAGCCTCAGTGTCTGCAAGGACACAAACACTACTCAGATTTGTTTTTTATCTATCCCTACTTCCTCTAGTTTTGGTGGAATGGTGATTCTGGATGGTTCAGTGATTGCTTTGCTGTGAAAGGTTAGGAACCATGTCAACTATGATACTGGCAGATAACTTGGTAGATATTTAAATTTATTTATTAATATATGATCCATGTTTGCTAGGTATAAGCCATGACTCAAATTAACTACATACTCACAGAAAAACTCAGCTACCTCTGCTTGCTGCCTTTACTCTCTATTAAGTGTCATGCAGTTTATTCCTTTATTCCCTCTACTTGTTCATGTGATGATTTTTTTGATATCTTGAGGGGTTAAAAAATTAGCAGGAAGCTTGAGCTGGAAGATGTGAATGAAAAGTTAAAGATGGTATCTCAGGTATGGACCTGAGCAACAAATGTGTAAACCTGTGCTATCATTCCTAAGCACGCTAAATTGCTGCATGGAAACAGAGGAGGCAAAACTACACGTAGACTTGAGTCTGAAGAAATGTTTAAGTATATATGAAAATAAAAATGCTGAATGGGCAGAAGAAGTGACTGTTCAAATCAATATGTAGCTGGCTACCTGAGCAGCTGCAGATTGCATTCTTGAGCAGACAGATGGTCAGATGCTCAGTTATAGCTCCACTGAGGTCAGTGGATGGTCAGACTTATATCAGCAGAGAGCCAGACCCCCTCCTATCAGAGACAAAGCCAGGTTCTTTACAAATTCAGTGGTGAAAAGCTCTAGAATTGCAATGTACTCCTGAATATACAAATACTTGAAGCTCAAGTAATGCCACTGCTTGTACTTTGACCACTTAATAGCGCTGGTATAAGTGCTTTATTTAACAATGATTTCCTGTTTTCTTTGAAGTTTTCTGTTTCGCTTATTGTTCCCAAGGCAGCTGTCTAGTATTCAGGTGCTCATAATGCTTTCTAAAACTTAATTTGGAGTTATTTTCAAAGTGAAGGGCAGTAGAAGTGACTTAGTTCTTCTGACTTGCGTAAGGATATTAAAAAAAGTAGTTCAGGGGTTTGTAATGTATATTTGAAGTGCTGAGACAACCATGGCCATATGAATACCTTCACGCTTGGAGGATAGTAGACTCCATTGAGTTTGGAAGCTTATATCCAAAAAAATCAGTTTCTGAAATATTAAGCTTAGGGTGTACTGGCAGAGTTGCAAAATGGGATGTTAGCAAGAGACAGAATATGCTGCACACAGTCCACCAAAACTGTGGTGGGAAACGTTAAAGCTTCAGCTTTAAAATAGGTCACAGAGCAAATGGGAGCTGATGTTCACGTAAGAGAGAATGGTTCGTTCATGTGTGACTAAATAAATAAACAGTTGAACTCACAAGCTAATTTCCAGACAGGTAAGGCTGTCCTATTAAATTATTTTTCAAACTGTGCTAACCTACTTTACTTTACTGTTACAGTCACTTCTATTTTATCATGTTATCTAGAACTGCAGTTTCAAATGTTTGCAACACTTGTTCAAGCTTCTCTTCTGAGCAAGGCAGTCTGTTTGGTGCACTGCTCTGAGAGGAAGGATTCTTCTTTGTTTCCTCCTTTCTTCTTTCAATGAGATAATTTATCAAGCATGAGTGAAATTCTGTTTCCTTCAACTCTTCTAGAGGTAACTGCAAGGGTAATGGCCCTAATAACAGCACTACTGAACTGTAGAAACAGATCAAAATGTCGTCTTAAAATTTAGTTGCCAACAGAGCCATGAACTCTGCATACTATGGTGGAGAAAGCCAGTGGGCTCATCTTATGCAAAAAGACTAAAAACATTAGGCACTAGGTACTAAGAATTTTGTCTTCATTTTTTAGATGTGCTGGAATTGACGAAGTGGATTTATATAATGTCAACTTCATATGTAGATTAGATGACGTTACATTTTTGCAAATTAATTCTCTGAAATGTGAACAGAGTTTATAATTGTACTTATTAATGACCTGCTTGTAGATCTCAATGAACTAAGTTAACATTAAAGTACGAGAGAATCTTAGTTTTAAGGGAAGAAGTCAGTACTGAAAATAGGTCTGAAGTGATAGCCAGCGTTTTTGAGATGGCTTGCTATGGAGACATTGTCATGCAGCAGGATGACAGCCTCAGTCAATACATTTTGAAGTGGGTGGAGGCTTTTCATGAATGCTTCTGGGATTTTAATCGGAGGTCTGTGATGTGGTGATCTATAGCGGAAGTCCATGAAGTTCATAATGAGAAAATCAATGCATCATCAAAGAGAATTTTAAAAAATATCCACTTAATGAATTTGTCTTACTAACTTCATAAGTGACACTATTAGAATTACAATAAAAATACTAGTTTGAATCCTTTCTTTTAGAGGTGTATTATTAGCTTCTCAGGATTATAGTTTCAGGTAATTCAATTGCTTCTCAAGGAGACTTTGTTTTACAAGAACAAAGCTTTCTTTACAGTCTTGCTCAAGACATAATTAGAACAATTAAGTCAATTTAGGTTAACCTTAGCAGCAGAGAAACCCATAGATATTAATAAGAGCAGAATCAGCTTTGAACTAAGCTTAGACGTACTTTTTTTTATTCCTTTGAAGGCACAAATAAAATAATCTCTCTCACATGGATGGATTTGCTAGTTAATTATCTGCAGCATCTGCAGCATGGAATTTACTCTTACGCTGTTTAATGTTTGGCAGGACAGAAGTATGACTGCAATCAGAAAATTGCATCTTTGATAAAAACACTGACATCTAAAATTACCAGGGACTTGATGTTGGCTTGATTTGGTGAACTTATCCGTACGTGTTTCTATCGCAAAGTGACTACGCATTGAATACCAACTCATCAGTGCCTGCACTTCACATTGCTATATGCTTTTGAAAACACTGAAATTGTTTTAATTCTCTCCAGCCTGATTTTATTTTATTCTTGATGGTTTTACTCTGACGTACTGTACCTCTCCAAGATTTTAGGTGTGTTCAGAAGTAAAAATTGAGATTGTTCTTTGTAACACAGGCTGTCACAATGTCTGGATCAATTTAAGATAAAAATAATTAAGGTATTTATAACCATTATTTGACTTTATATGGACAGAACTTTTTTTCACAGTTATGTAAGAATATACACAAAAATGAAGACCTTATCTCTTTGAGTCATCTGGACAGATGGTCCCAGTCCAGAAATGCCCTCATCTGAGCTGATAGGAATGCTGAGTGTACTAAAGGTCACATCTGCAGCTATCCTTACTAAATGCTTCCAGTGACCAACACAATGTCCCTCTGTTATTTGTGTGTCATTTCTAGTACAAACATTGTAAATGATTATTTACTGATCTCTACTTTTTTTTCAAGTTGTCTTTGGGGCTCTTTGATATTGTTTTATGTGACATGCCATTTGGTTCATTGCTATTGCAGATATTCAATGTTGAAAGTGCAGTAGGCCCCATTTATAGAATTATCTAGCCGTCCTATTATTGAGATGGAGGCTACTTAGAAATGGATGATATTATTCACCATTTTGAGAAGAGTTACCGTTCCCTGAGGAAATGCAAACATCCCACAGTCAGTTACTTTATTCAAGTGTAATTTAAAACCAGCTCTCAAGCATAATGGGATGTTACAGCCAATATTTATTTTTCTTTCATTAGATAAATAGTATTAAATTGCAATCCTTGAGAAAATTGTACAGACTGTATCACATCTGAATGTGTTCAAGCTTGAGACTTGCTCAGGCAAATTCTCATCATATTCAAATAACCATCATTATGCAAATAAGAACATCGTTGTTGCCAAGCAAGTTTAAAATGGATGTTTGTTTTTTATCTTGATGAATTATATTCCTCCTGGTAGCAGACAGCTACGTGCAACTCAGAGCTGCACAGGTCCTGTTTATTCTTCAGACTTCTCTTACCTGTTGCATGCTGAATTTTTTGCTAGCTGGATAGGCTTTAGTCGTTCTTCTTTTCTATGTATCTTGCTTGAATAACAGTGTAGCCTAGCTTTTCTTGTTACCAGAGTTTTTGGCTTTTTTTTTTTTTTTTTTTACCAAATTTGCTCTTAACTGATCTTCTCATGAATCAAGCAGTGGCAACACAGGGTCATTGGTTTCAGGAAGAAGCCAGCATTTCATAACAGCAGATGCGTAGCTTGTGGCTAAACCTCTTAGTTCTCAGCTGTAGCACTTATGCTGGTTGCTATAACAAGGATAGCGCATACCTTCTGTCCATCTTTGGCCTACAGATCTGTTGTGAACTGCTTTACAGCTGTTACATATTCAAGCCTGAAACAACGTCTGCAAACTCAGCCTCTTTTTCTTAAGGGCAAGAGAGTAATGCTCCAGGAATTCTAAAACTTGTAGATTTTGGTACCCAAATTCCAGTGGATACCTCCTTTGATGGAATAAAATAATCAAATAATGTCAGATTCATAAGGCATTTCCAAAAGCACTTAATAGTTTTACATCCTCATGCAGATCTAGGCACTCCCGTATGCTGAAGGTTCTGTACTTTTAGGAGTTCCAGGGCTCTTATCTCTTTAGTATAACACAACTTGTGCTATGCTCAGTGTTCATCTATGCCTGTGGAGCATGGCAGAGTGTGATTTGACATCTATAGGAACTTGCAGCACTCCCAGCCCATCCAAGCATTCACACACTAATCTCTTATCCCAGATTACTTTGAAAGTACTGCTGGTTTGTATAAAAACCTCACAGAAAGCATCAAGCAATGTGTTCATATCTTGACTCCATCCTGGAGCAATTTATTGCAAGTGTTTGACATTTAAAATATCATTGATTTGTTTTGCACATATATTGCAGTCTGTACAATAAAATCCTAGTTATGGCTAGGGCCCTTTGCGCTGCTGCAATTAAAATGATGTGTACACAAATAATATATGGCTAACAGAGACAAGGGAAAGGATTATGCTAATAGTAGCTTCTTGTAAGACTGTTCTCTGCATTTTCCACCTGTATCTCTTTTAAAAATTTAATTTCTATGTGGTAGAAATGCACATTAAATCCCCAATTTGCAGAGTGTCTCATAAATTGTTTTAGACTACTTCTGATGTTTTTTACCTGTTTTCCACACTACTTGAAAACTGAGATTAAATCTTCTACAACTACTGCTATATGTGATATACTGTACAGAGTTTGCAGATTTTCCTTGTAGAAAATAAGGTTTTTCCATGAGAATACTTAATTATTCTATGAATGAGTGCCTCAAGGTAGAAATTTTTCATAAATCAGAAAAGCATAAACAAAAGGTTGCAAAAGTCGTTTTCCTCTTCTCTTTGATGTGTATGCTGTGCAAAAGGAACAGTAGTTATAATAAGAGTTATAGGCTTTTAGCCAAACTTAGGATCTGTTATCACTTCAATTCTGCTTCTTGGTTAAACTCAATAAATGTTTTGTTATGGAGATGACAAGGTTTTACAAAGCTTTGTTACTTGCCTTATTAGGCACCTGCCAGATTCCTCCCTAAACAGTGCAGAAAGGTGCTAATTGTTAGTCCAGTTACAGGTGTTGCAGAAGAAATGTACTGCCTCACCTGTTTATCACAAATGAGGTGCAAAAGTGAAAAATGAAACTAAAAGCGTTAACTGTTGTAAGACATGTATTTTATGAAGATGGTGATCTATTTGGCTTTAAAAATACTAGCTCTATGAGTTCTTGTCAGAATCCTGACTTTTCCATGTGATACTGAATTCATTCTAAATACACCAGTACCAGATTATCCTGACCAAGAGCATCTGTAGCAGGTGCAATGTAAACATAAATCCATATTTTCTTCACTCAGAAGAAAATATTATCTGCAGCCTATCTCATTTTAAATTTATTTTTCTTTTTTGTTTCTATAATATTTAGTAGTGAAAAGGCATGCAGCGTGAATGATTCTTCTTGGCCCAGCTTTAAAAGTTTTTTTTAAAGCAAAGAGAAATAAATATAAAACAATGTCCCTCATATTGGGATTAACTGCAGCTTTCCACACCCCTTCTGTTCTATCAGTTGTTTTTTTTTTTTGCGAGGCATACTGGAGGTTAAGTAATGAAAATAAACTGCTAGAGAAGAAGTGCTTAATTCTCTGTAGAGACATAAGAGAATGTGTGAGCTACAGGCCAAGAGTTCTTGCTATTATAGCAACACTGCTCTTGTTTGTAATTACAGTTAATGCTATAGTTTCTGTAAACTAAGCATCTCACCAGGCTACTTGAAGAGGAATTGTAATTTATAAATGGCTACTTCACGTACAGTGCATTGCCTTCAGTTCCGTTAAGTGAGAAAACTTTCCATTCTACATTCTTAACAGTTCATCTTCTGAAATTGTCTGCATGCATGTATGTGCTATAGGCCAAAACTTTCCTTTATATCTTTGTAAGATGGCTTTTTAAGATAAACAGGATATCTTCTATGATCAGGTTCTGCCCCTACCTATCTTTGTGTGTGATCTGACCATAACCAGGGGTCCAGAGGCATGGTTGGTATAAGCAGTTGTTAATGTGTTTTATTTACTAAAAGCTGGACTTCTATGTTTTCTTTCATGTGTTTTAATCTCTTTGATAGTGGTTCTTTGATTAGTTGGATGTCCCTCAGATTACAGAATAACTAAAAGGAAATTAATTTTAGAGTAAATCTTCACAGATGCTTACAATCATGAGATTTAAACTACTTTTCTAGTTAAGCTGGGGAATTTGTCATTGTGGGCTTTTTCAAAAAAATTTATTTAGAACAGAACCCATGAAGATTACTGTATAAATTGAATACAAGAGTGAAAAGTGTTGGGAGAGAATAGTAAGTTTTATTGGTTTAGCCTTTTCCAATAGCATTGTTTAGGATCTGCTTACTTCCACCAAGCATGGAGTGGACAATCAAATTTGTATTTTTAGTCTTAACACACAGCTAAATACCAGAGCGCAGAAACTTGTTTTGTTTCAGAAGTATCAAGGGTCTGACTAAGATTTTTGTATGCTGTTTGGCTTCGCTTTGATTCAATTAGGAAATAGAAGATAAGCTTTTACGACACTCAGGGGGTCACTTGAAAGGAGTTAATGAAGAAACAAAAGGTGTAATAAGGCAATGCTCTTTTCTGACTGACTTAAATTTGAAAATATAAATTGCTAAAGAATGTAGCTTACCTTGTAAGCTCCCTAATTTAATGACAATTGCTTTTATTTTACTTTATTACTGACAATGTGTTCAAGCAATATAAATCCCTAATAACATATCAAGACCTTGCAATATTTTGACAAGTACTTGTGAATTTTTCTGGATTACTGTTTATTAAACAAAGATTAAATGTGGCTATTAAAAGTTGGCAATAATGTTCCACGAAAAGGGCTTTATTTCTGCATGTGAAATAGATACTGGGAAAGGATTGTTAAACTCTAAAGTGAAGGGAAAAAACCATAGTGACTGAATAGATATTCCATTGTATAAATAATCCAATAAGCAAAAATTTACTTTCCTTGGACTACAAAGCTACAAGATTCTCAGCAAGATAGAAAGCAGGGAAGAAGTGTTCATTCCTATATAGTATCATTTCAGATATAATTGATGCAATTTATATTATTCTGTGTCCTAATTGATATTGTTTGATTAAATCATCTAAGCGTGCATTGCTGAGACTCTTACTGTATAATGATGACACTAGTCTGATTATTATTAGTTTAAGCTTCTGAGCATAAAACAACTTGAAATAATGCTGGACTTAATTTTTCTTAACACTGAAGATTAGGAAATCAGTACCAGAATGCTCTCACTCCCACTCATGATCAGTTATGCAAAGAAAGTCTTTTTGACCTACATGTAACTACCTGTATGAGATGATGTTCATTACAGAAGTAGAGAGGTCAAATACTTGACCTTAGACAAGACTTAGAGGGGTGGTATGCTACAGAATAACTACTTCAGGATTAAACAAATGCTAAGAGCATATCCAAAGCTTATAGGTCTCTTAGGAAAGAAAGTTAAGCTGATACCAATAAGCAAGAAGCTCAGCTGCATGATAGAGTTTGAGTGTCTCATGAATTTGAAGTCCGCAATTAATCTCGTGGCTGAAATATAAGACTATAGGATAGGAAAAGCAGGTTTCCTGGGTTTCCAGACAAGTCCTACAGACGAGATCCCAGAAAAGCCTAATTTCCCCTAGGTTTGAGGGGACTGACACCAACATTTCCAGCTATAGTCTGTCCTTCCTTCTGAAACTAAGTCATAGCACTTCCAAGAATGGAAAATGTGTGGGCCTGGAAGAAGGGAAACAAAAAGGAGCTAAACTGTAGTGACTGGGGCATGTGACTGAGAATGGGGAGTCCACATACTGCTTACCTAATTACTGGTGAGCACTGAATATAAAATTAACCTGAGAAAGTCTTCTCATCTTGGAGAGTATCATGGAAATGATTATACTTTCATCTCCTGGAGGTCACCTCCTATTTCATTGTGGTCTAGTGTAGCTCAATAAGCACAGTTCAGAAAAGGGGGAACTTAAGTATAATCTCAAAATAAGCACAGAAAACCCTTTCCTTGGGATTTTAGCTTTACTTATGATTGTGTTTTGGAAACAATCAGAAAACTAGCAATCACCTGGCAAACTGCTGTTTGTTGTCTGATGCAGCTGTACCCATTTACTTCACAGTTTAACTAGACTCATCTGCACCTGATTAACTACAGCTGATGAACTCTGAGCAGCTGTAACTAATTAGGGCACTGAATAACAGTCAGGACTTTCGGAAGGTTGGTTTTTCAGAGGTGTGCTAGGTGAGTGTTAGAAATTTCTGAAATGGCTGGGGATTTCTTTGCCTTTCTAATGTATTTGCACTGTTGTGGTTATAGCATCATTTGCTTATAAGCATTCCTAAATTCCTACTTGACTTTTGTCTGCTGGTGAACACAAGGCTGATGTTTTTAAAAGCTAGATGTGCAATGTCTCTAATATTAATCTTTCAAGTATTAAGAGCTAGAATCTGTCAGGGTATATTTTCCCTCCAGGTACCTTTTTCCTTATTTTCTCTCCTTTGACTCTAGTCTTGCACATCTAGCTTTTAATCAATGTCATACTACTTTGATAGTATGTATCACTGTACTGGTCAGAGAAACATAAATGGAACCATATTAATTTTTGCTGGTACACAAATCTTTCGAGCGCCTTGGTCAATTTAGTTGCAAGTCTTGTTTTGAAAGAATATTATGAAAGTTGGATCTACAGAAAATAGATGTTTTTGTTTTTTAGTTTGTAGTGGCTTCATTTCCTTAATAGATCATTTTGATATTATAAAAGTTGATAAGGAAAAAAGATTTTTTTAATGGAGTGAATCAAACGTAAAAACCCTTCTGGAACTGAACTTGTCTTCTGCAGAGCTTAAATGCATCTATATAGCTAATTAGAAAAGTGAAAATGTGATACAATACTTATTTAATTATTTTTAAAAGGACTTCAAGGCTGAATATAACTAAGAAAAACCAGGTGTTGCTCCTAACTCTAGTAAGGTATTTTGTAATCCAGCTTGGTTATTTCATTTCCCATTGTTTAAAATTTCCATTTTCTAACAGTATTTTTCTTTTTATGACTTATATTTGTAAGCTGTATTGAGATGGAAAATGCTATAAATTGAATGCAAAGCATCAGTAATATATGTAAATCACAGTAATGATCATGACCGGGGTATTGCCTGGGAACATTCACCCTATAGAAGATGTTTGCTTCTGTTCATTAACCTCAGGGAAAAACTAGCTGTTAATGGCCTTAGACACTAAGGTGCTCTGTGAGCTGTGTGTTTGCCCTCTGTAGGCTGTGAGCAGGTAGTTAAGAACTCAGACTGCTGTATTTTCAAAGGATTTTATTTTTGTATTCATATAACTGCAATATTGGGCATTTGCATGGAATTATTATCCTTACCTGTTAATTAGAATCAAGTTTTCTGAAAAAGAAATCTAGATTCTATTAAAACTTGATAATTTTGAACCCTAAGGGAGCTGCAGGCTACAGGCAAAGCCTTAGGAATCTTTGCAAGGCAGTGTTGTCTGGAGAGTAATGATTCTGAGGCAGCAAAGGCAAGCACAGGGCCTGATACTGGACACATCAGGAAACATAAATGAATTTAACTTCAAGAAGCTACCATCAGTAATGATTGACCTTGATGGAACAAAGGCAGCTTAAAAGATGACAGTGTTCAGTGTAGTACTCCACAGATATGGAGAACCTAAAATGATATTTGGAATAATACCACAGGAAGTTTTAGACTACATTTAATTACCGTATTTTACTCGATTCTGGGAATTTCTGACCGGCTTCATGCAGGTTGAATCAGGATAGGGAATGGACAGACTACTGTTTTGGAAAGTTACATCTTTATATTGCAAAAAAATTGCTCAAGGTGTCTGAAGTACTATTTCCTTCAGTGTTATGAGAAAATAAGCATAATCTGCCATTTTTAATAGCTAACGCTACAGGAAATGCTGTAGTTTTCAAAACTGTGTGTAACTGCATGAATAACACCTTGAGTGGCCACTCAAATAACGCAAATACAAGCTGTGTGGAGGAAGGGAATTTGCAGATGCAAATACACAGTAGAATTAACATTGATCAGCACAGTGGAAAAAAAGTCATTGCCCTGCTGTCATGTGTTTTCTTCCAAATGCATTTTCAGTTGGATGGCAGTAGTGGGAAGGCCTTTAACTACAGAACAACAGGCTGTTTACAGTAAGGTATCTGACTGGTGTTGATAACTTGGAGGTTTTTTGTTAATATATGTGGAAGATTTTCTTTGGGATAGATATCCCCCTATATGATTTTATCTCAGGGAATAATGAAAATCCATCAGTTTGGAGGGCAGAGGGTCAATTCATCTTTTTTCTTTTTTCTCCTCTAAGTTGGCAAGATGTTAATCTATATCATCTGGTTCCTCAAGAAAATTAGAGCTTAACTACTACTTTTGCTCATTCACTATCAACCAGGCTCCATGGCGATACTGTTCCTCCTATGATACACTAGAGTGCAGTATCAATTCAGTTCAGTGGATTTAAATATTTACACTTCATTGTCCTGGTAGACACTGAAAGAGAACCAACATTTCACTCCCTCCATAAGGGCTTTTGTAGGCTGTTGGAGATGGTATGCAGCTCTTATTCACAAAAGGAATGTAACTGCCAGCAAAGCTGTGCTACTTTTGGGGGTTGGGGACTGCTAATTAGAAGAGCAGTGTCTCTAGACTGAATGTCAGCAACTCCCTTCAGGTGGAATTTAGAGCATCATAAGGTAGTCCTTAAACCGTATTTAGGATCAAGATGTAATAACAAGAAGCTGGACTCTATTATCTCCTAAACCATCTTATGTTCTTTACTTTTTCCTTTCAACATTTCTACTGTAAATTCATTATAGGTTCTAATCCCTCAGCTTTTCACTTTTCTAGGTAATTTTAAATCTTGCTAATAGGACTTACTTTCAAAGGTGTGGTTTTCTTTTTTCTTTTTTTGGCTGAATGTTCATGGGGCTAGTGTAATTTCCCTCTTCCCATTTCCTTTTCCAGCAGCTTCAACTGCAAGGACAGCCAGTGTTTATAGTGTGAAGGTTAGAATACTCCAGACATCTTCAGTTGCTTCCTCCTATTTACTGACTCTGCAGTTTCAATATGAAATCTACTATAATGTGGAAGCTGTTTCCAGTATACTATAACTGCTTCCTACCATATGTTCTCCCATCTGTGGTAAGAGTGAGGGATCTGGAAGAGGGGGAAAAAATAAGGCAAAAACTTAAGAATGAATGAGTTGAACTGTGTGCAATGTTTCGCTTTCTTAAGGAGGAAGTAAATATGTTTGTAAATATGCATGAGAAGTAAACATGTAGTACACATCATGAATATTTCTACCTCCTGTTTATTCCCCATTGTTTCTTAGGAGTTTTCTGCACAAAAATAAGGATTATGAGGTCTGGAAAAATTAGCAAAAATGAATACAGTTCTGTAAGAACATGAACAAAAATCTGTGTTTCAGAGATTTTTCCTATGTTCTTCTGCCTTATGGTAGTGGAAAAAATAGTAGATTAGATTTAAATTTTGAAAGTTACACTCACACAAGTTTAACTTTGACTCTATATATCTTCTTGTTTTGCTACACCTATTTTAATTTTTTTAACTATCGTTTGCAGATCCAGGAAGGGAAACAAATCTCCTGTATATATCAAAACGATGTTTGCTTAGCTGATTTAAGAAACTTTAATTTTTTTAAAAACCATATTAAACAATTTGGTGTCAGCACACTTCAAGGAACTATACTGATTATTCTTTAGCATCTATAGGCTGAACATTTTACAAACTGGGAGTCATGATTTTTACTCTAATGCCTTTGCTTTACTCTTTCTTCATCTCCACGCTTCTATCTGTTATGCACTTCAGCAGATGCCCAATTATCATTAGATTTTAGATAAGAAAATGCTTTGCACCTCTGACTCATTTATTATAATAATGAGCCTTTGTTCGTTCAAGCATCACAAAATATGTAGCACTAGAGGTCACTAGCACTCCATCATTAGCGAGCTTGAGGTTGAGCCGGGTCTTAGCAACAAGCCTGTTTCGATGTGAAGCTTAACATTTGCACTGCCAAACAAGCAACTGTTTTAAGGTCTAATGTATACGCATAAGTAAACAACATATGTGTTTACAAAGATACGTTTACCGAAGATCACAAACAATTCAGAGCTGCTTTACTTCACATATTTGGATTTCTCATTCCTGCCAAATTTTTGGGTTGTACTCTGTTTCGTTATAATTTCATTCTAATATGCAGTCAGTCTATAAGTGATTATACCATATTTCACTGAGTCTTGGGACACACACCTTTTAAATCCATCTCCCAGAATGAGGCACTAGTAAATGCTATGCTTCTGTTCCTGGATTCTAGGAGAGGAGCACAGAATGTGAATTTAGAATTTATTTATTTTAATCCCCAATTATCTGGCCCTAGTCACAGTATTGTGTAACAAAACTAATTAGTGTATTTCCTGACCTTTATATTAAAAATTGTCAGTTGGGCAAGCACAAAGTTACATATTTGGATCCTTTTTGAATAAAAGCTACTTTTTTCCAATATTTGTCTCCATTAAATTTGGAGGTCTAAATAATGAATAAAAAACCTCTGTAGGTCATCAAATCACTATCAGTAATAGCTTATTAATTAAATGTGAAAAATTGTTGGGATGGAATTCAGCAGGGAAGATGGAAAATAACTTTTTCTTTGTGCCACATGCTGGGTTGTTCTGATTAGAAGTACCTCATTCAGCCTATATAAAGATAAGGACATCTTAAAAGAGCAAATATTCTATTTCTGGTCCATGCTGAAAACACTGTAGGCTGTTAGTAGATGATAGGGTAGGCCCTATTCCTTGTCAAAACAACACTAGCATATAGTAGAGGTCGGTATTACAACCATAATAGCAGAAGAGATGTGGCAGGTGTCTGTAAAATGAAAAATGTCATGGAAAAAGTGACTGGGGATTGATTGATTGCTGCTCTTTTCCAGCAGATGGTGGGCACAAAGTTTGTAGTGGAGTCTGTGGGTAATGATCTTGCAGGTAAGGTGCAGCTAGGCTAGGGACATGGTTTTCTTGAGGGCCAGAATGTTGATGTTAAGTTAACATGGGTTCAAGGGGGGACCTATGAAAGGAAAAGTTGTCAGGGTTTTCTAAATGCATAGAGACCACCTGTGGCTCAGGTGTTGGAGTCTGAGGAAGCATTCAAGGGAATTACATATTTTAGCCTTGTTCTTGGCCATGTGTGCAAAAAGCATTTGCTTTTTGACTCTGTGGGACAGAACAGCAGGCTATAGAGTTTTCATCTGTCCCATTCCTCTGTTCATTTTCATTTGATATTAATGAAGGTATGCAAAAAAAAAAAGTAAGCTGGCAGTACCTGCAGCAAATGTTTATGTCACCCCTACAGTAAGGTCAAATGGACTTTGCCCTCTTAGCTGCTTGTAAAACATCACATCAACTTGTCTGTGGTTATGTTTCAGAAGAGCCATGGTAACATACTCAATTCTGCTGTCTCATGCTCTCTGCTGCTATGAACCATTGTCCTTTTGAAAGTTACACCATTGAGAATATTACAAGATTTCAAACTGGGCACTGTCCATGCTAGCATCTGCACACGTTTCAGTCATTTTGGTTGCTTCATCTGTTCTAACTTCCAAAATGCTCATACTAGCACATAGCATCTTGCTGCTATGGAGGCTTGAACTGGATACAACCAGGCAGTTTTCATTGTACCTATTTTCTCATTATGTGTTTCTTCCTATAGTAATTTTTTCTTTCTGATGTGTACACTTACTGGTTAGTCTATTTAGTGAGATTTTCTTTGAGTTGGCCTCCTTGTCTTAACAAGATTTGGTGCATATAAATCTGTGCAGTTTATTGTACCATGGGTACCGTACTTTGCAGCCGAAGCAGATTTTAAAATCCTATCATCAGATGAAGCAGGTTACCATATTAGTTTATCAATTAAAAAAAAGCCTCTAGATACACCTTTTGTCTATTAGAGTGCTGCTGATTTGGTTGATAACAGCCAAACTGTGTTGTGATAAGGTTCTTTGTGATTTTTAGAATTCATTTGGAACCAAGCTATTTCTGAGTTTTCACTGGAAACAAGTAAAGGAGAGTGCAAACTGACTGACATCATCTACTTTTTCAGCTATTGTGAACTGACAGCAAGCCCAGCAACATAAAGTAGCCTGATAGGAATGCTATTCACCAAGAAGGTTAGCGTTTGATCATTAAAGAGATAGGCACTCCAACGGGTATTACCATTGACAGTGGAACTACAAGCTGTCAAATATATTTTTATTTGAGCCTGGTGAAGATTTTGAACTGAATCTGACTCTCATATAACAAAAGCACTGTAAGCAAACAAAGTGATTTTATTTTTTTCTTTTCTTGTGTTATATGAGTGAACAGATGAAAATTAGTTTTAAATGTATTAAAGACTTAATGTCTCATCCTGCTTTCACTGAAACAAAAATCTAAGTGCTGGTTAATGTCAAAAGGGAGTAAGATTTAGACATTAATATAGAATTGAAGAGTGTGATTCAGTTTGGTCTTTGTGGTGTCTTCCATTATCACAATCTGATTTTCATGTTATTCATGTGGGAGCATCACAAAAAGCCTCCAGCTGCTGCCTGTGACTCAGCTGGCTGAGATGCGGTGTGCACACGTGACAAAAGGAGGTCCCTTCCTGAAATGGTCTGTACAACCTAACCAGAGAGAAGAGACAACAGATAGATGTGATGAAGAAATGAGTGATAGAAGCATAAAATAGCAACTTCCATAAGTGGAACAGCTTACTGCGTCATGACTACTAAGCGTTTTGAAGACAACACATTAAATTGTATAAAATTGCCAGGAGGTCAAACTGATCATGCTGATTTCTTTTCATCTTTCGAGTCTGTAATTCTAATTGCTCTTTATTTTGAATGTTGTGCAATAACAAGCCCAAATAAGCCATTTCAAGGTCCTCTGTGTACTCTTCAAACAATTGTGGGTGTTGGAGGGAGGAATAAAAATCTGTCTCTAAAAATCAATTGTGAAGTATACAGTGGCTTCAGTGCAGAGGATTTTTCACTCATTTTAATGGAAAGTGAAAAATATTTTTGGAGAATAATGTAACTGCTCTGTTTAGAAGGCCCCTACTCCATTTAACATACCCTACTATTCCAAGTCTGTGGACAGAAGGAGAATTATTAGAATACAATTGGCTTTTTAAATGACTTGTTTGCTCTCAGATCACTGGACATGTTCTCTGTTCCCACATCTTATAGATATATATATATTTTCCACTTCTAAAGCACTTAGACACTGAGCAAAATTCTCAATTGATGTGGAAATACATAGGAATGAAAAAGAGTGGGCAGAGAAACATATTTTTTCCCAGTCTACCTGGCTATGTTCTATTCTTTAGACTGTTCTTCTTTGTGTCAATAGGACCTCTCCTAGACATGTACTTCCAGCCTGTTAGTGAGGGAACATTATTGTTGGAGCACTGGAACAGGTTGCCCAGTGAGGTTGTGGAGCCTGCTTGTATGGAGATGTTCAAGACCCATTTGGATGCCAACCTGTGCAACCTATTGTAGAGAGCCTGCTTTAGCAGGGGGGTTGGACTCAGTGGTCTCTTGGGGTCCTTTCCAACCCCTGCAATTTTGTCTCTTAAAAAAAAAAAAAAACCACAAAACAAAGGAGTGAATCAATGAACTGATTAGAAGAATTAGTAATTTTAATTACATAAAGCAGACTGTATCTATCCATTGATATATCACATTGACGATGAAACAGGAAGTCTCAGAGTAACAATGGATTTTCTCATCGCTTTGTCAATATAGATTTTTCTACCTTTATGGTCAGCCACAGGTTGTGGAGATGCAGTTCTGTAAGACTCTTCATTATCTTTTGTTTTCCTAAAATCTGTTTTTCCTTCACAATTAGTTGTGTTAATTGCCCAGAAAACTTTAGACATGCTTGCCTTGCATATTGCTAGTAAAACAAGATGTTTTCTCATTACTGAATAGTGGGAATTGATGTGATTTTTTTTTTTCCTTATGAGCACTGTCTAGGAAAGTTTTTCCATCACTGATGACAAAGCACTAGATGCCTGAGCTAGAGTTTGTATTGTTCAGGTGTTGGCACCTGCGCTTTTAGTGAGACATCAGAATTGGGACACGCAACGCAGAGTGGAACTTTGCAAGTGGCCTAACCTTTAGCTGTCACTTTGGTAAAACATCCACTGAAGCAAAGGGAGGAGTGTTGCTGTACAGGGAGGGCAGGGCAAATGCATGGAAGGTGCATTCTTGTCTTTAGGGTCTGGAGGCAACAGAATGCTCATAACTAAGGTGCTCTTGGAAAGGATTGGGCATGTGGAGCTGGTTAATGGGTATAACAGGAGAGTGGAGAAGGAGGAGGTAGTTGACGAGACATTGTGCGTCCATTACTGCCCACTAAAAGTAAAACATATCTGAATAGCGCTTTGAAGTGAAAAGGCTAGTGAAGCATAAAATTTAATAATTAGTTACCGACCTTTTAAAGTGACTTTTACAAACATTAAGGAAATAAATAAGAGGTTGAATTTAAATTTCCTTTACAAAATCAAATTTAGAAACAAATCTGTGCAGTAAGTAACATCGTTCTGGACTTGGTAGCCTGGCCTCCATGTTTTTGCTGGAAATGTAAATGAGTGCTTCCAAATTTGCTGGTTCACTAATGGTGTTGCAAAATGACAAGAAGAATGTGATCTTGCAAATATAGTATGGTACTAAAACTTCCTTTCACTCTGCAATTCTATAACTGTTTCTGCATTTCTATCTTTCCATCTAGTTATCTCTGTAACTGGAAGGCAGAAGGACAAACTATCTCCCAATGTTGCATGAATAGCAAATGCTACGTGCTGGCCATGGAGCCAGAAACTGTAAGGAGAAAACCATATTATCTTTTGCTGGATTAAAATATTTTTTTCTTAAAGAAAAGCTGGTAATAAACTCACTACTATAGCACACAACTAGAGACAAAGCTCTTCCTTTGCATGCTTATTTTTTTTTTGGTAGAACATGTGAAGATCTTCTTTATTCCTCAGAATACAGATAACTGGTATGTTATGCTGGCACACTTCACCTGCCTACTGAATCAAGCTGGGCGTTGACTTCCTCCCCAAATGATGATTACTTTACATTGGGTAGGAGAATTACTATAAATTAATTCTTTCTATGTTGGATAATACTGTAAAGCTTTTGGCACAAAGTGCTACAGGTTCTGTCAATAGCATTTTCTGTCTTTTTTCAGAGAGCTGATGTTCTGAGATGGTTTGTTTGTTTCAGCCATAATGCTGTTCCCAGAGGTTTGTTTCATTCAGATCTGGGGTACCTCTCTGGGATTGGTCATACTTCTGAAACTAATGCTAATTTACAGAATGGGTCTGCACTGTCAACCAAATACAGCATTTTCTCACTGTGTGGTTGATTATGTATTTTTGAGCGCTGTTGGTGAAGTATGTAGTCTCAAAGTTTATTTTGAATGACCTGCTTTAAAGCTTCAGCAGTGCAGATGTTACTACAGAAAAATATTTGTATCGTTCCCTAGCGTGCTCTCCATACAGGGACAAAGTGGTTATAAGTTCTTGTAGCTACATTTTTATTTAGAGCGGGCTGCGGTAAATTGTGTTTTGCTGTTGTTCTGTCTGTTAAGCATAATGCAAACCTCATTATTAAACTCAACTAAAGGTTTGGCTTAGCAGAACGGTTCTAGCGCTCATGTCTCCTGCAAAGGGAAACCTCAGAGCAGTTATCCTTGTGCTTATGTGAATACTATTTAGACCAACTGTACGTATTGTTTTGCTGTTCTTGCAATAGGTATAGCGTATTTTACTACGGTCTTCACGTTATTTCCCCATTCTGTGCGTTTCGTTTGGCTGACGACCGATTCAGTGGATTCAGGAGAGCTCAAAATGCGAGAGAAAGCTCCAAACCCAACCACGTGCGGCAGCACACCGTACCAAAGCAGCGTGCTCGGCCGGCTTCGGCAGCCCCAGCCACGGGGTCGTTTGGGTGCCGGCAGCAGCGCGGCGGTGCCAGACGCCCGGCTCCCAAGGCTACCAAAACAGCGAAGGCAGGAGCCCGGCGCGTGCCGCAGCAGCGCGCTGCAAGGTTATG
>JANHGO010000075.1:40346195-40369784 GCA_024606505.1 Aquila spilogaster | reverse complement strand
GGGGGGGTTGGCCGGGGCCGGGCCAGGCAGCTCCGCCCCGCTCCGCCCCGCTCCGCGCCCCGCTGCCCGCGGATTGGGGCTGCCGGGCTGCCTGGTGCGAGGCGGGGCTTCGGTCGTGTGCTTATTTATTTATTTGTTTCCCTCCTCTTTTTTGTGTGGGTTTTTTTTTTTTTTTTTTCCCCGCGACACCTCCCGGCTTAAACCTCGGCCTCTCTGTAAATAGCAACCGCGGCACGCGTAGGATGGGCCGGGGCCGGCGCCCCGCTACGGTCTCAAAGCGAGCAGCATCCGCGGGGGCGGCAGGTCCCCGCCGGCCGCGGCCGCTCCGCCCGCCGGCCCCGGGAGCAGTAAGCCCATCCGTGGCGATGACCTTCGGGAGGGAGCCGCGCTCGCCCCCTCCTTCTCTTGCAGAAAGTCAAACAAGTCCATGAGGAAATTGAGAACTTAAAAAAAAAAAAAACCAAAAAAAAAAAAAACCAACAACAAACAACGAACCAACCAAAAAAAAAAAAAAAAGCCAAACCCAGAGAGAGCGCGCAACAACGAAAACCCTGCCTCCGTGTCTGGATGATCTCAGGGCTGAGCAGCATCACCTAAAGGAAAACTTTGGGGAGCCGACGGGCTTTTCCGCTGGGATGCGGGCACTGGCGTTGTGAGGCGCAGCCCAGGAGCGGGCAGGCGGGTCTCCGCCCCAAGGAGCCGGGGGGGGGGCACGGCGCGGAGCCCCGCAGCCCCTGCCCTGCGCGCCGGACCCTGCCGGCTTTGGGGGGGGGGTGTCGGGGTAGGGGACTGCTTGCCTGCCTCCGGCAGCTGAGGAGCGAGGTTTTAACCAGAACTGGTTCCTATGTATTGAGAGGAGAGGGTTTTTCTTTCACAGCATCCTCTGTTTTGAAGAAAGGAGGGAGGAAAGGGGAGGGTTAAAGCTAAAGAAGTAAGTCATTTCTCCGAAGGAAATGCCTTTTGCGCTTTCCAGATGACCTTTGCTGAAAATGCAGCCTCTCCAGCTGACCGATTTTTATTTTGACTACAAAGTGTGTGAAACTGAGCCCTAACTTCTCCACAAGCCCTAGGATGTGCGCTTCTGGGATTAGCAATATGGGGCATCTGTTGTCACCTCTCCTCTTGAGCCTGGCAGCAGTTTTTTCCAAAGGTAAGTCTCAACCTCTTCTGTCCGTTTCACTGCATCTTGTTTATTTTGCATACACAGCCTCTGTCCCTTCTCTTTGTAATCCCTTGAATGTCGATCCCCACAATTCATGACTGAAAGACTTGGGGGGAGTCATGTGCTAGTCAAAAACAAAGATATCGTGATGGGAAATCCCAAGTGGCAGGATTTTTCCTTGGTCCACTGTGACAAACAGTCTATCCATTTACTGAGGCATTTGTTACCTGCCTATTGTACTTTTGATCATGTAGTAGATGCTGGTGATGAGCTTAGCTGGTAACTCAGCTTTGGACTGCAAAGGGTTTGTTATCTGGAAATTTGAAATCTTTAGAGGTATAAGCTATTGGAGTTAGCTGCCCCACCATTATCTTCTATGTAATTTTTCAAATGAAAAAGCCTGTATCTCAGACTGGCTGGCAATGTTTTACTGGACCAGAGAAATATGTGCTTGCTGAAATGTTTAGAAGCTTTGATGAGAGCCTGAACTAGCTGTCTGATATTCTGCACGCTGAATAGAGTTTGAATGTCCTAACAGCATGACTTCAGATCACTCAGTGATATCTTCTTGTTGCCCTCGAGTGTGTTTACAGTAAGAATCAGAAAACCAGCATGTAGACAATGCAGACATTTTTGTGTGCATATAGGTCCTCCTTTTTGAACCGAAAGTTTTCATCAATGGCCTCAGCCAAAAGGTGGATGCATTTTTGCAATACTTAATTTAGATGATTCTGAGCATTCCTGTGGAATATAGGAGAAATACACATTTCTACTGAGAAGACATTGTGCATCAACAGCTGTACTTCGGCAGGAAAACAAAATTAAAGTTCACACGTGGTTAGTCTTCAGAGAGGAATAAGAGCATATGCATTTAATCTATGATTCTGAAACCATACTGATAAAGAGTTCTGCTTATAAACATCGCTATTTTAAAAAAGGTATTAGTTATTCTTAACATCTCTTTATGCTTCCAGATATCAGCACTTTTCCTTACGTGAGTTATTTTTACTAATTACGTTGTATCCAGAACTGAACTTACCGACAGAAGGCAAAATACACAAATATGTATTTCTGTGGTGGTTCCCTGTACCAAATTCACTTTTCCTTTTTTCCTTAGAACAGCTTAGGAAAGAAAGGAACAAAATTATAAGTCTCCTCAAATGTTACCCAAATGCAGTGCCTACATAAGTACAGTTTTAAAGTTGTGATTGAAAATGCATTAGCAGCAGGGATTGGAAGTCTGAGTCTTTTCAAAAGATTGCTTCATTCACACTGCACACCAGTAGCTTTTGATTTCCCAGCTAGGTTGTAAATTATGTATTTTATTATAAGCAACATCAGTACTTTGGGTAGCCTAACAATGCAGTAAGAATATTAACTTCTTCATCTCCTATTTTTTGGTGTTTCACTTTGTAGCCTTAACACTGCATTAACATAGTGTTTGACTGAGATTGCAGCTTATTCCAAGATTGGAGTATAAGTGGCATTTCAGTCCTACAGAGTACAGTGTTTGTTTTATTGCCAGCTCAGCAATTATAACATTCATATATTATTGTATTCTTAAATGTTACTTACATCTCCTTTGAAAGATAAACTTAGGCAGAAAAATTAGACTTGGAAAGGAGGTCTCTTAGGTGGAAAAAAATCACTATAAAAACTGATGAGTGAGATTTTTCTATGTATTGTGATTGTGAAGTCTCATTAAATCTGATATGTCTTGAAACCAGATACTCGAGATCCCATTAGAATTACTGGTATTGTCTGTGCTATTTATTTTGCACTTCCAATATCCAATATACTACTGCGTGATTGCTGGGACTCTTTGCTGTTTAGTAATACAGGTATCTACCTTTAATGTAATTGTCTATTTCCATACTTGGTTACAGACTCCATCTGTACTACTATGCCTTAGTACACTCTGAAAAGACCAGAGTGTTCCAGAGATTTACAGTATAAAAAAACTTGACAGTGTAAAAGGTTGATTTCCCCCCCCTCCCCGCCCCACACCCTGTAAGAAGATGAAAACCAAAAAAATAATCAGACTTGATTTCTACTACAGGGTATGTTTGTTTGATGCCTTTCTGTTGCTAATGGAAAAACTCTCCCATTTATGACATGATGACAAAGTTTTCCTAAAGAGATAAAAAATCTTTTAACATGCAACAGCAATCAGCTGTCTATTGTGTATAGGTCTGTTGCTGATTACTCAGAACCATGGCAACGCACCTTTTTACTGTATAGTTTCCAAATCTTTCAGGTAATAATGTTGAAGACTTGAGAATACTATTGCGGTTTTGCTTTGCTTTTATCTGGTAAATGCAGAAAATAGCTCCAGCCTGAGAATGAAATGCTGTTTTCAATAATGAGCTTCATGTTCTTATTGGAACCATTCGTCACTGATGATATAATCCACGTATTTTAATATACTGTCAGTGTAATTATATATATGTGTGTGCATGTGTACATATCTATATAGACAACGGACAGAGATTATAAGGCTATGTAAGTGTGGTTATGGGGGTAGTTGCATTTCACAGCTTTGTCTTCAACTAGGAGTTTTCTGGAGTCAGTCCTGGGGAGCCAATGCTTAGCCTCAGTCAGTTGGGCATTTTGCTATTTGGTATCAACTACGGAAAAAAAATTCTTCAGAAATCTTCAATTAAAAAATAACCATGTCCAGCTGATGTTAATGAAAATACAGGCTAATACAACAGGCACAATTAATGTGGGCATTGTGCCATTGTTTAAGGGGAAAGCCTCTCATTAGCTTCATTGGAGTAGAATAAAAACTTTAATATTTTCCTCAAACACCAGGTTCCATGCTTGGCTGAAGTCTATAATGAACTGAGCATCTCCTGTAAGACACTAAACAATTTTAGGATGTATATTGTGAGTCTTAAGATTGAGGAGCCTTTTACGTTATGAATGTTTGTTGTCAGATAAAAAACCTGATTTAATTAATTTCAAATTTCAGGTCTAAGTTGACGGTAACAAAATGAGTGAATATCTTAGTGACTTTTTCTGCCTGTGTTCTGCTGAGCATTCTGTGTTCTTCTCTGTCATCCTAGGCTGAAATCTTCCCACAAGTCACTTTCTAATGAGATCTCAGGCCACATAGCTGCTGTTTTGATTTTCTTTTTCTCTCAGTTTTTATAAATGTGGAGGCTTGGCAACTGTATTAGGCAGGATTACCTTGTATACCCCTAAGAGTGTTCCCCATTGGCTAGAGCTGTGGATAGCACATTTGCAGTGATGCCAATCTTCTATTAGAGGAAAGTGTGTGGGGGGAAATCTCCCAGAAACCAAACCCCCAAACATTTAGCTTTGGTTACAATATAGGAGAGAAGTATCTGGATATTTGGATTTAAATTGTCTCTGTTTCCTTTGGAATTATCCATGTTACAGTATTCTTTGAACCGTCTTGATTCCTATTGAATCTTATACTGTAGATTTTTTTTGTGTCATTACAGACAAACTCTATCTTTGGCTTTCTCTGCGCAATTTTACTGATTCCATGATGATACTTAGTATCAGAATATGTCATTCTGTCCACACTGTTGAAATACTTCACTGGTGATTTCGGTGGATTATATCTTTGTTTCTTGTAGTGGTATGGGAAGCCTCTTTCCTTCACTTTAATCTCACTTGTGCATCCACTGGCTTCAGTGGGGGTAGTGGTGTACAAAGAACTAACAGATGAGCTTGTTAGTTATGGTCCATCTTCCAGAAGGCTGTGGGCCATTTCTGAAGATCTTTATGTGCAGATCTTCTACTGACATTGAAGTGTGCTGTGGACTTAATGTAAGTAGAAACATGGAAAATGAAAAGCTGAGGAGTGCAACCACCTGTGTTTCAGCACTACTTACTTTGGAGTTCATTACTCTGGAATGCTGGTAGTATATTAGTAATGGAAAATAGTGCTGTATATGGAATCAAAATTGAAGATTATTTTATTTGATTTACAATACATATTTTTTCCCCCCTCCTTCTTGGTGGTGACTAGACAGGAGTTCAGGGTTGAGTTTCTGTTCATGTTAATAGATTTTTATTGTGATGGTGAGGGACACATTGTTTTTCTCAAAGTAACAGCCCTGACAGTACTTGTGGACAGACTCATCATAGGCACCTGTTGCTCTAGCTGTGCAATTGATATGTATAGAAAATTTACTGCATGCTGATTTCAGATGACCACTGCTTAGATGAGCATAAATGACAGGTGTGGTCAGTAAGAATTTTTCTTGTAAGCTTTGCCTATATGCAGAAACCCCAAAAGTTTTCTTAAAAAGCCAAAAGATAAAGGAAATCTTTCTAGCTTAAGTTTCAAGCTGTTCCCATAAAACCAGTTTTTGTACTTTCTCCCAGCTGCATTGAACTTACAGTCGTTTGAGACATTATACAAGGGAGGGGGAAACTAAGTTCCACTTTTTTGATCTTACTCTGTTTCTTGCCACAGTGTACTTCTGGGAGAAGACCCATTCTGATTTCTTTTCTTTCAGTCAAAATAATAAATTCAGGCTAAACTAAAAAATTCTACAGCTAGACCCATGTTTTATTTGTCAGCTGCAATACTGGCTTAATGTGATTTGGTTTCTAATATTTCCCTGTAATGTTCTCATTTTTTACTTCTGTCTTTTCTTTTATTATTTCCATAGGACTGGCGGGCTCTGTGACACCAACCAATGTTTTAGATATTAATAAAAGCAGCTTTATTCAATAAAGATCAGTTTTATTTAATAAAAGAGAGAATCAAAAGATAATCTGATTTTTCATGCTGCATTCACATTAAATCAACCTCCTGAAGTTTTTGTGGATGCCAAGTCTAGTGGCAGTCTATCACAGGTCCTAGGATACATAAACATGACTCCAGACAGATTGATTGCAGAGAAGCTGAAGAGGTAGCTGAGATTCATCGCAGGTTTGGTTTACAAAGTGTTACATTAAATTACTTGATTTTTACCAGTCTTTGTAATATTGCCTGCTGCATTATTAATGGCAGTTCAAAATGAAGTGGATTTAAAATAGTTCAGAGACATTTAGATAACACTAATTATTATGAGCAGATTTAAAGTACATATTTGAGGATGTTAGGCTACTTCACCCTCCTCCATAGGGGGGAAAATTTACTGTAGAATGAGGATTGGCTTCTTCGTGTCCTTGATTTCTTCTTTTATTGAATAGATTTAATTGCAGTGTAAGGTGTTAGTCTGATGGCCCCACAGAGCTAATGGATTGAAAGTCTTCATCCTCCAAAGAGGTACAGCCTATGCAGTATCTATGCAAGCTTCCACTTTCTACTTTAGTAGTGTGACTTAAACTTGACCTAGAGGATGATATAACTTCCAGCTCTGTGATATAAGATATTATATCCATCTATTGATCCACAGTGGGCGTGATCCAGAGCCCATTACAGTCAGTATATGGGGTTTCATTGCCTTTGGTAGGCTTTAATTCAGAGCATAGACAGAGTTTTCTGGAGTGGTATTTTTCAGCCTGTGGCCCACACACCAGTGGTGATTCATAGAACATCTGAGCAGTGTTGTGAAACCAGTGCCAGAAACCTTATGCATGCAAGCTAGAAAAAAACAAAGGGAGGAAATAGAAGTAACAAGGATGCTTTCAGAGTGCATCCCAATTTGTGTTTGGTTGTAAACAAAGACCTTTGTGACAATACTGTGTTTGGTCTGGATTTCTTTCAAAAAGTTATATGGCTCTTGCCCTTAAAAGGGTTGAGAAAAACTACTGTAGTGAGACTAACTGTAGTAATTTAAAGTATTTCTCTGAACTGTTTGGTATTGCCTCAGTACTTCAGACACAATCACTGATGGTGTGAGTGTTTCTAATCCACTGCAGCGTAGGTTCACTTAAATCAACATTGAATAGTGGTTCAGTGAAGCGACGTAGGAGTAGTCTGCCAGTCACTTAACGGCATCTGCACTGTAGGGTCAATTAACTTCCTAAAAGGCTTCCGCTGTACTCACAAAGGATGTTTGTTTGTTCTTAACCCCTCAGTCTTGGTTTTTTTAATTAAGGTTTCCAGAAAGGTTTCTGGAGGGAGTTTTCTGTGTTGCAGACGATTGTCTCCCTGAAAGTTGCTCAGCCAAACGCACACATTTTTGTTTCTTGTACAGACCATGTAGAAATGGTTGGTAGTGGATGCATCTACACTGATGCCATATTTTCCCAAATTTACAAAATAGAAGGCCTCTTCCCTCCTCCTCCTATATTCACTTCACCTTCTCACAGGCCCATCTAGCTCTGTTTTTAAAGTTACTTTGAATTGATTTGGTTTGTTTATTTATTTGGGTTTTTATTTGCAAATAAAGACTTTTGTCACAATGCTGTGTAAGATGGTTTGGATAGGAGGGTGTTCCAGAAATTTGCTATGGTAATGTTTAGTAACCATTTTCCAGCCTTAATGTATTCAATACCATTTTATGCTCATTTGCTTTTCTGCTAATGGTGTCTTTTAATAGCTCTTCTTCTCCTTGGTGGAATGCATTGGGCCTCATTAGTTTGCAGTCATGCAGCTAGAGCAAGCAAAATAAAACCACATGTAAAAATGACCATGTAGACTATTAACACATGAGAAGGGGGAAGGATATTGAATAACATAGATCCCATAAAAAGAGCAAAATAAATGAGTTAGCTACTTATGTAGAAAAAAGTAGCAGGGGTAATAATAATGAGTGCACCAAGCAGAAATGTGGGAAGATGTCAATGCACTCTTTATTCTTGGTGTGTGCAACTTTACAAGACAGACTAAGAAGCAACAGAAGAAGTGTCCTCTCTAGCTGAACCAGGATTCTCTACAGCATGCCTTTTGATCTATCTGCTTTCAAGGTAGGCAGACTGTTGAGCAGGCGGTCTGCAGACCTCTTGCGGAGGAACAAGGCAGATGTCCAGCTATTCACAAAGATGAGGCTGCATGTCTTGCATGCTAAAAAATCCTCTGAGTCAGTTGGAGAGTTTAGTCTCATCTAATGCTAAACGATCTCAGAACCTTGGATTTTGTTGGCCCTCAACATCACTTCCTTGCTTTTTATTTATATTTTTAAAAGTGTACTTTTTATGTCTTCAGTATACATTGTGTAAAGTCATTGTACAAGAGGAGGAATTCAAAGCTGTCAGAGATAACTAGCCAATAGTGTCTCTGAATATTAATCCAATCCATAATATAAGAAAGGAAATAATACCACTTAGCCTTCAATCCACTCATTTATCAAAGATCCTAGATTAGCACATAATCATATCCTCCATTTTCCACTGAGCCATGGTGACTCATTCATTTGTCGTCAAGAAAAGGAAACAGTGGTGTTTTGCATGTGCCTGCAGTTGAAATATCTGTATTTATCTTTCAGAGTTTTGTATCTCTGTCTTAATGTAATCAGTCTTGCTTGGTTAATATTAATTTGTAGTACACATTGGGCAGTTACTTTTCTTGTCTATGCATGGCAAATTCATGCATTTAACTTCCTACCTTGCTCTTAGCAATATGGGGTGTATTGTCAGGTTTTCCTGGAATGAAGGAGGTCTTGCTGTTGTTTCAGTGGATTGTGTTTTGAACTACTGTTGAAGGAACTATTCAGTTCTGATAAAGCTTCCCAGTTTAATAAATGTGTAAAACCACCATGTACCAGGAGTTACCCTCCTGTCATCTTTAGCACGTTTTCAGAAATAAAAATAGGATCTAGTTTGCTGAGGTGCACAAGCCTGTAGCTCTTGAGCTGAAGAAGGACAACTTGATGTGGTCAACAATATGGGACTTGGGGCAGAATTGAACAATCCTGATTCTGCACAGTGGAGGAAAGAGATGTATATACACTCTGTAAGTTTATTACCACACTTTGTTACTCTGTAAGCAGCATATGAGGAATACTTTTAGAGTTTTCGCTAATCTGTCCCATTTACGCTAATATTCACTGTGTCTGTTCTGTTTAGGATCTATTTAACTCAGATCATAGGATCTATTTAACTGAGTTAGGTGCTTATGTTAGGTGTTAAGCTCACCTACAGAGTTAGGCTCATAAGAAAACACTAGAAAAACTTGGCCTACCTTCTGTAGAAGAGAATGGAGAAGGAACATATGCAAAAGGAGTGTCTCATAATCTACTAGTGTGCTAGTGCTCATCCGATATATGACTAATTGAAGTTTGTCATCTTGTAGACTGTAGTGGCAAGGCCGCTATTTCCAGATGTCTCTAATGAATTTCTTTGTACCTGTTCTTAGAAATCCTGCTAGAATGCCAACTGCTTAGCAATCCTGTAAATCAGGGTGTGAAAAGATGGTGATCCAAAATTTAGTGGACACTTTTCAGATCTTATTTTAGTCTTTCTGAGTTGTGATATCCCTCTTAATGACAAAGAGTAGTTACACCTTCAGTGAATAACAATAAAAGCAATGTATTGCTTTTTAAAGCTTGATATGATGCTCTCCATAGATCTTCCCTTGTTTACTCAGGGTTTATCAGTTAAGGTTCTCATATTCCATATCCATTTCCGTATTATTGGGCAAACAGTTCTAAGGCTATCATGACTTTAGCTGTGCTCTGCTCTCTCCTTTGTGGTTGACTGTGTCCCCTGCAGCAGTTGTCTGATAAGAGATGATTTCTTGCATACTGAACACTTGTGCACAGTAGGATTCTGTTATATACTTCTGACTCTTTGACACCATCTGCCCAGTAAAGTGGTTTTAATGGGTTTCCACTGAGCCAGCCTGTACTACAGCCCTGACAGCACGCTCTGTATTTTTAAAAATAAACAAAATCTCTTCAGAAAAGCTGTCCATGAACATTGGCTTCTCCAACAGAATTGAGGATTACATGCTGTTTGATATTTTGTGGAGGCAGAAATATTTCTATTTGATAGACTTTAAAATAGGAAAATGACTGATGGCTTGGGATGGTCTTCTAATAGGACTAGTTTATTTTTTTAAATGTCCTTATAAAGCATTATTTCCTGTCCCATTTTTCAGTTGGGTATTATTATCCTTTTACAGAAATGCAATCATTTTACCTTGTTGGAGTTCTCTTCTTTATGAAAGCTGGGGAATGTAGTGGTTCGTGATGGTGATTTAGGAGTCAGAGTACCCATAGGCTTTCTGTAACCTTTGGAAAATCAGTTCAGTTCTCTGCTTTCCATTTTAAGCTGTCTTGTCTACTCAGAATACAAGTTGTTCAGAGCAGGACCTGTTTTACTTGCTGTTTATATAGCATCTGCACCTCTTCTCAGATGAGAATGTACATTTTACCACATTAAAATAATTAATTACTAGTGGCTGAGTTAGAAACTGGAACGTGGCATTCTGATTGTCCTGTTTGCTGGACGACACGAACAACTCAGAGGCCTGTAAGAATAGAAAAGAAAAGTAGGGTAAGGGAAAAAAATAAAGATATAATGAAAGCATCTCTGTGATTAAAAAGTTCTAAGAGCTTAAGTAGATTCCCATCCTATGACGTTACAATTAATAAGCTATCTAAACCTTTCAAACAGCAACATGATAAAGGGAACATAAAAAGCTTCTTATAAAAAGATGTCATAAAGATGTTTTTATATTTCTTTCTGTTATAATCCATGTTAATAAACTATTGAAGAAACCCACCAGATTTTGAATATCTGTATTAATAATGCGACAAACCACTTAGAATAAAAAAAATGGGTTTTTTGGCAGATGGTACAGATCTTAGAAATACTTCATTCCTTCTCTACCTCTTCAAGTCTTTGGGGTTTATTTTAAGTTCCTTCATGTTAGTAAGTTGCAAACGTAGTGGGTAGCGGTTGTGATGATAGACTGGTGAAAGAAACTGTTGGCTAGTCTCTCCTGTTATGATAGGACATGAAAATTGAAACAGTCAAAATGAATGGATTCTTCTGAACTTCCAAGCTGACTTTATAAGAACACACAAAGAGTCAGACACAATCCTATTCTTTAGTCTTTAAGTTCTTTTTTCTAAATTACATGGAGTTTGACCTCCAGCTGAGGTGAAGGTTTCCACCTGAAGCATGGGTTTCTTTTGCCTTCTCTGTGCCCTATACAGTACTAGTCCTCGTTTGTAGATCTGTGTAGGGAGCCAGTACAAGGTATTTGAACCTCTATTTCTAGCTGCCCATTTACTCGAGAATAACTGTTGCTGAGGTCCCCAAGAAAAACAATCTTCCATGCTGCTGTGGCATTTTGAGTGAATAGACCATGGGGCTAAGGCAGCTTTTCAGTATATTCTGAGATGTGCAATGCCTTCATATAAAAGAACCATTCACAACAGTCATTAGCTTTGGAACCTTTTGTGCAATAAAGACATTTAGCATCTTTAACCTGTGGAATATGCACATGGTGGTACCATTTGTGAGAAAATTGGCAAGATCTCTTCTTTGCAACTTAAGAAACATATGGTTCCATCATCATTTAATAAGTGGTCAACAGCAGAGCTGTGCGTGTAAAGTTTTCAGATTATGTGAATCTTTGCTCTTTGCAGGTTTTCTTACATTTTCTGGCTAGTTTGGTTGAAAGCTTGTGGACCATCTTAGCAATACTGCATCCAAGTGCAGGTTCCCTTTATGTTCTCATGTTTGCATCCTTGTAGATTTTTTTGGACATGCTGTCTTTCGAAATCACCCAGCTTCTTGAGGTCCAGAATTCAGACTGAATTTAATGGATCCAGTTTCAGGTTAGAAAAAATATAAAGCAAATATCACTATGAATTCCCTTGAGAATTAAAATGTTATTTCCCTAATGCTATCCAGCAGGTTGATATTTTCAGTGGTATCTCAGTGCTCTTTTCTCTTTGCTATTGTTAATGCTTCATTTGTGTAATGGATGAAATGCTAACTAAGGTAAATACCTAAGATCTGTCTGTGATCCTTACACAGTTTGCTGCTGCTGTTACCTTTTTTTTCCCTTTGTCCTGTCATAACTTTGGATATTTTTCCCTGCTGTTTCTGCTGCAGTAATTTAAAATACATATATCAGCATCAGCTGTTGTGTCTCTTCTTGCCATTTTATTTAGACTCTTTATCTGAGTAGCAGTAGATCAGAGTAATTGGTACAATAACCACTGTTGAAGCATTTATTTGTTTTCTTTCTATTTCAATACAGTCATGTGCTCCTTTCATCCTTTCGTCTATTCCTATCAGAATTACGCATGTGGTTTGGATCAGACCCTGAAAAAAGAGAAATGCTTGTAAGTGGAGAATACTATATATAGCAAACCTTTGTTATGATATTTATATTCTTGATGTTTAGAATGTCTTCGTACTCATTACAGGTTCTCATCAAATCATCAAATTGCATCAATAATAATAAAAAGGATGGTTCATGAAAAGATTCTTTTCAACTGTTCTCTTTTCAGCAGCATCAGAAAAGAACGATGAATTTGGCAGCATATTTGCAGTGCTAACAAATCTGGGCTTTGGCAGTCTAAATCAGGAACAGTGAATACAAAACTGAAGATCCCTCACAGAGACGTCCTGATAGTAACTGCCTTTAGGTGCAGGGGACAGCATTCACAGACCTCGGATGATTTTAGCTGTTGCAGTAGGTCATAGCATAATCTCTCAGCTAATTAGTTCTGTTAAACTTTAAGTCTTTATGGCCTACAACTTCTACCTGGAAGGTTGTTGGGAGACACTGAAGATCAAGGGATGAAGAAAAATCCCCCTAAAATGCAAAGAGAGCATTGCAGGATGTTATGTGGTGTAACAGGAATTTTCTAGTGTTTCAGTTCATACTGTGAAGTGCTAAAGTCCACCATTTTTTTCCTAATAAGTACATTCTCATCTGTGTTTTCAACCTGAGAATAGTAGCCATCCTAGTCTTCATATCTGTGGTAACACTACCATTCCCTCAGCTTCTTGCGTATGGTCTTTGACTTGTTGCAGATGTTTGCTGCCAGTTTGATCAATTTGTCAGAGAAAGTACACATTCTCACACTTGTTTTATCTTCTTCTGACCGACAGGCACTATCAAAATCTCATCTGGAGCCTATGGAATTATTGTAGCAGTTTCAGTTATATTTTATGCTTCTTTGACATCTATCTTAGGAATAGCTGATCTATTGTGTTCGTCCTGGTCTAAATCTGACTGGTCCTTTGCAAATGCTGCTTTCTGGTACCTCTTCATTTTCTTCTCCAATGACTGAATAAATGTTTCTCTCAGACACTCAGTAAGTGAATTCCTCCATAGTTCTTGCACTTTCTCTTGCCTCCTCAATTACAGGTCAGTGCCGTTACTGTTTTCCTTCCAGCTGCAAGTCCAGGTCTTGTTTTTAGCACTGAGATGAACAGAAGGAATCATGGAGGAAAACAGACCATATAATCTTAGATTTTGAGATGACATTGAACTTGTAGTACTGACCTGTAGGAGTTATCAGAAAATAATTGGAAACCTAGGCTGGTAGCCCAGAAAATTAAGATTGAGGGCAAGCAAGAAGAAATTTATGAAAGTTGGAAGACAAGAAGAAGAAATAAAAATCAAACTCTGTATTCTGTTCTGTGCTACTACTCTGTAGAGTAAGAACTGATAGTGAAGAATGGGATTGTAAAGACCGCATAATAAAGAAATTCAGGATATCTGCTTCCTGTGCTCTGTGGCCTGCTTCAGACTACTGTATGTGCACAGACAATGCCCATCAGCAGAATGGTCCCAGGAGGCCTGATGTCCTCAGACTCCCTCACGCATGCCTATACCATAGCCCACAGACAAGTTACACATGTATTTGACCTCAACCTATAAAACGGGTATCCTACCAAACCGCAAAATTGCCCTCACATTAGTTGAAGCAGTTTGAACTAAGAGGACACAACCCCTTCTACACAAAATGGCCAGGGGTCAGAGCTGTTTTTTCTGAAGTGGTTCCCAAAATCACTGTAACTGCTTCTTGCGAATATATTCTGGCTAAAGAACTTAGCTGATACGGGGGAATGGGGAATCAGGCGTCTACCATGCAGTCTAATACTGAAAAACTGGAAAAGAAGTTTGCTCTGTTCAGCCAAACAAGTGAAATGCTCTGGAATTTTTAAATCAGCAGAACATCCTTGGTGAGGGACAACTGAAATTTTAACTTTAGTTTCAGACTAAACCAAATATTGAACTACCATAATTTTTCATGGAATAAATAAATCGTAATTTTGCCTATGATAAATTCAAGTCACAAACAGCCAAGATAGATTTTTGCTTTTTTTCATAATAATCTCATGTGAAATGTTTCGTACTTTATTTCACCCACCTGAAGGGAAAACTAAAATAATTGATGCTCAGTTACTTCTTTATATTCAGTGGTTGAAAATAACTCCTTTTGTTTTTACAGTAAAATATTTTCTCATTCATGTGAGCTTCTTAATTCTCACCTCTTTTTCCAGTAGTAAAGGGTTTTTCTCAGCGTTCTTTCCTTTGCATAATGGAAACTCTCACACTTTGCAAATGCCCTCTGTGTCCTTCCTTGACACACTGGCAAAAGGTGATATTAAAAAGTTTTTTGTTTCCTTCTCAATTGCAGTAGATTGCACAGCTTTCACAATAGAACTTGCCTTCTGCCCTGGACAAGTAGTCATCAAATGTGCTGGTAACAGAAAGGATGCATTCTGTAGTACTATAGATACCATGCAACTTAAGAGAAAGAAATAATGAAATGACATAGTATTTTATATTGCAATGAAAAATCTGCTAACTGCTGTGAAAACACAGCAAGGAACAATACTTCTTTTGGAGTCAAGGTCTAGCTTTACAGGAGAAATGTGCAGAACTTTTATAATTTGGCTGTAGAAAATGGTTATGACAGACCTTTCCTGGAAATTAAAAAAAAGGTATTTTACAGGTATAGTGCTAGCACAGTAGTTGAACAGTGGTGCTTTCCTGTATTTTGGGTGTTGAATTTTGTTCACTTAAATCTAGACTGTAAGCTGTAAGCAGTCAGAAGAAAATTTGTAAGCATTCTTTACTAGGCTGAATCTGATCTGAAAATGAGCATGGATGGTATGGCTCCTTGGTAGGTTAAGCCAGCCTCAGTTGGGGCTGCTTCAGTCTCTCTTTCTTGTGTGGCATTGACATTTATGCAGTTGAGTAATGAACCATGCAGAGAGCTGACTAATTTTTTTAGCTGAAAACTAATTTTTTTTCCTCATTTATGTAGGTTAGGGTTTTTTTTGCAGACACCAGCTCCAACAATGCTGCAGTTGCGTATTGAGGTGGTTCAGTTCCCTCATCTGATGGAAAACTAACCCACCAAAAAGAAAAGCTTTCCAACAGATGTGGGGCTGTGAATAATCTCACCCTGAGGCCACATGCTCACCAGATCTGAGATGAAAAAGGGCTGGGTGTGTGCCTCAGTAGCCTGCAATTATACTTTCTTTTTGCAATATCAAACTGTACCTCCAGTAATCTGTTCCCAGGCCTTTTCATTCTCATTCCCTTGTCGAAAAAATCATGAGTATGGAAATCAGATGTTGTTCAAGCTTATGGAGTGGCATGGAAAAAAGTTTGAGTGATCACTTGATATATTTATAATGGCCATTTTCAGATGATAAGCCTTACCAAAGTAACATCCCATTCCATCTACATAACAGTGACACTTTTAAAATAAAAGTCTAATAGTAATATTTAATGATGACCAAGGTAAAGCTGTGCAAATCAAACAGATATATGATCATTTTATGTAACACATACTATCAGTCCCAGTTCTCCCTCAGTCAATTCCTTTTCACGGCTTGGTTGAAATATTTGAAGGGGAGGGAAAGCCTCCCACTGTTGTTAATAATGTGGTGATCACTTACTTTCGGATTCAGCTGTGATACTCCAACTTGAGAGTGGATGCTACTTACCTGTACGCTGAGTATTTTGATGAGTGAGTGGAAAGATTTTGGAAAAGTCTTTATAGTCTTAATCCAGCCAAACTAATTCTGAGTAGCTGAATTCTGTAGCAGTGATGATAGAGGCTGCAGTATGGTAAATGTAAGACACAGGAGTTTCCAGGAAGAAATTTGAATTTTATTTCCTTGCCCCAGTCGCATAGCTATGGTCATTTTCAGCCATCACCAATGGCCGCTGTTGCAACCGTTTCCAAAAAGCTGAGCATCCCCCTTTCATAATCATGGATCTGGGCCAGCCTAGCATTTTCTCTTTGGCTTTCAGTTCTGTACTAAGCATTACAGACTACTATTGTATGAGATCTCTCACATCTGCCTATCACCCAGGCAGTTCCCAGTTCTTAATCACTTGGTTTTTTTCCTTCATTATGAACTAGTGCTGTGACTAAATTGGTAAGTCTTAATGGCTCATCATATCTCGAGTAGGCTTCCTGTTTCCGACCCCCGTTTTCTCTTCCACTGCCAGAATGTACATACTAGCAGACAAATGCCATCTGGGAATTGTAAATCTGTCACAAGTATCACTGCTATTAGTTTGTGTGTATCAAGATGCAAGGACTCTTACAAATGCTCACTGATGTGCATCAGAGTTACAATTTTTAAAAAATTATGTCCATCTTGATTCTTAAGGCATTCACCTTTTAGGTCAAAGTCTGTAAGCTCGCAGGAGTGTTTTGTTTTATTACAGTGGAATGGTTAGACCAGCATGGGGGCAAATGGCTGTTTGAGTCATGGATCAATTCCTAATTATACCTGTGTGCTTCCCTAATGGAATTCAAATAAATGATTTTGCTGTGTGAAAGAAGTGGTATTATATTTATTTCTAAATTCTTTTTAAGATGTCAGCATGTAGCCCTGAGGATGTGAAAGGAAGGTAGAGCTTGTCAGCCTCCCTGGCTGCTCTGAATTAGCCTGAACCTATTGGAAATGAAAGGTTCAGAGAGCACAGATGGAATAGATTGAAGCTTTGAGTGAATTGAAAGGGCAAGTTTACTGGCTAATCATGATCTCTATGGGCAGAAAGATAGCTAATAGATTGAAATTGTCAGACATTGTGAAGTCCTCAAAAGAACTGCTTAAGGCTTTTTGCTTTCCAAGTCTGGTTTATGGTAGCTGCCTTCTTTTTAATTAAAATCTATTTTGTTTTCACATAATTAAAATAAAACATGGAAGCATATAATATTTAGTGAATATGTGAGGCATGAACTGTTCTTATCTTGGTTGATTTTTTTTTCTTTTAAGATAACAAAATTACACGAAGACATCTGTTTAGAGATTACATTTCTTCACTCTGTAGATGAAGGCTAGATTTTTAGAAGTATTTAGTTTTAAATTTAAGCACCAAAATGAGTGGAGAGATTTTCAGTCAGTCTCAACATTGACGTGTGCTTTGTTCAAAGTCCATCCAGAAATGTTACAGAGGGAAGCGGTGAATGCTGAATGCTTGTGAACCCTCCTACACTAATTGAGGGAGCAGAGCACTAGAAAATCCAGGCCTCGACTCTTTTGAGAACTTTAGTACAGCTCCCAGCTCAGTGGATAGAATCTTGACTGGAGCTTAAAGATGCTGATGTGGTATTACGAGCTACTAATATTACAACAGAAGTTAATGAAGAGGTCTTTAAAATGTTGGCTTTAATTTGCTTCATTTAGAGAAGGGAGTGATCTCATACTTAACAGACAATTCTATTTAAGCAGTTCTTTGAATTAAAGCAAAGAAAGAAGTGCAGCCTCTGTTTCGTTATTTTATTCTGTAATTTTCTCTTCAGACTGATCTTTAAGAAATGCAGTGAGCTGTTAAGATATATAAACCACCTTCTGATACAAATTTTAAATGCCTGAAAATAGGAGACAAAACCAGAGTTCAGTAGGATGCCAGTGTATGAAAACCTCAGAATAATTTGAAATTATACTACTGTTTTCATTGAAATAGCAGCATACTTTTGTTTTTCATTCAGAATTTCTGTTCCACTGTATATATTAAATTTCACTCTTATCTTCTGTTGGCAGAATTTCTTTGTCTTGAAATTGAAAGTCACTATCAGATCAGCCACTAATACCTTAAAGTCCACAATTCACTCCAAACTCCTAATGTCCAAAATATAGAACTTAAGATTGCTTTAAAACGGTCTCAGACTAATTTTACAGTTATCACATTTTTTCCACATTTTTAGATGTTAAAGCCAAGTCTGAGTTTTGCTGAAAGACTTGAATTGATGACAGAACTTTTCTACAACAGTCAGTGTTCTTACTACAAAGCCCGTTCACTTCTCCAGTCCCTCACCCAAACATTTCCTCAAACAGAACAGCCTCATGTAATCTTAAAATGTATGATGACACTCTGAAGGTCTTGAAGGCTTTCCTGATGTCTTCTGATGACTTTCTGAAGACAAGTGCTATTTTCATATTTTCTCACACGGACTGCAACATGTGAGAGAAAATTCTAGCTCTACAAATTCAGTCATTGACTTCAGTATGACCAGGACTTCTTCCTGCCATTATTCTTGAAAAATGAGTTGGAGTGGGTAGAAATAAAGCCAAATATGTGCATTGTCCATTATATGATTTTGAAATGTCATATGAATGAATTTACATACTAATGCTCTGCTTTGGTTAAGTGGCAAGTCCAGTTCTTCTGCTAGAATTCACCAAGAAGAAAAATCCCATTAAAATAAAATTTTTTGGTGTTTTAAGGACCGATTCAGTCATCCTCAGTCATACTTTGTAAAGTCTTACTCAACAGGAACCCCCACTGAATGCACAAGATAGCAGAAACTGACTTTTTTGAAAGAGAAATTATATTTGGATAATGACTCACATGGGGCAGTAAGTCTTGTATTATTTATATACAAAAAGTACCCAAATTTTAGGTAAGTACTTGGAATAGATACACTACCTGAAGACTTGTTTAGCTTTTGCACAGCAGCTGATTGTCTCCAGCACCTATACCTTCTTAATTTGTTAGCTCAGTCTTGCCATAAGCCACAACACAGTGCATTGTTGATGCTGCAAGCTCTTTCTTGTTTTGGAAAAGGTGGAGCAATGTGTTAACAGCATGAATTCAATAAAGAATGGATGGGCGAGTGCATTAGCCATTAGTCTGTCAACTTTATGAAGTGCAGTGTTTTCTCAAGTCTGTGAGGAACCTAATGAGCTATGATCAGGGACTCTAAGCCAGCCTCCCTAGCATCATCTACCAAACTGCACTTAGCAACAGGGTCCAAGCAGCCAAAGTGAGATGTGTAGAAGTTTGCCCATCAGACTGGGTATTTTTCAAGCTCCCCATGCTGTCTGTCTGAAAGAATGGCTCTATACCACCACTGGCTAGGGCCACTATTATAACGCTCAGATTTTTGTCTGAATACTAATCAAAATCTCTCTACTCACAGCAGTGAATTGTTAGTTGAAAGGTATTAATGTCCACGAACAGTTAAATTTTGAGGCCTCAGCTTGTATCTCCCTTATATCCTGTATTACAAGTTTACGTTACCCCCATTACCTGCAAGAAGTTGCTTCCAGTAATATTGCTTTTGCCTATATTTACTGATCCTTCTGGAAAGCTATGGATTCCTTCATGTCCTGTACCCCTCAGCTTGGCACCACACTTGAGGTTTCTGAGATGTTAAAAAAAAGAGTTAAAATGAAACACCAGAATAAATTTACGTCCCTTTAAAGTTCTTAAGGCAAGAGAAACACCAGGTGGTGTATTGAGTGTCTTAACCTGAAATGGAAGAAAATACCTCCTAATAGTGATATTGATGAGAGTACAAAAAAAAATCCTAGGAGATGTGATGGAAGTCCTGTCTGCAGCAGGAGTTTAGTATTAGAAGGATAAGATTGGATTAGAGGATTAGAAATTTCAGGGGAGTGGGGAGGGGCAGGGCAGGGGGAACCCACATCTGTGGCAAATCATCCCTCCCTTTTCTGGTTTCTATGAGGCAACACGAAGGGACTGAACATCAGCAGGTCCTGATGTCCTTTCCAAGCAGAATCCTATTGATTGGATTGTCCTTAAGACTTTCATTGCTCATAGAATTGAACTGCATTCTCCTTTCCCCAGGATTACAGAAACGACTGCTATCTTGCAAGATAGTTTATCACTCCCAGATAAACTTTCATACTTCTTGTATGCACAGTACAGTCCGTATCTGCTTCCTAAAATTAAGTTCTTGTTGCGTTGTTTCAGAGCTGGTTAATATCATAATATCCACTTTCTTATTAGGATATCCGCTTTCCGCAGGTTGATGCTTCCAGAAGTAGGGATGTGCTTGGTTTTCTTCATTTTGCTTTCTGATAATGATATTCAAAGCACTCTGTTTAACCAGACAAACTGACCAAACTTCCAGTTTTTAGAAAAATCTTTTTTCCATTATTAAGAAATTTACAGGCTGCTTTTTTTTATATGTTCTTAAAAGCTGTGGGTAGGTGAGCTGATTATATACTATTTCAGAGACATTGGCTACTGAGACATGATTTAAAACACCAGAATAATTCAATATTTATTTCCCTTATGAGTTTACTTGGAATATCCAGTGGGCATCTTGTTCAGAGACAATTCTCCTTGGGAGGCTGCTTGTCTAAGTAACTCCATAGTTACCATGACAAAGACCTCTGTTTTATTTATTTATCGGGGGGGTGGGCAGAAAAAAAGTGGGAGAAGAAAATAATGCTGAGAGAGATTAATTTAGCTACAGTTTTTGGAATATAACACAACACCTTCATAGCCTCGTCACAGTATATTAATGTAGTTGGGTGTGGTTTTGTCAGGTTTCTGGTTTTTTGTTTTCCTGCCCTGGATACATACAGGTATGTGACATTGTTGTGTGGAGTTAAGGGCTTAAAGCTAGTATCCAAATTTATAACTTTACTGATTTTATGGACAGAGTGGCCTATAAAGCCATCTAGTCTCTCCGTTTATAATGTCAAACATGTAATTAGACTTTTATTCATTGTTTTATCTTTGTACTGAGTCTAGTATTGTACATTTAAAAAGGAGCATGCAACATCAGATGTACTCTTGTTTTGGCCACATTTGAAGAGGCAGAGCTTTTTCCTGTTGATTATCGCCTTGGTAATCAAAAACACATGCTTTCCAGTTTGAATTTTTCTGGTTTCCAGTTAAACAGGTCCTGTTTTGCCTTGATAAGCGTCCTTCTCTGCTATGTTAAGGGTATCTTTGGTGCCCAGTATCAATGCCCTTTTAATGCATCAAAATTAGCTCATATCCAAACCTTCCTGTGACTGACAAATAGGACTTTGTACAGACCAGTCCCTTTTTTAGCCAGATGCAGCTATCATGTAAATGGCTGTAACATTATTGGGATTACAATTAATTATATTAGGTCAGATTTCAACCTACTAACATCTTTGGGGTTATACAGCCACAATTAAAATAATAACCTGGCCCTCAGTTTTATTTTAAGGAACAAATCATGTCTACTTTTGCATGGTTCCTGGGCTCCTTTGGAATGGTATTGCTGGAGCACGTGCTGGACTACCTCCTTCAGAGCAGTCCCTACAGATCCTCAGAGTGGTTTCTCCAGCTGCATCTGGGATCTTGTTGCTAAAGCATCTGCAGGAGTAATCTAAACTAAACAGCTTTGTAATCACTCTTCTTGTTACCCTCAAGAAACAAGTGTGCCAAAGACTTAAGGCTTTTAAGTGCAGCAAAACACTGATTGTATAGCGCATTAGAACCAAAGGATCTCCTTGTCTGGCCACCTTATCTGGTAGGGTGAAAAATGGTGCTATGGTGTTTTTTTCTGGACAGTTATTTCCTGTGAAAACCTTTACTAAAGAAATGTGTTTCTCTTCCCCCTGGAGTTGAGTACAGTCCCCATCTGAGATCACATATGAAATTGTTTCTCCTCATCTGAATCTGTATCAGCATGGTCTAGCTCTAAAAAAACACATTTGCTTTTCTATGATACCACGATGGTTATGGTTGATTTTAGAGAGGAACTGTGTGTGTGGACAGCCATCTGCATCTGTAGCCACAACTTCTTTGGGGTTTTGTATATCAAAGTTCCTTCTGGATGTCTCACCCATGCTCACATATTTGTACTGTGATCAGTACAGGGAGGTAGGACTCCACTGACTTCAGAGTTGTGCAGGCCTAAGAGCTTACCGTGGATGCATAAAATGAGAAATGATAGGTGGATGAAAAATCAGCAATGAATTCATTCCCCATTTGCAGCTACTCTGCACAATAACCAGTGTTCTCTTCTTACAAAAAAGAAACCCAACCTTCTTTAAACTACTTATGTGAACTCTTGTGGTTGGATACAATACATTAGAGCATGGAGCTACATTCCTAGTGTCTGACACCCTCTTCAACATCCTTACAGTACTCATCTATTCTAAATGTCTTTTCTTTTTTCAGTAACATACGAGATAGATCTTGGCATAAAGGAGATATTTAAAGAAATCAGAAATTAAGTGTTTTAATAAAGAGTAGGTGAGATACTGGAATACTATTAGATTTTAGTTATTATTAATTCAAGGAGGGGAAAAAAAGTGTAGAATTAACACAATCTTGGCTGAAGTTTATGGCTTTGAAGAAAATGGTGCCTCAGAGGAGCAGTAGGACTCAGGCTTGATTAAACTGGGATTTCAGAAATTCTCTGCACTGAATGAAATAAAAAGGCATTCAATCTAATTAGATAGTATTGTGGAGTGATAGGAGGAAGAGAGGTATTTCTGACCCGTTGGCTTTTTATATAACCTTTAATCCATGGGATGTGTTTGTAACTATTTTGGTAGATTTATTTTTCTTCTCAAGGGAAACTGGCCTTGAATTCTAACCTTTTGCTAACTTTGCTTAGGAATATTCGAGGACAAAACCATCTAATGGTCCTATTAAAATACACAGACTTTCTGGAGGCCTGTTCTGTAATTTTTCCTGGTGAAAGTTTGTATTTTGGTCAAATACCTTGCTTCTATTTTGATGAGGAGAAGATATTCAGGAGGAAATACAGCTGTCAATTTTTCTCAAGAGATTTCCTTCGTGCTACCTACTCTATTTGATGTTAGAACATGCTCACAAAGACTCTAGAATACTGGCCAGCTGAAGGCAGTAGGAGTCACCCCTTTTATATACTAAGGCCATATTTTTTTGTTACTGTGACTTGAAAAGGAAACACACCTTTTACTGGAATTACTTTTGGGTTATGCTGACGTAAAATAGAGGAGATTTAATTTAAAAAAATTATAATTCAATGGAATAGTGCTTTACTCTTACATGGTGGTTTTGATCAAGTGATTTCAAACCACTTTACAAAGAAATTTTACAGCATGTTTTGTCCAAAAGAAGGGAGAGGTTTGGGACTAGAGCACAGATTTTCTAGAATCCTACTCCCTTTTCTCTCTGTTGGGTTAAACTGCTTTCCTGCAGTTTTGACTTCTGGAATATGCATCTAGTTTAAGGACTAGTAATGCTTATATACTTTTGAGGACCTAATTGGTACTTGTTCTGCAGTTGTCTATTATGGCATGAGTATAAGAAGATGTAGAGATATGTTCAGAATCAAATTTACTTTTCATTTTGTGTCTACACCACCTTAATTTAAGGGTTA
>JANHGO010000075.1:40291427-40346095 GCA_024606505.1 Aquila spilogaster | reverse complement strand
CGTAAGACTTGGTTTGCTTTTACCCTTAATGCTTACATTTAATTTTAAAGCACAAACATAAGAGATGGACTCTAAATCGCCAACAAAAAAATATATATTTACAATATTTCTCCGGGGGGGGGGGGAGGGGGAGAAGGGGGGGAATTGAAACAAAACAAAAACACAACCAAACCTTTAAACAATAGTGACTTTTCTTGCAGGAGTTGTCTTTAGGGAGCAGTCTGGGTTGCTTTTAAATCACTAAGTGATTTTATATATATAATTCTCTTTTTTTCTTCCTTGTGGATTTTCACCCCCTGCCCACGGATGGGGGCCGGGGTGGCCGGTTGGGTGACGAGGGTCGCACGCCGGAGTCTCTGCGGCCTGGGAGCGGGGAAGGGGGGGACGACACATGACATACACCCACCGGGGAGGGCTCGCTGCCCCCCAGCTCGGCCGCTCGCCCGCCTCCCGCCCGCCCCGAGGGAGGGTCCGCAGCCGCCCGGCGAGCATGGCGGAGGGAGCCCCGTGTGCCCACCCGGCTCCGACTAAGCTCTACCCCAGCTTTTTTTTTTGTTGTTGTTTTTTTTTCCTTTTTTTCTCCTTTTTTTTTCTTTTTTTTTTTTTCTTTTTTTTTTCTTTCTTGTTGCAAAACTCAAAAATCAATCCAAAGGAAAAAGAAAAGCTTTGATTCTTCCGACGTCTTTCATGGGAGCCACCGACAAGAGAGACTAAGGCAGAAGGCCTCCACCGCCCGGCCGCGGCCAGGGGCCTGGCTCTCCCGCTCTTCCTCTCGCCCGGGATGTTTTCTGCTCAAAGCCCTCCGGATTCACTGCGGCAAAACTGCCCCTTGTCCCGAGGCACTGCGGCAATCGCCCCCTCGCATCCCCCTCGGGCAGCCGGGGAAGCGGAGGACTCGCCACCGGCCCCTGTGCCCGGGGAAGAAGGGTCGGCGGACGTCTCTCCTCCCTTATTGCTTCTGAAGCAGCGGGGCGGCGCGGGCTGCTTTCCGCAGGAGCCCCCCTGCCCCTCGGCCGTCCTCTCCGGGGCTGGGGACCGGTGACACGGGGTGGGCCGGTTTGTGCTATCTGTACGCGCTGCCAGGGGGGCCAGGCCGGGGAGAGCGGTGTCCTGACACTGGGGGAGAGATGGGGAGCGTCCGGTCACAGGCAGGACAGGGAGGGAAATAAAATAGTGACCCAAAAGAAGATTCCAACCTTTTTTTCCTTTCTTTTTTTTTTTTTTTGTAGTTTGTTTTTTTTGTTGGTTTTTTTTTTTGTTTGTTTGTTTTTTTTTTTTTTTAAAGTGCAAAAAGCTCTCTGCTGCCCTAGAGAGAGGTTCTTTGGACCAACCATTCATTGCAAAGGAAAAACGGCAGCTAAAAGGGGGTGGGGGAAGGAGAGGACAATGCGGCGGGGCGTTCGTGCCAGTTCCGTCCCAGGCCACAGCGCCCTGGGCAGACAGAGCAGCCTTCGCCCCTCCGGCCGCGGCGGCCCTAGAGTGCTTCACGATGCTGGGCCACACGCAGGGAGCTGGGGAGGAAGAGGAGGCAGCTCCTATCCCCCCGCGCGCTCACTCACCCCTGGCTGATGCTTTCCGAGTCCTCCCTGAGCTCTGATGTACCTGTGGTTTCTCCCCTGCTCCCAGCCGGCGCCCGGCCCCGGCCATCACTTCTGTGCGGGGCTGCGTCGGGACAGACGGTGCTCCGGGAAGACCCCGGAATGGAAGCGCGTCGTCCCCCAGCCTCGCCTCCCCGGGCAGGGGGAGAGCAGGGCTGCAAAGCTCCTGCTCCTGGCCGGCGTGCGCCGGCCCTGCGGCCGGAGAACCCGCAACACCCTGGCTGCGGGGCTCCTGCCCTCGACACCGAAAGAGCCGCCCGGATGCGTGAGCGCGGTGGGAGAAGGAGGGGGTTCGATCACAGCCCCTGCAGCCGGACGAGGGAAACCGTAAAGGGGGCCGAGAGCGCAGGGTAAGCGACGAGCTGGTGGTGGCACAGAGGGGTACGTTTTGTTCCAGCTCTGCTCCCGCTTCCTTGGAGAGACCTTGACCCTCAAGCTTTGTGCTAACGGGGAAGTGACAAGTGTTTCAAGGCAAGGAGACGACGGGGAGGAGGGGAAAAGCTGGGGGAAGAGGGTGCCCCATTTCTCTGCACAGAGATCTCTATTACAACCTCCGCCTTGGGAGCGGCCAGCCTCTGGGCTGAGGCTCCCTGCCATTTGCCCGTTCCTCCTCTGGTACTGGCCAGCCTGGCGGGACATCTTCATCGGCAGAAGTCCCGGGGGAGGAGGAGGAAGGACGGTGGAGCGAGGCCAGCAGCGGCCCTGCCTGCCGAGTCAGGTGGGAGGCAGTGGCAGGACACGGAGGGCAAGGTGGGGATGTGGAGGAGCGGCTCTCCGAGAGGGGTGGGATGGGCTCTTTTCCTTCTCCTCAGTCTGCCCCGGGGAGGGTCTCTAGCTGATTTTTTGGATCAGCTTCTCATCGGACAGGCAGTAGAGGCTGTTGATGGACAGGTCCGAGATGAAGTGCTCACAGGCTTTGCGGGTGATCTGTTTGCAACCTCGCAGGTCAATTAGAGTGACGTTGGAGATGCGGCGCAGGTACAGCAAGGCCTGGTCCGTCAGCTTATTGCAGCCTGCGGGGAGAAGAGAGGAAAAGTGAGCTGCAACACCTCCGCGAAGCCAGAGCTGAGCTTCCACGACAGGCTGGGAGGGCAGGCGGGGAGGAGAAAGCCGCTTTACGACGGCAAGTCCAGCCAGGCCACCCTCAGTCCAGCAGGGACCGGGGAGGCCAGCCTGGGCCACCCAGAGCAGCGTACCCACCTGCCATGTTGAGCTCGGTGAGGGAGTTGCGTGTGGAAGAGCCCACGGCCGTGAGGAGGTTGGCCGACTGGTCCGTAAGGTGGTTGCAGTGGCTGAGGTCGAGGCGGGAGAGCAGGGGCATATGGCGGATGATCAGCCGCAGCGTGGCGTCGGTGATGTCCAGGCCGGCGAGCCGGAAATCGATCATGTTGCGGAGTTTGCTGCGATTGTCCTGACCTGCAAAGGGAGAGGAGAGGCTGAGCGTGGACTATCTGCCCTGCTGCGTTGGGGCGTTCCAGATCCAGCATTGCCTCCCCGCTCTGCACCCAGCATGTCGCCCTCCTCCTGCTTCCCGCAACCTCCAGGGACCCTCCTCAGTCACCACCGCCCCAGCCTTGCCCCGTGGCAGCCTGGGCAACAGCTTACTGGGTTTGTCTGTTGGAGGCGTGAGTAAGTCCCGGATCTGAGGGTCCTTGATTCCTACTGCCCACCGAAGATCGAGGGTCCTGAGAAGGGGGCAGCTGGAGGTACTGAGAGCACAGACCGCAGACCAGGAACAGCCTGCCAAGATGAGGTCTTTCAGGCCTGCCGGGAGAAGGGAGAGAGGTAACAAGTCAGACGGGCTTGGTCAGCTCCGAGGCGTCCCAGATCTCAATCCTCTTTCTCCAGGCACATGAAGAAGCAGCTCCCCTCCCTGCTTGGGGTGGAACAGGGAGCTGGGCTGTCTGAAGGAGAGGTTAAACACACAGCAGCAGGAAACCACATCACTATCGGCTGCTTGCTGGGTGACGGGATCCAGGCACCAAGGAGTTCTCAAGCTGGAAGATACCAGGGTGCAGAGCCTGTCTCTCGCTGCGGTCCAGCCATCAGGAAGCCTCGGAGCAGGCTGGTAGCAGAGGCAGGAACCCCTCCCCAGCCCACACTCACCTGGCAGCCTGTTGACGAGCCACGTAAGCTGTTTTTTGGAGATATTGGTCCAGCTGAGGTCGAGGCTGACCGGTTGTCTTTTGATGATGCCGCTCAGCGCCTGGGGGGTGATGGACTTGCACCTGCTCAAATCTATCTTTGTCCACAATCTCTTGTCACAGCACCTGGGGACAAGGACAAGGCTGAAAGGTGAGTCCCGAGAGCCCCACGGGACAAGAGACGACCAGCGGGTTGCCTGGCTTCGGGGAGGAGCCCAGCCCTGGCATAGCCCCAGACGCAGAACAAGACTGCTCTGCCTGGTTTCCCCAGGTTTCCCCAAACACGTGGGGAGGTTGCTGAGGGTGTCTGGCCACCCAGGGATGCCCAGAACAGCCCCAGCAGGGTTTTGCTGCCACGTAACAAGACTCTGAGTCACAGCTGTCTGCCTGCTTGCCCCCTCCTGGGCGCTCCTCCCACCAGGGCAAAGATCTTAAGCATCCTCGCTCCCAGCAGGCAAAACACTCAGCCTGGTCCCACCCCACAGCAGCCTGGGGAGACCCAGGACCCCAATCGTAGCTCAGCTGGGCCCCTAAAGGTGCCACACCAGTGGCAGGTGAGGGGATTCTCTCCTCCAGCCACCACGCCACACCATCCCCACCAGCCGCTGATCAAAGCGGGCCAGTCCTTTCCCACTGTGCCATTCCCGCTGCTCAGCAGTTAGAAACCTCCCAGTTTCCAGTCCCCGTCTGTTCCCAAGCCCTCCATCCACAGCTGTCCCGGTGCCAGCATTGTCTTCAGGCCTGCTCCCCCCCGAGGCGTTTCCAGCCAGCAAACCCATCCTTGCCTCAGCCTGCCTTCCCCAGCCTGCTGGGAGGCCGAGGCAGGACGGGAGGCAGGGAAGGGCAAGGTCCACGCAGGGTGGTGGGTGAGGAAAGGGCATCGGCACCTCGCAAGGACACGGCAGGGGACGCGGGTGCTCAGGTGACAGCGCAGCCTGCCACCGTCTCCCAACAGAGGGGACAGAAGGAAGGCAGAAGGGGACAATAAAGGCCAGCGCACATATGGCAAAGGCAGCAGCTGGCCACAGGGTCTGAGGGTGACACTACCCGGCAAGCGCCAGCTACGGGGAGATCTTTCTCCCCCTTTCCCTCTGGCTGCCCATGAGGCACGAGGCTTAGCATGGCCATGCCCTGTCCAGGGCTCAGGACGTGGGCAGGCCTGGCTGTGCCCACCCCCCTGCCACGTGTCCCCACACTCACCACTTGTACCAGGTCTTGCACACCCGCATGCACTCGCAGAGCTCCCTGCGAGTGAGGTAGCGGAAGACGGACATCCACACCTCGCGCTGCATCCAGCTCTCCTCGCCCTCCTGCGCCCGGCCCCCTCGGCCGTTGAGCCGGGCCGCCCCCCCCTCCTCCGCGTTCTCGTCCTCCTCTTCCTCTTCCTCCTCATCCTCCTCGGCGGCTGCCTCCTCCTCCCCCCCGCCCCGCAAGGGCATCCTGGTGGGTGCGTGACGCATGACCACGCGGGGAGAATGCTGCAGGTTGGTGGAGGAGGCCGTGATGGCTTGCAGCTTGGGGACGATAGAAGTGCCGTGGACGTCTTTGGTGGGGCGTTGGAGTGTCACGGTGAGGTAGGAGCCGTGCAGCTTGGCTTTCTCCACCTCCGACAGCTCCTTCTTGCCGCTGGGGTTGTTCTCCTTCTCCCGCACCATGGTTCGCTCGGTGGCCTGCAGCCGCAGCAGCTGCCGTCGCTTGAATCGCTCGTCTCTGCTGGCGCTGTGGTGGTCGCTGGGGCCGGCTCCCGGGGATGAGCGTGTCACCATGCCTCGTGGTGACGCTGGGTCGTGGATCAGCTGCAGCATGGGGGTGGGCGAGTTGGGCGGGGGTGTCAGGGGCTCCTCGCAACTCCGTAGGGGCCGCAGCACCTTGGCTTGCGCCGTGTCGTCATCGCTCTCCTCCACCTTCCGCTTCTGCGGGTAAGCGGGGCGGCAGGTTAGCAGGGATGGAGCTGCGGCGGGCCTGGGGAACGCATCTCCCTTCTCCTCTTCCCAAGGGCAACATCGCGGCGCTAGCAAGGCCTGCACCAGCAGTGCTCAGTACCACCAGGACCAGAGTCCACCCACACCAGCAACCAACATTTTCCTTCCCCCTTCACAAAAGGAGTGTCCCCCTGAGGTTGGGGGTGGTTTCCACTCTGCGCCTAACAGTCCCCGGCCTCTTGCAGCGGAAACTCTCAGGATCGCAGCTCAGCACAAGACACCGTGGGGACAGGGGGTGCTCATCACATCCACTTGAAGTGCTGGGGGACCCAGGAACCAGGCAGATGTGCACCCCAAGCATGCACATCACCCAGGAGAAGGTGCCCCAGGGCAGCTGCCTCCCTCCTAGCTTGCCTTAGCTGCCTCGCTTCCATCCACAGCAGCGGGCACGGTCCTACAGGTGATGAGGCAGCCGTAGGCCGGTGTCCTGGGCAGCGCTGGCAGCCGCCAGCGGGCCAGCTGGCGCCGCACGCAGTCCGCTTGCTGCCTGGCGGAGGAACCCGGCTGCCCCTGCCGCTTCTGCGGGAGCCTGGCCTTGGCCTGCTGACGGGCTCCCTGGGAGCCAGGGACAGAGAGCAGTAAGCTGTCAGCTTACCCCGCTGCGGAACCCCAGGACTGGACTGCGGCAGGATGCTGCTAGTCCCCCAAGTGCTGCTGTGCTGCACCCCCGATGATCCCTGCTCTCACTAGCCACTGCCCAACTGGTCCCCTGGATTGCACTGGTGCCTGCCTGCCCTCCAGCCCACCCACGCAGCCCAGCCTGGTTGAACACTGCCTATCCCCTAGCAGGATGCAGTGGGATGGAGGACACGTGTCCTGCCCTGCCACAGCACAGCTCGCCTCCTACCTGGCCCTTCTCTGCGTCGTCACCCTGGTAGCATTTGGGGCACTCCCAGCAGTTAGGGAGCTCATCGTTGAGCAGCCCTTCCCCATCCATCTGCAAAGAGAAGTGGGCAGTCAGCAGCAGTCCTTCCCCACAGCCGAGCCCCCTCCTCCCCAGCGCCCATGCTGCTCACCTGCAGGCAGCCAGGGTGAACAATCTCGTTGCAGATACAGCACTCCATGAGTTTCTTCTCAAAGTCCTGCGAGTCCTCATTCTGATCTACCTCCCCGCAAAGTGCACACGTGACCGAGTGAGGCAGCCTGGGCTACAAAGGAAAGCAGGAGTGAAACCAGGGCAAGGTGGGACTGCCTTCCCCCTTTCCTCTTTCTATCCCCCACTGCCTGAACAATGGGGAAGGGGCCAGCTATCCCCCAGGAATCAAACTAAGCTATTGCTCTCCTCTCTCTGACCCTGACTGGCCATGCAGAGTTGCTGCCAGGCTGCAGAGGACTTCTGAGAAAAGGATCAGGCCGCAGACTCACCGCTAAGCATTGCCGGAGGACGCAGGACTGCTTCATGCGGCCAGGCCCGCCAAACTTCTTCATGTCCCTGCAATAGTGGCACATGCCACACTCGCCCTGCATGCAAGCCTTGCATTTTCGGCACCGCACCCGCCTCCGCCTGGCGCCTGACACGATGGGAGAGACCGTAGGCCTGACGGGTGTCGGGCGGGGGGTTGGCTTCATGGTGTGCGGCTTGGTGATGGGGATGGTGGGCAGGCGCACCCTCAGCCGGGCCTGGAGCTTTAGCTGGCAACAGAGATAGAGAAGTGGCATGAGATGAGAGAACTGCTGTATTCATCTTGGATCAGAAAGCCTCTGATCCCCGGCTCCCTCACTGTGACCTCAGATAACGTGCCAGAGAGCAGCCCTGCTCCCTCACCTCTCTGCAGACAAAGGAGCCTGTATCGGCTCTGCCCCGGGCAGCTCTCCTCGACCACACTCGCTCAGCCTTCGCCACTCCACACCACCAAGAGCTCTCTCTCCTCCCACCCCCCGTCAGCAGTCAGAAATGGATCTGAAAATGGCTGACGAGCCCCAAAAGCATTGTAGCACTCCAACAACAGGCGCTCTTTCCTTCTGAGACAAGGAATGACAAAGTCCACCCAGGCAGCCAGAAAGGCTGTCCTCTCTCTGTGCCACCCAGGTCCCTCCACCAGCTGCGCAAAGGGACGGGGCTCAGCTCTGATGTGAGTACTCTGGTCATTCTCTCCCGCAAGCTCGAGGCGTGCTGGGAACACCCAAGCACCCCTGTTTACAGTGCAGGTGGGACAGCACAGCTCTCCAGCAGACACCTGCCATCCCATCAGCCCTCACAGCAAACACACTGGCTGCAGCATCCTTCCAGGATCGGCCATGATAGTGTATGCACCACAGCTGATGGGCTTGGGGAAGGGCAGGCACCCAAAAAACCCAGCACAAGGACAGGGTCAGGGCTGTGCCAAGCATCCGAGTGCTGCATCCAAAGTGTGCAGACGTTTCCAGGTCTCTTCTCCCAGAAAAGCTGCTCGAGATGCTTGTGCTGCTGAAGGACCAGGAAGTCATGCTGGATCCCCTTGGGCAGGGCAGGCAGGCAGAGACAGGCACCTCCAAAAGGCAATCCGAGAGGCTTGTTCACCTCCAGACACCCAGATGGGGTGTTACCCACCCCTCCCAGTGTGATGGGGTCCTGCTCTTCCCATAAGCCCATAAGCCCGTCTTCTGGCAGGAAGGAAGCAGTGACCTACAGGAGCCGTCCTGACGGGCCATGGGAAGGCAGCCTGCAGAGGGGAAGTCCGGCCGGCCGGCGGCAGGCTGCTCCTCGCCTCCATCTGCCCAGCGACCTCAGCCTGGGATGCGGCCCAGCTTTGGGCCCTAGGTTACAAGGACAGCTGGAGAGGGGTGGGCAGGGGCACACTGAAGGGTCCCTTTCCTGAAAAGCTGGCTGCTATCTGCAGGCAGAGACCCCCAGGAGGGAGCTGCCTTCCTTGGGGTTGCAACAGCCAAAGCTACAGCATGGGCAGCGTGCTGGTAGGGGCAGGGACCCAAGGGGCATGCTCACCTAGCAGTGAGGGGCCGGCCTGCCCACCAAACAGGCAGGGTTGATGTTGGTCATCAATCCCCACACATCACCCTTCATCTCTCAGGGAACACAACAGCAATACGTTCCCCTGACACAGAACGTTACTCATACCACCCAGGACTCCCTTGTCAAGCCAGAGAGCTGCCGGGAGAGCACCCTTCAGAGGATCACCCCTTCTACCAACAGCAGGACTTCAGCTCCTCTGAGCATGACCGAGGGGCTGGAGAACACGCGCAGCTGGGGCTGACCCAGTTACTACCCATCGGCTGAGCCAGGGTAACCAGCACGGTGGGAGACCTCCACCGCTGCCAGCGAACGGGTTTGCCTGCAGTGCTGTGGAGGCGGTTGCGCCTCACGGCCTGCCTCTGCACTGCTCCCTTTCTGCCCCCCAGGTCGGGCTCCCAAGGCAGGTATGGAAGCAGTGCCACGGCACCCCAGTTGCAAGCGGCGACTCAGCCGAGGGCAGGTAATCAGCTCAACCACACGCGATACCCACCCAGGTCCCCTCCTCGCAGCTCCTACCTTATCTCTCTTGGGCCACTGGACGATGGGGATGCCTGTAAGTGCCAGTTTGGGGTCGCTGTTCGCGTATTCTTCTAGCAGCAGCTAATGGAGAGGGGGGGGGGGGGGAAGCGGAGAGACAAAAAGCACAGGTGTGAGCAGAATGAAACAAGGCTCCCGCCAGTAAGGCAGGCTCCGACCAGATGCCAAGGCTAGCGTGCTTCAAACAAGACTGGGAAGGAGCCCTCCTCTACCCACGCCTGTGAGCAACGATCCCTCCCCACATTAGACAGACAAGCTCTGTCGAGTCGATCTGCACGAGCGCTTTCATCAACTGCATTTCAGCCCCGAGGCCCCGCGCTGTGCAGTGGTAGGGGGAGAGTGCCAAGCTTTTGCAATCCAAGGGGATTTACAGGGGAGGATTCACAAGGGTCACCCCTGCATCTGCTCTCCGCAATACTCCCCGGGCATGAGGTAGCCGGAGGGTGCAGCGGCGGCAGGACATGGTGCCCCAGCAGCCCCTCCGTAGCCTGGCACAAGCTGCCGGGTAGCCAAGAGCTGCTCCCCCACGCTGCCTCGGGGTTTAGCTTTGACTTTGACGTGAGAGATCCCTCGGCACCAACCGGACGGGCACGCTGCCCTATGGCGCGACAGGCATCCTCGCTCTCGGCAGATGCGAGCTCCCTGTACTCACCCTGGCCGTTTCGTCCCTCACGCTCCCCTCCATCGCAGCCCCTTCCCCACACTCATCCTGGCCGTTTCGTCCCTCTTGCTCCCCTCCATCGCGGCCCCCTCCCCACAACCATTCCCTGCTGAATTTGCCCGTTGCAAAGGTGCTTTATTTACTTGGCGTTGCCATGGCTACGCCGGCAGGAACCTCCTGCCGGCATCCCTGCTCGTGGTGCTTCCCGCTGCCAGGCAGGGCCAGGGCAGGGGTCGGCTGGCATCCCCCGTGGGGCTGCCCACTCCCCGGGTGCTCGCCCCAGCCCGGCTTTCCGGCGCTCCTCCGCCTTTCTCAGGTGGCTGCAGGAGGCAGGAAACCGTGGCCTCCCCTCCGCTCCCCGGCAGCACAGCGTGCTGCCTACAGACTTTCCGCCTCCCCGCCAGCCTTCCCATGAGCACACGCTGAAAGGAAAGGTCAGGGGCTGGGGGCTCACACACACATACACGCACACAGATAGATATATATATATATGTACATATGGGTAGGGAACTGCAGCCTCCCCCTGTCCAGGGAACCAGGGAGGGGGGGGTTGGCGGTGGCTCAGGCATGCTCCAAGCTAGGGAGCCAAGGGGCCTGGGGGGGGGGGGCACCCGGGTCCTGTGGCTGCATCTGGCTCGGAGCCGGGGTGGGCGACAAACCCCTCCGTCCTCTCTGACCCCTCACGCTCTGGCTGAGGGGGGACGAGGCGGAGGGGACCCTGCGAGCGCACCGCACCGCATGCTTCCCCCCGGCCGGCAGGAACTCGGCACCGGCGAGCGCGTCCCAAGGAACGGGAGAGGCGAGCCCAAGCACCGGCCAGGGACCCCTCCGGGGAAGCAGGGGTCCCCCCCCGCGGTCCCCTCCCAGCCTGCCTGGGTCGAGAGCATCCCTGCGTCCCCTCCCCATCCCACGAGCGTTGCCAGCTGCCTGACCTTGCGCCTCTGGAGCTGCCGAGACTCTGGGGTGAAGTTTGCCGAGCCCTCTTTGTTTCGGTGCCCGCACTGCCAGGGCCGGGGCTCCCCCCCCTTTCCCTCCAGGACACCTCCAAGAGCTGCCTCAGTCTGAGCGGTCTGCGGCCATGGCCTTCGACGGGGATTCGTGTTCGCCCCCTCCCTCTCGTGCAGAAAGTCAGACAAGTCCGTGAGGAAACTGAGAACTTCAGGAGAGGTGGAAAAAAAAAAAGAGCGAACAACAACAAAAACCTGCCTCCGTGTTCGGATGATCTCTGGGCTGATCAGCAGCACCCAGAGGTAAACTTTGGCGCAGCCGCGCCGCTCCGGGCTGTGCCTGTCGGGGCTCGGGCTGCGAGCCGAGCGGTTCGTATTTCTCCATTGAGAGGAGCAGGTTTTGCTTTCACAGCGTCATTTGTCTTGAAGCTAAGGAGGGAGGATAGGGGAAGGTGCGAGGTAAAGAAGTCCTCTCTCCGAAGGAAATGCTTTTTGCGCTCAAGATGACCTTTTCTGAAAATGCAGCCTCTCCAGCGGACTGGTTTTTACTTTGACTGGGAAGTGTGTGAAACTGAGCCCTAACTTCCCGCGAACCCTAGGATGTGCACTGCTGGGATTAGCAATATGGGGTATCTGTTGTCACCTCTCCTCTTGAGCCTGGCAGCACTTTTTTCCAAAGGTAAGGCTCCGTCTCTTCTGTCTGTTTTACTGCATCTTGGTTCTTGTTTATTTGCCATATGCACGTTCTGTCCCCTCTCTCTGTGACGCCTTGAATTTTGATACTGACAATTCATGACTGAAGGACTTCGGAGAAGTCATGTGTTAGTGAAAAAAACAGGTATCTTGATGGGAAATCCCGAGTGGTGAGATTTTTTTCCTTTTTATTTTTAACTGTACCCCTTTATTGGGACATTTGTTACCTGCAGGGTACATTTTCGATCCTGTGGTAGATGATGGTAATCACATGAGCTGATAACTCAGTTTTGGATCGTGAAGGGTTTTGTTGAAATCAGAAATCTTCAGGGTATGGGCTGCTGGAGTTAGCTGCTCTGCTGTTATCATCTGTGTAATTTTTCAAATTAAAAATCCTGTATCTCGGTCTTGGCAGTGTTTTACTGAACCGGAGAAATATGTACTTGCTGTAATGTTTAAAAGCTGTGATGTGAGCCTGAAGCAGGCGTCTGGTATTCTGCATGCTGAATAGAGTTTGAGTGTCCTGACAGCATGACTTCAGATGACTCAGTGGTATCTTGTTGCTCTCAAGTGTGTTTACAGTAAAGAAAACCATCACGTAAGACAATGTATTCATTTGTGTGTGCCTTTAAATATTCTTTTGAACTTTTCAGTGATGGCCTCGGCCAAAAGGTGAATACATTTTTGCAATAGTTAATTTAGATGAGCATTCCTGTGTATTGTAAGTTAAGACAAGTGTTCATTTCTACTGAGAAGGCATTGTACCTTAACAGCTATGTCCTGGCAGGAAAGCAAGATTGAAAGTTCCCGTGTGCTTAGTCTTCATTGAGGAATAATAGCATATGCATTTAATCTGTGAGTTTGCAAACATACTGATAAGGAGCTCTGCTCAGGGACAGATCCCTGTTCGAGTAAAGTATTGCTTACTCGCAACACCTTTTCATACTTTAAGATGTTAACACTTTTCTTTTTGATTGAGTTATTTTTACCAATTACTTTGTATCCAAGACTGAACTTACTGATAGAAGGCAAAATACACAGCTGGTGGTTCCCTATTAAAAAAAAAAAAATCATCTCTTTCCTTTTTTAGAACAGGTTGAGAAAGAAAGGAACAAAATTCTAAATCTTCTCCAACATTACCGAACTGCAATGCCTACATAAGTACAGTTTAAAAGTTGCAATGGGAAATGTATTAGCAACAGGAGTTGGAACTCAGACTTTTGAAAATATGACTTCTTTCACTTTGCACACAAGAAGTTTTTGATTACCCATCTAGACTGCAAGTCATGTACTTTACTATAAGCAATATCAGTGCTTTGGATAGGCTAACAATGCAGTAAGAATATTAACTTTTTTTTTTTGAATGTGTTTCAGTTTGCAGCTTTAACACTGCATTAACAGTGTTTGTGATGGCAGCTTACTGAAATATTGGAGTATGAGTGGCATTGCAGTCCTACAGAGTTCAATGCTTTCTTTATTGCCATCTCAGCAACTATAACATTCAAAGATGAATTTGTTCTTAAATGTTACTTACATCTTTGAAAGATAAACAGGCAGAAAACTGGGCATGGAAAAGAGGTCTCTGGGTAGAAAGAAAATGTTACAGAAACTGTTGGGTGAGATTTTTTTCTAGATATTTTGAAGTATCATTAAATCTGGTATTTCTTGAAACTGGATACACAAGGTCCCATTAGAGTTACTGCCATTTTCTGTGTCATTTATTTTGCTCTTCAGATGTCTACATGCTTCTGTGTGACTGCTGGGACTTTCTGTTGTTCAGTTATACAGATATCTTCTGTCTTTATAGTAATTGTCTATGTCCATACTAGGTAACAGACTCTATCTGTGCTTCTATGCCTTAGTACGTTGTGAAAAGACTAGAGTGTTCTAGAGATTTACAGTATAAAATAGACAATGCATGAGGTTGATTCTCCCCCTGCCCCCTTGAAAAAGATTAAAAACAGGACTTCTTTTTTTTACTGCTACAGGGCTTGTTTCTTTGATGCCTTTCTGTTACTAATAGAAAAACTTTAATTTATGACATAACAAAGTTCTCCTAAAGAGATACAGAATCTCCTAACCTACAACAGCAATCAGCTGTCTATTGTGCATAGGTCTGTTGCTGATTACTCAGAACCATGGCAACACACCTTCTCACTGCACAGTTTCAGGTAATGTTGAAGACTTGAGAATTCTATTGCAGTTTTGCTTTGCTTTTATCTTGTATACTAAGAAAATAGCTCCAGCCTGAGAAGTGAAATGTTGTTTTCTATGAAGAGCTTCTTGCTCTCATCAGAACAGTTTGTCACTGATGATATAATCCATGTTTCTTAATAAGTTATTCAGCCTAAAAATATGTATGCATATGTATATATCTAGGGGGAGAGAGGGGGACAGAGGTAATGAGGCTATATAATTGTAACTAGGGAGACAGGTACATTTTGCAGCTTTGTCAGCAACTAGGAGGTTTTTGAACCAGTCTAAGGAAGCTAATACTTGTCCTCAGTCAGCTGGGCATGTTGCTATTTGGTGTCACCTGTGAAACAGATTCTTCAGAAACCTTCAGTTAAAATATAAGCAAGCACAGCTGATGTGAAAGCACACACTAACACAAACAGGTTCGATAATGTGGGCATTGTGTTTCCTTGCTAAAGGGAAAAACCTCCCATTAGCTTCATTGAGGTAGAACAAAAGCTGTAGTATTGTAAACACCAAATTCCATGCTTGGTACAAGTTTGCTGTAAACTAAAAATAAATAAATAAAATATATATGTATATATAGGATGTATATTCTGAGTCTTAAGGCTAAGGAACCTTTTACATTATGAATATATGTTGTCAAATTAAAATATAATATTCATTTCAAATTTCAGATCTAAGTTGAGAGCACCAAAAGCAAGAATATTATAGTGACTTACTGCCTGTGTTCCGATAAGCTTTCCATGTTCTTTGTCATCCTGGGCTGGAATTTTCCTGCGAGTCTCTTTCCAGTGAGATCTCAGGCCACGTAACTGCTGTTCTAATTTTTTTTTCCCCCCTCAGTTTCTACAAAAGCATAGCTTGGCAAATGTGCTGGGCATGATTACCTTGTGTGCCCTGAAGAGTGTTCCATACAGGCTGGAGATGTGGATGCTCTGTTTGCAGCGATGCCCATTATCTGTTACAGGAAGGGCTGGGGGGAAAAATTCTCCTAGAAACCAAACCCCTAAACATTTAGTTTGGCACATTATAGTATTCTTTGAAACCTCTTGAACCCATTGAGTCTTATATTATAGAATGGTTTTGTCTTGTTATGGCCAAACTTCCTCTGTGCTATTCTACTGATTTTTGTGATAATACTTAATAGCAGAATATGTTGAATATGCTGAAATACTTCAGTTATGACTTCAGAGGATTGCATCCTTGTGATCTGTAGCTGTACAGGAAGCCATACTCCTTCCTTTTTATTTTCCTTGTACTTCCACTGGCTTAGTAGGAGCAGTGCTGCACAAAGAACGAGGCAGCTCATTGGTTGTGTTCCATCTTCCAGAATGCTGTGGGCCATTTTTGACGATATTTGTGTGCAGATTGAACTGACATTGAAGTGTGCTGTGAACTCAGTATAAATAGAAACACGGAAAATGAGAAGCTGAGGAGTGCAACTGTCTTTCAGCACTACTTACTTTGTATCATTACTCTGGAACACTGATAGCATAGGGATGGAAAATGGTATTGCATGTGAGATTAAAATTGAAGGTTTTTATATTTGATTTAAGATATATTTCTCTCCCCCAACCCCCCTATGGTGCCTAGATGGGAGTTCAGAATTGAATTTCAATTCATGTTGACAGATTTTGATGGTGATGATGAGGGACATGTGGTTTTTCTCAAAGTAACCGTGTTGACAATACTTGTGAGCAGACTCCTCCCAGGCACCTGCTGCTCTTGTTGTGCAATTGGTATGTATAGAAAATGTGCTGCATGCTGATTTCAGATGGCTGCTACTTAGGTGATCATAAAGTACCAGTACGGTCAGTAAGAGTATTTCTCTTAGGCCCTGTCTATGTGCAGAAATCAAAGCAAGTTAACTTGAAAATCCAAAAGACAGAAGAAATCTTTCTGGCTTAAGGTTCAAGCTGTTTTCATAAAAGCAAAGTTCTTCGCCTCAGCTGCATTGAACTCTCTGTCTTTTGAGATATTATGTGAGGGATGGGGAAACTGAGTTGCACTTTGCTTTCTTTCTGTTTCTTGCCAGCATACTTCTGGGAGAAGCCCAGTTCTGGTTTCTTTTAGAAAAATAATAAATTCAGACTAAACTAAAAAAATAATTTTTCAGCTAGACCCATATTTTATTTGTCAGCTGCAATGCTGGCTTAATATGATTTGGCTTCCAGTATTTCCCTGTAACGTTCCTATTTTTTACTTCTGTCTTTTCTATTATTATTTCCCTGGGACTGGAAGGTTTTATGACACCAACCATTGTTTTAGATGTTAATAAAAGGAGCTTTATTCAATAAGGATGAGTTTTATTTAATAAAAGAATCGGAAGATAACCTGACTTTTCATGCTGCATTCATATGAAATCAACATCCTCAGGTTGTTGTGGATGCCACGCTTAGTGGCAGTGTGTGTATCCTAGGACCAGTGACAAATCTGACTCCAGACAGATTGGTTGCAGAAAATCTGAAGAGGTAATGGAGATTCATTTCAGGTTTGGTTTATAAAGTGTTACATTAAAATACTTGATTTTCACCAATCCTCATAGTAATGCCTGCTGCAATATTAATGACAGTTTAAAATGAAGTGGATTTTAAATACTTCAGAGACATTTAGATAATGCTAATTATTATGAGTGGATTTAAGGTTTGTATTTGGGTATGTTAAAGCTATGTCAGCCTCCTGTGTGGGGTGGAAACTTACTCTAGAAAGATGATTGATTTCTTCTTTTATTGAATAGACTTAGTTCCAGGGTAAGGTGCTAGTCTGGTCCCACAGAGCTAATGGATTGAAAGTCTTTGTACTCCAAAGAGCGCAGCCTGTGTAGTGTCTGGACAAGCCTCTATGTTCCAATTTAGTGGTGCAATTTACATAAGTGGATGACATAACTTCCAGGTCTGTGGCGTAAGATATTGGGCCCATCTGTAGGTCCACAGTGGGTGTGATCCAGAGCACATTTAAATCAGTATATATGTTTTCATTGCTTCTAGTAAGCTTTAATTCAGAATGCAGGCATAGTTTTCTGGTGCAGTGTTTTTCAGCTGTGGCCCACACACCATTGGTGATTCATGGAACATCTGAGCAGCGTTGTGAAACCAGTGCCAGACATCTCATCCGTGCAAGCTAGAAAAGAACACATGGAGAAAATAAACATAGCAAGGATGCATTCAGAGTGCATCCCTATTTCTCTTTGGTTGTAAGCTAAAACATTTGTGACAATACTGTGCAAGATGGTCTAGATTTATTTCAGAAAAGTTAGTTTGCTCTTGTCCTTAAAAGATTTGATGAAAAACCACTGTAGTGAGGCTAACTGTAATAATTTAAAGTATATTTCTCTGAACTGTTTGGTATTACCTCAGTACTTTGGACACAGTAGTTGATAACATGAATGTTTCTAATCTACTTCAGCACAGGTTCACTAAAATCAACGTTGAGCAGTGGCTCAGTGAAGCAAGATAGGAGAAGTCTGCTAGAGTTGCTCGTGACATCTGCACTGCAGGGTCAATTAACTTCCTAAGAGGCTCTGACTGTACTCTCTGAGGATGCTTGTTGGCTTTCACACTCCTTGACTAGATTTTTTAAAATTAAGATTTCCCAAAAGATTTTTGGAGGTAGTTTTGTGTTGCAGATGATTGATTGCCTACATGAAAGTTGCTTAGCAAAATGTGCTTGTTTTTGTTTCTTGTACAGTCCACGTAGAAATGGTTGGCAGTGGTTCTACTTAGGCCAATGCTATACTTAAAATTTGCATAATGTAGGACCTCTTCCTTCCTTCTGCAGTCAGTTCTTTTTCTCACAGGCCCATCTGGATCCATTTTTAAAGTTACTTTGAATTGACTTGAAAGAAGTCTTGATGTTGTTTCAGTGGATTGTATTTTGAGTCTCTCAGTGGAAGAGGCTCGAAGAAGAGCTAAATAGCTCTGATAAAACTTAACAATGTAATAAATATGTAAAAAAAAAAAAGTTATAACCCACTCAAAACAACAACAACAAAAACCCAAAGCCACAAACCAAAACCACATTGACAGTTACTTGCTTGTCACCTTTAGCACATTTACAGAAGTTTGCTTGAGTTCACAAGCATGTACCCCCTTGATCTGGCGAAGGATGTCTTGATATAACAATACGAAACTTAGGGCAGAACTGAGCAATTTCTGATTCTGCCCAGTGGAGGGCAGAGGTACATATGCATTCTGTAAGTTTATTACCGCACTTAGTTATTCTGGAAGCAGCACAAGATGAGTGCTCCTAGAGTTTTCACTGCTCTGTTATGTTTGCACCAATTTTCACTGTCTTATTCTATTTAGGATCTCTTTTAACTCAAATCACAGGAGTTAGGCACTTTGTTAGATATTAAGTTTGCCTACAGAATTTGGCTCAAATGAAAACATTAGAAAAACTTGGCCTAGCTTCTGTAGAAGAGGATGGAAAAGGAGCATATGCAAAGGAGGTGTCTCTTAATCTACTAAGTGTGTTGGTACACATCTGATTTATGACTGATTGGTCATCTAGATTCTGGTGGCAGGAGTGCTGTTTGCAAGATTTAATGGACACTTCCAAAATTTTAGTCTTTGTGAGCTTTGTGGTATCCCTATCAATGACAGAGTTGTTAAACCTTCAGTGACTAACAAAAGCAAGGTATTGCTTTTTAAAGCTTGATACAATGCTCTCCATAGATCACTCCCTTGTTTACTAAGGATTTATCAGTTAAGGTTCTTTTATTCCATACCCTTGTCCATACCATTGGGCAAACAGTTGTACAGGGATTATGACTTCAGCTGTGCTCTGCTCTCTCCTTTGTTGGTTGACTGTATCCCCTGCAGCAGTTGTCTGATAAGAGATGATTTCTTGCATACTGAACACTTGCGCACAGTAGGATTCTGTTATATACTTCTGACTCTTTGACACCATCTGCCCACTAAAGTGGTTTTAATGGGTTTCCACTGAGCCAGGCTGTACTACAGCCCTGACAGCATGCTCCCTGTTCTTAAAAAATAAACAAAATCTCTTCAGAAAATCTATCCATGAACATTGGCTTCTGCAACAAAAAAGATGATTATATACCACTTGATATTCTGGAATCAGAAATCTCTTCTTGATGGGTGTTAAAATAGGAAAACGACTGATAGTGCTAGGTTGGTTTGTTGTTTTTAATGATCTTATTAAGCATTATCTCTTGTCCCACTTTTTTTGTCAGATGTTATTGTCCATTTACAGAAATGCAATAATTTTACCACGTTGGAATTCTCTTTTTTATGAAAGCTGGGGAATGCAGCAGTTCGCTATGATGATTTAGGTGTCAGGGTACCTGCTGACTTTCTGTAACCTTTGGAAAATTACTTTGTCTACTTTCCCTTCCCCTTTGTCTACTCTGAATGCAAGCTCTTTAGAGAAGGACCTGTTTGCTTGCTGTTTATGTAGTACCTGCCCCTCTTCTCAGATGAGATATACATTTTACCACATTAGAAGTGATTAATTACTAGTGGCTGAGTTACAAATTGGAACATAGCATTCTGATTGCCCTTGTCACTGGACAGCATTAAGAACTCTGAGTTCTGTTAGAACAGAAATAAGAGCATCTTAATGGAAAAAAAAAATAAAAATGGGATGAAAGTTTCTCTATGATTAAACATTTTGAAGAGCTTACCTAGATCCCATCCCTTGATTTTTACAATTAATAAGTTATCTAAATCTTTTCAGACAGTGACATGATATAGGAAGCAAAGCTCCTTATGAAAATGTGTCATAAAGATTATTTTGTTTCTTTGATATAAGCTGTTACTAATCTGTTAAAGAAACCTACCTGATTTTAAACATCTGTATTAGTGATGCCACAAATCACTTAAATGTGTTTTTAACTTTTTCTGGAAGGTGGTACAGATCTTAGAAATATTACATTCTTCCTGTTCCCCTTCAAGTCTTTGGGGTTTATTTTAAGCTCCTTCATATCACTAAGATGTGAACATACAGGACTGCAATGGTGAATGAGATGAACTTGTGAAAGGAAGTGTTGGCCAGTCTCTTTTGTTACTGATGGGACCTGAAAATTGAAACTGTCAGAATGAATGGATACTTCTGAGCTAACTTGTTGAACACACAGAAAATCAGAGACAATCCCATTCTTCAGTCTTAAGTCCTTTTTTTCTTAATTACGTAGAGATTGTCCTCCAGTCAGGATGAAGGTTTCCATCTGAAGCATATGTTTCTTTTCTATGCCTTATTCTGTACTGCTCCTGGTTTGTAGATCTGTACAGGGTGTTAATACAAGATATTTGAACCTCTATTTCTAGCTGCCTGTGTACTAGAGAATAAATCATGCTGCGGTCCCCAGGAAAAACAGTCTTCTGTGATATTGTGTTTTGAGCTTTTCAATAGACTACAAGATGTGCAATGCCTTCATCCCAGAGAGGGGGAACTACAAACAACAAATGAGAAACTTCACAATGGTCATATGTCATTAGCTTTGAAACTTCTCATTAGTAAAAACATTTACCTTTGGAGTGTTTTTTTTTTTAAGAAAACTGACAACAGTTCCAAATGGTCATTAATAAGGGGCGAGGAATAAGCACAAATGTGCTTATGATGTTTTCAAATTTCATCAGTCTTTGCTGTCTCTAGATTTTGCTGCTTTCTGGTACCTCTTTACATTCTTCTCCAGTAACTGAATAAATGTCTATCTCTGACATCCTATAAATTAATTCCTCTATAGTTTGTAATTTCTCCTGTTTCTTTCCTTCTAGGAATGAGTGCTGTTACTCCTTCCAATTGCAAATACAAGTCTTGTTTCTTGTTTTTAGCACTGCAATGAACAGAAGGCGTCATGGAGAACAGTCTATTATCTTAGATTTTGAGCTTGTGTTGAATTTGTAGTACTGACCTGTAGGAGTTTTTGGGAAATAAGGTTGGGAGCCCAGAAACTTGAGATCGAGGGCAAGGATGAAAAAATGTATAAAAATTGGAAGACAACAAGAAGACATAAAGAGCAAACTCTGTATTTTGTTCTACAGTTAGAACTGGTAGTGAAGAATGGGATTGTGAAGATTAGATAACAAAGGAAATCAGAGTATCTGCTTCTTGACTCCATGACTTGCTTCAGGTAGACAGTTGTGGATAGACAGTACCCATCGCCAGAACAGTTCCAGGCAGTCTATTGTCCTCATGCTGCCCCACGTGTCTATACCACAGCCCATGGGCAAACAACAGATATATTTGACCTTATTCTATTTAAAAGAAAAAAAACAAACAAGGGGTCTCCTAATAGGTAGTAAAATTACCTTAGCATTAGTTAAAGCAGTTTGAACCAAGGCGGCACAATCCAGTCTGCACAAAATGTCCAGGGGTCAGCTGTTTTCCTGAGGTGATTCCCAAAATGTATTTATAAATGTGTCTTAGAGATGTATTCCGGCTAATGAGTTTAGCTGATGCAGGGCAGTGAAACTCCTTTTTCTGTCACTCTTCTCAGCAAAACAAATGAGATGTTCTAGAATTCTGAAATAGTGAAATATCCCTAGTGGAAGACATTGGAAACTTTAATGTTTAGTTTCAGACTAAGATGTTGAAATGTCAGAATTATTCATAACATAGATCAAACTTAATTTTAACCATCTATGGTAAACTCATGTTACATGCAGGTAAGACTGATTTCTACTTTTTTTAATAATTATCTTGTGTTGGTTTGTCTGTGTTTTTACATCTATCTGAAAGAAAGACCAGTGTAACTGGAGCTCACTTATTTCTTGATATTTTGTGGTTAAAAAATAACTCGTTTTTGCAGTAAAATGTTTTCACATTCATGTCAGCTTCTTAATTCTCATCCCTTTTTCCAGGAGTAAAGTTGTTTGTTTTTTTAATATCATCCCTTCCTTTGCATAACAGAAGCTCGTATACTTTGCAAATGCCCTTGGTGTCCTTCCTTGACCTGCTGGCAAAAGGTGATATTGACATGGTTTTTGTTTACTTCTCAATCGAAATAGATTGCACAGCTCTTGCAAACAGACCTTACCTTCTGCCCTGGTGCTGGTAAAGAAGTGCTACTGCATTATGTGGTACTACAGATACCATGCAACTTAAGAGAAAGTGATAATGAAATGTAGTATTTTATACTGCAATGAAAACTGTATTAGATGCTGTGAAAAAAAGACAATAAATCTTTTTGTACTCAGGGTCCAGATTTAAAGAGGAAGTGTGCAGAAATTTTAAAATTTGGATATGGAGAATAGTTGTAATGAACCTCCCTTAGAATTCGAAAACTGCATTCTACAGGCACAGCATTGGCACTGTAGTTGAGCGCCTTCAGTAATCTGCTCCCAGGCATTTTCATTCTCTTTCCTTCATAGAAATATTGTGATTACAGAAATCAGATGTAGAAGCTTATGGGTTGGTGTGGGAATGAGTCAAAATGGTAAAAAGTTTGAAATTCATCGCTTGGAATAATTGTGGTAGCTGTTTTCAGCTGATTGATTAGCCTTGCCAAGGTAACATCGTATTCGATCAGTAAATCATCAACACTTTTGAAATATAAGAATAATCTTTAATGATGGCCAAGACAAAGCCATTGAAGTTAGACAAAGATGTGATGATCAATTAAATACTAACAATCCCCAGTCTCCCTCAGTAAATTCCTTTCTATGACTTAGCTGAAATTTTCAGAGGGGCAGAATAGACCACTGCAGAATTTGATGTGGTGATTTGTTAATCTTTACACCTTGGGATTCAGCAGTTGTCATGGTTTTATGATTTTTTTGTTATCATACTCCACATCATAACATAATGTAAGGCACTGTAATACTCCAAACTGAAACGGACACTTGTTAGCTGTATGCTGAATGTTTTGATGAGCAAGCTGAAAGGTTCTGAAGACATCTTTATATTTTTCATCCAGCCAAAATTCTGTAGCAATGATAGAGACTGCAGTATGATACTGAAGATCACATGGGTGTTTCCAGGAAGAAATTTGGACTTTAATTCCTAGCCTCAGTCACGTAGCCGTGGTCATTTTCAGCTACCGCCAATGGCTGCTGTTTCAAGTGTTTCCAAAAAGCTGAGCATCCCCTTTTCATAATCATGGACCTGGGCCAGCCTAGCATTTTCTCTTTGGCTTTCTGTTCTGTATTGAGCTTTACAGACTACTATTGTACAAGATCTCTCACATCTGCCTATCACTCAGGCAGTTCCCAGTTCTTAGTCACTTGTTTTTTTTCTTTCCTTACGAACTAGAGCTGTGACTAAATTGGTAAGTCTTAATGGCTCATCATATCTTGTGTAGGCTTCCTGCTTCCGACCCCTGTTTTCTCTTCCACTGCCAGAACGTACGTACTGGTAGACAAATGCCATCTGGAAACTGTAAATCTGTCACCAGTACTACTGCTATGGTTTGTGTATATCAAGATACAAAGACTATTAGAAAGGCTGACTAATCTGCATCGGAGTTGTGATTTCTCAAAAATGATGTCCATTTTGATTTTTAAGGCATCCAGTTTTTAGGTCAAAATCTGTAAGCTCACAAGACAGTTTTTTTTATTACAGCAGAGTGGTTAAACCAGCATGGGGTCAAATGGCTATTTGAGCCATGGACAAATACATAATTAATCCTTGATGGGATTCAAATAAATAATTTTGTTGCTTGAAAGCAATATCATTATATTTATTTCTAAGTTCTTTTTAAGATGTCAGCATGTAGCCTTGAGGATGTGAAAGAGAGGTAGAGCTTGTCAGCTTCCCTGCCTGCTCAGAATTAGTCTGAGCCTATTGGAAATGAAAGGTTCAGAGAGCACAGATGGAATAGATTGAAGTAGCAGCTTTGAGTGAATTGAAAGGGCAAGTTTACTGGCTAATCGTGATCTCAATGGGCAGAAAGATACCCAATAGATATAGATTGCAATTGTCAGACATTGTAAAGTCCTCGAAAGAACTGCTCAAGGCTTTTTGCTTTCCAGTTCTAGCTTATGGTAGCCTGCTTTTTTTTAACTAAAATCTTTCATTTCCTTGTAATGAAGATAAAACATGGATGTATATAATATTTATTGAGTTATTGAGGCATGAACTGTTCTCATATTGGTTGGCTTTTTTCTTTATGGTAACAATATTGTACAGGTGCATCTGTTTGGAGTTTGTATTTCTTCATTCTGTAGATGAAGGCTAGATCTGCAGAAGTATTTTATTTTTAATTTAGGCACCAAAATGAGTAGTGAGATTTTTCAGCTAGTCTCAGCATTTTGATGTGTGCTTTCAAGAAAGTCCATCCAGAAATGTCACAGTGGGAGGTGGTGAATGCTAAATGCTGCAATTCCTCCCACATCAATCGAGGGAGCAGAGCATTAGAAAGTCTGGGTTCTGAATCGTCTGAAAATTTTACTACAATTCCCAGCTCAGTGGACGGAATCTTGGCTGGACTTTAAGGATGCTGATGTGATATTAGGAACTATTAATATTGCACCAAAATTTAATAAAGTGATCTTTTAAATTTTGGCTCCAGTTGGCTTTGCTTAAAGAAGAGAGTGATGTCATACTTAACAGTTCTATTTAGGCAGTACTTTGACTTGAAACTAGAAAAGTGTTGCCTCTGCTTTATTTTTTTAAATCTGTATTTGTGTCTCCAAGTTTATCTTAAGAAATGCAGTGAGCTGTTCAAGATGCGTATACCATTTTATCATATACATTTGTAATGTCTGAAGATAGGAGACAAAAAGTAAATAGTACACTGGGTTGCCAGAAACTGCAGAATCGTTTGGAATTGTGCTGTTGTTTTCATTGTAAACGACAGTATGCCTTTGTTTTTAATTCAGATTTTGTTTCACTCTGTATACTCAATTTCACTGTTATCTTCTGCTGACAGTTTAAAATCTGTCTTGAAATTCAAAGTCACTATCAGAGCAGTCACTAATACCTTAAATTTTCTCCAAACACCTACTGTCCGAATTACAGAAATTAAGGTTGTTTTAAAATTGTCCTGACCTGATTTTACTGCCATCCCTTGTTCGGATGTTAGAGCCAAGACTGAATTTTGCTAAAAGACTTGAACTGACAGCAGAAGCTTTCTACCACAGCCAGAGTTTTTGCTATCAAGTCCTTTAACTTCTCCTTACCAAAATTTTTCCTGTAATCTTAACAGTCTCATATAAACTTAAGGTATATGATAACTCTCTGAAGGTGTTGGTGGCTTTCCTGATATCTTCTGATGACCTTCTGGAGATGTACTTGTTTCAAGTTTCTTACACAGAGAGCAATCAACATGCAAGATAAAATTCCTAGCTCTACAAATTTTTCAAGCTGCCTATGCTGTCTGAAGGAATGGCTCAATAGCCTGACCAGCTAGGACTTCTCTTATAGTGCTCATATTTTATGAATACTAATCAAAATCTCTGCACTCAGAGCTGAGAATTGTTAGTCCAAAACTACTAATGTCTGTGTTAAATTTTGAGATGTCAGCTTAGATCTCTGGTATCTTCTGTATTACAAAATCATGTTACTCCAGTTGCTCACAAGTTGTTTGTAATAGGCTGCCTGCATTTACTGATTCTGGTGGAGAAGTAGGGATTCTTTCATATTCCCTACACCTCAGCTTGTCACTATACTGCACATTTCTGATATGTGCAAAAAAAGCTTAAAATGAAAGGATGGAGTACATTATCCCTGTAGAGTTCTTAAAGCAATACAAACATCAGGTGAGATTATGGGAAAAATACCAGAAAAGCATAGTGGATGTCCTGTCCACAGAGAGAGTTGAGTATTAGGAAGAACAAGATGGCGTTAAATGATGAGTATTGTCAGTGGGATGGGAAGGTAGGGAGCAGCATCTGTGCTGTATCATTCCTCCCTTTTCTTCACTTCTGTGGAGCTTCTGTGGAGCAGCACAAAGGGACTGAAAATCTGCAGGTCCTTTTCCTTTCCAAGTAGCATCCCATTGATTTCATTGTTTTTAAGGCTTTCGCTGATCATAGAACTGAACAACCTTCTCCTTTACCAGGATTAAACAAACTACTGATACCGTGCCTAGGTAGTTTTTTCTCATTCCCAAATAGAGTTTTTACTCATCCTACATTCATGGTAAAATCCTTATCTGCTTCCTAAAGATAAATTCTTGCTACATTGATTTGGAGCTGGTTAATATCATAATACCCACTTCCTTTTTAGGATTTCCTCCTCCCACAAATTGATGCTCCCAGAAAGAGAGCGGTGCTTGGTTTTCCTCATTTTGCTTTCTTACGTTATCTTAATTTCTTATAATTTAGAGCATACTGTGAAGTCAAATTTGTTTCAAAGCTGACCAATCTTTTTTTCTCTTACTTGGAAATCCACAGGCGTGCTATTTTTTTCATACGCTTAGGAGCTGCAGGCGGGTGTGCTGATTATATACCATTTCGGAGACACTGGTTACTGAGACATGATTTAAAACACTAGAATAATTCAGTAGTTTCTCCTGTGAGTTCCCATTGAATATCTGGTGGGCATATTGTTCAGAGGCAATTTTTCCTGGGGGTGGCTGCTCATCTACACAACCCCATAGTTAATGTGCCAAAGGCCTTCTGTTTATTTATTTTTATTTCTTTTGAGGGGACAGAAAGAAAATAAAGTTGGCAGAGATTCATTTAGCTGTTGTTTCTGGAATATAACATAACTTCATAGTGTCTCCATTATATTAATGCAGCATTTTAATGCTGTTGGGTGTGGTTTTGTTAGGTTTCTGGTTTTGTTTTCCTGCACTGACTATGTATGGGTATGAAATGGTGCCATCTGGAATTGAGAGCTAAATGCTAATAACTGGATTCATAACTAATGTATTCTTGAACACTTCATCATGGTTGAATACAGTAGATTATTGCATGAAACTACATTTCTAGCTTCTGAGAGCTCCTGCAACATCCTCATAGTGTCCACCTATCCTAAATATCTTCTTTTCTTTGGTAACACATCTGATAGGTTTTAGCATAAAGCAAAATATATTTTTTTTTAAATTATGTAAAGTATATTAATAAGGAGTATGTGAGACAATGTAGTACTATTATATTTGGCTATTAATACAGAAAAAAGGTGTGGAATTAACACAACCTTTGCTGAAGTTTATAGCTTTGAAGAAAATGGGGCCTCAGAGGAGCAGTAGGACTCGGGCTTGATTAAAGTGGGATTTCAGAAATTCTCTGCACTGAATGAAATAAAAAGATATTCAATTTAATTAGATAGTACTGCGGAGGAAAGAGAGGTATTTCTCACCCACTGGCTTTCTATACAGTCTTTAAAACATGGAGTATGGCTGTAACTATTTTGGTAGACTTATTTTTTGACTCAAGAGAATTAGGCTGGATTTCTAACTTTTTGATAACTTTCCTTAGACTGGGGAATGTTTGTATTAAAGCACACAGACTTTCTGCTTTGTAACTTTTTTCCTGATGGGAGCAGTTCGTATTGGGATCAAATACCTTTGAGGGAGAAATGTTCAGAAGGAAATGCAGCTGTTGATTTTCTCAGGATTTCCTCTGCACTGCTCTCTCTAGATAGCTGCTTGTCCGTTATGTCAGAAGATGCCCACAAAGTCTAGAGTCACCCACCTGAAGCTAGAAGAGTCACTTCTTACATATACTAATGATGCTTTTTTTTTTTTTTTTACTGTAATGCAGAAAAGGAAATGCATTTTACTAGAACTACTCTTGGGTTATGCCGATTTTAAGGGAGAGAAAATTTAATTCCAGAAACTTATAATTGAGTGGAACTGTGCCTTTCTTTTGTATAGTGCTTTTGATCAGGTGATTTCAAACTACTTTTGAAGGAATTTTATGCCCAGAGAGATGAAAAGAACTCAGGTATGTAAACTGGCACAGCCTAAGTAGACTGGCTCCTGCTTCAGACGCAGGTCAGTCACTTTGAATTCACATGGCAGCTCATGGGTCAGAATTTGGCTTACTCCTAGGAAATTTACTTTTTTTTTTTTCCCTGCTTAAGAGCCTGGTAAAAATCTATTAAGTATGAATTGAATGGTTTATTTTTCAAAGATTTGTAGCTTTACTTGAAGCACTCCGAACTTCTATTCTTTCATGTTTTATTCTTGACTGGTTTGGATGTACAAAGGATGTTTAAAAATTATAACAATTAAATGTGTTATACTATTTAAATGTCTTGATCTTAATAGGGAAACATGATTTGTATATTTTCCAAAATGTAGGACTATTTGTGTGCTTTTCTCCTAATTGAAACTTTCACATCTAAAAACTTAGATTAATCCAGATATCCATTAACAGAAACAGCAGAAAAATCTTTTAAGATAAATGTATTATACTAGTAAAAGAAGCATCTGCAACCCTTTGTTAATAATAGTCCACCCAATACCTTTAAATATCCAATCGTTGTAGTGGTTTATGTTCAGGAATCAGCTGTAGCAATTTTTGTAATGGAGAAAGCAACTGTTACGGAGCAGTGCTGAATGATCAAATTTTATTGGTTCATAAAAACCTTGGAGGTTAATAACTTTGTTTTGTGAAACAGATGCTTAATTCGGAGCCTGGGCAATTGCCTCCTTTATGTCTGAAGAGGAAAAAAATGGATGATTTGGATTACAGTTGACTGTGTAATTGTATACGACAGATGTATTAAATTAGCCTTTCTCAAAGCTTTTGGAGTTCTGCCCCTCTGAACTGTAAATTTTACATGACTTTCTCATTTGCAGGTTGCATGAGACCATTCTGTGCCTATTTCACATGTCTAGAGACAAAATATTCCAAGCTTGCTGTGAATTTACAGACCACTTACATATGGGTAGAAGACAAATTATTTAGCATTCATGATTCAGACTATGAAGTAGATGGGGAGAAAGGAAGGAATCCTTAAAAAGTGTTCATATGCTTTTGATTTGCCTAAATCCAGAACTTGAATGCTGTCTATGTTTAATGTTCCAGTTTGTGCCACAGTCTGCTTTCACTCTTTGAGTGCACCAGGGCATTCTGCAAGCATTTAATGAACCAGGCGCTTCTGAAGTCTTATTAACAATATCTGAATTGTATTTGAGCCCATGTTCTCGTACTCTACTGATGGAAACAGGACAACCTTTTATAAGATGGGATGCTGTGTGTGTGAAGGTAGGACTTGTGGAATGTAGTTTTTCATCTGATTTTCAAAGAACCCCTACTAAATTCAGCTACATCTCACCTTTATGTAAAGGTGGAGCAGTTTCCTTGGAATTACTGTTGGTTTACTTTGCCTTAAGAGGAAACTGAATTTATTGCCTTGATTTTAACAGGAGAAACTTTCTAATTAGAATCACTTTTGCCTTCACAGCACATATATGTGATACGTGTGCTTTCCCTGGTTCTATTTCCTAATATGCTAAGCTTCTTCTAAATCTATTCCTCAAAAGCTGGCATCTGTTTCTGACTTTAAAAATGACCTTAAAACTTTGTGTTTGAATTTCCTGTTTTGTTTTCATCTTTCTAGTGTGTCAAAAAACTGAGTATGAATTTCTTATTTGGAGGGAGAATATCTTTGTTACAATCATACTATTTATTTCTTGTTAATATGAAAAAAAGTGTTTTTCAATGTATGTGCCAATTTATGAAATAACTGTACCACGTAACAGTTTAAAATACAGGTAGCTTATAACAAGAAAAATTAACTTTCTCCAGTGACAGTAGGAGAATTTCTGCTTACAAGAAGTTAAACTCTGTTGCTCTCAGAAAATTGATGATTACTGTAACAATAACCTGTCCTAAGAATGGAAACTTCTTTGACTAAAGGAGTTCTTACCTAATTGTAACCTAAATGTATTCTTGAGACATTTTCAAAGGACACTTCAGAAAAATGTCATCTGATGACAGTAGAGCAGTGAATTCTGGATTGAGTCCAAGGAGCTTATTCTTGAAGAAGAATCTGATTCTTGGATGACTTTTAAGAATGAAATGTAATACAAAACTGAATTTCTTGAGATTTACTGAGATCATTTCTCACCATTAGAGTTAAAGGATGAAATAAATACATCATGTGTCACTTCATACCAGTTCTGAATCTGGCTCTTTATCCTGGAGATCCTGTTAAAACTAGGCATTGTTATTTGCAGAAATATCCGATCAATTTCAACGTTTTTACTCATGCGAGTAGAAGGGAAAGCAAGCTTGACTTTGGCATTTGTTTTCTTTAATTCTGTTCTGTAGTGGTTAAAGAATATTTTCTTCACAAATGGGGAGGAAAAAATACATTGGTCACAAATGTAAAGGAGTTCTTCTACTGATCACTCATCTGCCTGTGAGCTAACATAATGCTCAAAGATTCTTCTTTTGTGTGATTTTCATATTCTTTGGAAAGGTTGAAATCAATTCAGATGGATTCATTAATGGCTCTCTTAATTAGTTTGTTAATGGCTATATTTGCAAGACTGGCTGCATAAGTCTTATTCCCTGCTGGTTAGAGTGTAACAATTATTGATTTCTATGTACTGTGCTAGGGAAAAATACATACAGATTTACTGTTAACAAAAGAAGCTTTTGAAGATAACTCATTCAGATTTTGGGAATGCATTTGTCTATGTCTTATGAGTTATTAGTGCTAATGGGAGTCATACATACAGTGGGAGTCAAATCAGCTATTAACCTACATAGCAAGCTGTAGAGTATTGTAAATCCTTCCTGTCTATGTTATGGTGTGATCCATTTGTGTGACAAGCAGGATGAAGATAAAGTAATCATGTATCTTTCAGAGACTGAAAGACAGCTGGGAGAGAACAGGCACAGCAGGGCCTCCGCGAAGATGAAAATTCTACCTTCCTACGGGTTAGACTGCCTGCTTTGTACCTTCTGACAGTGTGATTTTTCTCTAAAATGCTCCTTTAAACTTATTTGAGGAACCCTTCATTAGTTGCATTTCATTCGCTTGCATAAGGGAATTGTAAAAATCTGGCGGTCTTCCTGCACTTGTAAGTCAGTGTTGTATCGATCACTTAGTCCAAGAACAATGAAAACTTAAGTTCAGGACTTTGATTAATACACAACACATCTTTTATCTTCACTAGATTAGCATAATCGTTATAGTCTGAGGGTGTATTTTCACTCTTTCAGTATCCTTCTGTAGCAGTCAAGGAATTAATTACACAAAGTGAGGAGACGATTATTTGCTAAGAATTTTGTTTTGGTTATTAAAATTGCACTCTCCTGCTGAGCCTGCAGTAGAGCCTTGCCAAATGGCAGGAGTAAATCTATGAGTCGGTGATACAAACCTCTGAATAATGGCAGCTGATTATCTTTCTCATTTAGATATGAATTTCCTCCATTTAATCTGGGGGAGACAACAGCAGGGCAGAAGAAAACAGACTCTGCCCACTGTTCTGGAAGCCTGTGGCTGTGCAGATTTGTTCCCATTTCCATTGAAGTTCTGACTTCAGAGGGAGCAGGACAGCTGTGTGAGAATAAGGCCTTGATCCAAGCAACCAGTGAAGTGAGCACGAAGGAAGCAAAAGAACAGTTTAAAATTTTGCTTAATGACATTCTGCTCTTAAATGCTTCTGCTGTGTTTTGTGCTGTTTCATACCTACTTGTTTTGCTCAGTGCAAAGTGGTTCGGGGAGAAGGTATACAAGAGGGAAAGGGGAAGGAGATGGAGGATAAATGTAAAGGTTATTTTTCATTTGGAAAATAATTTCAATAGATAGAACTTGTTTCATGACAGCTGTGTTATTCTCACTTTATTCTTAACCTATACTTAAATTTTCCTGGCATGGCCTTGCCAATTTGCATTTCTGCAGGAGTAACTTCAGTCTTGTTTGCTTTCCAGTGTTTCACAAACCTTTATTGTAGGATTACAATTACGGAGATAAGATTTTTCTGACTGCCTTCTGTTGAAGGATACCAGAGGCAATCAAGGGGCTACTTGGCATAATGAGAGATGACAGCATCCCTCCACGCATAGAATCATAGACGCATCTGTGGAAAGAAATACTGTAAAGTTTGTTAGCTGATAGTTATGGGTTCACTCTTCTTTATCTGCTAAGTCTGCTGAATGGGAAGGATTTTGTTGGGTGAGTTAAGATATCTTGGAATTTTACTGAGAATGGAGGGAATGTTCTGGTTACCTTTTTCTCTTCAGTCACAAATCTAGGAGACATCCAAAGTTAATGGTGTATCAGCCTTTGCTAAGCCATATTCCCTTTTCATACAACAGAAAGTGCACAAGGAGCAATGTATCATGCCTTACCAAGAGAATCATGGGAGACAACTGTGTTTACACAGTGTGGACTGTGTCTCAGTGGGGCAAGAAATACATTTGTAATAGAAATAATGGTACTAGGAAGATGGGACTGGAGGGGATCAAGAACATGTATTAGTTCATGGCTCCATGACGTGAGGAACAATCTATTAACTAAGAAGGAGCAGGCTGGTCATGGGCACCATCCTCTCATGGAATCCTCATGGGCTTTTGCAAGGTAAGAGGATTGACCTGCACTGTGCAAAACTTTGAAGGTATAAAGCTTTTGAAGAGCTTGTTGTCATGAGTTGGAAAGTATGTTTTGCATTTCTAGACTTTGAAACATTGGAATGGCAGCATGACAGTCCTTATGGCTTGTGCAACTTTATACATACCCCTGTGCTACTTTTTCTTCCATCCTGCTCTGCCTTTACTTATCACTTGTGCAGTGTTTTCCCTGCATCAAAGATACATGGTTATAATGCACATGCTCTGAACCTGTGTGAGCAGAAGCTTTCATTTGCTGTCTATCTTTAGGGTATGCTTCATACACTTCATTTCACTTAGAATAAATTATCATACATTTATCATTAGTTTGCAAGTTATTAACATTAATATAAACAAATACATGGCACATGTCTTCATGAAGATTACCTTTAAATCATGTAGGGATGGTAACAAACACTTTTGCTTGTTTTATTTTTAATAGAAGTGTTTTCTGTTTCCACATACGTGCAGGCAAATGTGAAGAAACTCACCACTGATCCTTTCTGTTAGCTCCAGATTAGGAGAGGATTATGAGGTAAAAACAAAAACCACGATAACAGCAAAATCAGCAGCAACAACAGGATACATCAAAAAAAAAATAGCAACAAACAAATAAGACCAAGTATAGGTAATACATTAAAGACAGTACTCCTTTCACTTACCTGTGTGAAATGCTTCATTCTTCACTGTCATTCCTATGTGTGGTTTTTTGTTTTATTTGTGATGCACTGAAGCTGGAAAAATGGGTGTGTGATTGCAGCAGGGGTAGATAACCTGAAATGGCTTTCCTGTAGCTGATGCCTATAAAACTTAAGCCATTGGAAAGCTGCTGCAGAATATGCTGAAGCCTTTAGTTGATAAATTTACTGTTTCTTGGGTATTAGTGAGGAGCGGATAGTACGGTCCTGAATCACGTTTTTCTTCTTGACTTGCATTTCTCTGCAAAGCTGCAAAGCATGTTTGCCTCCCACCATTCATCTTACCCCTAATTTGAGATCTTTCTCCAGATTTCTACTTCCTTAGAGGCCCTCTGAGGAGGGGTGGTGGCTCTGAACATATGTTTCTTCTCCTGTGCGATATTATTTGGGTTGTGGAATCTGCAAAATAGATTCAGGTCTTCTCCCTCTGCAGGCTGTCTGTCCATCTGTATATCATGCATATTTTGCTCTTAAACAGAAAATCCCTTCTAACAGCTGTGATCATTCATGCATGAACACAGTGTTTCTTCCCATTTTACCAAAGGCTATCATGAATATCATACTGGAAAATGTTGTGCAGTAATACTGATAGGTACGATTAAAAGTATGGTTATTCTGCTATTGTAGAATTGGCTATCTCATGGTATTTGATACTTCTCAAAAGTTACGGGTTTAGCTATGAACCTCACTTCTATTTATTAAAAAAAAACTTTAAACTTGTGGAAGAAACTGAGCATATTTGAGTCTTTAAGGCTTATATCTAAAGACAAATAAAAAGAAATCCTTAAAATTTCTGTGTAAGTTATTGCAATTCATACTTTGTGAGACAGCTGTAGCCTCAGTCTGTTTTTCTCCTATGAGGAGTATTAACTCTTAAGCCTGTAAATAAGGACTAAAACATTAGAGGCACAGTTGTTTTCTTTGCAGTTTGTTGTTTTGGATTGCAGGAGGTGTTCAAGAAGGACTATGAAAAACTCTGCTGGCAGTTTAGCTCCTTGTTTATTTTTCTGCAAGGTGATTTAGACGGCAATATTTATTATAATGCCATCAGTATCCTTAAATAAGGAGCGTTATAAGAACATAGCATCATGTTGTACTGTTTAGTTATTGACTTCATTTCTGGTCTGTGCGGACGAGAAGTGCTGTGAAAGATAATTACAAACTTGAAATTGCAAGCAGTATGTATATTTACTCCAAGTATTTATTTCCTTCCCAGGGTCACCTGGTAGACTTTTTCAGTTTCTGTAGAATGTTCTACTGCTGTTAAAGTCAACAAAATTTCTGGAGCTATGCTGGGATCTTGGCCCTAATCTCTTTCCTTCTGTGGATTTCCTGAATTGAATCTTTTTCTGCATTTACATTATTCTTATGTCTCTAATGCTGATAAGAATAAGAGATGCACAACACCTAAGTAAGCTATGGAAGAATCAAGGAGATTTATATGCTACAATTTTTCATACAGATCTTGCATAAACATGGATACCTCCTTCCCTCCCTCCAAGGTTTCTATTTCCAAAAAAAGAAAAAAGAAAAAAAAAAAAAAACACAACAAACCATGGTTAAACCAAAATGTGATTGTTCAGATGCTTTATTCATTGAATATCAACTTTCATAATCAGGCTCATTTATTCATTTTAGGTAGTATACTTAAGGCATTATAACACTGCAAAAGCGTGATTCTCCCAGATTTTTTTCATAACAAAAGCAATTTATTCTCTTGGCACATATTTCTTCCCAGATTATGGAAGAATGATTAAACTGGATTTTTCTTCTAACTCTAGCTCTTATTTTTCCCTCCTGGGAGAAGAGTTGCTGAGCTCGAGCTAATGGATGACTGATTAGAGAGCAGTACAACATTTCTGCTATGAACTTATTTTGCTTTTAAGTACTTTTGTTTGAAAACCACATCTTTCTCCATAGCAAGGTGTTGCTGGAGAAGTGATTTCTAAGAGAGAAAAGGTACTCTGCCTTGCTTTTTTTCTTGTTTAATCTAAAGCATTAATGCAGCTTATCCAGTCTCCTTTGGTGGTGAGTGTTGTGAAATAAGCTTCACTACCAATCTATATTCTTACTAAAGGAGGCCGGTTGTAACTCTACCTCTTCAAATGCTGTAGATAACTGTGAAAATATTTTATTTTATTGAATGGTGTAAGGAAAGCTTATTTTTATGTGCATATTTTTCACTTTTTTGATGCATCTTTTTAGTCTGCATTTTTGGAACATGCTCTCTGTGCATAGTGTCTAATGTCATAGTTGCACTAAGGTTAAAACTGCTGATGTTTTTACTGCTTTGTCTATAGTAGCTCCTGCAGGCAGATGAAGCTAATTTGATTGTGTCTTGCTGTGGACTCTTTTAACTAGTGTTTTGAAATCTAAAGACATAGATGTGATGAATATTACAGTAAAATATCCAGCAGAGAATAAGAATTGGAAACCTGTTTTGAAACAGACAAACTAAAGATGTGAAAAAAAAAAAAAAAAAGGTAATCCATGGCCAGTGATTGAAAGCTAATATAAGATCACTTTTCCACAGAAAACTTTTCCATCATCTAGGCTTACCTCCAGGGCAATTGGATTGATGATTAGAGAAGAATTTTTTTAGAAATAAGAAACAGTCTGTGTCATAAAAGTCAAGCAAGATTTGACCCTTTGTACTAGATGTGGATCTGGTATAAGCCCCAGGAATTGATGCATTTTACACTTGATTTATAAAAGACCCCTCTTTTGTCTCCAGAACCTAAAACTGGATCTAATGCTTGGTGGTTTCAAAGAGCTAACTGGTGCAGAAAATTCTTTAAAATCCTTTAACGTGAGGTATTATCATAAGGCCAAGTAACACTGCCATACCAGATGATTTTTGCATTCTTTAATCCATCTCTTTGCTTAAAGCATCGAGCTCTTTTGGTAGCGAACCTGAGTCAGATAAGGCATAGAAGAAATGTTGATTGTGTTTCTTGATATCAGTTCTCCAACAACTTTATTGGCAAACTGACTTTCCAAAGGCTTGAGACTATGGTGTTTTCCAAAATTACCTGAAGCAGTAATTTTACTTTTACTGAATATTAAAAACTACATAGGATCTTCTATGTACATTCTTTGGTAGGTGATAAAACGACCTGGACATTTTAATAATGTCTGGCAAATTATTTTAATTTCCCCTATTGTATGATTAATAGTAGGCTAGATAGACACATGGATAGTGTCTACTTACTCTGTGGATTCATGCATACATAAAGTACTATGAAGCTAGGATGGACAGAGAAACTGATAAGCAATTATTATAATGGGTTATAGTAAAAAAAAAAATTGTAATCTCAACATTAAAAATCTTTGAAAGATTCAAGGTTTGGAATGTAAAATCATTTTTTACTTTTACAGCTTCTGTTAGTCACTGCTGAAAATTGATGCCCAAGACAAAAGAGGCAAATTCTTTTGAATGGAATCTTTTGCTGAATTATTCTAGAACATTTTGTCCGTTCCGGGACACCACGTTCCTGTATGCTCTTTGTTCGCAGTAAATACACATCTCACACATGGGAGAGACTCATTATTAACCAGGAAACTTCTGTTGTCCTTAGATTGGCTTTAGATTTCCATTTTATTTCACTGGGGATACCACATTAGAGGAGCTAAGAATTATTCATAATATTTCCAAAAATGCAGTCAACAAATTCAAAAACCAAAAACCGGAGTGTTTTCAAATTAAATTGAATCTGGACTTCATTAAATCAATTACTTAAAACTCTGGGATGTGTTTGGTAAATAACTACTAGAGAGTCACTCAAAAGGAAAAGAAATACCTAAAATATGTCATGGATATCTCTACCTACATATGAGCAACAAGGACAGCTTGCTTAAATGCTCCTTCACTAGCCTGTGGACCATTGTTTTCAGTGTTAGTTTGTAAGCACATCATTACTAATGTTCCTTGAGCTTTTGTTAATCACAAGTCTGCCAATTCCAAGACTTAAAATAGAACTCGATACATATAATGCTTTATTTTTGTTAATTGTGGTCCAAAGGCCAGACTGAGATGTTCAAACTGCCTACTTCACAGCATGCAGTTTTCCAGTATTTATTTAGTGCAAAGCTGTAGACCATACAAAGTAATCCCACTGCAATATCAACTCACAAACAATTTTATAAAACATCTTTAATGCAGAGTGTTACTGTACCCAGAGGTGTAGGAGAGCAGTATTAATGCAGGCATGATAGTTCTGAGTGTTCGTATGAGTCCTCAAGGAATAATAAACAGCTTGAAATAACAACTGACAAATTCTCCAGATGCTTTTTATCCATGTGCTGGCAACTGTGTTGATTCCAGATCAATGCAGGGTATTAAGACATTTATATGATTGAGCTAAAAAGCTGCCAGGTTGTACGAGCATCAAACTTGTACAAAATAGGAGACCTGAGTAAAGCCAATTGTATTCTATTCAACAAGTTCAGGAATAGAACGTCTTGGTAACATCAAAATCTTTCCACTGACAGTATTTTTGATTTTAATTTAGTATGTGTACTGGCAGAGTTGAGATATTTGTAAGTAACTCAATTATTGGAATCCCAATATTTGAATATTTTTCTGGTATAAAATGAGAGTCCTGGCAGTAAAGTGCAGTTCATTCCTTAGACATCAGAAGCACAAAGCCTTTATTTCACATGCAATCCCATCAGAGCCCAGAGCATGCCTGTCATAACAATTATTGGTTTTAACTCATGTTCTTGAATCAGCAGAATTATGTGTTTCTTATTGATGCCAAACTCTGGCTTCATGGAGCTTTGCTGTGAAGCACTGAGTATACAGAGTAGACCTGTGACAATCAGATGTTGTCTTGGCTTGTATCATGGAACAAAACCTAGACAAAGAAGCTGATCTGAAAATGATGAAGTCTTTTGGAAGCCTTTTTAATTGTCTGTGTGGAGACTTGGATCACGCTGTATTTTTTTACTGCATGTGTCAAAACCATACATAGTTGCATAAAATTAAGTTTCATTTAGATTTTCTTGAAATTCATTGATAATACAGAATTCCAATAGCATAGCAGACCCAGCTAAGGTATTGATACAAACTGCTATAAAGTGAATTCCTATAAAGTTCAACTTTATAGATGTCCACTTCAAATAAAAAATACATGCAGAAAGCTCAAACTGATAAAATCTTATCAGAATCCTCAAATCCTGACTTGTGCAAACAAGAAAACTGTGCCATTTTCCTTTGTGGCATGTTTTTGCTTTCCCCGTATTGGTGCTGTATGTAGCAATCCAGTGGTATGCAGTCTGAATTAAAAAAACTGTGTATTGAAACTTAATGTATAAAACCATCCATGTAAGAACATGCTTTGAAATCCAAACAAACATCTGCCAGGCTGGAATTTCTCTATATGAGTGTTATTTTTGGAAATACAGTATTTTCAAGGTTCCATTGCTTAATGCGGTTTCAGCCCCACCTGATATACCATGGCAGTGACATGGAGGAAACAGTAAGAAAGTATTCTGGTCCCATCTGTGTGGTTGCACAGCATCTCTTATTGTCTTGTAGTAGCCTCTCTTGAAAGTTCACCCAGAAGTGCTGCAGACCTTCTGGGTCTCAAACATTTTCACAAAGCTTTGGAAAGTTTTCATATACAAGCTGCGTTTTCCTGAAATTATGTCTGCAGCTACGGGTGCTTAGAAGCTGAACATCTTGTCCAGATGCCCTTTTGGAAAAGGGTTCCCTCTTGGGAAACATTAAAAAAAAAAAAAAAATCTTTTCACAAATTATTTGCTGTTGCATAAGTAGATACAGAACCTTATACTGTTTATTACTAAGTCATCAACTGTATTTCAGAATATTAGAGCAGTTTCTGGGTGCTCATGGAAGTGCTCTCAGGTGTTTGAATTACATGTGTTATACTGCAAATAATGTTTTGCATGGAAGTATGTTGTTTGTTCGCTGTCATCTGTTATTCCTCTTTTTAAAAAGTTTGCCAGAAAGTTGGTGACATGAAAGTACTTTCTTGATTTTGTTGATCTAATTTTGTTTTCAATTGCTTTTCCAATTGAAATCCAAATGAGGTAATGTTCATCAAAGCGACATAGAAAGCGAGAAAAAGAATAAAGACTTTTCTGGCTTTTATGCTCCAATCCTGATCGGTGGAAAATATTTTTAAAGGTGGATATTAGGTTTTTTGTAACCCCCAGGCTTTCCTGTTGTGTTACAGCACACAACTTCTTCACAGAACTGCTTTACAGAGTTTTATCTTGTTAGTGGACAAAGAAAAGCTTTCTGGAAAAGCTTTCTGAATATCCCCTTTACCTTTTGGGGTCTATTTCTGCAGCCTTACTTTTGTGACAGATTTACTCACATGAGTTATCTTGTTGGCTTCAATTTAATGCTGTTGGTAATAACAAGAGTTTGAGCAAACTAGGGATTATTTTCATCTCTTTTTTTTGAAAAAGGAGATGTTAAAAACACAGAACTGGTTCCTCTTAAATATCTTTCCATTGGCTCTTGCACCATTCAGGTTACACAGCAGTAAAATTCATTAGGACTCAATGAAAAGGCTCATTAGGCAGATGCTGGCATTTTGGTTTTCTTACCAAGTTGTGAAACATTCATTTATTATCCATGATATTGTTAAAATCTGAATGGAGCAGTGAAACCAAATACAACTTAAAAGATGGTTCAGATCTGTGGATTTTTGCCAAAAAAACTGCTTTATTTTATCTGCCTTAAAATCTTCCTGTGCTACATTTGTGGCTGAAGCACAATGGGAGAACTGTACTTTGGAGGTGATAATGAAGTCAGAGCACCTTTGACAGATTGCCACTGCATGCTGGCTTGTGGTGGGCTTTATCCTTTTCATCTCTTGAGTTTTTTCAGCACGTGGAAGGTGTATTTATCTACCTGTGCACCTTTATGTATGCTCCAGCTTTGCTTTCTTTGTTAATTAGCCTTGGTTTCCGTGGCAGAGTGCTAGCAACAGCAGAATCTGTGACAGGGACTCACAGCTACTGGAGTAATTTGTCCTGTTTCAAGCAGTCAGAGACAGTATCTCCACCCAGGATGGCATTTACCAGCATTCAGGAGCTTCTTTACTTAGTGGATCATCATTAAAGCATACTGCAGCTGATCATTTTGAAGACTGAATCTACTGTTGTAAGGGTGCTTCTGTGTGTGAGGCTGGGAAACTAGGTGAGATTTTGGGTTTAATTACTTCCTTTCTGAAGCTGGGGTTTTCTCTTGCCTCAGTGAGGGTATATGCTTGTAATTTTTTAAAAAATATTTTCTGTGTTAATTACTGCGGTTTATGCACATTGTCTTATCCTACAGGGCCTTTTTCCTTTTGGTGTGCCTCTATTAACTTCAATGGGACGGAAGAAATCTCAAATCTGTTGTTACTTGTGTACTTCCTGTCTTTCTTTCTGCCTTTAATTCTTCTCCTTGTGTGTCTGTAAGTTACAGACTCCTTTATGCACCTGAACAGGATCTCCCCATATCTGGTTCCATCTGCCAGTTCAGGCTGAGCTTCTGTGGCCTTACCCAGCTGGTTTCAGTAGGTAGCAGTTGTAAAGCTGAGGGGTTATGGAGATGTGCATGGACCAGGAAAGGCACTCAAACAGGTACCGAACAGGACACCATCTTCAATAAAATTAATCTTTCATCTCTGCATTTGTTCCTACTATAAATGTGTTTCTACTTCCTTTGCTGGATATGTGATGTTTACACTTTATCGCATGCTGTATATTTATTTTAAATGCTATAGCTCCTTCCTGATGAACTCTGATTATCTGAGTGAGGACCACAAGTCTGCACAGTCCTACTGCTCACAGTATTTTCATGTTCCTTGTTTCACTCCCTAGTGATGTAAATATAAAATGAGGTCAAAATTGAAATGTTAGCTTGACTTCTACCAAATGCCTTTAACCTAGTGAAATTCACTGATCTTATATCTTGCTACTATTTAGGAACTATTGTCTCAACATTAAGATGCCAAAACTCATTTAGATTGTGTTTCCTTTATGTAGAGATTGTCTTGAATTTCTGTACTGTTTACATCTTGATGAGTCTTCCTATTATAAAATAACAGATCAGAAGTAACAGCTTTGAAGTGTTTGGAACTAGGCACATTGCTGATGATGAGTGAAGGCCCCTGAGAAGTGCATGAGAGCTCTGTCTCAGGCTCCTGTTCTGCAGGTGAAAACCACTGCTGAACTTGACATTGGGAATTTTATGTTGATTGTCTATGACATGTGGGCTCTTAGGGTAAAGAGAAGACTTCCATCAGTCTAGCACACTTCATCCACATGTGCAAACTTGAAAGATTTTTAATGCCCAAAAGAGAAGAAAATACCACCAAAGTGTGAGGAAATCAGAATAGTACCTTCTCACGTGGCCTGGCTGACATCTGTTGAGCTAGTCCCCAAGTAGTTCTCTACTTGAGTGTGCTGTGCACAATCTGATTCCAATTAAAGGCTACTTTTCCAGCCTAAAGCAGGAAGTGAGCTTACCTCTTAGTAAACCAGCAACCATGTATTCCCAGGAGTGTACTGACCATGTTTTACTTATTCCCCTGCCATTCTGTCACAGTGAGATGGAAAGTGTTGTGTTTGTTCTTTACTCCCCTTCTCAGTGGCCAAGGTAATGAATCTCCTGCAGTCTATCAATGTCTGCGTCCTCTCCATTCCTGTGAGACACTAAGCAAGATAAATGGCGCTGTGTAATGACTGTGTAGGAATTCCAGTCGTGATTTGTCTAGGTGGGCAGAGCAGCTCCTGGTGTTACACGCCATCATCCTGCAGATCCTATTTCAGCTGGACTTTGAACTTAGCTTTTGATGTCTAAACTGGAGCTCCACTCCCACAAATCTCAGATTAAGTGAAGTCTTTTATAATGTCTTTTCTTGCATGGTCATTTCTCATTACTTCCTATTTTAGAAGATAATGGACGCTGTAAATTCTTCTTTAAGAGCACCTCTGTTAGTGAGAAACTGTGCCCCAGAAAATGAAATTCTTCCACTGTGTTAAGTGTTCAGATTTCAAGCTGCAGAAACCTTCCAAGTAAAAGCTACTCAGTGCACAGTTCCTGTGTGAGCAAAGTGCTGTGTATTCAGATGTCATATTCTGTGGTTGCCTCTTCTTTAGGTAAACAGAGGAGATAGATGCGCTAAATGTACTTTTCTAGATAGTCATTCAAATCCTTTGTTAGACCACAGCTGAAACTTTAAATTGGACATTATTCATATGAATGGGAGTAGTGACTAGTTAATGCTCACATCATGATCAGGAAATGTATGATTGTCAAGAAAGGTAGGAATTCCAACAGCCCCTCTGAAATTTCGTGCAGGTTTGAGCAATATAAAGTTTTCCTAGGAAGATTAAAATAGTATAAGACATTTACTATTCTTTCACCTAATAATGATAATTTAAATTCTTTAGCTCATTTCTATTTTACCTACAGACAAAAAGGGGTGTTATGCATTAGAAAGTGCTCTTCTGCTTGCTTGTATCGTTTTCATTTCTCTGGTCAGCACCATAGCATGTGTTTAACTAGGGTATACGTGACCTTTAGTTGTGAAGATTGTAAATAGAAATTTACTATTTGTTTTTTCTATTGCTATGGAGTTTTTTTTTGGAGTAGAGAAATACATAGCTTGATTTTTTTTGTGTTTTCATTACTTCGTTACTTTAATTATAAAAATATCGTTTGGACTTGCTGTTGGCATGGAAACATAGAACAGATTGTTGTAACGTTGGCACAAAAGAAACATTTTTTTTCAAGATTACTCTCTGTTTTTGATCAGTCATTCATACTAATACCTGCCCACTGTGAATTGGTAAAAGACCAAAACTTTCATATAGGCTAATGAACATAGGATAACAACTTTATTTAAACTTAATTTCACCATGGTACAGTGATCAACTAATTGATCTCCACTACAAAAGACTGCAGATCATTAAGTACTAGAAAGAGTGATGTGAACTGAGCTGTATTTTGATCAAGAAAGAAAGTCCTTATAGTTTGTAGCTTTGATTGTATTCTTTGTCTTCAGAGATTATTTCCTTTTAATTCACTGACTTCTTATGAATGCAGAATACTAATGGTAAGGGGTCATCCTAGCTAAGGTTCAGTCAAAGGGGAATTATTTTTGGATCTTGGCTGTGTTTGGCCATAGTTTTAAGCTTAAGATAAAAAAAAATATTGTAATTGGGTTTGACTGAGATGAAATTTCTTATCTTCTCATGAGATGCAAAAATCCAACATATGAGCAATCATCGAAAAAGTCAATTGTGTATATCAGAACATACAAATCATAAAGATAGTTTTAGATGCGGAATAATATCTGAGTATATTCATATAGCACTGTCATATCTACTGTTGCACTTTTGTCTGGTCTTGATCTTCTGATCTTTCCTATAGCAAAGATGCTTTGCTGAGTGAGTGGATTCACTCTTAGTTACCTTGGAATAAATTTAACTCCAGCCAAGCTCCATGGCACCAAAAGCTCTTCTCAATAACATCAGAGCTTCAAAAGCTAGAGGAGGAGTTGTAAGAAGTTATACTTCTTTCAACACTGTAATAACAGAAAAAGGACTGTTCATGTAGACAAGAATCTCCTGTGCAAAATTATAGTTTGAACAGTGATTTAATTGTGTATTGCTTAGCACACTTATGATGGGAGTGTTTGTACATATGTATATCTACACTCTGGGAAGTTACACTCAGCAAATCTACATGGTTCGATACAGAGAAGAATATATCTGACTTTTCTATGGTGAATTTTATGGAAGTAACATTAAAAGCAACATAAATACTTCTGCACTACTTTACAGTAGTCTCTTCTTTGTCACTCCAGATTGAATAGGCAGTGGACAGTACTGGACCTCCTCTGGTCCACTGCCAGATCCATCCTCTGATCAGAAAGTATGTGGTACCTGAGAATACTGCTGGTATGTCTGTCCTGATGAAGCTGAGTTTCTTCACAGCTCATATCAGGGCTTCAACTAATACCAAAAGGACTACAGTTTATTTCTTTTTTTGTCTGATCTTCTGATGAACACATAGTAGGGCCAGCTGAAAACAACTGTTATTTTAACACTGGGTTGGGATTTAGTGAGAAGGAGCTGAAATATCTCTCTAAAGAGTTTATTCTCTTTAAATGCTTTGAGAACTAATACTTCACCCTTAGTGCAGTACTAAAGTACTTCCTCTAGTCTTTTGTCCCTTCAGTGAGCTTATGAGAATTTTTGGTCTTTGCTCTGTTATTTCACACTCTTAAATAATGGGAAACCTTTCTGACTCAGGTCTCAATCAGCCTGCACACTAATTAAGCTAATTGGCAGGAATGTGATGCACTCCCTAATTACAGCTGTAGAATTTTTTTTTGAGAACAACCTTACTGCAACTTTTCTTCCATCAAAAAAATATAAAAATAAGAACCCACTCCCCCCCCCCCCCCAAACATTAACTATTCCATTAGGATTGCAAGAGCTTGGTAAGGCGGATCCCTGTCTTCCTTGTGTTCCTGAGGCCTCTTACTACTACTTAAGTATACCAGGTAGACAATTCCAAAGAATTTTCTCATTGGAAGATTTCTTGTGAATAACTCTGGGCAGAAAGTGGTGACAGGAGAGGCATTACTGGAGTGTATGAATAACGGTAAAAACAAAAAAAGTTCATGAAAGACCCTCACGAAGTAATTTAATCTAGAGCAGCCTTGGGGTTATGCTAGGTCATGCAATTAACCAAACCATCCCCTGGTGTGGGTTCTAATTAAGTACGGAGTTCCTCCCTGACCCCATCATCCTACCTAGCGATCTCATCTATCAGTTACAATAGCTCTGAAAGGACAACCTATTATGTAATAGCTGCAAATCCTGCCGAAAGCAAGTTTATTCTCATATTCTCACTTTCTGGTCAGGGTTTAGTGAAGAGAGGAGAAATCTCAGAATTTAAATTGAGCTATTTGTAATAACTGATAACATACTGTTTGCATTTATAGAAAGGCCTCAGTTGTTTTGGTCTATGAGTTAGTCTGACTTCATGTTCTGTTTTGTTTTTCTCTTTAAGTGGGGGGAAAAATGTTTCTTCTATTTTAATTTCATATTTCCTGTGGATTGTTGGTTTTATGCATAACCTTTTGCATCTAGTATTATTTCAACTAAGCTGCCTTGACTTATTTATAATCAGTCTCCAAGTGCAGTACCAGATCTAGTCTTCTTATGAAGAAGTAATTTCTTGCCTTGGGCCTTGTAACTAGAAGGAAATAATGCTTAAGCAGAGGCACACATACAGGAAAGAAGACAATGACTTCTAACACTGTTGAAATGTCAGACTGTGACCTTTAAAAAGACTGAAAGAAACCAGAGGGCCTAAGCCCTAAGGGATGTTTCTGCATGAATGAGAGTGGGAGTTGACTATTTTTGTAACTACAAGAAAAGGTGATGTATTGCTGCCCTCATTCATTCAGTTATAGAATTTATTACTGAAAACTTTATTGCTGAAAACACATGCTCCTAAGCAGGGATCATGTTGTGTCAGTCCTCTTCTCAGAGATTAGATCTGTATATATTTACATATGTATTATGACTGTGAGTCCTCCTAAGCGTAACCCGAAATGTTTCATGCTGGGCTGCTGCAGCTAGAAAGTATTTACTTTTTAACTTGTGGTAACAGCTAGGCAGGATTTAAGTTACTTTGTACTGAGAACTGCACACACACACAGCGGAGAGGTAACATCAACCTGAAAGGACCGGCTACAGAACTGCTCAGCATACTGTCTGCTAGTGCTGCTAATTCTTATGGGATGCCATGTGATAAACTTTTTGTTGGGAATGTTTATCTTATTTCTGTACATTAGCTGAGATTCTTTTCCACCAGTTGTAAGTATTTCCTTCCAAGATATCACCAATGAACCTTATCTGCCTGCCTTCAGGTTGCATTGTAGAATTATTTAACATACGCAAAGGTCTTCAGTTTCAGTGCTTATAGTCTCATTAATGCTACTTGATACTTATCCAATTTGAAATCCTCAAGACTTAAATTTTGTATGTGGCATCTCTGTGAACCATATGTAATTTGGGAGAACACTTTTAATATGTCATTTTAATATTCTTGCTTTCCTTCACTTTCAGTGATTTGTCTTGGTTGATTTATTCCTGGATGTTTCCTGAAGTGCCAGGCAGTAAATGTCTATACACTCCTGTGATTTGTTTGAGCAGTTTGAACCATTTTTCTGTGACCAGGATAGGAATCTTACATATCTGTAGACTGCATGCATAGATATGAAAAGCCTAACTTAATTTTTAAACCAAGTAAGGGAATATAAATTAAATAGTACTTTTCTGTTCTGTCTTAATTATATGTTGTCTTTCCAAGATAGATTTAATCCTGATCTTTGTTATCTAATGACACAATAGTTGATAGTGGCTTGTGGATCATGGTAACTAAACACAGAAAGATCTGCTCAGCTATTTATTCTATTTATCCAGTGATTTGATTATTATCCAATTAGGTCAATGAGAGATAGCTAATATGTTCAACCATGCTTTCCTAAGAATGGCTCCTGCCAAATCTGGAAGACTTGCCTTTATTACACACTCAGTAGCTTAAAAAAATTGATACCTCTTCCATATCCATATTCATTTCATAGGAAGGCTGAAGGAATAGCTTTCCCATGAGAGTGATAATTAAGAACTAAGATGGGGTTTGAGAAGAAAAGTTTGAAGACTTTATTTTAGATTTGTTCTATTTTTTATATACATGTGTGTGTAAAATATGTTTATATGAATACATTAATATATTAATATTCCTTCTTGAGTCCTTATTAGATTTTTCTTTCATGGCTTCTCTTCAATATTGATGCAGTGAAAGAAAATTTCAATTTGGATTGACTTGAGATTGTTGTTTTTTGTTGTTTTATTTTTTTTAAATCAGTTTAGCTGGACAGCTGAAAAATCAATTATTCACATGGGTCCAGAGTAGAATATATCAAATTGCAGCATCAAGTCTATAAATAATTCCTACTGAATAAGATCTAGTGGCCAGTGCAAGTTCTAAATGCAACTTAATTTGGTTAATGCCTTTCTATTGGTTTTCTGCTCATAGAAAAAATCCTACCATCTGTCTTACTCTACCTAGTAGATGCTGCTCTTTACTCTGAGGACATTCAATTAGAGAACTTCATCTTTCAATCTGTTATTTACAAGCAGTGATGGGAAGTATCAGTCATTTATATGACTCTAGAATCCCTCTATTACAGACTAAATATATACAGCAAGATGTTTGCTTTATGATTTGCTCATACCCACACAAATGTAGATATTAAGTATATTAAGCTATTTTGAATGTGCCTGTGGATTCACATGTGCAAATGTGTACTGTGACACTGGTGAGGATAATTATTTTGAATGCTCAGAGAACTAGGCTCTGAGAGCTTGGTATGACAGGGACTTCAATTTGTGCTCGTCGTAAATGTGAAGACCTGCTTGGCGGAAAATGTATCTGTAATTTGTTTTATACATGGGATTGTTATTGTTTCTGAGCTTTCTAATGTAGGTTTTTCACCAGTTCCTCTGAAATCTTTTGTTCGAAGTTTCTCAGTGGGACTAGAATGCAAAACTATTCATGTCCATGTATCAGGGATTTTTAAGTATCCAGGATAATTACAGGGTAGAGAAAAATAATTTGAGCTCTCAGTGGTTCTTGTGCAGCTCCCCTGCAGTCTTCATTGCTGCTGAATTTCAAAGATCCTCCACGTTCTCTGGGAGAAACATCCCTGCAATTAAACAGACACAGTCCTCAGCTCCATGCCTCACAGCATTCTCCTTGGAGGATTCTGTCTGTGACACCAAGGGTATAATGTTCCAATTTCCAGTCAGGCTTCAAAAAACCGAATATTTAGCTGAGGCAGATTTTAATATGACCTTTAGAATCTGCGAGGAGATGTGAAACCAGTTCAGAATTGACAAAGCAAACTCCCAAAGAAGTGCTAAAGAAAACATTGGAGGGTTTATCAGGCAGGAGAAAGGAAAAAGTTCTAGTTTGTCTTTCTATTTTTAGGTGTTTATGGAATCTCAAACGCTGTAGCATCTGTATCCTCATCTGCTTCTCTATAAACCACTTTTCCTTCCTTCTCATACCTATTTAAAAGAGGATTTTAAAAGGTGGAATCAGTTTCTGAATAGGACTTTGGAGATTTGCATGAGCAAAGAACTTTCCCTAGATTTGGTTAAATGAATACTAGATGAGGTCATGGCCTTTGGAGTTTGCTTGCATAGGGAGAAAAATACTTTGGAGCTTTGAAAAGGTAATTTCAAAGTTGTTTTTTTTTTTTGAGAGAGAGATGTTAGCTCCCTGCTTAGTTGACAGGAAGTTGAAAACAGTCAGGAATATGTGTTAGGGTTGAACCTTGCTACCTAAATCAGATTGTTGTATCTACACTTGTGTGCGTAAATTTGTGCATAACCATACATATACTCAACATACATACCTGCTCTCAGGTTTCTAGACTTCTTGGGAACAAGTTTCTGTCAATATCTTCATTTCCTTCTGAGAACACACTCAAGTATGTTTAAGTTGCACTTTCTCTAGTGAATATGAAATAAGTATGTATTTAGTGAAATATCACTAGTTTTATTAACGTTCATGGAAGTATACTGCACATGCCAGCAAAATGATATTTGAATAAGACAAAGTTCTTAATCATTAGTGAACGTAGTAATAGAAGATCAATACTTTAGTTGTTGGCTTTACAAATTCAGTGTTAGGCACAGAGCATGTGGCAAGACGTAGAGACCTAATGCGAATTAACAAATATAAAATGAATTTTGAATGTCGTCTTCTTTAAGAAAACTGATGGCTTCAGCACCTTGAAGAAAGCAGGAGAATGATCGGTCAGCAGCCACAAACACTGCTGTGCTGCAGTTCACATTCAGCTGGGATTGGGTTAGGGCATACAGTCATGGCTTGTCTCAAAAGGCCAGAAGCAGAAACTGGCCTATTACTCTTGCTAAGTCAGCTGTTAACTCGATGCATAGAATTTGTTTCCTTCCAGTGATAACGTCCTGTTAGCAGAACTGCAGTGTCTACACAGTCATTGGTATTGTTGCAGAAAATGAAGAGCAAATTTTGCAAATGTTTGAGGTAGATTCTCGTTGACTTGAAGACTTTTGATTGTCTTGATAGTCCACTGAAGCAGTGTCAGGCTGTTCTATGTGCAGTCCTGTATTCTTATGTCATGATGTTTGATGTTGTATTACTGGCACTCTGTATTCCCCTACCACCCAACTACATTTTTATCTATTCTTGAACACTGGAAAGAGTACTTCAAATCCAGATAATTCTGGCAAGAATGTCAGCCTTTTAAATTTTAATCTTGTTGTGTTTTGTGCTTGTTTTTTAAATCTTTAAAAATTTCATTTCTTCTGTAAGTAGTGTCATGGGAGGGGAGGGAAAGGGTGATGAACTATTGCCATTGAAAACTCTGGTCAGAGCCTGAGAAACCTTTAGAAACGTTAGGTACTACAGCCCTTTGTCTCTAGTTCTTTCACCACTAGGGTGTGGGGGCCGCTGGTGTATAGTACCTAGAGTTGTACTAAATCATTAAACAGATTCTGTCATTTCATGGCTTATTAAATGTATCAGAATCACAGAGAAGGCCAAGAGCTAGTGTGTGTGTGTCAAGGTGGACCAGTGAGTTGCTGTAATCAACACACAAGGGAGTGATGCATTTTATGTCTCATGTCCTTTTGTTCCTTGTATCACATGCAGCTGATGGATTGGGGACAACACTGTGTGATTATTGATATTTTGGAGCTACAGAAAAGTTTCTCAGTCATTCTTCCCTCAGTAGTTAATGTGACAGTATTTTTCTTCCTTATTGTAAACTTTGTGGTGTTCGTCACTGCTGTGCCCTTTCATGTTCAGACTGACATCAGATCTTGTGTGAAAGTGTCATATCCTTTCATCTCGATATTTTTCTCTGTGATTATTACTTTGCTGCCTTTTCAGGTGGGAACTTTCCTTTGTTATGTGATTTTTCTCTGATCATTTTTGTATCGCTTGGTAATATAAAGCTGTGCGTGTTCCTCTGTGGCCCTTTCTGTTTAAATGATTTTTTTAATCTGTCTGTCAATGTGAATAACAAAATAACTTCAGGATTGTTCATCTGTCACCTATTAAATGATGGGATGTAGTCTGTCCAGATATCAATGATAAAGTTATGAAAGTTTCCACAAACTTCAGTAAAATTAGATACTCCAAGAAAATATTGTCATCGCACTGTACAGCTGTTGTCAGAAAGATCTTTTCTGAATGATAATCATATTTGATGAACCTGATAAATATAGCGAGGGACCCAAAGCTCGACACAGTACTTGAGATGCAGTCTTACCAGAGCTGAGTAAAGAGGAGCGATCCTCTCCTTAGTCGTGCTGGCTACGCTATCTCTGTTACAAGCCACAATGCTGTTGGCCTTCTTGGCCTTCTTGGCTACCTGGTCACACTCCTGGCTCATGTTCAGCCAGCTGCCAAGCCCCCTACACCCTTTTCTGCTGCGGAGCTGTGCAGCCACTCTGCCCCAAGCCTGTAGCATTGAGAAGTATTAGATCTTTTGCAAAGACAGAAGTCCAAGGCATTACAAATGTTGGAGAGGAAAGATTCAATGTCCGAAAGTAACTAAAAGGTAAAATTTCTTTCTAGACTGGAAAGAACCACCTATCTCAGTTTAAGAAATAGAGCAGCAGACTTCATATATTTTTATTATCAGTCTGATCTTGCAGCTGGTAAGGCAATTTTTCGAAGAAGTTATTCCCTTCAGTCATAAGAAAAAAAGCAATTATTTTTTGTAAATAGTAATATTATATAATTGATTGGAAGAGTGTTTTATTTGTCATAAATGTTGTATGGTCGTGGTTTGAACAGTTTAGAAATAAGGTAAGTGTTAGAGCAATGAAATCCCAAGGATCTGGCAATACAGCATGAAGTTAGTGGTCTGTCAGATTTCTTCAATTTTCTGAAGCCATGGTCAATAACATTGCAGTAAAAGTGAGCTATGAATAGTGTTTTTGTCATTGACTGAAAGCTGCTGTTACATGATATTAAAGAAATAAAGATTTAAGATTTTTTATTCAGACTGCAGTACAAATTTAATAGCCTAATCAAAGAAGCAGTCTGAACTCTTGGAGGGTAAATGCAGCATGCTTACAGTGTCATGTTCAGGGATATATCGCATGCACAAGCCTTGGCTGTGTGGGAGAAGACTGAATATGCTGCTGTTTTCTTGGATTTTTTAAAATTCACTGACCTGCAAAGAATTTGGTTCTTCCATCAATGACAAATACTTTTTAAACAGTGTCCGTCAGGGAAGATTTACTAGAGAGAAAGGAAAGAAAACCACCCTCCTTACAGCATCTCATCCCAGGTGGCCACTGATTGAAATCCTCAACAAACCATTCACAGTGTGAGCGATCAAATACAGATGTAGTTTTAAGGGGTTGAGAAATAATAGCTCCTGGCATAAGCGCAGCATCAGAATTGGGTTGTATTGGCTCATTTCAAACTGTTGCGGTTCATCTGGAACTGGAGGGCTGCAACACCAAGTTCAGTAGGTATTCTTTGGCAGACCTGGCAGGGAAAGCATGCATTCCAGGGCAGGGTCCGTCCCTTGAGTTCAGTAATGCTGTGCAACAGCAGTCCCTCAGGACCAAGCATCACCTGCTGTAGTCCCCTGGAAGAATCTCTTTTTCCCCTACAATGTCTCGGCTTAAGGTAAACTGATCTTATAATTTGCCATAACTAATGAATTCAAAGTTGTGTGGACTGCATCTGAATGCTGGGAATCTGTCCTGCTATGGATGGACTGAACTCCCTGAAGGTTGTTTCAATCTGGTACCACTGATTTTTATTTTTTTCCATGGGTTACCCCTGTGGAATTGCAATTATGATGTTGTAGGTTTGATGTAATATTTAGGATAGTTGGTGTAACTGAAAATTTTGAATCTCCAATTTTATGCTGGCTCTCATCCAAAAACATACGGAATTGTAATCTTCTGCAATTTTTCCTTTTTGCTGCAAACATGCGTAATTTGTACAGAAATTGCCATGGTTGCAGTCAAGGACTCTGGTAGTTTTTTGTGTTTAAATTCCTATCCTTCAGAATCCTTAATAAACTCTCATGGTCAAAATCCAGATGGTACATCAGAACTCAGTGTAGTTTTTGAGCATTTTTTTCTGTTTGTGCTGATTATAACTCTTCCTAGATAAAGTGTAAAACTGTTTGAATGTTTGGCCTTTGGCTGTTTGGAAAGCTGCTGTCAGCTTCCAGCATGAATATGAATTCAGTGCACAGTGACAGCTTGCTTGTAGGGAGAAGTGAGGCTGTGAGCAGACCAGTTTGTCATTGCCCAAGAGTTTAAAAGCCAATGGACCCTTCTCAATCTGGTGGGACTGTTCCCTTTTTTATTAAGCAGTTCTTCTGTTCTGAACAGTCATTGATTTACAAACTCTGAGGAACGCTGTCCTGTGGAGATGGGGAATATAGAGGGAAGATTTTTAATCCCTTAAGTAATTAAGCTTTAAAATAAATGATTAAAAAATTATGAGGCGAAACACTCTGTTAGTTTTAATATAAAAATAATGTACTTCTCCCAGTGGAATGCAAGGGAGGGAGCTGCAATCAAAATAAGGGAAATAAAAAATTGAATACCCTGAGCTTTTTTCCTCTAAGTTGCCTCCTTGATGCCTCACTGTGTTTAATGGTGCTTTGCCAAGCTGTTGGGAGGAGGACAAAATGAGCACGGAATTTATAAATGGGACATTAGATGGAGGAATGATGTTATGGGCTGGGTGATCTGAGGAAGTATAACAGCAGAACAGATTTTGCCTTAGGGCTGGATAGGAGAGATGCATCCCTGCAGCTCCAAGTACTAGCAAAGCCATTTAGAGTTGTTAGATCTTTGTTGGGGGATTGTCTAGGAGAGGGTCTTTTAAAAACTTTAGCTGCTCTCGCTCACTGGGACGTCTGGAGAAAGAGAAAGTAGAAGCCAAATGATACAAAGACCAAGGCTAGAGTAAGGGGTGGTTTTGCATCCAAAGAATCGCTGCAGTTTATGCTTCAAAGTGGAAAAGGTTGGGGTGCGACTTCCTCTAAATGCAAACAGTATCTAACGTTCCTGCTCTTATCTGAGCGGGATCTCCTGCACTGACTGCTTTGTCGTAGAGGTGCATTGGAAACGGGGAACAGTAGCACGGCTTCCTCTGCCCTCATCTCCTGCAAAGGCAAATTTCCCTCTTGAGTCATCCTGCCCACGGGTGGAGAAGATGATTGTTGCTCTGAGCAGCGTTTTCCAGTTTGTTTTCAGTGAACGCCTGCAGTTTGAAATCAGTCCTTAAAGAATACCTTCCCGTAGGATCTGAAGGTAACAAACCTCGTCAAACCTGTTTGAGCCTTTTTACAGTGAATTGCAGCCAGTAAATGGGAGACTGGTGGTTAGAAAGAGCTGTCATCAGATTAGGCCACTGCACTTCCTAACTAAGCAATAAGTATTTAGGTCAGATGCCGAACAAATAATAAGGGCTAATAAAGCATCTGTGGAATAGACCTCGGGAAATTGGGTTGCCTTTGGATGTCATCTGTGTAAACTCTTTGTCATCTCTATGAATAAGGTTACAGATCTGAATTTACTGTGGAAAAAATAATGCAATTTATAGCAGAATTAGACTGTGAAGACATAAGCATGAAGGTCAGATGTTCAAACAGGGAAGGTCATACTGTATTTACATCTGTATTTTTTAACAGCGTATGTCTTTGCACTTTGGGACTGACAGTTCTGAGAAAGATTGGAGAGTTGATTCTTTAATATGATAGCCTGCCTCAGGTAATTGCTTGGTGGCACAGTTAAAATAGATGCCTCACAGTGAGAGGCTCAGTGTCATTGAAAATGTTCTTTCCATGTGCAGTGGTGTACAACCTACAGATAATGCATTTGTATTAAGGAACAATGTAAGGTTGGGCAATAGCAGTGATATGAGGCTTGATAGTTATTTACTGGAGGAAAAAATACCCACCCTTTTTCATAAATGCAGTTAAATAGAAGGGGCCGTAAATAGGGTGCGAATAAAACTCCTTTTGAAATCTTGTAGTACCAGAGTATTGTAATGGAGCTTTTGTGTATTGGTTGTTGTGCTAACTATTCTCCAGGAGAAATTCAGCCTTGTGCAGGAGGTCACTTGATGACTGTGCATTGCTTGACACTGCTGGAAAGACTGCTGAAGTGGAGTCTGAGTGGTCCACGTGTAGCATTTGATGTAAATCATGGCCATGATTTCCTGTGTTGGTACTGCTTCCTGTAATGATCAAATCTCTTTTTAAATGTGCTTGTGCAGTGATCTTATGTTGTAATTGCTGACTGGATAATTTTGCTCTCCGGTAACAAATGTATATTGTAAGTGAAGATGTAATCTTGGTATGAGTAAATCTACACAAGCTACTCTTTTTATCCATCTGTCATATGGAATGTAGAAAACCTTACTGTTTTCCAAGCAAGCGGGATAAATCACCATTTACCTAGGCTACTTCTGCATGAGTTGATGATGCTTATTATTGCCACTAGTACCACCTACAGCACTGTTAAGCCTCTATTAAAGTCAGGTAGGTTATGCCACAGCATGATTTGAAGATTTGATCTTTTAAACTCTCCTTTCCTTTCAACAGTGACTGAGAGTCGAGGGATCCTGGAAAGCATACAGAGGTTTTCTTTACTGCCAACTTACTTGCCTGTGACATATCGTATCCACAATGCAGATGTTTCCTTCTTTCTTAAGGAAGCCAACCAGGATATTATGAGGAATTCTAGCTTGCA
>JANHGO010000075.1:40171932-40291327 GCA_024606505.1 Aquila spilogaster | reverse complement strand
GAAATTCTCGTTTAAGAGATGGGGAAAAGAGTACTGTACTTAAACACAGGTTACTTGTACATTCCAGCATTAACCTCACTCACAGGCTGCTTTCTAAACTGATTGCCTAAATGGTCTGTCGGCAGTGGTGCTGGATGTTTGTTTCATTATCTAATGTCACTTATTGATTTTCATTAAAAACATGTCAGCATCGATTTTTCTAAAGCACCCTCGGAAATGCATTCTGACCTTTTTTTTTTTTTTCCTGTTGAATCCACTGCAGTCTCCCACTGAATTAGTCTAAAGCAGGATTATTTTCTGACTAAGAAAAGTTGATTAAATATTTTGATGTATGAGTGGTTAAGACTGCTTTAAGAACAAAGCATACCACGGGGAAATGAACTGAGACAAGGGAAATGCTGAAAGGGAGGATGCTATAAAACAGGCACTTTGTCCATTCATGCATCTTTATTTAAAGCTAGCGATGTAAATCAGCTGAAGATCTGGCCTGTGCATTACCATCAGTTTACACATTGGATTTTATTGACATCATGCTGATATGGGAAATGAAATATTTTTAAACATAAGAGTACTTGTCTCTATTCAGATTATTTTATCTCTTGAATTTTTGGGGAGCCTGGCATGTCTGTTCCTTGAGTTTTAAAATACTGATGATCACAAACTTAACTTGATCAGCTCTTTGTCATATGACTGCTATTTTTCTGCTCTCCTCCTGCGGCTCATCATACTCATATTTTTTTCACATTTGAAAAATCATTTATTAGATGTGTATGGTGCAATAACATGAGAATAGTACTGTGGACCTATGTGGAGTAACTCTAGCACAGCTCTCTGTAACTACAAGCCATAGAGTCACTGGTCCAAGACATGCGCTTCTATTCCTTTCTTAGTGAATACTGTGACACTTTTTGATAAAAGCTCTGGCAGTGGGTTATGGAAATAGCCTACAAGCTTTGCATGCAGCTCTTTGTAAAGATGGACAAGACATTTTTCCTAAAGTTTTGAATTTTCCCCAATAAACCCATATTTTGAGAAAGTTATTACTATTTCATTTTCTTTTATGTTCTTCTGTTTTGTAGCAGAACTCTGGTCACAGACTTCTGTACAGCAGATTCTCATCTCATGGAGAAACAACATTCTGCATTCTTTAGCTAATTATTGCCCTTGTTTGCATGGCTTGAGTCCTAAGGCTTATGAAGAGAAATTTAGCATTCAGTGATACTCTTGTTTTCAGTAGAAGCAACTCACATGACATTCACTCAATCTGGTGAGAAAGTATCTCAGCTGATGGAAATTTCTCTTGTGTTGCTGGCTTTTGCTTAGTCAGCAAAGTGCTTCAAGTTGACTGATATACTAAAAGTAGGAAAAAATATCATTAATAGAAGGAAACATTTACAAACTCAGTACAGGTATACAACTTGGTGCATGAAAGCCTCCAACTCCATGGGATTCTTGCTATATCCTAATGTCCTTTCCTTTTGGGGGTGGAGTTACAGCTGGAGCCTTTGTGAGGATAAGGGGCATTTGTCTGCTTTGTAAAATAAGATGCTGACCAGGTGTGGCTTGTCATTTGCATTATGAAGCTGTATAGTGTAATGCTTGTGACTCCTCTTCTGGGGATGAGCCTGATAGGCAGCTGAAACATAGTGTCTGTTGCGGCAGTTCTCGACCTTTTGATCACAGATATATATACCCTAAGGAAAAATCTTTGAGTGCCTCTCCATGTGCTGCTTAGTGAATAGGTCTTTAAAAACTCTGCACTGAGATCATGTGCATCTCACCTTTCCCAATTACGTGCACCTTCTTGCTTTCTCATTTCTCTGTAAATGTCTTTAGGCTGTCTGTCTTTTCTTGGTCTGTCCTTTTATCTGCAATCATTATATTCATTGTATTCTTAATGCTTGTTGTGTAGCACAGTAGATTTCAGGATATAATTACAAATGCTTGCTTTCTAAAAATCTTGAGGGATCTACCATCTATTTAAGAGGGATCAGCTGATTCATACAGTATTCCTCAAACTCATATTCCCTCTGTCTCTGGTAGGTACATAACTCTCTAATTGCAGATAGACTGCTGCTGCCCCCTTGAATAGTACGATCGCCAGTTTCTACAAGAGCACCAACTTCTTGCTTCTTCATGCTATAGCCTTCATGTAAACCTAGCTATTGTTACACAAAGCTGGGATGGAGGAACAGATGAGGAGTCCATCAAACACGGTGTCCAAACTCTGGAGGTGGCCATTTTCAAATGCCTCAGGAATGCAGAAGAAACCCCCTAACGTGCTTAGCCAATTATGCAACTCTATACGGTACGACTGGAGGGGGTGAACTGGATTTCTTCCTGACCCCCAACTGTCAGTCAGCTTAGCCCTGAAGGATAAGCTGATCTTTTGAAGTTAAGGCTTAAAATTGTTGAGACTGGAGGGCATTTCTAATAGGTTACTGGGTTAGCAAGGAAAAACACTGGTACTATGTATGGCATCAGCTTTGCTTTGATCAGGCATTGTCGTGTTGCATGTATGCTTGCGTACACACAGATTCAACAGCTATTACTTACCGCTTACCTATGCTGTCCATATTGCTAAATCAGCATCAGAGGGTGTGTGCAATGCAGTCCTTGCAAGAACAGATCAGAACTTTTTCTGGAGGTAGTGAGTAATGAAACAGTTCTGTTTACTGATAAAACAATGAAGGAACAGTGTATAAACTGTGACTTGTGTGTGTATTAATCATGCACATGTGTATGTGTGTATGTATGCTAGGAGGATGCACTCATTTGGAACTTCCAGTGCTATTGAACTATAAATAATAAAAGTATTAACTGGCACAAACCTACCAGGAGCAAAGCACTGAAAATAAAACTTTTTGGGGAAGCACGAACAACTGTGCCATAAATTTTCTCCGTCTTGTAGTTTTAGTGCTGTTGTAAAAATCCCACACCAGCTTTTAAAACCCAAAACTTTCTCTTACAATGGTGAGAGCCAAGCTTTGAAACACTGCAACAATTCATTGTCTGTGGAAGAACCCTTGCTGGGAAGGCTGTGATTTATATCAGCTTGCCTGCCATAGGGTGAAAGGAATGCCCAGTTTTCATTTTGATCAAATGTTAGGTTTGAAAGCCACCCACTGCTGTAAACTCAGTTGGAGTGGAGAGATGAGATAGAGCACATTGCATGCTTTGTTGCTGAGATAGTGTTTTAAGGCTGTCTGAATCTGTTTCCCATTGCTGAGTGCAGGGAGGAAATATGTGGATTTTAAAAGAAGAGAAAATTAAAAGGAACCCTTTTCTTCTCTACTTTGGTGAAATAGAAAATGAGGTGAGGGCAGTTCAAGAATATGTGCTCACTTGGGTAGACATTTAGAGAAGGCAAAAATCTTTGATGTAACTAATATGGAGCTGGAGCAGATGAACCTGTAACAAAGATGGAAATGGAATTTTGCAAGGGGACTAGCAGAGATAAAACTTAGCTTCTGCTGAAAGCTGATAGATCTGCCCTTATTCTTAAAACTGAAGAGTGGGAGGGAACTACTCTGTTCTGTAATGGGATTTATTTTCTTTCACTGGATTTCCTCCATTCCTTCTTAGTTATGTCTTCCATTTAGCAGCTATTGCATGGACTTTCCTTTCTGGAAGAATGGATGCTGATACTGTTCTAGGATCACAGTATTACTTATAGTTAAAATAAGCAATAGTTTCTGTCTTTTTTCTTCTTGACTGTGTTGGTAGCAACGCATTTGACTTTTACCACAAGCTTCTGACTTAAACTGGTCTCATTAAGGTATAAGAGCATCTCATTTCAGTTTGTGGCTTTGAATTAAAATGGTATTCTTTGTCTGATCTTTCTTAGGTTAGTGCTCAGTTTGGCTTTTTCATGGCAGAATAACATTTTTACCTCATTAATGCTTCTTGTGTTTACTTTATCCTAAAATGAGTAATTAAAATTAGAATGAGTTCTAAATTGATTTGGAGCAGTCCTTCTTAGGCCTATTTTAAATCAAAACAGTACAAGAGGCTATAAGAATTTATTAATAAGGATATAAAAAATCTGTGCTGTTGAATGTGGCTATATGCTCCTGATTGTGATTCTCAGTCACTATGGTACCAGTGAGTAACATTTGAGTAACGGTTCAAAAGGTTCACTACTACGAATAAGAAAAACTTGATATCTTACCTACCTTATCTCCTGGTATTAGACTTGTAAATGTAAAATTAGATGACGTAGGTAATTCCCCTGCTCCATCACCACAAATTGTCTGTGTAGCCCTGGGCAAGCCATGCCTGTGTTCTGATCCAAGGAGGACTAATACTGGTCTCTGAAGTGTTTTGAAACGAAGTATGTTCAAGATTAAAATACTGTGGTGATAGTGGCAAAAAGAAAAAAATACGCATCTAGAGTACTTTAACCAGTATATTTGATCTGTTCTTCAGGTCAGAGCAGGTTTAAGAGCCTTTTGTGGTGTGACTCCACTGACTTACATAAACTGGGATCAAACTTGATTCATGTATTTGTGTGGTCTGACCCCTTTGAATTCTCTGGTCAAGTTATGTTAGGAAGGGAGAGAAGCACAAAGGTTCACTGACTTATGTGTGTCTAAATAAAACAAAATCCTGTCAACAGCTGACTACAAGAATTTTGTTCTGCGTTTTTTTTTTTTAATAGCAGTTTCAGGAACAGAAATAGAAAGCTGAAATCTGCCTTTCAAATCACAAATACACCACAATTGTGAATATTTTTAAGGCAGTTCTTGAAGTAATAACATATGGTTTTTTTCTCCCATGATGTGATAGACTGTTTTCTAGCTGAACAGCTTTGTCATCAAGTTTAGTTACTGTTCTATGAATACCTTTTAAAAACCTTATTTTTTCATCTTTCTTCATATATAAATTATACTTCTTTTAATTGTTTTTGTATTTCCAGGCATATGGAGAGAAGTTATCCTATGGTCACATAACTGTTTCCAGCTGAGAGTGACCAAAAGGACAGTACCTAGCAGCCTGCTCTGTAAAGCTAGTTTGCTCTGCAGCAAACTATGTGAAGGGGTGGGATGGGGGTGGAATTCAAGGTCTGTTTCAGGAGAGCATCAAAGGCTGAGTTTTTGAACATCATACTAATGATGAACACCACTAACTCCCAGCTGAATGTGTTAACTGCAGCCATTATGTCAGGTAATGTTGCACTGCGGAGCTGGAAACGCTTGTCAGATTTCTCTTAGAGCTCTCGTTCTTGAAATCTGCATCCTATCTCTTTTCTCATAAGGTTTAGCTCTGTATATTTTGCTTTGTTTAACCCATGGCCTATTAGTGATTTCAGTACTAAGTGCCAGTGTTGATGTTTTGTTTTGTTTTTTCCAGTGTTTAATTTTAGGATAAACTTTGGTGGTACTTTATTTCATGATGTTCCGTCCCTCTGTTATCAAAGTAGGGTTGAACATTTCAATATCTTATTGTCCATCCATATCTAACTGCTGCATTACTATAACTTCATGTGTAATCTTTGTTTCTTTTGTGGGTTTTTCAAAACAGCCGTGAAGCTACTACTTTACAGCAAAAAAAAATGGGTGGGGGAAAAAGAGGAAAACAAACTTCAGTGTGATTGATCATTCATTACAAACCTAAGACTGGATCTTCTTTTACTATTAATATACCTACAGTCAAACATAGATATGATTCCTTGGTACTAGGTTAAAATGATAATAAGAACTATAGCAGAATAAGTGAGTTGTTAAGAGTCATAGAAAAAGAATATCTGAAGTAATTATTGTTATTTTTGAGTAACCTCAGCATTTCATATAAATTCTTACACCGCAGTCCTCTGATGTAGAGAGATCTGAAAATAGCTGGAGGGGGTGGTTCTGGTCTCTCTTGTGAGACTGGAATTTGTTTAGGAGAGTTCTTATCTGTGACATTCCTCCCACACCTGAGATTTGTAACAATTGCATAAATTCTACCGAGCAGAAAAAGAGTGCTTCTGAGAGCTGTCTTAAAAACGCAGACTCTGAAGAGACTGAGGGAAAGAGTGCAAGTTCCCTTTACTCTCTTCTTGTACAAATAATTTATAGATTAAGGATTTTGGACAAATAAGAGAGGCTCAATGCTGAAATGTATGGGCCTATGTGGAATTCATACAGAGCAGCTGAAACAAAAAATGCTTTTCTTTAAAGAGTTACCGCATGGTTTCCTTCCCTGTTCTGAGGGAGATGATGAAGGAAAAAAAATGATGATTTTGCAGCTGATTAATCACTGGGAAACAGTAATCACTAGTGGTGTGTTTTGGATCATTATTCAAGTACTTTCAGACAGAAATAAACCAGAGAACTATAACAGTAGCTTTCTCTAATTATTTTTCTGTGCTCAGCCCTACTTCATGTATTGAGCAGACCATTTCTCATCTTCCAATTTATAGTCAATAATCTCTGGGGCATAGATTGAAAACATCCTGCAGAGTTTATTCTAGAAACTGACTTGATGAGAGCATATTCATCTCTTTAAAAGGCTATTTATTATTGAATTAATTCAAACTCTAAATTCATAGCTTAGATTTTTATAGCCTACTTAAATGCATATATCTGGTTGAAAATATTTTGAGACAGATCTTTACCAGGTGTAAATTGACAGCCTCTCCAGAGCTGAAAGAATCTGAGGCAATTTATACCCACTGAAGGTTGGACTGCTTTGATTTTTCTTTTCTTCTTGTGTATAATGCACTGAGAAAGAAGACAACCGTCTTTAATCTGTGGAGAATTTAGACACTAATCAAATGCTAAAGAGGCACCATGCCGAGGCTGAGAGCTAAAATCCTGAGGATGAAATCAAGTAATTGCTTTATCTCTTTCTTTTCAGGCATCTTGAGATGCTTAGAGGCAAAACTAAAAGTGAATGAATGAATGTAGCCAAGTGGATTTAGCTGTGGATAGACGTATTAAAGTTCTACTGAAAGCTGCAAATAATTGTCATTCAGTATGACTTGCAGAGGCTAACACTAGGCAACAGCAGCATTCGCGCATCTGTGTGGTTATCCAACATGGTGTATTCTGTAAGTGCCTAAAACAATGGAAAATGTGCTTGATTTAGGGATTAAAAAAAAAATCACCTAGATTTTTATTTTTGTTGTTTTGTTACAAGTAGTTCATAATGGAAATAACTAGTGTAGCTACTTACATTTGTTCAGTAGTTAACTACTTGTCTCTAACTTCACTGAAATTCCTGTTTGCCCAAACCCTGGACGATCATGGCAGTAGAAGTCTTCATGGTTTTACTTATGGAAATAATGGGCAAGACCTGTGGCTCTCAAAGGAGCAAGCCAAAAAAGTATATGGGAGAGAGCAGGGAAGACAAGGGCACTTCTAAAAATAAAATAAAGGAGCTATTGAGTCTGCATAACACGCTTTCACTACATTTCCTGAGCATGCCTTGTTCAAGCAAGAGACCGTTGTGTTTTTTAGGATCACTTAAACTTCAAAACCGCACTTTCTCCTTTACAAGCATTAGTGATGGGAGGAAGCTATCATCACAGACGGTGAATATGCTGGGACAGTCTGCACATCTCACTGCACTTCAGAGACTTCGGTTAATTTCCAGTAACACTGAAGTCTTAACCACTGCAATTATTGCTGAACCTTCAGGTTCCTAGCAACTAGCAAGAGAATGGAGAAAGCAGTTATCTGGGTAACTAGGGAATTTAACACTAGAACAGCCTTCTGTTTTCCTGGCACATTAATATACAATGATTATATACCCAGAAGACTATTTAAGTATCTGGTGGGGGCAAGAACATAGAGCAGTCTCTGAAGGAAGATTTCCCCTGGGAAAGGAAGTGGTCCTGACGTAGAACAGAAGTTTGCATTTTGTAAGTATAGCTGATGTATCTAATTGATTTCACTCAGTCACGTTTTACTAGACAGTATGATAAAAATATTTGTAAAATAAAAAACGGCACATTTATGTTGTTTCTTTTTGTAGCAATGCAGACATTCCAAAACATTTACAGTAGTAGTGGCAATATGCAAAGCTTGGGCAGATAACAGAAATAATGAAAAACCCACGAAAAAACAAGTCTCTGTATTGTCTTTTGTCTTTTAAGGTGAATCTACACCTCCCCCTCACCTCCCCCCTCCTCCCCTCGTGAATTAAATAAGGAACTGATTCTGGAAAGCGTTGTGCTGTTAATCTCTCTAGTTAGCAGAGTGATGTGAAAAAGACTTTGTTTCAGGTTTAACGTGTTGAACTGCTGTGTCAGATTAAACTCTGGTGGTCCAGCAGTCATCTTCAATGATTTTTTAGTATATAGTGGCAAGTTTCTACTATTGCTTATGTTTCAGACACCTGTTAGGAAATACTTAAAGCAGATTTCTCAAAACTTCTTGGGCAGACATACTGTAACAGGAGTGAAATTTTATTACTGATTGAAGTGCCTCCTCCAGTCTCACTGGTACGCTGATAAAGAAGAGATATACTGCAAGTTCCCTCTGTTTGCTCGTGAGGTTGGTTTTCACTTTTTTTCCTGAAGCAATTGTCTCTTTGCTTCTTGAACTCTAATCCTTTGCTGTTGATTGCCAGCTATTGTAAAGTCTGATGCACCCAGTGCTCGCTTCATTTCTGTAGTTAGAAAAACCTACACAGAACTAAACTTACAGTGAAAACTGGCTTTGATCAGGCGTTTTGAGTTGCTTCCCCCAACCACCGAGTGTTTCAGGATGCTTTCATAGTAGATGCAAGGGAATTCTAGAAGATAGGAATAAGAATTTGTATGTAAAAGGTGGGATCTGAGGGAGCTCAGAAGGAAAGATCAACAGGGCAGAATCTTTACAGATGATTTACTGTTGAGAATGCCTTTTCAATTGGAAGGGCTGTTGAAAAGGTTGCATACAAGTCTATAATCTGGAGGACAGAAAATACGATAATGCTATGCATTTTTCCAGTTTCTTTTTCTACAGCATACTGAAAGCATGGATTGAACTATGGCTAGGGGAAGGGTATTGCCCCAGGTTGGCAGGAAAACTTCAGCTTGCCTGTCAGTCATGGTAAGTTTTGTCCTGCTTCATGCAAAAAGTAGGATCCTGACTGCAAGTAGTCAGTCTTGGATGAGATTAGGAACAGTCAGTGTTTAGTGTCCTAGTGAACGACCTAGTGATGCAGGAATAAAATCCAGGTGTGCTGATAACAGTTAATTACTCTGTGTGCTTTTCTTGTAAAGTGTTGTTTCAATTGGCAGCATTTCTAATGAGAGCAGCAAAAATTCAAAAAGCCAAAGGGACATTTTTCTTCAGTTTCTGAGGTTGTGATTTTGTTGTTCGTTTTTTGTTTTTTATTATTATGGGGTTTCTTATGGTTTGGTAGAAGATCTTTGAGTTGGTGATAGTGCTGTGGCTGGAAGGAAATGAAAAGAAAATGCAGAACAGAAGGAGACTGAACAAGACAAAGTTGTTCATGCTGTTATTTGCTATTTACAGGAGTTTAGTATGCCCAAGAAGTTACCTACTTAACTACAGATTCCTGCTCAACATATGCTACTAATATTGCATCAAGGGGGCTTGTTTCTACTGTTGCATTAATAACGTCAAAGATGTGATTAAAAAGCAGTTTACATTAGCAGTGCCACTAATATTTCATACAACTGTTGCAATTAGGGCTTGTTGCTGCCTAAGGAGATACAGTAAGTCAAGCATATAAACTGAAGGAAAGCTGGGAGAGTTGCTTCTGTTAAAAGATGAAGCTAAAACTTTCAAATCTTAGGAAATGTTCTTCTTAGCCCACGTCAGATTCAGATACTGGTTTATGTGACAGCTAAGAACTGATTCTGTAATTGCAGCTACGGAACAAAGATGTTTGCTAAAGGATATTCAAGTCTGTTTCTGTCACTGCAAGCACATGCATCATCTGATCCAACATTCACAGGAACTGTGTTTCTTTCTGCAATCCAGATGGACAAAATAACCAAGGAAGATGAGTCATCTATGCTATGTGTGGTTGAGGCTGGTAGAAATTTTCAGAAAGAATAACTCCATTTTGGCTACAAGTTTTAGAAGTTTGCAGGTATCTCTGACAATTGCTATTAAGAAATCAGTAGCATATGTAATTAGTCAGCATGGACTTAATGAATAAAATTAATGTACTCTTACACTCACATGTAGATTATTCCTTTAGATTTCTAACCATAAAAAAAGAATGTGAAAGAGTATTTCTTATTTTCACATTCCCTAATTAGACTTGGTAATTTCCTTCTGACTTGTAAGTGATCAAGGACTACCAAAATTCCTGTGAAATAGAATTGCTTTCTAGAACACCACGGTAACTGCCGTATGTCAGTTAACGGAGGTAAAATAGCCATTTAATGTTGTATCTGTTACCAAGTATACTGTCTTTGCTAGAGACTTGACCAGATGGGTGGAAGGGTTTTGGTTGCCATAAGGTTATTCTGCACTAACAGTTCTTATGAAATAGCTATGGAAAACAGTTGATTGGGTTGCTCAAAGGGCTTTTCTGCTGGCTGACAGCCAGGCCAGGATGGATTCTTGGTTGCAAAACCAGCTGTCTGTTTGTCATGTCAGTGTTAGAATGGAATGTGCATTGGGAAGGGTTAAGACTGAAGAAGTAAGACCAGTATAGCTGTGAGTCAGCATCTCCTTTATTGTACTTAGGCTTTGGTGTTAGAGCAGACAGATTTACTAATGATAGTGGTAGTTTATTCAGCAGAAAATAGCGTTTGTAGATTTCAAACTGAAAACACCACATACACTAGTGAAAAGTAGTATCCATTACTTCCAGTATCTCAAATGTAGATAAGGTTGGTTGAGGGGCTTTGAAATACTGAGCAGTAAATGTTCTGCTTAAGTTTTGCTTTCATTTTAAAACTGAATCTCAGGAGATTTATATGCGAATTTTCTCAAGTACTGATCTTTGTTCAGCCGTTAGCATGTGGATTTTTCATTAATTTGAAGGCATTTAAGAGGAAAAGAGACGGTGTTTTTCTAACCTAAAGTGAAATTGTTAAATCCATATGTAGGAACCAGACTGATCTGTTTCTTAATGGGGCTAATTTTGCTGAGACTCAAATTTAGCATCTCTGAAATCACGTTGTATATGTACATGTTTAAAACAAGGTAAAGAGACCAGTCTCCATCCCAGATGTAGGTGCCTACTGTCTTGAGGAAATGGTTTAAAATACTAATGGAGTCCAGATAATTTTATGTGAAAAAGTTACTGTGTATATTGGAAAAGTTTTCAGCTTATCTTGCCTAGATGTTCATGTCAGTGAACCAAGTACCAAGGAAGTTAGGAGTAATTTCATTGAATTAACTGAATTTGCATCATAATCTTACTCTTAGCATGAGTCAGACTTTGCCTGCTGTAAAACAGTATGGAGGATGAAGTCTCCCTACTTTTAATAGTGAGAGTGGTATTTAGTATCTAGCGTAAAAATAGTTTTAGTATTTTCTCTTCTTCCACCTGTACTGGTATTGGCATTTATGATGTAGGACAAAATGGATGAAGTAAGGTTTTATGACAAATGTTTAAAAATACATTTTCTTTATGAAGTTTAACTTGACTATAATGTATTGATACACCATAATGTGTTACAGCTTAGTACGAATAGTGCCACCATTCTCCCTCTTTCAAAGATCCTAAGCCACTTTTTGAGCCCTAGCTAAGGCCACAGAGTTCTTTCTGTGAAATAATTCTCACTTAGTTTACTTAGTGACTCAATGGCCTATGGTAATTCAGTAATTCTGAATTGCAGATATAGCCTTTACTACAGGATTACCTATGAGTTATTATTGAAAGATAACAAACACTTCCAGCTAAATTCAGAGTTAGCATCTTAGTGTGATTGCAGAGAATTGTATTGTTTATTCTTGACCAATTAATTTGAAACATTCTGTTACTGATCATTGTTGCTTTTACAAAGAGTCACTTAACTTTGATCACTGCAAGTTTCTGAACTATAATTTTAGTGCACTTTAAATACTTTTAAATTTGTTTCCAGCTCATTGACATTTGCAAGTTCTTGGGTCCTATAAGAATATTGTGTGTTAGTTCTTCTGTAGTTATCAGCAGGAAAACTTTCAGAGGAGCAGAGATGACAGAAGAGTCTTGGAACAGCAGGTCATTTAGCAGCTAGTAAGTTTGTTATGCCTGCTGTAGTGCTATGGGAAGGTGAAGAAGCAAGACGAGAACTTGTGTGGAATGTACTTATTTCTTACCTGTTCTGCTGTGGATTAAATGAGAACAGATTTTTGGCTCTGAGTATCTCTGCATAAATCTGGTCTGAATAGGAAGCAAGTTATACAAAGAGGTAAACTCTGAACAATAATTCTGATCAAAACTGGTCTTAAAGGAATATAAATTATTACCTTTTGAGCAGCCAGAGAAATTCAGAGATGTGTAGGTTCTTATATTTTGCCATATTTAATATTGTTCCACATTAAGGCTGATTTCCTTGAATGTTCAGAACAGGTGAGAGCTCTGTGCATTAAGAGGTGTATTCTTAACCTAAGATGACTGCAGGTACAGAGTGTTGTGTGTAATTGTATTAGTTTAATCCACTTTATTAATAATCCTTTCCCCCTGTCTGACCTGAGAAGACTTTTCTGACCTGTTTTGCTCTCTGTGACTCCATTTGCATTCTCCTGTGTGGTCACTGGTTCTTCCACAGGTATCTGTGCTCAGATGATATGGAAATGGCTATCAGGTGGATGCAGCTTCTGGTTATTGCCTGGCTAGACTGGATTCGAACCAGTGATCTGGAGAGATGCCTTTCCATTTAGTCAAATCTTCTGAGCATAAATATGACTGGTGAAATGGGGTGGGGGGTTGATACTTGAGGACAAATGAAAAGGAGTTGTGTGAGGAGGAAAAAAAATGCTAGTGTGTTGTTAAGGATAGCACTTATTGTGTAAGAGAATTATCCTTTATGCTTAATGGGATCACTTTCCCAATATGTGGCATGTACATTGCTAGTGGCCTGCAAACCTAGTTTCTGAATCCATACAAGTGTGTAGGTGTAAAGTATCCACTAATATCTTTTGAAATTAGCTGTTAAGAGTCCCATAGCTTCCCTGTTCATAGAGTGCAGTTCATGCACAGGAACTGTTCTCAGTAAACAGATTTCTTTCCTGTAGGCTTGGTATGATGTTAATCCAGTTATTTATTCTGACTGCTTTATTATTCTTTTACTTTAGGATAGTAGAACATCTCTCCCTCCCACAAGCTCTTGGAGGTGAGAACTATAAGGTACTGTGGCAGAGGGAAGGGTTACCTGATTGCTGCAGACTGCCACAGTCAAGCTGCTGTAGCATTTCATAGGATTTAGCCCAAGTCAGGACTAAGGCATACAGGCAGAGAACGTGCGGGCAAATCTGCACTGTGCCTCCACTATAGCTGGTTCTAATTAGTCATTTTTATGAGCTCCAGAGTCAGACAAAAATGAGGAGCCCTCCCCTTGTGTAGTTTCCTGTTTGCTGGGTGCATGTAAAAGAGATCTGGCTATGATGTATGTTAATAATGAGCTGATAATGTAAGCCAGCTGAGAGATGTGGAGTTAGTCTGGTATGCTGCCAAGCAGGAGGTGAAAGATCAGGAACTGACTCATGTTGCCAAGACCTGGTCCTGTGGAGAAGGTCTGCCCATTAATAGATTAAGTTTCTCATTAGGACTGCACAGCATATGCTTACAGCTTTTGGGTTTTAAGATGAAACCGAACACCAGTAAAAGCCTGCTGAACAGAGTGGCAGATTTACTGGTAAATAAAGGATTAAAGGAATGCTTGGCAGGGTTGTTGGACTGGAAACCTGACTGGCCTTTGAAGATTACTCCATATTGTAGGTCCTCCCTTAATGTAGATACCAGGAAGAAGCTTGTTCTGCTCTTTACCATTGTCTGTTCTTGTAAGAGTCTTATCCATCGAGGATGTAAGATGCTTATGTCTGTCTTTTAAACCAAACACATGCAATTGACTCTAAAGTAAAGCATCACAAATAAGTAGAGAAGCCTGCTATAAACAAGCTCCCCTCCTGTCCTCTGCAGACCTTGCCTTTCCATGGAGAACAAGTACCATGCATTAGTTTTCACAGTGAGCAGCTCAGTATTTATGGCATTTCTGAACTACTAGTTCCCTTCTGTTTAGAATGAGGATCTCCAGCAAGCTAGCACAATTTCCTGCTTGGAAACAACTTTAGCAAACTTGTATTTAGGCAGGTTTAAATGGACTTAAGTATATATACACAGTGTTAATATGGTACCATGGGACTTTAGGCTGGCAATGGCTTTACTGAAAGGAAAGATGATTCCCATTTAAGTCTTGTCATTTGTTGTGCAAGCCCAAAATTCTCTTGTACCCCTCAGCTTACCTGGGGAAACGTGGCGTCAAAAGGAACTCAAGATAGGCTTTGAAAACTGTTCAGTGTTTGACTAGTGAGTGGCAAAGTGCTTAACAGAATTACTTTTTGCTCTTAACTACTCTAACTCTACTGTCATGTTAAGCAATGAAGGAAACAAAACTGCAAATGCTGGAAGCAGCAGTGAATTTTACCTAAACACTCATCCAACGAAAGGGTTTTATTTGCTCATGCCTGGCCAGAAGCAACAAGTATCTTTAATCATTATTGAATTTGTACTATGTTGATCCCAGTGGATGTGTTAGAACACAGTCTTTTTTGAAACAAGACCTCTGCCTTCAGTAATGTTAAAATAGGGGGAAGGTATAGAGCTTTTTCCTTGCTCACACATGACAGTATGACATCATGCAGAGATGAACAGTATTTATTTGTGTATGCACAAATACACATTGTGTGTATGCTTCTACATGCAAAGTATATATTTTACCATAATTATATACTATTTTTACTATATAAATGTATTTCATTTCTTTTGTTGCAAGTCAGAACTAGCAAAAGTATTTTATTACCACAAAAGAAGACTATATCTGGTAATATAGGCCAGACTGTGATTGTGGAGTGCATAGGAACTTGAATTTACAGGTTTAATTTTACTTGTGAACCACTTTCATCTTTTGCGGTCAGTGACAAAGCTTTTAAGACAGAGAGGCTTTTCAGAGAACACAGTCTGAGAATGAGCAGTTGAGGCCCAGTGTAGATCAGTAGGAGGGTACACATGGGTGTACGGAAGCATGCAGCAGGTTTGTCTGTGTTACCATTGGGGTGTGAGAGTCTTCCCTCCCTCTGCTTTAGCATGGGCAGCCTGCACCGCCAAGCAGTGGGTCTATCCTGGGGGACTCATGAGCCACCTATAGTAGGGAGTGAAGCTACGCCCAAAGCCAGGCTTTTGCAGCTTCTTGGACTTGGGGTATGCCTTGGTCTTGCAGGATCTTGCTGATAATAGAGCCCTTAATAGTTCTGATTAAATTGGTTGCTTTTATTCAGCTGTAGCCCCTTCCTCTGCTGCTAGCTCCTGTGTCACTGGAGCTAATGGGGTGAATGCTGCATGCTTGCAAAGCCAACAGCATGTGAGTACAGCCAGTGCTGTCAGTAGTGAGAATGAGCAGTGTTCGTTGTATTGAGACATCGTTAGCTGGCCACATCAGCTTCTGTGGCCCTTAGGGGGCAGATTAAAGCACTCCTAACGTTTAATACCATAAATCCTAAAGAGATCTTATGTAAATATATTCAGTGAGCAGTCATTAATTTCCCTTGAGAGCCAGGTTGAATGAAGATGCTTTTCAAAGAAAGGGAAAAAAAAATTATCTTTAAGGACTGCACCTGTTAGGAAAAAATTGTAGGAGACCATTGTGTATTAAGCTGAATTAGGGATCTGTGGCAGATACATGGGGGAGGAGGGAGGTTTGGAAGTTACATTAGGAAAGGACAAAAGTAGTACTTGAAAAAATGTATAGCAAGGCTCTATTTCATTGATTTGCAGGGAGGTCTTGCCAGTTCTTGAGCAACAACACTTTAGGAGCATGACACATTCAACCTCTTAGAAAGGCAGTGCAAGAGTCTGTGTAATTCTGTGCCGTTCAGCATAACAAACTCTCATCCATCATGGTCATTTATCTTTGCCAATGATTTTAAGGACACTAAAGAAACAACAGCAAAGTAGGGATGGCAAGCTTGGTGTCCAAGCCCAGCATTGCTTTTGGAGGTAACAACCTTAGGAGCATTTCTTGTAGAAAGACAGTTCTTGGACAAAGTTCCTATAGTACAGAGAAGCTGGTGTTGTTCCTAGAAGTGCTATCAGTGTCACTGGCACCTGATATGCTGACGTCCAAGGTTACAGGCAGGTTGGATGCCACAGATTTCTTCTGCTTACCCACAGAGACAAGGTCATTGGTTTGCTTCTGAAACAGTGCTGCAAACCAGGTTGTACTTGGGACTATTTCTAGTGCTGTTTTGCTATTTTGTCCACCCAGTCTTCCTCAGACTTAGTGCAGTTTCCAGTAGCGGCTCCTCCCTGTTCCTTCGCTGCTTTTTCTTTTGCTAGGGACCTTTGGAAATGGGGAGGAAAGGCAATGCAATTCTGAGGAATAGGCACTGAAAAAAGGTCATCTTTTTAGGTGATATCATCTTAAAAGGAGCTCTTAGAGGTGCTGTGACCACAATAAAACCAGTGCTTTAGCCATCCGTTTTAATTAATCCCTCAGACAGTGTTTAACCAGATAGATTTCCGCTTGGTTTCTGTCCCACTGCTGTTCTGGTATGGTGAGCTTCCTTTGTGTTCCATGACAAAGAATTACTTAAGGGTTAAAGGTGACACTGAGTTCATTTCCTGAACGGGCAAGGCTGTCCCCCAAACCCAGCCTCATTTCTCAGTTAATCTCCCCGTAAATCCTTACTGCATTTTTGAAATGGAGATGATTAGCAGAGTTGTAGCCAAGGTAGTGAGATATTCCAATGTGTTAAGTCACAGCATTACACATAAGTATTAAAACTATGCATGCATTCTGTCTGTTACTGTTCCAAGTTTCTTTGTGTCAGAGTGGGCAGGGACAAGTGTTGTCTTTTAATCTCAGATGAAGTTCTCTTACAAATATTAAACTTTTCTTTTAGGAAGCCACTAGAAAAAAAATCTTTGGGAGCTGGATTTGAAGCTAGTGTACCATACAGTAGTTTTTCTTACCTTAAACAAAACTATATTGGTTATGCAAGTAGAGATAACTTGTGGGTGAAATTCTGCAGCAGTTAATCTAAATTAGTACCTCTGTGGTCATCTGTGCCACAAATTAGATATTTTACTTCTAATTTACATAGATGTCTGTGGGCTCTAGGTAGGAGTGGTAACTGTGCATAAATCTCCACTAAAACTCGACAGACTGGAGTCTAATTTGGAAGCATTCGTTACCCTGTCTTGCCAAGTTTCAGGCATTCACCATGTCTTGTGCATTGTATTACCTTCTCAGACTTACTTTGATAGTTTAACCTGATACTCTTGCAGTGCAATGCTATGCTTTCTCTCCTGCTTCCCTTGCCAAATACCGCTGGTTGGATTCCTGTGTCTGCCAAGGTGTATCTCCCTGGAATGCAAGAGCAGTGCAACTGCCATATGGTGTAACACTACTTTAGGCAGCCATCAGATTTTTTTTTCATGTGACCCTGTGTGTGGATCTGAAAACTGAAACACAAATTGAAAAACTTGAGCTTTGCAGATTTAGGACCTAATTTAAAGGCAAACAAAACAAGTACTGGGTAGGATGATGGAAATGGGTTTTTTCTAATAACATCTTTCTTCCTCTGGAAAGGAAGCCCCTCAAGACCATGAGATGAGAAGCTGAATGATTTATTGAAGATGGTTTAGAACTACTGCTAATGCAAGCCACTTCCCTTTGGCCAGTTATCAGTGCTCTTGCGTAAACATGTTTGTTATGATCACATCTAAAGAAAGTGCTATCAAAGAAATGAAACTACATCCAAAAGTTCTGGATGTATCTTGCATGTTTATCAACCCACCCTTTAGGTCTGAAAACAGAAGGGCTGGGTTTGTGGATAAAAACATACGAGTCTAAAGTTATCTACCTACTGTGCTCTGCTTTGGTAAGAACTCCTGGAAAACTCAATTTAGTCACTCTGTGCTTGAGTTATACATCTGTATAGTGGGAGAGATTATTGCATACATTATGTGTTGGGTTTCTTTTCATTTTAACCATAGAATTATTCTCTACCAGATTATTCCCAGCTCTCTAAGTAATATCCCTTATTTGTGTAATGCAGAGCACAATGGAGACTAAATCTCAGTGTGTGCTTTTCGGCACTAACGTACTGCAGAGTCCTGTTGTCTGTGTCTCTCATTTTATTTTTAATTAGCTTCTCTGGATGTACCTATTTAACAAGAAAAACTATTTTCCTTTTTCTTACTGAACGGTAGGGGAAAACACATTGTAATTTGTTCATGGAATCCTCTGGCTTCTTTCACACCTGTGTAGCTGACAGCTCCATCCTGCACAGATCTGAGCACTACTCATGCAGAGCTTTTACTCTCAGTTCTTGTTGATTTTTGTGGCCGTGGAAAGTGCTGAGTAAATTACACCATTCAGACTCTAGGACTCTAATCTCTTTTTAAACAAGGAGCCTGTGTAAAGCAATTTAATGTCTAAACAGAGGAGTGATGCCTATCAGCATCTAACAAAGACTTAAGCAGCAGAGAAAGCACAGTGGTATTAAACGAGAGAAAGACATGGGACAAGGGGTTGGCACAATGCCAAGGCCAAAGCAGTTTGTTCAATGTTTGTAATTTGCATGTTCCCATTTTTGCAATAATTTATGTACTTTACTGAGATGTTAATGTAATTGATCACTGTGGCAGTCTGACCATGGCTTCAGAATTTCATGGGGGATTTTGTGCACAGTCTTGTTGAGCTACATTCGAGACATTCTACAGAGACTTGTACTCCCTCAAAAATTGTACCTCTTTAGCAGTAAAAGCAGAATCCAGATCTCTGTGAAGTTGCTGGTTACATGAGAAAAACATGACCATATCATCTAATATTCCTGACTTAGTGGCTACCCCTAGGTCATTTCTCCTGTAGTGGTGGTGGTGTTTGTTTGTTTTTTAGTCAGTGCTTGGTCTGATTAGTGTTCTGATAAATTCATTGTTGATTTTGACCATAAATTTATCTAACTTAGTGGTAGCTCCTTTTCTTTCATAGCTACCCATTGCTATGTCCTATTGCTATCATGTGTTTTCTAGAAAATTGGGAATAAACTCTGGTGTCCTGAATCCTTCTCTTTCCTACAGCTATCACATAAAATCAGATTAAGTGTTATTTGCTTTGGATTTGTAGTGCTGACACAATGAATGAACGCAAAATCCGTGGAGTTTACCACGATGAGACAAACAGCGTTGTAAGGAAAGGCCATCGTATGACATTTTGCCTGCTGTATGTTGCTCTCAAGACACTGACATTTGCAGTTACTGGTAAGGGGATGAAGACCTGGGCACGTGAATGGTGTCTGTATGGAAGGTTTTAGTACCTTCTCTCTCAACAAAAGCTGTCATTAGCAGATATTTGGTTCCAGATATTTATCATCGTTTCTAAACAATAAAGTAGCTTAAACACTCAGAAGACCTTAGCAGTACAGGCATTTGGTAATGTCAGCGCTGGCAGTGGGAGCTATTTCTGAAGCCTTCACTGACCTTTGCATCTATACTGTTGTTTTACAGACTTTTAAGGTCATCAGCCGTTCTGAGAAAACAGTATATAGATTTCGATCTTCAGTGTCTGACAGTCTTTGACTAACACGTCTCAGTTTCTTGAATTGAGGGTGATAGAGAAGATTGGCTTGCAGTAAATGGATGTTTTGGAGTTTTTCAATCAAATGGTATGTGTAGAATTAAGACAATCAAAAATTGAAGCTTTCAGGCTGTACCTAAAAGACTGGAAATGCATTTCTAACGTACAGTTTTCTGAAAGTTTTCATTCTGTGCTTCCAAGTTAGACTTTACATTTAATTTTTGTTTGTGAAAAGGCTTTGCATCACAAAACAGATATTTGTGGTTTGTACACATGTGCCTGTAGCCTCAGTAATCCCGAGGAAAATGGAGCAACCTAACAGATGTTGGATAATGCCTTGTACTGCAGAGATCTAATCCTGGTTTCTAATAGATAAACACCAAAACAAGGAACTTTACTCACAGTTAATATTAGTACCCTAGACAGTCTGCATCTTTCCAAACAAGTCAATCCTCAGCTAAAGTCTTGGTGAGTTCTTGGCCTCTGTACCTTCCACCCTGGCCATGAATTCCTTCATCTAATCACATGGCGTATGAAATATTTTCTTCTGTCTACTCTGAATTTCTGTCACTTAATTTCACTGAATGTCCCATTGGCTTTTTGATGTTAAAAAAAAGTGCAGAAGTTCCTGGTGTATCTTTGTTCATTCATTATTTTAGGTACTTTTGTCATATTCTTTAACAGAAATGACTGTGTTCTACTTCTGCTGGAGAAAAATGCATGAACTGTGTTTATTTTTAATAATCTATGGATGCCTGAGATTTACTGAAGATTTTGGCTGCTGTGAGATACAGGAGATAGATTCATTAAGGATATGCTTTTGGTACATGAGAGAAACCTATTTAATGGAATATTATTGCAGTTTTCATTTAACAGTAAACCAAGTGAAATCAGGGATTCTGTCATACTGAAATAAAATAGGAAATTGGTACAAAAAAAACTGATTATATTGTCTCATGACAATCCTTATCTGATATAGCATAATTGAGTTCTGTAATCTAGGCTAGGTTAAATTTTGTTTATGCCTGGGCTTAAAGTATGTCTGGTTGGTTACCAAGACTGTCTGTTCCCATATATGTGAATAGGGAATATGCTGTTCCAAGTCAATCAAAAAAGCACTACAATTATATACTTATCCTTGGACTTCAGGTCTCAGTTTAATGAAACCTGGATTCTAAAAAACCTGAGAAAATTGTTAGCAATCATTTATTTGATGAAATGGCTCTCTTTGGGTGCTCGCAGAGTATTTCTGACTAGACTGTAATTTTCCTGAAACATGTTCACTGTATGGATTTCTTTGACAGATTTGTTTCCACAGTTTATTTTTAACTTCACAAATTGGTCTCAAGCATTCACTATAAGCATTTGACACTTGACATTGCCGATGTACAATTAGTCAAAGAGCCTCTCTGTTCTCTCACTGGATGAGAAAGCAAATCTGATGGGCAAGCATGAGAAATAGAAAACATGGCTTCTGCAATTACCCTGTCATGTCAGTTTTCCAATTGATTTTTTTGAATGGTAATAGATCCATAGATTTTAAGCCAGGAAGGAGTGTTAGGCTTTAGCCCTGTACCAAAACACTAACCAATCTGAGGAAAAAAACATATCTTTCAGAAATGAATCCAGTCTTGATAGGAAGAAACAAGACAAGCCAATATTCCTGCCCATTCCATTGCTCATGCAATGGTTAATCAAACCTCACAGTTAAAAATGTGTTCCATATTTTTAACTTGAGTTTATTTGATAATTATTTTTTATTTATAATAATTATTATCTCTATTTTAAGTTCCAACCTACCTTTCTAGTAGGAAAATACCCTTTTCCAGAAGTTAAGAAAAGGGAGTTCACAGGATATGGGAGTACAACTAAGGTTGTCCTGAAATCTAAATGAATATTCATGGCAACTTATTTCTTGCAGTATTTGATGAGCTGTAGTTCTAAGAAAATTACTCACTACAACTACTGACTGTGGTGCCAGTATAGAAAATTAGGGGAAAATGAGCAAGCAAGCATAGCTGTTCATGTTTGGTGGTAAAGGAAACATACCGGTTTAAGTGTATATTTTTTACTCAGGTTCTTTCGCCATTCTGCATTTGCTGAGTTGAAATATGCAATTGTCCATGCAACAGCAGGACAGGTTTGGACTAGCAGAAAGTCACATATGTGAGAGGATGGATAGTATAATAAACTTATAGTAAGTGTAGCATCTCTGTGTGTAGAGGTAACATGAAAATAGGAATCCATGTAAGGAGGAGACTAGTTTTTACACATTTGTGGTGGAGCTGTAAATAAAGAATATTAGTTTTTTGTTGAAAAACCTAGTGGCATGAAATCTGGGCAAAAAAATAAAATCAGTGTGCTGCAGCATTCAGTTACAGATATGTTTAGGAGTGGAGGGACAGTTCAGTGGGTAAAGCCTTAATGAAAAGGGAGGAGAAGATCCTGCCTTGGAAGTTACAGAATTCTTAGTTGAAGCTTCAGCCATACTGATGTGCCTAGTGTAGTAGAACATATGGAAACTTGTCAATCAGATTTCATATGGCTTGTTTCCTGGAAAGAATATTTGTAAGTGTGCCTTTTTGAGGGCCATACAAGGGACAGATCAATCCTCACATCAGTCCTCCTTTGCATAGAGAAATGTCTTCTGTTTCTCTCCAGCTTTCTCTGGCTAGGAGCCTTCTGGCTGTGGAATGGGCAGATGGTTTCCTTGAAGGCTCAGTGGCTCTCAGACATCAGTCAGTGATGATACATGGCCATTGGTCGATAATCTACCACCCACGTTCTAAATTCCTATTTCTCAATTCAAAAGAAATTTGTTTCCAACCAACTGCATAAAAGGATGGCTTAAACGTATTAAGCATTTATCATTGTTCCAGTGAATCCAGCACCCAGGGCTTCAGCTCCATGTGAAAGTCCCCCAAATAAAATTCCTCTGACACTGGAATCCAGGAAGGAATATTACAGGTCAAAAATCACCATTTCATATCCATCTCCAAAAATGGACTTGCTAGGTTACAGGAATTTGAGCTGGCTTGTTACACTGGAGCCAGTGATGTGCTTAGCAGATGCCTTGTTAGGTTTCGATGAAGTGCTGCAGAAACATACGATGCCAGAAGGAGGATTAGAAAGTCACAAGGCTGTTACAAAGGAGTAATTACTTCTAAGTCTTAACATTTTGTTCTTGTCTAATAGTAGCTTTGTTTTTGGTTCTCTATCTCTTCAATGCTGGACTTCACCTCTGGGCAATTTGTGACTCTAATACAGAAGGGTAAAGCACTTACTACTTGTTTGTGAGTGAGGCCTATTGTAATTAGTTGGTGTACAGCACAGAAGTAGTGTTTCTGCATTTCCTTCTTTATACTTGCTCATATTTGAAATCTGGATGGTCAATGAGTATCTTGCTCTAATGATAAGGACTCTCAGATGAAGCACCCATGGCTTTCTCAGGGTATATTTACACCCTCTAGCTAATTGTTCTGAGGGAATAAAAATTCCTTGATGTAAGCAAATTAAATTTGAGCTCTTGGGGCATTCCTGTAGCAGAAACCCAGTTGGTTTTTACTGATAGAATTGTGCCCGCATTGGAGGCTGAACTGAACACTGAAATACTGCTCCCACAAGTCCTATAATCACAGTGGTATAACACTTAAATTTAGACCTTGTTTTAATATCAAAAATGTAAAACTGGAAAAGTGTTTTGGTGCTTGAGGTGAAAAAAGTTAAGAATTGGGATATGTTGTGGAGCACCTGATGCCACTGATTGGTGTGGCTTCTTTTTTAAAAGGTGGTCTACTTACTTAGATCAGGTAATGTAATCCTATGCTTAATGGTTATTTAAAATAATAAGTAATTTTATGAAACTCTGGAAAAACCTTGGCATCTTGTTAAGTAGATTATCCAATTAGATTAAAACAAACAAAAACTTTATGGCAGAACTCTTTAAACATATCAAAGTGTCCATTAGAGACATAGGTTATTCATTACACAAGTACATGAAGGTTACTGGCTAGAGATAAGTATAAAACAAATCCTTTAAATGATGGCCTGTAGTTGCTGATGCACATGGCTAGGATTCTAAAATAAAGTGGGCAGTTTTAACTACCAGTTTTATCAGTAAAAGGCTTGAAGTGTTTAAATAGATTGTCTAAAGTACAGCCATCACTATACAATTATGGCACTCTATTAAGTACAATACGACAGTGGGTGGAAATCTTTAGACTATGAAAAAGAAGCAAACCTTTTTTTTTTTTTTCCCCACTGTCATTCTGGCCAAATGGGTTTTGCTGTTCTCCTTCAGCTTATCAAAGTAGAAGTTGCATGGCTGTTTTTCTTAATGTTGGGTCAGGTCCTACATACCTCATCCATGTGGTTGTTTCAGGGTAAATGAAGAAGTGAGACCACTGTCAGCCTGAGCAATAACGTGCTACAGCTGAAGTCCTCGGAACTGCAGGAAAACAGCTGCTAAGTTTCAAGCATATATCCTGATCAACAGCCCTGTGAAATCAGAGGAGTTTGCTCATCTCTGCAGCCTGCTGTGTTTATTTCTATTTCTTTCAGAATTATTGAAGTCAAAGGTATTCCCTCGGTAGCAACAGCTAAGGTGCCAATTCTAGAGAACTGCTTCAGCAGAACATACCTGGAGTGGCACCTGTAAATTCCTTTCCAGCAGAATTTAGAAGTATGCCAGAGGATAGAGACTTACAGGATTGAAACTGTGCTAAATGATGTTCTATTTTAAACATGGCTCTACTTGATAGAGAAGGTGTTGTGCTGGCAATTCACTTTGTGCTGGTATTTCCACTGTCAGGCCTATTGCACTTCCTTATTTTTGTCTTTTTGCCTTTTGTTTCATTTTCTTGTTCAATCATTGTTTGCTCATTTGTGAGAACTAATTCTACCATCCAGTTGTGATGCCTGTTTGAATTAAACATAAGTTAATAAGATGGGTTCACTTATTTCAGATTTATAGCTGCCGTCCATTGAGAGTTCTGATTCTCCTTCTCCTCCACGTTTGTTTCCTTTTCCTTAATTGCCTCACACCTGCCTTCCAAAGCTATTCTGTTCCTCAACACTGAGTAGTGCCAGCGTACTGGCTGCTGTGTGCATGCTCAACGAGGTTGCAGTGAAGTTCTCTGTCAGCAGTAGCCATTTGGTGTAATGACAGATATTGATTATTTATTACTTGCAAACATTTAATTAAGTTTGACTGGATAATTACCATGCTAGCAGCTAGACGTGTTAGAAGGGCAGTGAATCTATTATTTGCAAAAAAAATCCCACTGACCCTTGTGAGAAAGCTGACAAAATGGGCTTTTAAGAGATCTTTAAATGTTCCTGATTATCAGTCAAGTCTGGATGCAATGTCCTTACTGTTGCTTTTCTTTAAAGTGGTGAACAAATGCAGAACCTTAAATCCTAACTCTGATGGGATTCCCCAGGTACATAGCAGCTGACATATGTCTGAGGGCAGGGTCTATTTTTAAGTACTAAAGACAGTCTAGCACTAGATGCACTTTCATTCAATTATCCTCTGTACTTTTAATCTCTTCATAGTGAGTCAGGAAGAGGGGCTGTATTAAGTAATCCACATGTTGTATATAAGGCTGTCCTCAATTCTTCTCTACTCTAGGTAATTTTCTCATTCATCTTGTTTAACATCAGTATATGTTGTTAATCTTCATAATAGGAAAACAACATTTTGATCAAATGGAATTTGATACTTAGCTGAATCTTAAGTTGGGCCAGCACGCACTATAATACTGATGCCTTTTATATGCATCTGTGGATATAAAACAGACATATGTAAAATTATATGTTACATATAATATACAAATGTATAATAGGTATTGAAACATACATAATTTTTGTATGTAATATACATAAACCTTTTACATACATAAAGCACTTGTTGAGATATTCCTAGTCTGTGATGTGTGTCAGATCAAACAACTTAAAAAGCTGACTTACTGACAATATGAAACTGTAAAGGTGTAGATTTTAGTGCTAGAAATAGTAGTGTAAGGGCAAGATTTCTTGACGGAGGAAGAGAATAAAATGGGATGTGTCAGTTCTTAGAAAAGCAATTTCTGTCGTTGGCTGTAGAACAGAAACTGTCTTTGATTTCCTGGCAGCGTTCCTTAGAGAGATAGAGATGCTTGTTGGAGCTGGGGTTCAGTGGACCTTACCAATGTGCTGCATACTATAAGTGTGCTGTAAATGAACAGAAAGACTGAAAAGTCAGGAGTGAAGTTTAACTGGGTGGAAAGTTTAAAAGGGGGGTGGGTATGGCTAGAAGAAGTGGAGGAAGTGCCTACTGGTAGTTTAATACAGCCTGCTTGTTCACAAACTGCTTTTGGGAAGCCTTGGCTCCTATTTGTGGTGAGTCTGTAAGAAAAATGGTGTGTGCAAACTTGCATGTTTGTTTGGTCTATTGTTAGGGAGATGAGATGCTGTGTAGGAGTGAAAAGTAATCTGTTAATTTCTCATCCAGATGACTGTCAGTGTTCAAAGAGTTTCTGCAGCAAAGCCAATTCTTCCACGTGATTTTTGCTGTGTATTAGGAAAATACTGCTGCAGTTTGGCTGTGTGAAATGGCTACTGGGACAGCCATTGATTCCGCTGTGTGAACCTTCCTCCTCCTACTTCTTCCAAGTGGTGGGGAAAATACTGAAGGTCAGCCCAAACCCAGATGGACACGAGATTTGTTGCCTTCGGTTGAAGGACATGTATATTATAGGACTGAGTCTTGCACAAACATACTGTGTAGCTGCAGAGAATGAAGTGCACTGCTTCAGTTCTGCTGTCTGAGTGTTGGAGGAAACGATCACCTGTGTATGTGGATATATAACAAAACTAAAACTACAGTCAGTGCAAGATAGCATTGAAATCTGAATCGCTTTTCTTTTGTATACATAATGCAGAAAAAGAATTAGCTATATCTAAACATCACTGTATATATTGTTTGCACCTAATGATAGTCCCTCGTTCCTCAGGTAGCTCCATGAAACTTTGTAGTAAACATTTATTTGAGCCTATAAGCAGACTTGATCTAATCAACATCCCCTTTTCTTTTATCAGTGGCAGAGAGTCGAGGGGTCTTGGACAATAACCAGAGATTTTCTTCTTCACCAACTTACCTACCTGTGAGCTACCGCATCTTCAGTGCAGAGACATCTTTCTTCCTCAAAGAAGCCAACCAGGACTTCATGAGAAATTCCAGTTTGCAGTCCAGGGTGGAATCATTCTTCCCATACAAAGCCAAGAGACCTCCTGTGTTAAATGCCAGCTATGGACCTTTTTCCATTGAACAAGTTGTACCCCAGGACCTAATGATAACTTCCAGCTTCTTTGGATCTACAAACAAGTTCACTTATAACTGGAAACTTAAGGCCTACATAATGAGTGACAAAATCTACCCCAGCAAGCCCAAAGTCCAGGTCCTGTTCTACATTGTGGGCAGGGACTGGGATGACTATAGCACGACGGAGAGGCTGCCCTGCCTGCGGGTGTTTGCCTTCCGAGAGACTCGGGAAGTCAGAGGCAGCTGCAGGCTGAAGGGGGACCTGGGGCTGTGTGTGGCAGAGCTGGAACTGCTGCCAGGCTGGTTTAACCCCCCCACCGTTGTTGCTGGCCGTAAGAAACCAATGGAGCATTCTGAAGGGAGTCCTGTGGAGCTGTACTATGCCATACAACCAGGAGATGAGAAAGGGGAATGCACCAAGGAGGATGTTAGGAAAAGTAATGGGATCCGACCAGGGCGCAATGACATTGATGAGTCGGGACCTCCCTTGCAGAGGATTGGAAGTGTTTTCCTTTACCAGACACATGCTGTCCCTTCCTTAAACGAAATGAGGTTGGATAATAATATTGCCATTTGGTATGCACCAAAGACTGTCAAGCAAGGTGACATCTTGACTTTCCTTGTATCTATTGCTAAAAACTCAACAGAGGATCAATTCACGCTGAGGTAAGGCTATTTTTTCCTTTTTTTTTCATACTCTTGATATGGGAAGTCACGTTCTCATGTATGAATTTCCCCCAAATTCTTCAATTACTTCTCTAGAAACTGAATTACAGTTGGTTGACTTGGTTTTTCATGTACTGTTCAGTCTAATATTGTATGGATTGCTGAGATGTGATCTCTTTCAGAGTGAAAGGACAATTTCAACAAAAGGCCATATCATACTATTTATTTGTGTGCTAATAGGAGATAATATGTAAATTCTCCTGAACTGAGTTTTGTGGTGCTCCTAATCTCTCACTGAACTCATGTTAAGATTAGTAAAGCTCAAATCTGTGAAGGTATTTATAAGAATTGAGCAAAAATTAGGCATCTAAGCAGGATTTGTATACTTAAACACTCCTCCACAGCTTGTTGTAGACCTGTCGGTTTTATACTTTGGAAACTCAAAGGTGCTATTATTGACAAAGACCAAGCCTGGAAATGAAAAATACCTGAGGACAGGGTAGTGGTGTGGCTAGTTTGGGGTTTGTTTTGAGTATAATTTTGAAGTTACACTCAAACTGCCACATTGACTTGGTTACTTTCCAAGGTTTGGGATGTTATTGGGAACTTCACTGTAACTGCTGATATAATTCAAGAACAAAGACTATCAGGCCATACTGTGGTAAACTGAGAACAGTTGTGCATTGCATGCAAGTGAGACTGCCCAGTTTTCTTTTCAAGTCTGAGTCTCTGTGTGCCAGCACTGTTCTGTGTCTGACGGTACCGTGGAAGAATAGTGGGTGCAGAGCTGATTTTGTTCTTTTAGCTCTTAGAAGTGAGTCATAGCAGCTCCATCAGAAATGGAGCTAAGTGTCGTACTGAGGTTTCTGAGATGGACTGCCATGTCCCGAGTGTTTCTTCTGGAAATGTGCATTGGTGCCAAAGTTTTCAATGGCTCACAAACGTGCCTCAGAAAGAGGAGGTGCCTTGCAAACACAGGAAGCTCTCTGCTCCCTTTTACAAATGTCACAGGTGCACTGCAGTTGGCCACTATGAAGGATGCTGGAAGTGCTGGGTGCTTTCATCTAAGGAGTCAGCTCCTAGTCTGACTTGAGACAAAACACACTCTTTTCTCTGGTGTTTATACATCTCAAACTCCAAAAATCTGTCTTTTCACCTAGATGTTTCAGGGCTCAATCTAGTCATCCTTAAAAAAAATTTTAGGGTGATTTGTGTGGGATTTTTGGAGAAAGTGATTTGCTATAAAATCAGGTCATTTTTCCTGTATAATTGTTTAACATATAAAACAAATAACCATAACACTTGGTTGCTGATTTGAGGACAGTTATTTTCTCTTCATCTGGTAGAGGATAAATGCCAAGAGGATATCCACACTTTTTACCATAGCAGGTTTTCATTTTCTGAGTCAATCTGCCGAAGATTAAGGTTGCTTTGAGTGACTTGTTCTAAAACACACAATCTGAATTCCTCGGAGTCTGTAAATGTTCAGGGACATCCTTCTAGTGTTCTGTATACTAATGACTTTAAAAGGATATAATTTCAGGCACACGTGGAGACTTCTATTATGCTTGAAGATGCATTTAAATATAAATATTTTAAAACTTTTATATCTCAGGGAAATAAGGTTAAAAAAAATCTTCAGTGGCTCATACACCATGAATTCAGCGTTTTAGAAATCTGACTTCAAAGCCATCCGTATTTCTGTGAACTGTGATCAGTTAGAAGTAGAGCTGGTTTATAACTAAGGTAATTACATATATGTAGATTTACAAAATTTTCAAAAATCGTGTTTAAATGGGAATGAAAATTGAGCACCAACCTTCTAAATAAATGCTTCTAGTACTAATTTTCTGGAACAAAAGGAAAAAAGAAGTATTTGATTTTGGGTTTTATTTTAACATTTCTGACTGTTTCCAAGTTCAGTGTTCCCAGGCTGGGAAGAGAATCCTAGAAATGAAGGGGAATCTTGCTAGATCCTTGGTTTGCGAAGAGCATAAGTGAATTCTATACATAGCTCTTATATCTGATGAATATGATCAAGAGGCTCATGTGGCTAGTACTGCCAGCCATTATTATATGATGAAGACGTTAGGTTTTCTTCTAGGAGACATAGATTTGGTACCCAGTAAGCCATAAGCTTCCACTGTGTTTTTAGGCAAGTTAATTAATCTCCCTGCCTCTGCTTTTTCCCCTTCTCTAACCTAGTGGTGCTGGTGATAGTGACTGCTCTATGCTGTGTCCTCTGCCTGCAGCTGCAGTATACTACAGCTCCTTGGGCATGGTGTGTGCATGGCAATGGATATTGGTCTTCGTGATTGCTGCTCCTATGCTGCAGATACCAATAGTGTGAGAACATGCTGCATCTACTTGGTCTTTTATGATGCTGATCTCTCTCATCAAGGAAAGGAAAGCAAGGATTTTTCCCCATAATATAACTTCTATGAGAAAATTGTACTAGTATTAATCTTTATTTTGAAACTGTCTCTTAATGTTTAGGAGTCCTAGCCTGTGTGGCAGCAAGACTTGGCAACTGTATTCATGAAGCAAGGCCAAGGGCTGCTGGCAAAATGCTTTTACCATTGCTTTTGCTCCATTGGACTGGAAATCATGACTTGAACAGATGGAAAATATAGGATGTACAGGTCAAAAAAGAAGCAACAGTAATGCAAAACAACCACAAGTAGAAAAAATAAATACACAACTCTAGTGAAAATTCTTTGTTTCGAAATAATTAAATTGAGAGTAAATTATATTCTCTCTTCTAATGGGAAATGATCTCCAAGGGGATCATTCTGGAAGATGCTAAATACTAAATATATAGGCAAGTGTTGGGCACCTTTGCTCTTCTTTCTTCTCAGGCTGCTCTTCTGTGCAGTAAAATATTTATAGTGAATGCGAGATGGATAGGCTGTTTAATTTTGTGTAAGATTTGGAGCATAAGGACCAATATCTAGCTTTTGTTTTTAATGAAATAGAGAGAATAAAAATACATCTTGATTGTATAGATGGGAGAGAGAGAAGGAAGAAGGAGATAAAATGGTGAATAAATATAGAATACTGCAGTAAGCCCCAGGTTTTGAGCTTATACTGGATCACTGAGCCTTGAGAAACTGATTTCTCAGCTTATATCGCACACTTTCTTCCTCTTTGGTCTTAGCCAAGTCACTTATCTTCTCTGAAGCCATATTACCATTGCTAATATAAACTTGTATTTGAAGATGACATGCTGTATACAAGCAAGGAGCAATATCTTCCCAGCAAAGCAGTGTTAAATGCCTTTATAAAATAAATAATCAAGCATCCTGTGCCTTTATTAACTTTTCATAGCAACTTCCTTTTGATGTATGCATTTTCTTGCTCAGTGTTAAAAATTCCTAAGGAAAATAAACTCTTAAGTGAAAGCGAATGGAACTGGGTTTCAGTTAAAGAATCCCCCCTTTATTTCTTGTATTCTTTCATGTTCGTAGCATTATGGCCTTAATTTTCTTTAGATGCTGCTGCTGAATGAGTAGCTATTGGAAAATATTTTCATTTGGTGCAAATCCAGTTTAGCTTCACTAGCAGCAAGAAATGTCCTATTTTATACTTAGCTGGTCCACACTATTCTAACCTTTATATAGTTTTGAGTTTGCTGTCAAAATCTATCACTGAATTTCCAGAAGAAAGAAGTAAAAGGTATAAAATACCATTATTCTTATGAAAGAACTAAAGGATATATTGGAAACTTGTAACACACTGATACTGTTAGAAAAGATGAAGTTTTGTGTATGATACTACTACATTTATAAACCAAACTCAGGAGTCAGAGATAGCTAGGCACCCTTTTTATAAAGAGTTCGTTGTCTGCCTATGGTATTTTTAATGCCTTCTTTCTGACAATAATTGTGTGAATGCAGTGACTAGTGTGAAATTGTGGTAGCGAATAAGTGATATCCACTGATAACCTGGATAAACTGTCTTAAAAGGCTCCTAGAGTTAAGGTTGCATGAACTTCTATTTTTTCATTTTATCTAGCAATCAATAATAAGCCAGCAAACATGAAAAAGGCTGCATAAATACATGAGGGTGGCGGAGCCAAGATCATTAGCACTCAATTTATACAGCAAGAAAATTTGAACAAGACTGACATTTTATCAAATTGCTTGTATGCTCTTCTAGTTCTGAGCTAAATCATTTCTTTTTTCCTAGCACTGAATTAAATCATATTTTAGTGGTAGAAACAATCAGGCAATAAGTGGTGATCAGGAAGGTTACTAGCCACATAAAACTGTGTAATGAGATGGGCTTTTCTCTGTGCCTTAGGTTTATAGGGCTATTTGATGGTATCCCCAACCCTGAATATGTACATATTCTGCCAGATTGAAAAGAATCCTAATGTGCATCTTTCTCTTCCCTCTGTAGCTTTGATTTCTTTTGTCATTTAAGCAGCCCTGTCTGCATTTGAATTTTAAAAAGTTCTGAAAATCTCATCTTCTCTATGGTATATGCAACTGACTCTTTTTCTTCCCTTTTAACTATTCTTCTGGCCTGATACAGACAGAAGGCATTGGCCCCTGCCCTCCCAACCGCACATTTTTCCATGCCCTGTCACTTTTTGGGAGCCTTTGCTGTAATCTCTTTCACCAAGAGATGGTACTGCTGGGAAAATGAAGTTTCCATTGGCAGTATGACCTTGTCAGACCAGAAAGTCTGTATCTGATTAGCAACTTCTAGAATTCATGCGACTTAAGTCAGAGGCTGAATGTCTCTGATTTTTAGAAGGTATAAAAAGCGCATTTCAACCCACTGGGAGGTTTAGTTAGGGATAACTATTTATTTATTTTTGTTATCCCTTTCATTAATTTAGGGAGACTAAGAACATCAGCAGAACTCAGCTTAATTTGACTGTAGGAGGCAAATATTTGTTGGTGGTTTTTTTCTAGGAATGAGGAGATTTGGGGCAATACAAGTAACATTTCTGGAATTAATGTCTTTGAGTTTTATTTTCTTCCCATAGAACTTCTCATTTCTCAATGGAGAAAACATTAGAGGCTCCTTTGTGGTAAGAAACAAAGCTATAAGAAAGAAGGCTGTCAGGTCTGTGCTGGATAAATGGAAGACAGATGGTAAGTGTGATTGGCACTGACAATGTGTGAGCCGCCTTGTTTGCAGGTGCTGCTCCTGTCATCCATCACACTTTCACCTAATAGTGGGAGATGTCACTGTGATGTACTTAAATTCCCAAGTGATGGATAAAGCAAAGCCAACAGGAAGAAGGGCTTGGGTGAGAGCAGCTTACTGGGAGCAGCCTGACTTGAAGGTGTGTTAATACAGATAAAGAAGTATCAAACATTGCATTTTGAGATAACACACAGAGCATGTTCTGTTTTGCTGTGCACATACTCTCCCTAATGCTGTTTGATCTGTGTGAGGATTTCTTATTGTTTTATCAGGACCAGGGATTATGTATTTTGCACCTAAGACTTTTCTGAGGGAGCCAGGGACAGCTCTCACAGCGGGTCACTGCTGGTCTACCTCTCATTTTCTTGAGAATGAAACTCTTTCATGTTGTTGTTCTGGGACAGGGAAACATGCACCTTTGAGGTAGTTCAGAGTCTCACAATGCTGAGTTCTTGTCATCTTTGGACGTCTGTTTTTAAAGCAAGGCTTATCAATAACCCCTATCAAAGTTTCTTTCTAGGTCTGACGTGTCCCATTTGCGATGTGGTGTCACCCAGTGACAAAGTTATACAAGTCTTTTATCTGCCCGCTAACTGTCACAAATCCCTTTGCCAGGTCTGGTTGTTGTGATGAACACATCCATTCCAGCTTCTCGTACTTTCCATGTAATTACTGACAAGTTAGGAGCTGGATTCTGGGTCCTGCATGCTGTTCATATATTCTTATTGGTACTTACTCTTTTTGAATTAATCTTAGTGGCCAAATACACAGAACAAACACCTTGTTAATCTCTGGATAAATGAACTAAGTGGACTTAGTGCCATGCTAGCTGTACTGGGGAGAGATCCTCAGATTGGGCAAGTTGCTGTTTTCCATTACGATGAAGTCAGAGGGTCTGACCAGCAAAATATTATGGAGCTACCTAAATGGTTCTCTATGACTCACCTATGTGACTGTGTATATATCTGATGCGAGGAGATAAGTGGAAGTAATATAGGGAAATCTTATTTTCCTACTGTTGTAATTTAGGCCTTCTTATTCCTTCCTCAACAGTACTGTAAATTTGGGTGCAACATGCTTTATAAAGCTTAGCAAAAAGTTCTCTGTACGGATCTTTGAATCTAATACCCAAACTTTGAAGTGTTTGTGTATAAAAGAATTGAATTCTCGTTTAGAGAATTACCTGTTTCAAGTCTTCATTACTCAAGCTAACAGATACTGAAAATGGCTTTAAATCATTGGTTTTTTTTCCTTGCTTTCTTGCTTTGTTTTATATATATATTTTAAGTGATGGGAGTATTTGCCTCTGGTTCCTGAACTTTAAGTGTTTGTGTATTGAAGCTTTTTTTCTCTGCAAGTAGAAATGCTATAATAGATGTTGATTTGTGTTACAAATGTAAAACAGAAAAACCTCTGTGTTAAAATATCCTTTCAAAATTGTGCCTGTGACCTAGCCTTTGCAGAGACAGTAATTGCTTTGCCAGTCTGTAGGTTGGAGCAATCTGTAAAAACTAAAAGAAAAATGTCTGTCTCCACCAGCTGAAGCAATTGTTTGTGGACAGATTCAAACCCAGATGCAGAAAGTCAATTTTCAGCATTATCACTGCAGTTCAGAGAGACATTTAAATAGGCCTTCCACTGCTTAAGTGGAAGGGAAAGGGAGGTGAGCTATAGATATGTGCTAAAAGAGAAAGGAGGAACAATTGAAGAGCAATAAACATCAAAGCTGCTGGAAGCAACAATATAAACTTACAGCCAAGTTTCAGCAAAAGCAGCTATTGTACTTGACTCTTTCACGTCATATATTCTAGTAGATTTTTCCCCTTTCGACTAAAACGCCTTCTTGTGATAATACTTTCTCTCCTCCAGTATCATTTCCATCTTTAATACACACGCCAGAGAAGCAGAAAGCCCTTTTTTAGAAGTGCCAAAGCATTTAGGCAAGTGTTGGATTCAGCACTGCAAGGAAGATACTGTGGAGGGCAAGGTGGGGTGGAGGGGAGGGGTAGGGAGGATCGAAGACAGGATGCTCAGCTTTCAGAGTGTCACTAGGTGCCTTACAGAGGAAGACTTCACCAGTGCTCATCAGGAAAGACTGACCACCACAGTTTCTAACATTTTTCTGAAATGTGTTTGTTTCTTAATGAACTAAAGGTAATGGTACTTTTCAGCTGTAGGGGAAGATGGGAAGATCTTGGCTGTTCTTTTTTTTTCAGAAAACAGGCTTCAAATGTCAGTCTATGAATGTTTTGAAGTAGGAAACCATTTGCCACAGGGTTGCAAATGAACAGCCTAAGACCCCACTGAATAAATAAGTCAGCTGCAGAGAAAAATTAAGAGAGAGAAAGAGGAGAAAGGAAGAAAGAACGGCATTCCCCAAGATAAATTAACATCTGTGAAATAAAACACTTTTAAATGTATGCTAATGGCCTAAATGTTTCCATATTCAATTAAGTGATAAGTCCCCAGTTGGCAATATTATCCCCAAACATTCATTTGCTGAGTGAAGGCTCCACTGGGATAGCAAAGGTGCCATAATGAACTGACATGGGCAGTAAGACATGATAATGCCTACTTCAGAGGGAATTACCACTTTCATAATGCAATTTACAACAGCAATGTAGTTGTTAGAAGGGCTTTTTTTTCTCTTCATTATGACAGTGTAATTATGACTCTAGTGGCTCAATAATTTCAAGAGGAGTGAGTTACCAAAGCTTTTGTATGGAGTGTTCTCAGGCACTTTTAATATGGGACTAAGTGCTGCTGCTTTGATAAATAATAATCAAATGGAAGGTTCACATAGAACAGCAGCCTACTTAAAGCTGATCTCATCCTCCTTCACTGCTTTCCACTTAGAATGTACTTAATGTTATTTCTTTTCCTCTGCATAATTATTTATCCATTTGATCGAAAAACTCAAAAACATATAATACTTGTTTTAAATCAGTCTACTTCAAACCAGCAATAACTATAGCAACAAACTATGTTAAAATTCATAGACTTACAAAAATCTGACTCTATTTTGAAGTCAGGAGAGCTGAAACAAGAAAGGAATGTGTGGCTGAATTGCCCAGTGTCAAGTAAAGAGAAGAGTTGATTATTTTTCCTCTTTCACTGTACCAGAATGCCTTCCAGCTTCCCTGTTTGATATATTAAACACACTAGCAGGTTTTGAAGATAGGTCAGACAATACATGGGGAATAGCTAGGAATTTTTTCTTTCTTCTTCATTTAATAGACTTTTGTTCTGTTTGCTCCCAAAGAAAACCAATGGATTTGATATCCAGTTTCTCTCATCTGCCATCAGAATGCGAATGTGATATCAGATGAACATACTTTCAAGAATCCTTAACCTAATGGGCTTGTGAAGCCTAGTAATTATCAGCTGTTTTTCTGCTCTCCTACATAATTGTGTTCGGTAACAGGTACACACTACATGCTGAGAAATCTTTGTGTGGGCCAGTGACTGATTTCTGATCAGCCTCTCTTCCTCTTGCTGTGGAACTGAACCAAGGGATGCAGCATTCTCAGCCACTATCAGTGCTCTGTGAATACAGCTTGGAACATGCTGTTTTGAATACCTAACCACGTTAGTAACCAAAATTTAGCTCTGAATTGACCTGTGGTCCAACATGTGTATCCTTTTAATGTACAATATGTGCCACACAGGAAAAAATGTTGGGAGAGCAGGCCGTGCTTTCTGGTTGATGCACAAAGGGTATGACCATCTGTTTCTGACCCTCCCATGCCCCTGAGCTTGTACACAAAAGAAGAGACATGTAAACCAAGAAAAAACAGTTCAGCAAAGTTGATTAACATCACTTTTGATAACAATGGTAAAAGATAAAAAAGAATTAAGAGAACAGCAACAAACAGACAAACCAGAAATGAGCCATCTGGTTCCCTATTTGCACTGTGCAGGAATGTTGATGTTTCAGCCATTTGGAACAATTAACTGCAGAGGATTGAGCTGGAACTGCAGTATGTGTTACCTTTCACAGTACAGGATTTCACTGAGTGACACTACCACTATTTTTTGAAATTTTGTTTTACCTCCATGGGCTGAAATACTCCAGCAGAACTCAGATGTGAACAGATAAGCTGCTGTTATCAACTGCCTGTGTTCTTCCAAAGTGAGTTTGAAAGTCTGAGTACTGAATGCTTTCTCCTGTGGCTGTGGTCCTAAGTACAGAGATAGAGCTGTGAGATGTGCAGAAAAAGTGGGGCTCAGAGATGCCGTATGAGAAAAGGCTGCTGCCAAAGCAGTCTTGTGCCTGAGAGGTGCATACCTCTTGGTGTCAGCTTGGGACTGTCAGAATGAGTTCTGTATTTGAGAGAGGCATTGCTGCTACAGCACTGGCACTTACATATTTGCAGTGCTGAGATGTAGCCCCTCTCTGAGTTGTGTTCCTTGTGATCTGGCATGTTCCTTACGTGTTCGTATATATAATCTAGTAGAGTTAGGGCATTGCATGGTATTCCAAAGCAGTTTCATGGATAATTTGCTTCAGAGCATTTGTAAGTGTATTCCCCTTGAGACCTTTCTGCATCTGTGGGTGCTTAAGGTCTCAGAACTGTTATGCCATGGTGTGGACTGATGATTGAGCACCTGGTGGAGGGGGTGGCTGGCCCAGGAAGCACAGGTACAAGCAGTTTACCTGTGCTTCCCACGTGACTGGAGCGGGTGGACCCAAATGAGCTCCCTGGGCTCATGTAAGGGCTAGCTTAGGAGAACGTCTCCTGAATGAAGGCTGCTTTCTGAGAAGTGTTCTGTAGCCAGAGACCCTATCACCGATTGGGTGAGTCAACTTTTTCCTATACGAGGTTATTGATATTCCTAACAACAGTTTTCCTGGTATTGCAAAGAACTTATCAGAAGCGATTTCACTGCTTTCAAGGACCAACAGTGCTAAAAGAGCAATGCTACAACTTTCAACTCATGTTTCTTCCCCTTGAGGCTACAGCCATGAGGAGTTTAGAAAAAGAGAGGTTATAATTTGCTTTTAAAGACGTTTCTGTGGCTGCAGTGTTCCTACCTCAGGCTGAATGACATTCTAAGAGGTGTGAAATTCCTTCCTGGCTTTGAAAATACAAAAGAAAAGTCACAGGCATCACTCGCATGCATTAGGGACAGGTGTGTCAGCCTCTGCAGTGAATGGCTTTGGCAGGGATCACTGATGAGCTGGCAATGGCTCCTGTAGGAGAGGGCTCAGAATGTGACGGGGGCTTCATTTTATTGTTTCTTTACTGCGTTTGAGGGTCACGCAGGGGGTTACTTTTTTTTATCAGCGTCTTTTTGCTTCTATAAAATTACCTTCGCTAATTGCTGTATGTATTCTGAGACAGCTCGTATACTCTAACAGTATCGTTTTTGTCTTCTCATAGAGGTGTGTGCTATTTCCATTTCTGTGGCATTATTTGATTTTTCTCCACTCCTGAGAAATGAGCTGCACTGCAACAAGTACGAACAGAGCAATCCTGAACAGAGGCTTTGGCCACATCTCAGAAATGAACACTGAGAGTGAGACAGAAATAAAACAACCCTCACTTAACTTCAGAACTTCCATGAAGTTCAGTCACCTAGAGCTGAAAAACAGGAAGTTACTTTGGCACCTGGCTTTCAGCTTTTGCATACGCTCTGAACTGTAACCATTTTGATTGAATGGATTCAGAAGGGGAAAAAAAAAGGCATTGTGTGTTCCAGCTTAATTTTTTTTGTCATTATCTATTACTAAGAGATCTCCTTTCTGAGAAGGAGACACTCGGTTTATTTTTTTCACCTGAGTATGGGATTTATGATGTGAAAAGGTCCTTGGAGTAGGTGATGCTCTCAAAGCAGAAGAAATAGTGCTTTGAAAATGCTGATTTCAGCACAAAGTTCAACAAACACAAGCTATTTGTTCAGGGCCTCCAGCAGTGATGGTAGCACTGCTCTTTGCCAGAATGAGCAATTCTTGTATTGCCCTGTAAAAGGAGTGCATAAGCTAGAGGTTTATACATGGATTTCTATCTCTCCTGCATAACTGGAGTAGAAAGGTAGCCAGCATCAACTTATGTCAGTATCAAGTGTGCACCTCTGGGTGCTTGGGATCCTGCCTGGAGCATGCTGTGCTTTCCTTCCTGCACACACGCTCTGTTTTCCTTCCTTGGAGAAGCGGTCACAGGAGCTCACGTGTACCTAGGTTCTGTCCCAGAAGAGATTCAAGTGCAGGTGAAGCATCCTGAAGTAGGAACTTGAAAGTGCTCCCTGGTCTCTTGGTTTTGATGCAGCCAGTGATGCTTATCTAAGTGCTGCAGAGCAAGCTGGGTCAGAAAAAGGACTTCAGATTGCCTCCAGCGTTTCCTTATGTCTGGTTTAGTCATCTCTGTGCAGAGCACTGGGCATTGGGAAAGCCATTCTTAAAGGAGTAATTCTGGCCTTTTACAAGGAACTAGGATGCCTAAATGAGTCCATAAATGTAACTCCCCGATCAAGCTCTTAAAGGTTGAATGCAGTAATGTTCATGGATTTTCAAGTTAGCAACCTAAAGTTGGAAATGAGCTGCAGCCTGTATTTAAGAAGCCATATTTTCTAACTGATTAGATCTCACTAAATCTGTGTGGCAGCATATAATCAGTAACAAGCTCAATTCCTATTAGAATACTCTTATTTATGACTGACCAACATACCCTCATCTGTCATCACTTCACTCTTACAATCTGTTTTCTAAATAAAATCATAACTTAACCATATGCTTGACAGAATTATGTAGCAGCTTTAGTGTGTTTATTTTTCTCTCTGCTGTATGTATCAGTCTACACTCAGTCTCAAATTCTGTTCTTTATTACGGCTGTAAACTCAACTGGGCCATTTGTATCCTGTGGGCATTAAGAGAACAGCCATTTAGATTCAGATTTGTCCAGTGACTGAGTGTAGGAAGCAGCATTCAAGATCCTTAAGATATGCATTACTTTTCCTTCACAGTGATTACAGTTTAAAGGTTTGGGATTTACAGAAAATTGTTTCACAGAACTTATAGTACACTATTTTATTTTTGCTTTTATTGGCAATCAATATTTCACAGGATGAAGCAGAAGCAAGTTGTTCAGATGCTTGCCTTCTCTTTGGCTCCTGGCACATCGTGATTTAATCTTTGAAGAATATGTTATCAGCTGATTGGGGGAATTAAAACCTGGCCAGCTGCCATACGAAACTCAGAAAGCAACCACTAAATCATTGTGCTTTATAGGGAGAAGTCGGCATGAAGTTAAACACTGGATATAAACAGTGAGAGAAGACTATGTATATATTCCAATCCCAACAAAATGGACTGAATTTCGGATGTGTCAGGATTGCTATGTATTTCTTTTCAGGTGATAACTGTAGCTATTAAACCAAAAGAACTGATTGTCTCAAACCTTAATACTGTCACAGGAGGAGAAAAATAATGTACCAAAGTAGGAAATGAGCTCTCTTTCTGTTCCAGTCACTTAAGCACACTTTGCAAATGGATGTCATTTGGATAGGCTGCAGCTGGACTTGGAAAGGGATATGCTGTGGGTTTGGCACCTGAATGTGTTTTGTTTAGATTGTGGATGTGGAATTCTATTTTTTTCTTTTTCATTTATGAGTAATGCTTTTGGAATTCTTTCCAGCATCTAAGCTGCTTTGTAGCCTAGATTCTATAGACTACTAATGGTGGTGTGTTCCTGTTGTATTTAGAAGCTCATGAAATTGTATTTTGGTTAAGGTATGTGTCAGAACAGAGGCTGCATAGTTGGGATTTCTCAGGTTGTCACAGAGCCAGCATTTGTAGGACTCCACTCAGCAAAGACTGTATGCACGTGGTTACTTTGTCTGTGTGAATGATGTCTTCCAGAGGTCAGCAGTCATAAGCAGAAAAATTCCTGGTTTGAGGATGCGTTCCTTAAGGACAAGCTTGGCTCTTTCAATCTATATAACTACTAATTAACAAATACATTTTTTCTATATAACAATACAGATTTTTAAAATTGGAAATTCTCTCAAAGGTTTCAAAAATAATTTAGAAGAATGTATAAACGTGTAGTCTACTATTTAACAGAAGCAACTTGAAAAATATTATTCACAGTGGCACTCCTACTGAGAATTGTGTTCTGAGAACTACTGTGTTGTAAACCACGGTACCAAACCGTACTAAGTGAGGCTCAAGCTGATCAAACGCATCGCAGTGATACAGAGCAACTGGACGTCAGAAATTCCTGGAACCCCAAATGTTCTACTTAAGTGACAGAATTGAAATTAGTCTTACATATGTATTATTTATATTGTTATTAATAAATACTGTATCAAGCAGAACTCACAACCAATGTTTCTCTATTTAGCGGTAGAAAATATAAAAATAAGTTTATAATTGGAGAGATGAATTAATCTAGTGGTGACAACAATTTTAGAATAATAATGTGCATATTCATAATACATGTAGTGCCATCTCTTCTACGTTCCTTTGTGTATGCTAAGAGCCCCATCTCTTATGGTAATTATATGCTTCCTTGCACTGTCAAAAACTGTACTTCTCTTTCATAAGCAGTAATTAGTAACCACATGGTAAACTCATTTTCAGTGGTCTAGTAAGAAGGCAAGAAAGATGCGGCAACGGCATTAGAGCAGATCCTGTTCTCTGGAGTGCAAACTGGAGATAGGCTGCAAATACTTCTGAAAATGTCAGGGATGGATTGGTGCATCTAACAGGTGAGCTGAGGGTGAAAGAACTAGTTAGGTAAAAGCAGGTTGAAGTGCAAAATTTTTATTTAGATAAATGAATTCGGAGAAGCTTTAGTACCTTAGGAAAGCTAATAGACATGGTACCTCTCAGGGTGTAAAAAATGAGTGGTTCCTCCTGTTTCCGTGGGAAATTTATAAGATCAATTATACGCATCTGTTTGGGAAGATTTATTAAACTTCTTCAGAAGTTTTATAGATGCCTCAAACTACTGGTGAAAATGATGTGTGTTCTGGAAGCAACACGGCTTGTTTTGAGATGCATTATGGATGCTGCAGGTGTTTCCAGCCTTGAATAAATCATTTCAAGTATTTTTAACTACCTGTCTAGGAATCTTGAAATGAGAAATGGGCTTAATAAATAATTTATTGTGCGGAACAGGAGCAAATATGTATATTACACCCTTTGATTTCCAAACACATCTTTCTAAGCAAAGCCATGTGATTTAACACATTTTTGCAGTATAGTGCTGTTTCAGTAATGTCTTAAAGTAGACTTGTATGCAGTGAACCTGAACTATCCTCAGTGACCAATGAAATCAATGGGCAGTTTTCTAGCAATAGTAACGTCAGCTTTACGATTTGGTGCTCTTGAGTGAAAGCCTTTTTCTATTCTTCTGGTCTAGAGCTGTTTTGCAGGGGCTGTTATCTTATTAGCTAGCATAGTTTTGAAACAGTTCCAGTGTATGTCAACAACAACGGCTAGAATTTCTAAAGGGAATTCTAAGAAAGCAAGCCAGAGAGAAAGTAATAGATTGAGAGGTTCCTTGGCAATGAGTAAATCTCATAGTTTTATCAGGTGAACGCTAAAATGAAAAGAGCAGAATAGAGCAAGAGAAGAAATTATGAAAGTGGAATGGAGTTGGTGCAGAGAACTGTTTAGGAGTGTAGAAGTAGGAAAAAGGGTTGAAAATCTCTTTTTTGCAAATATGTAAATTTTATCTGTGTTCTTTGAGTTACGTCTTTCTCTGCAACACTGCTATCAGTGGTATTTAGTCTGTTCTGTTAGTCCCCTAATTTTGAGAAGAGCAGATCTGAAGGCAGCTTAAGGCACTGGTCAGGCAATGCATATGATGAATATGATAATGCCTCCGATATGTAGTATTGCACCGAGTGATACAATTTCCAAATTTCAGGACAAACTTAAAGAGCATTTGATATCAGATAATTCATTCTAACTATATACCACAGCTTTTGCCTCCCTGCTAATGCAGGTAGGATTGGTTAAGTACACTGCTCACATTTGACTGCCAGGTGCTCTTAATGGCTTTTCTTCCCTTCAGAGTGGGTTTGGTTTTTGACCAGGTGGACTGAAAGTTAATTAGTGCACCATTTGACACTGTTGCAGTACATGTGTATATATAGAGTGATAGTTCTATCAGAAAGTCTCCTAGAGGGAAGGTCTTCAAACTGCCTTCAGGAGGCCATGTCAGATTAAATTGTTGGGGGTTTTGTTTCCAGTGTGCGCTATTTTAGTAAATCTCCCCCAGCAGTCACTCCCTGACTTCCAGGCACATATTTTTGAAAAAGGAAAGAGTTCTTTATTTAGAAAAAACCTGAGGCTGATTTATGGCCCTTTGTACCCACAGTTCTTCCCCTGCAGTGAAGATGCCCTGCTTGGCTCTGCTCTGTGCATGCAATCATGTTGTGTGCCACATCTTGCACAAGGGACCCAGTGTATTCCAGCTGATAGCATCTGTTTCTAACACTTGAGCACAAAATGTCCAAATAAAGATGATGAGGTGCCAGTGTTTTTGCTCAGGAAACAACCTCTCCAGTCAGATTCCCCATCCCCATGGAGTGGGCAGTGAGTAGGTCATGTTACGTGTAGTGACTGGTGGGCTTATGCTGCCCTTTCACAAAGTGGCTCTATTGCAACAAGCAGCTTCTTGATAATGTTTGCAATACAAGCAAATAGTGATTCCTAAAAAAAACTGTAGATTTTGATTATTGAGATACAGTTGAATTACAAGTTTTGCCTTGAATTTTATACGATCCTAATAGACAATAATCCTAATAATAAGACAAGTTTGTGATGATGATTGCTAAAATATTTATGCCTGGCATCTTTATTTCAATATATTTGCTTGCAAAAGCAATGCGTCAACAGAAAAACAGATTTTTCATCAATCTGTTAGAAGCAGCCAGTGGTTCTGTCAACTGGAAAGGGCTTTTTTGTAACATAAATTATGCTTCTCTTTCCATATCTCCTGACCAAAAAAAGGCAGTTCCAAGAGAATCTCAGTAGCCACAAAGTGGAGGCTGCCACTTGCCTTCTTTCTATAACAGTCTGTGTTATGGCACCGTTGTTTTCCCGAGCCCCATATCAGCCTCGTGTGACTCTACAGCCCACTTGGAGTCCCCTTCATGGCTCTTTCACCACACTATACAGCATGGTGATAAGGAATACATTTAAATACCAAACATGCTTGCCATCCCTCCCCCAACCCTTTGGTTTCTTGGTTGTTGTCATGGCTCGCTTGTGCTCTTTGCTTGCAGCACGTGTGTCACAACATCATCAGCTCTCTCGCAGCAGTACCCATGGTGGCAGGGGCCATTGTTTAATTAGTCCCTCTACAAACTGCCTCAAGCTGCAAAGGCAGTTGTTCAAAGGAACGCGCAGTGGAGCGTGACGCACAGAACTAGCTTTATTGTGGACTTGAAATAGGCCTTCAAAGAGAACTTTTTCTATAAAGAATCTGTGAAAGGTAGCTTATGAACTGCTAATTTCAATGAGGCTGAATGAGCTGCGGACCTAATTTTTCATTACTAATGTTTATTGATTCATTTACCTCTGTATTTGGGAGTATAAATGTGCGATTTTTAGAACGATAGCTTTGTATGCACCTTACGTACAAGGAAATTCCAACTTTTGCTGGAGACATGTTCTTTATGGAAAAGATACCTGCCTTTCTACTCCCCTAAACTCATTTAAGAAAAAAATATATCAAAGAAGGTGAGAGTAACATCCGTGTATCTTCTTTTCACCAATTACCTGAAAATACCTTGATCTGAAGGCTAAGTGAGGATGGGTCAGCTCTGCTATTGCACTAGAAATCTTCAGAGAAGTGCTATATCTGGGATCCAAGGGATGTGGGTACTCTTCTTTTAAATCAGAGTGGTTCTGCTGCCTCATTGTCATCAATGGGGCTACTGTCCCTAGTTTCTTCAGTAAATATGAAACCGAGGTTAATGTCTCCCCATTGTGTTAGTTCACTAGATGTTGTGTTTTTTTATTAATGTGAATTTTTACCCAGTTGTCAAAGTACTGTTGTATTATATTCTGCCAGCATCAATTGTCTGTGATGCTTCAGTTGGTCACAGAAGCAGGTGAGGCTTGTACAGTACATTTCATGGGACAGAACATACTGCATGTTGCAGAGTACCTATTATGAGAACAAATCTCTGTTGCTATTGGTATCTTGTTTGGAAAAATGATTTTTATTTTTGCGTGTTTTTCTGAAGTGGATAACTTTCAGTTGCATCTAGTTTTTGGTATCGGATTTGACAAGTAAGCATTAATGCTCCGTTTGCATCCTGGCATACTTTGACTTTCGTTTCCCCTCACCTACTGCGCACTGATCTTTTTTGAACATTAATTTTGTCCACAGTGCTGTCAATACCGCTGTAAGACCTCCTCCTGAAACAGGTTTGAGTTCTGCAAATCCACTTGGCAGGAGTGCGGAAGTTAATTGATCAGAGAGGCGAGGCTTAGCCAGCAGACTTTTGGGGTTTTACTGGATCTAAAAGATGCCTTAATCCCCAGGCAGACTATTAATTTCCTTCTTACTACAACCATATGGGTTTCCCATGCTGAATGGTAGTGTTATGCTCTGTTGTAAAATCCTTACTTTCTAATAGGAGTGTGGGGATTCCTGAAACTAGAGCTTACATTTCTCGTGATTTAAAGAATGAGAGAAAGTCAATCTCTGATAAACTTATGGTTGAAATTTTTTTCCTAGGTCCTTTCTCTGCAGATTTTCTTTCTGCATTGTGGTTTATTCAGCCTTCTTCTATTCTATTGCTCTCAGCACTTTGCCATTTGGCTATTTCATCCATTGTGTTGATGTTATGGTTGCCTGATGAAGCAGCTTGTTTCCAGGCAGATTTAGTCCACCAGCTGGTAACCAGGAATACAGCTGTTTTCCTCTCAGAAACAACAGCCTACTGGCCACTCTGCCCAGTCTTCAGGGTGTTAACATTTAGGATGATTGCTATTGGGCTTTTGCTGCAGTAGTGGTAATGGCTAATTATTTTTTTACAAGTATGATATGCATGTTGGCTCACTAAAACTTCTTTAAACGTCTCTTTTTTGAAAAACTGTAATGTGTTAAAGCTTTGTTACCTTAGACATCAGTTTTAACATCAAATAGGAGAAAAATGTTGTGTACACTATAATTCTCACTCAGTCCATATTTTAAGCTTCCATATTTCACCTCAGGGCACTTAGCTTTGACCATGGATGCGTGGACAGTAGTGTTTTCCTACATGTCAATTCCACAGGAGGTTCATTAGAACAATTGTATGTGGTGAGAAGCCTTCACCTTCTTCTTATCTTATCTTAAAATGCACAAATAGTATAAGTCAGTCCATGGAAATGCATGAAATTTGAGGCTGAGAGAATGTGCAATTATTAATTTTTCAGGATTTACATGTGGAGAGTATTACCAGCTGCTTTTGTGTTCCTGCAAAATAGCTCTATGGTGGAGAGCAACTGACAAGGAGGGTTTTGTGTAATTCCAAGTCATCTCTGTTTCTGCTTACTTGGATCAGCCCAACCCTCCTCTATGATTCTTCCCATATGAAAATCAGAACCATAACTGTGCTGTGACGTACACTGGTGTTAACTGCTGCAGATAGATGCAGGCAATGGTGTGTGTACCCTACGTTAAGGACAGAATAATTTTGGACAGTGTCATTATTGTATTAATTGAACTCCCTTCTGCATCAGTGGCTGCACTGAGATGTTAGAGTTTGCCTGCAGCAGAACTCCTTGCTATTACTTAGCAAATGTTGCTTTGGTAGCCACTCGTGCAAATGATACAGAAATGGTTAAATACATCAGCATGGAGGTATAGAATACAGCCCCAGATTTTATGTATATAACAAAAATCACTACTTGATTTGCTTAGTGAATATCTATTTAATGCTGATGGCAACACTTTGAAGCAACACAGACTATTTCTCTGTTAAAAATCGGAATCCTTTAATTATACATTAGTTTACATTTTCTTTACTATAGACCCGAATCGGTAAACCTTAAGTAATGTCATTAGGAATCAGCAAAATTGCTCCTATGAGTGAGGAAACATTTCTGAAAAAAGGGTTTGCAGACTCAGGGTTTTTGCAGCAAAGATTGGAATATGCTGGTTTGTTTTTTTTTTTTTTTGCTTCTCTGATGCTGTTCTTTGAATATCTGACAGGCATGTCATTGAATGAAGGGCGAACACAGCTCATATGGATCCATGGGTCTTTTATTAATTTTGAGACAAGATAATGCCATGGTGCAGCTTGCAGTAAATTGCTCCTGTGTTACCTCCTAGAGGGGTCAGCATGTAGGAAATGGATGAGAGAATCTGTATTTAAAGTAACGGTATTCACAGTGTCTGTGATGTCCAGAAGATGATTTTGTCTGCAGCTGTGAGAAGTTGCTAGGGAACGTTGCTAACTCATTTTCGCTGATCGGTCTTCGTTAGCACTACCGAGGTAATCTTCTCATTCCGTACTCAGTGACACTGTCATTTCATTTTGCATTAGGATGTGATTTGGAAGTAGCTCAGAACTGTCCTGCTTACAGATTTTGAAATAAGCTTTCCAATAATGAATTGATACCACATCCAAGCACCGCATCCTTCACTAAGACTGCTGTGAGTCTTAAGTTGTCACTGTTAGGAACTGAAAGGGCAAATTCAGAGCTGGGGCTGACTTCAAAACACAGGTAAACCCAAAGAAACAGTCTTACCATTCCAAGTGGATGAATATGTCAGGGTAACTGCTCTGGATAGAGCATGCCCAGATGCCTTCAGAGAGATGAGCTTTTCTCCTGCTTGCTGCAGCTGTAAGTCTGCCTGGAGCCTCAACTGTGGGTTGAATCTGAGCTGTTTTCTCTGTGAGCAATTCCAGAGCTTTCGTGAGCCCCTTAGGTATTGATACACATGGCTGTAGCATCAAGGAATCTATTCTATCTGCTGGCTCAACCTGCAACTCTTCTGGCATCTCTGACAGATACAGCCCCTTCTGATGCCTGAGACTGCACAAGAGCGCCAGGCAGTTTGTTCTAGTGCTTTGCCATCCTCCTTAGTCATAAAAAGCTTTCTTGATGTGTAAATATCCCTTGTCACAGTGTAATCCCATTGATTCTTGGTAGATACAGAGAATATTTCTGCTGCTGTCATCTTTGGAAGACTCATGCTGTGTGGTCCGTCAGCCTTCGCTTCTTCATTCACTGCGCTCCTAACGTTCTCAGCCAATTTAAGTGAATCCAGAGCTCTTGTTGCATGCCTGCTCAGCATAAAAATATATGCATGCTCAGAGACACACATGCATATGTATAAATGTCCATTAAAAAAAAATCGTTTTATTCCTTGCTTGGTTTTACTCAGCCTACAATGGATAACTGGATAATCCCTCATTATGTACACCTGGATGGCTCTCTGGGGATTGCTTACAGTCAGCTCCCCTTGCTTGCTTTGGTAGCTGTTAGCTACTGTTTTCTTCACCTGTAAAATAAAGTAAATGACACTCTATTTTCTGTGCACAAAATCCCCAGTCATTTGGTAAATTTTCCCCCCTTTCTTACAGCTAAGTCTTATTAAAGAACTTGTCTGAAGCACAGGCTGTGCTGTTAGCTGTTTTGCTGATGTCTGGTCAGGAAAGGAAGGAATGTGCTGCATTGTTTTCCTTTTACAAGCAATTTAGAAAGATACATTTCAGACCCTACATCATATTTTGCATTTATTTTGGAAGCGGTAGTTGGAAGCATTCTGTTGGGCTCCCAACCATTTTAAATCAGCAGGCAGTGCTATTCATCTTCGTCTTTCATTTCTGTAAACAAACAGCTTCCTTCTCATACTTGAATACATAAATATTTAGTTTAGTATTGTTGCTCATTATTTCTCAGTTTTCCATTCCTGTAGAAAAAAGTGCCATACAGCCTGGAGAGGTGACAGTAAATCACTGCTCCATTACAATACTCTGTTTGGTGAGTAGCTTGGGGTAAATGAAGTCTGTGGACTCCCTTCTCACCTTGCTCTCAAACCATGAACCTTAAGACTGTATCTCTCCTTCAGCGTCTCTGTGCTTGCTTCATCGTTTGTATTGGTATATGGCTATAGGCAGGAACACCAGCTTGTCCACTGGCGTGATAATAGGTCCTTAGGACAACCCTTCAAAGTAATATTGCTGGTTGTAATAGTGGTGTCTCATCTATCCTTTTACTGAGATTTTGCCTGCTGGTAGCCTCCATCTCTGTAGTGTCACTTCAGGATACACTGCTGCTGTTCTTTCTCACTGCTTTGCCACTTATCTGGCATTGCATACATTCTACAAGATGAAATCAGAAGGGTGCACCAGCCAGACTGCTGCACACCCATGAAGTATATGAAAAACCTTTTCTTTTGTGTTGGGAGTCCCAGGCTGACAGCTACTGGGATCCCTAGGGAAGCACATTGCTATTCTTATTACTCACACAACTTCTGAGATTTGCTTCCTGAGCTCTAACTCAGGGTTGTTCTACAAGTAAAAGATCCAGTTCTGCAGAGCATCAGAAGTTCTAGTTCCTACTGAGAACTGGGTCTGTCATGACCTGTTTAATAAACAAATAGAGGTCAGACTACAGACCGTATGTTTCTTCTTTAAATGGATTTGTAAATGTTCCCTTTAATTCCCCAGATGCTGGTGTATTTTGCATAATTTAATATGAACTTCCTTTTTGAAAGCCACAGGCGTAAAATCTAAATCTGTGTGCAATGCTTGCATTTATACATATATCTACAACAGCATGCATGTAAACTATAAGCACCACGGGCAGTTTTCTCAAGTCCTGGGGATACATATTACAGAGAGATCTATTTCACTTAACTCCTGGTATGCAAAATTCAACTTTTGAATCCTAAATATGTCTTGTGCCCTTTCACTAATTGAAATTTGTTACAAATCCACCTGGGCTATATTTTTTTGTAATATCTCCATTTGAATGAAGGAGGTTTGGTGTCTGGGTGGAATGGTTTTTCCTCCTGAAATGTTAATTAGATGGGGAACATGCTATACTTTGAAAAAGCTGCATTACAAACCCGTAGATAAACAGATTGATTTAATTTTAATTTGCTTTCATGGTGATGCGCAATGATAACTGGTTTCTGTCTCACAGGGCTGAATACCACAGACCTTAATAAGAGTTTGTGGGTATATTATACAGCTGTAAATAGCTTATGCTGTGCTAGATTGCTCTCCATAAATTATTCTAACTCCATCAGTATCTCAGGGACTCCAGATTCTCTTCTGTTGTGGATTTTAAATCAGGGAGACTATTAGTGTAACCTGAAGAAACTTTGAGGCATCTTCTGAAAATAACTGACAATACTGGTTTGTATGTGAAGTAGTCAATGGGGAAAACAAGTGCAAGAAAGCCTTCCAGAAGCCACTCTGTACATTATATCCTGGCATCCAAATCCTCATTTTTATCAGCTGGGTCAAGGTTGATCTAAAATGAAAAGCTCAGTCTTCAGATAGTTAGTATGAAGTCTCTTGATATATGGTCTAACTAAAGCCAGAATAATTGGCAGCAATCTAAAGGACTGGGTTGTAAGGCGTATTTTCTGTATCTGCAATTAGAACAGAACTGGTTGCTCAGCAAGATTAAGACCTTGGGAAGGGAGGAGGTTGAAATATTGGGGGTGGAATATTGGTGTACAGATGTCACGTGGCCATTGCTGGGTCAAGATTAGGCTCTAGGCAGGAAAAAAACACTGAAGATAAATAGAAACCCCCTCACATTATTTCTTGAAGAGCTTTCAGCAGACATGGTGATGAGTCAAATCCAGAGCCCGCTGAGTGGCAGCGATGTCTGCTCAGTGCCTAGAAGCTCTTGAAAATACACCCTTCTGCAAACAGTTTATCTGCCACCTTCCTGACACCACTGGTAACGGGATGATAACCAATGGTAGCACCAGTGTTAACAGTGTCTCTTTTATTTTTTGCCTTCGCTTTAATGTGGAAAGTAGCTCACTTTCTCAGAAGGAGCATGAAAAGTTCCCACAGGTCTTTGCCCTGAGTGCTCGCAGGAATAGAAAGCTAGATTCAATGTCATGGCTCTAAAACACCTTTATTTAGAGCTGTTTAGGCGTTGTACTCTGTTTACATGCACTTCATTTTGGAGTGAAGCAACATGTGATATTTGTGTGCTGCATGTGGGACACGGTCAGGAGTGAAATGAGGAGGGGGAGCCCTGCCCGTGGCACGCAGCTCCTTGCATGCTCCTTGCCTTTCATCTCTGACATGTCTAGAGGGTGAATTTGTGTGTTCTGGCTCTCTCTTTCCCTTCTCTGTGCTATTTCAAACCAGACACTTTGTCGACAGTATCCCATGGCACTTAGCAGTACACGTGCTGTAAGGCTGTTATTTTTCACCAGCCAGCTGTTCCACTTTATACAACACTTAAGTAACAATTTCACAGCCATTATCAGCCTGCAGTAATGACATGGGCTGAAAGCTAAATGCTAACTAGTTGTAAGCCGCAAGAAGTGGGAGAAGCTAAAATACACTTTGATAAATGGAAAAGGACAATGCCTGTGTTCAAATCAGCCAAGTTGAAGCCTCTTTTATTGCTAGAGTAAACAGTGGTTTGTGGATCATGAGATAGGATTGGGAATTGCTATATTTATGCACTTAGGGAATGTATTTGCTTGATTTCAGGTGTGATGTATTGATTGTGGGAGTTCCTTCTGTTTTTCTTTCTCCCTTCCCTTGCTTTGTATCCTGTCAGCATTGATGGGTTTTCAGGGATTGAGGGCTCCCAGGGGCTTTGTTTGCCGTGATTGATTTGGGGTAAGGACTGAGCTACTTACAAGGCTCAGAACACTGCTCCAGAGGTAAATAACAAGCTCTAGAAACTGCTATGAATGTATTTAGCTGAATAAACTCATTGTTGGGGGGGGGAAGGGGGGGGGATGAAAAGTTTAGCAACCCTTTTTTTTACTCCGCTTTGCCGGTGTGAGATCTGGCCCAAAGTAAAGTAGTGGATACAAAATAATCCAACGCCTTTCCTTTTTGCTGCCCAGCTATGCATTTTAAACAAACGTGCAATGAGACGTACTTAACTGTTAACTGTGAGCAAATACATGAAAAACCTGTGTCATCAGCCTTTCATGTGAATGGCACTTTGGGAAATCGTGCCAGACTGAACTGTGGCTGAACCAAGAGGCTGTCTCATGAGCACTCTCAGGAACAGCTGAAAGGTTGAAGATCCAGCTTGCCCTGTGACAGCCAAGCAATTCAATAAAGCAGATTTGCAAGAAAGTAATTGAGCCCTGACTGCAGTCATAGTGTTTTCATCTCAGGTATCTTCTATTTTATCCATTGACAAATAACATACCTTCAGTTATTATTAACCCTATTTCATCCAGGTCATCCTTTGGTAATTGCCATGTGCTGTTGCCACTGTAAAATGGGTGAATAAAATTCTGGCATTCCTCCTGCAAGTAGCAAACACAGCATCAAGGCACGCTAAAGGAAAATGCGCTTCCTGGGATCACGAAACTGAAGCTATAAGCCTAAATATAGGGGTATTTTTAACTGATTCTTCTGAAAAGAGTTACTAACCTCTGTTTGTGTAGAAAACAATGATCTTGTTCTGTTATTGTTTTCGATAAAATTAGAGGTTTGGTTTTATTGGATGAGTAAATTAGACCTTATCAAGAACTCTTCTAAGAAAAGCTGACCCATAGGCTGCAATTATCATAAGGAGTATGCCTAAGTATATTAAGTATACCTAATTGAAATGTTAGGAATCAGTTCTGGATGGCAGTCACTGGATATTGCGCGTGTCAGGAATGAACAGATGTGGCTTGACTTTCTGGTTTTGTGTCCATTTTGCTGCTGGTTTGCATCATCACTCTGGCATTTAAAGGAATCCAGACAGAAAATAAGAGGATGGTATGAGTTATAGTGTCTGTTGGTACACTTATTTTGGTCTGTTTTATAATGCTTTAAAAAAAAAATGAACAAGAAATATCATCAATTAGCTGAATTGAGACCCTGCACAGACTTCTCAATTACAGTAAAGTTATTCCATGTATGCCATCAGGGCACAGTAGAGTATGCAAAGCCCAAGGCTGTTTTCCTGTGTGTATCCTCATCTGGCACCATACCGCACAGAAATCCTAGGTATACTCACGTGCAGACCATGGGGACAGCGCATCGGTTACTCAACAAATGTGCTGTCTGCTACAGCCACAGTGACTACCTGCACTGCAAACCCCGGGAGCCAAACATACAGCACAAGCTCAAATGCAAGCAGTCACTCCCTTGAGCTGTCACAAGCAGTGTCTGGCTATGAGAGGAATGGATATTGCCTTGTGCTAGCGTCAGGTACTGTGAGTTGGCTCCATCAGGACAGCTGCCTGTTCGGATATGTGTGTGCTCAGCACAGCAGCCCAAATCCCACATTGGCATCTTCTCATTGATCATAATCAGCTATTGGAGAGACAGTGACCATGTTACAGACCTTGAAGTATTTCTTAAGCGCAGCCATCTCAGCTTGAAAGGATTTGAGCTACCTCCATTTCTCTTGAAGTGGGAATCGTTTTTCTCTCATGGATTTTAGTTGACACCCAGCAGTTTTTCTTCCTAGAAGTGGAACAGGAAGGTGGGGCCAGACACAGGTCACTGGCACTAGCCAGAGCCATATGCTGAAATGTGTTTCATCCAGATCATATTGCCTTTTTCCATCTCCCTCTCTTTCTCTATGGCGCCAGGAATGCTGTTCAATTTTTACTTTTTGACCACTGGTCTCTCATCCTGAGGGACATTCATGGTCTAGGAACTGCACCTGCTTAAAATATATTTTGTAATATTAGCATAGAAACAGCCTGAGCACAAATTGGCGGGCCCTCACATTGTCATTCTTCCAGGTATGCAAAAGAAATTACAGCTACTGCTGTTGAATTAGTGGTAGAAGAAATGAAATATATTCCTTTTTGTCCAAGGTGGCTGAAGAAATACTTTGGCTTTTTATTCTGAAAATGTTTGTGTGATGCTGTCCTTCAAACATTTCATGGGGCAGAGATGATAGTGCTTGTTAGAGTGGTATTAGCATCCCTGCATGGCAGCAGCAGTTTATACAAAAGAAAAATCTCATTCCTTTTTGGTTTTTCCCCCAGAATTGAAAATTTGCTGTAACAGTGAATGGATTTTGTGTATGAGATTTTAAGCAAATACAATTAAGCTGTCATTTCCTGACGGCTCATATATGAGGCTGTTTGACCACAATGGACTTTGTGGATTTGTAAACACAACTGAAAACAAAAAGTTCACAACAACTGAAACTCTTAATTCATCAAATTGGCCAACGTTATATCCTGGAATAATTCAGTAGTGCCTTGAGATATTTAGTTGCAGAAGAAAAGGAATTAGGGATTACAGCATTGGCCAAGAGGAAACGAAACAGATACTGTAAAATATGGATATTGTTCTTCTCTGTTGATTATTCAAAGCTAAAAGCGTTGTGCCAATATATGCCAACCAGAAACCAGTCAAGTCGTTATGGCTGTAACATTCTGTCATATGTGAAGACAATCTTCCCAAGAACACTCACTTTTGGAGAAATAAGAATATTTACTCATAAGTGTTTTTAGGATCAGAACTGATAGAACAGTTAAACCCAACAGTACTGAAGGAAAATGAAGAAATTGTGTGGATTCAGAAAGATGATGGGATTTGAAGAAAAAAAATATGAAATATCTTCATTGAAGTAATGTAGAGTTGTGCTCGTACCCTGAGACCTGGCTCTCAGCTCCTCACTCCAGGCATAAGCCTTACAGACAACCTGACTTCATTTTAGGGCACAAATGGTATGTTCTTTTCCTATACAATGACTTAGAGTCAAAAAGAAGTGTTAACACTCTCAGTGGTGTCCACAGTCTGGGTAATAGAAAAATGCAATTTATCTGCTCTGTTATTAAGACACAACTAAAATCGTAATTACCATCAGTTCAGTCAGATTTTTATCTAGATATCATTTCTTTATAAATGTGAAATGCTTAACGAATTCATCTGTTTTTCTTGTAAACCTGTCAAACTCTGATGAGCAGTAGCATTTTCTGTGGGGCAGTAAGGAGAAAATGAAGCAATAAGTAGCAGATCTAGCTGGTGAACTGCACTCTTGTTCCTCCTAGGGCAAAGGTGAAGAAAGGTGTGAATGTTTTCAGCGTAAGAGCCAGCAGCCCATACTTGTGGGATATCAGAGAGAGTGTGGATTATACGGGGAAATACGCACCAGCTGTTATTGTTTGCCAGAGAAAGTCTGCTGCCTCTGAAAACAGGTAGGTCATTTCCAGCATTCTGCCTTTTAATAACGGATGGCTTTTCTTTTCCCTTTTCAAAGCATTGTGCCATGGTTTTAATAAATTTTATTACAGAGAATGATAAAAATGCTTTTGGAAAAGATGAGGCTGTCTTTGTTTTGTAGTGCATTGTAAATTGTGCCTCATGCATTCTGAGCAAAAATTGTTATTCAGTCTCAATACTCAGAGAAAGTTTTAAAGCTAGCAGGAAATACTGTTTTCAAATGATATTTAGAAGAATATGTTTCATATCTCAGCATTTGGTTGTGACTTGTTTAATCTTTCCAAATTATTTGCTGCCAGGCATTATACCATTATAGGGCTGTTTGGGAATTTATTTACTTACTTTAAATCCAAAGGTTTTTAGAGGAATCTAAAACGTATTCATACCATAAAACCTCCATTCTTTTTCCAGTGAGATTTATATGAATTTTTAATCTGAAGAATATAAGTTTTCCGTTTTCCATTCCCACTGTGCAAGCACTTAGCTAGGACTCTGACCTCTCCAACAGCCATCATCTGGCAGGTGGATGTTCCTATTCTAGTCACAACTGAATGCTTTAGTGAATCAATTTTTATATCATTTTCTGCTGCTTGTCCGTTGCTTCTGGAAATGTATGTCAAGTGTGTTTTTACAAGGATCTGACTGACTGCATACGTATTGTGTTTGGTATTGCTGTTAGGAAATTTACCATACAGCACGAGAATTCCAATTTTGCTGTGATTTACTTCTGACATTTTACAAAATCCTGCAGGTTTGGGGGATTTATAATCGTTTTTTGATCTATTTTTTTTTAAATAAATATTCTCTGAGTCTAATGAGTAACTTCATGTCATGAAAAAGAGAGAAGTGGTATAATTATGATAAAAGTCTTTTTTCTTACTAAAACTCAGTTTTTACACAACTTATCTGTTATTATATTGGTGTTTATATCATCTGTTGTCTCACATCTGACTAAATTTTATTGGTTACAGAGATGTATATATGTACCAACATCACACCTTCCTATTGCCTAGCACAACCTGTTACATTCTTTAAAATCCCAATTCAAAACTACATATAGGCAGTGTGAATATTTTCACTGACTGAAATGGGCATTGGATCAGAACCAAAGATTATATCAACAATGAGTTTTCCATCACACTTTATCTTGTTGGGTCCATGCAATGCATTTGCCCAATTTCTCTTCATCAGGAAAATACAATGCAACATCATAGGTGAATTGAAGATTGGCGTCTTATTTCCCTTCAGTATTCATAATTCAGGAGCAAGCTTTCAAAACGAGCCCTTTTTGTATGCTCGTGTGCTGAATGTAAGCATGGCTTCACGTTTATTAAAAGATAGTGAACTAGTGTGCTTTTTTGTAAAGAAATTCAAGAGAAGACAAGATCATAGATATATGTGCAACTCATTTTTAACTTTTGTTTTAACTTATTTCATGTAGGTTCACCAGTTGAACTTTCTGTGGGTTTTTGCATTTTGAAAACAACAACTTCATTGTTTGTAAACAAATACTATCATCAGACATTTGCAATTCAGTATGATGTTTTCCTCAAGTTTAGTCATGCCTGCTTTACTATTCATTTTAGGAAGGAAGATCAAGCATTACACAGGGAAAGAGAGTGTGCTTAGTGTTTTATGGGGAACAGTTTTTCTCTGTTCCAGACATGTTTGATGACACTATGCACAAATGGATAGCAGTTAAATATTGATGCCTTTTACCAAACTGTTTGCCTCTGTAGTTCATTTACAAATTCTACAACCTCTATTTGCGAATTCTTTAATAATTCTTAAAACTGAGAGATCTGATCACATGAATGCAAAGGTGGCAATGTTAATTAAGGAAAGATTCAATGCTTTCGTGTTTCTGATAATTTTACATGGATCAGAAGGTAGTGTTGATAAAGCTAACTTATAGTGACAGGTGTAATTTCACAGATTAAGGAGACACGTGTGCAAGTGACAAACTCAACCAGGATGCCCAAGTGTTTCTTTAAGTTTGAAATATATCAGTCATTTTATTTGGAGAGGTTTTGGCACCTAAAGCTTTTCGTAACAGGATTAACATATAAATGTTATCATAGCCAGCAGGGTGTTTTAGAATGAATATTAACAGCAAATATTATGAGTTTGTAGGAGAATAACTAATTAAGCCCATCTGTCAAATATGATTTGAAGTTCTCAGTGCCTTGCTTGCTATGGATTTGCAACTGTGTTCCAGATTACTGGTGCAGCAATTACAAAGTTCTTCCCAATTCTTCTGATTTCATTCTCAGATGATAATAATTTTGTAACCCTCTAAATCCTGACCCATGATATTATTAAATGGGCTTAATAATTGTATCATCTGTACAGCTCTTCTGTTCTCCTTTGAGAACTCTGTCTTCCATCTCTGTTTCCATGCAGACAACCATTAAACCAAATAGAAAATTGTGTGATGTGAATTAATCAGTGGCTCAGAAATGTGACTTGGGAAAAATTTAAGCAATGATTGAATCAGGGAGTATGAACCCCAATACGCGTCATCCTTTACTTTTTCTTTTCGAAGGTGGCTGATATTTGTTCTCCTTAATGAGGTGAATAGAAAGATAAGATCGAGTACTGCATTTTAAGAATGTTTTCCTTGATTATTGTTGTTTCTCAGTGTTCCTGAAGCAGAGCATCCCTGCTCAGCTCTCTAGTGAGGGCTGATGAGAGGAAGAATTGGCAAAAATCTGAGATCTGGATTCCTGCCTGTTCTTCTCTTGTGTTTCCTGTTTGATTGGAGACAGACCAGGTGCAAAGGATTTGGAAAACTATCAAGGCAGCTAACAATGTAGTCTTACTAGATTTTCCAATAAGCCTAAACCATTTTCAAGGACCTCAGTTCCTTATTTGGAAAGCGTTATCAGTATCACTTTCCTATATCTGTGGCTCTGAAGACAATAAGCAGGATGCTCTGAAGTGATACTAATGGCTAAAATGATGCTCTTAAAATATTTTGTGTTTAGATCTCTGAGTACAAATGTTTGTTGGTTTATGAGAGAATAAGTTGTTCTCTGTGCTTATGGAAGAATAAGACCATTCACTCAAGCAGGTACAAAATAGGCAAAGCTTGGCCTCTACCAAGTAGAATCTTTGTCTGAATATGGCTGTTCACTGTCTTATCTCCAAATGTAGCTGAACTGTATCATGGATAAGCTTTGCTCACCTTATTGTTGGAAATGTTACAAAGATAACGTTTCATCTGATACATTCCTGATTGCACTTTTGGGTCACAGCTCTATGAAGCTAAAGGACTTATTAGCTTGTACTGCCAGGGCCTAGATGCTGGTCATGCTGTTGGTGGGGAAACTTATTTTGACTGTGAACTACAGGGTGACTGATTCAATCTGTGATAACATACAATAAGAACTATCAACAGTATTTCCTGGGCCGTATCAGTCATTGTCTCATTTTTTCATGATACTGTATCTTAATGCTTAATTTTCTTGAAACATAATAAAAGAAAGTAACTCTATATTAGATAGGAGGAAAATATACAGCATTATTCTCTTTGATTTTCCTGTTCAATACCTTATTTTTATGACGTTTATACCTTTTACCTTAATGCTCTATATATTTATCATTTTTAAATCTATTACGGGATCTCACGATAAGTTATTTAACATCTAGCTTTTGTGCTGTAACAGCAGCGAGCTGTTGCCTCATTCTCGTACTTGCTGCATTTGCCAGTACGTTTGACAGACTCTCAAGAATGCTATAATTCTAAAATGCTTCTGAATGCTTCTGCTTATCGCAACAAAAGCAACAAATGTGACATAAATAACAGCCTGATAGGCTCCATAATTATATTGTGTGTCTTGCTGGTGGTCATAAAAATGTTTCATACACACAGTTTTATGATTTAGATCACCATTATTATTTTTTTCCTTGCTATTCATGTGTTCACATGGCTTTACCAACTAGTGGTATGTTATTTCTTGGAAATAAAATTTTCTACTCATTGGAATTACAGAAATGATACACACTGAGGCAAATATAAGCTCCAGTGTACGTTGCCCCATTGCAGTGTGAATTACATGAGCTCATCATGTGGTGATGTTTCCTCAAGAGAAACTCATCATTCGTGATGAAGAAACTGAAGCAAGCAAAGGACTGTAGAAATCAAGCCTGCCTTCAGATGGGCTATACGCAAATATGGTATTAAAAATCAGGACAAGCAGGATTGAGGGAAGGGTGGAGCTCGTCTGTATGTCTGGGTATTTTTATGGCAAAATATCTTCAAAATATGAAGAGATATGAGAATTCATATAATTATGAGCAAAAGAGATTTATTATTAGTTTTTAGCATTATTAGGGACTGAACAGATATCTTATGTGGTTCCAAACTTACTTTCTGAGTAATGATTCTATCCTAAAAAATTGGCCATTTCCTCAGCATCAATCAATTCAGGCAGATATGTTACTTTAACTCTGAAATAGCAGAGCTTAACTCCTCTTACGCTTTCCAGTTCTCTAGCTATAAAGGCATTTATCCCGGTTGGCTCTGAAATTTCATAGAGTTTCGTATTTTTAAGAGTTTATATTTTGTGATGATGTGAAAGTTCTACACATCTCCGTTTTCTCACATCTCTTATTTCTCATATTTGAAAGCCATTAGTCAAAAAGATTCTGTTTCTCATTTTAAAATTTGAATGTGCCCTCTGAGAGAGAGCCCTTTGAGATGTCAAGGCAAAGTACATTTGTGTGAACCAATCCTCAGTGCATCGGTCTTTTACACGGTGACCCACTTTTTTTTTCATTCTTAAAAATATTTTATCAAGAAATACTGTACTTCTGTTGAAACCATCTGACTCAATGCTAATACCCTAATTTAAAAAAAGGTCTATGGTTATTATCTTAAGGCAAATCAAAAGGTGAAATATAAATGAGCAACTATTAGATAAAGGCAGATGCCCCAGATATGAGTAACCGAGAAGAAACATTGAAGCTTTTGTTACATTGCCATCGTGCCCTTAGCTTCTAAAGATTGTATTTGGGTCAAAAGAGATCAGGGACAGAGAGCCACCTTCTTCAGCAGCAGTCCAGGTTTGGCTGATTTTGTAGGGCTTGAATTCTGTATGGTGCTGGAGTAGCTAAAGGACACTTCCAATGGTCTGGATAACCTCATGCATATTTAGTGTCTTTATTTTTATCCTGGTATTATCCAGCATGATAAATATCATTTTCAACCTGTGGAGGAAAGGTCCCTTAAGAACCTTAAGGATTCATCATCATCATGTTTGCTCTGTGTTTGCCATACTTATCACTGGAATCCTTAAAGCCTGAGCACCCCCAGGGCTCAAAATAACAATTCCACTGGGACAGAAACAGTTTGCTGCCTATTAGAAAGGAAACGGCAACTGAGTAATCTTCTGTCTACTAAAAAAATCTAATATTGAATGCAAAAATGTCTTGTGAAAGTATGTCTGATGGTGCTGTTGATTTTCTTTTCCTTGGAGAAAATCTTGTAAGACGTAATACTAATTACTCAGAGTAAAATGTTATGCTGAAAAATGCATGTTGAAGTGTGAGGATTCCCTTTTTGGGAATGAAAAAAAGGTCCATGTAGACTAGCTATCACTTGTATGTCAGTATGGAACAATGCTTGGATCAGAAGACTGACAGAATTATGTAATTCACTTTAGCATCCCCATAAATCGTTAGGCTAACCCTGAGTAAATTCCAACTGCAAGTACAAGGATGAAGTTCACTGGGCATAGTGAACTGAGATAGACATAAGCTCTGAATCTGTAGATTTACTGGTTATGTGAATGAGCTAGGATTGCAATATTAAGGATGTATATGTTGTTTATATGAACTGATGATGCAGATATAACTTATCCTTTAATTATTTCAAATTTGTCACCTTGCAGTCATTAACTGCATCTGTGGGGACAGGATAAGGCTGCTGTTCCAGCTTGACAGAGGCGTAGAGAGGAAATGGGCTGAACTTTAAAGTCAGTTCTGACAGTAATGCACAGAATCACCTATTAGGGTTTATGGGCATGCAGTGAAATGGGGTTACATAGCTGGGCTTAGAATGAATTGCATAGAAGTCGATACCCTGAGCAGGGAGTTGCACTGAGCTAATCACTACGGCAATGCAGAAGTCAATGGCGCACTGTTTTATGACTCACTGTAACTGGGGAAGCCTTAATAACTTGCCCAAGGTCACACACGGTGTTGACAGAGTAGGAGTCTTTGTGGGCATCACTGATTTCACCACGCACACGTATTCACAAACATATATATTTGTTTTTAAAAAAAAATCAACAAAAAAAACAGCAATAGGACAGAAAATGAAGGTGTCAGATTCCATGGGCAGAGCTGTCTGTGATCACTGACTATTTTGGCTTACATGAAAGGAGCGTGTAATGTGATTAATTCCTCCCCCTGCCTGGCAATCTGCAGCAACAAGCAATACTTCCACCTCTTCCACCCCATTCCACCTTCTGCAAATGTTTTCCAGCCTAGAATGTCTTCTAGGGTATACATTTCTTTAACGTTCTGTAGAGCTGTTCTAATATTCTGTAAGATTTCAATTTGCGTCTTTTTTTTAAAGGTTCTGAATCTTTCAATTTGAAATCCTTCCTCATTGTGTATGTATATGAATCATGTTCTATGATATTTTGACACAAAGCTAAGCATAGGAATGCATAGAAGAGGCATTACATAGAAAGTTAGACATAAGTACATTTTAGAGGGTATGTGTATGGGGAACCAGGCTGTATCTTATATGCCAAATAAGGGATCTGTGAAGATTGTCTTGTTCCGTGATTCTTTGGCAAAGTGAAAGAATATAGTGCAAGTTTCCAGTTATCACTGAGAGCTTTTCCAAACAAGTAGTATAAATGGAATTTCTTATTAGGTATGTTTTAAGATTGGAGTAACTGTGAGTTCTGCTGTTTGGTATCTGATTCAAGACCAGCCTAGGCTGGCAGTGAATGTAATCACAGATAAAGAACACGTCTATCTCTTAATTTCTGCATTCATCTTGACAATACAAAGAATAAGAAGGGGATTAGTTGGCTGTGGTGTCTTTATAGTTGAAATTCGCTGTCAGAGAGATGGTTGAAGGATTGCTTGCATTTATGTAAATGTGTATTAGTATTATTCTTAGTTTCAGGGATTACCTGAAGATAATAATCAAATGTGCAATTAGCTGAATGGATGACTATCATCTCCATCCCTTCTTGCCATAAATTCTCTGGCATCTTGCAAGTGCACATGCCTGTCTTCCATCAGATTTGTCTGAAATATCTGCAGAATACCTTAAATGTTGACAAGATACATTCAGTGTTGGCAAGATGCTATCTGTTATACGTTTTTATTTATTGGAAGCTTTCAAAAATATTAGCGTTGTGAACTTCAGCATGGGGACTGTGGAATGGGATAAATATTCAATTTGTACTGTAGAAGTGAGACAATATTGCTTTCATCTTTTATTTCTTATACTGCTTTTCTAAATCAACTGTAAAATCAATCCCAAAGCATGCTTCTGTTATACCTTAATGCAGCAGTCTCCATACATTCATATATAGTGGTGCTGGCATGTGCAGATGTGCTCTTGTCCCATTTAAAGGTGAAGACCATCACACACGAGTCCTAGAAACACGTCCGTGTGGCATAGAGCAGTGCCACGTGGATCTAAATGGGCCAGCTCCACCCAGCCCTGCTCACAGCACCATAGCAAATAAGATTGTATCATATATGGCACATCACTGTGGGCTCAGAAGAGTATACAGTGCCAAGTAGTAGTACTTCATTTTCAGTTCATTTGAAACCTACGTTTAATCTTATACTAGAAAGAAAATAATTAGTTTGAATAATTTTTGATACAATTAATTTATTCCTAAGTGACAAATATTATACCTGGAAACGAATCGATTAAGAAATATTTCCTCTGAGATGTGTTTTCTTGTTAATTGTTGAGGCAATTAATTTTCTTTCAAACATGTAGATTTTTCTATGTAAAGTTATTAAGGTGAGGGAAATGAAAGGCACAGGAAAGAACAAAAGATGATTATAATAAAATGCTAAGTTTAGGAAATACAATGCACGAAATGTATAATGTAGATGTATAATATATACATCCCATGCATTTGTCAACATCTATAACAGGAAGACTTCCAAAAGTTTCAGAAGTTAGGACATGTTAGAATTAATCTCATATGAATATTCATTAAAAAATGTTTTACTTACATGAACACATGGTATTTTTTTCCATAGGGTTCTGGGCAGAGGAGAATTTGGCAGACAGACTCTTGCAAGTCTCCATATAATGCATTCTTTAAAATAACATCTTTCTTTTCCTCCTTGAGACTTAGAATTAAAAAATATGCGGGCAGTTTTCTTTTTTTTTTAGGGGAAGAGCAAATGCAGTATTTGCAGTTTGGATGCAAAACCCAAAGTTGTTCCAAGTACCCAAAGAATTCTTGCCTTGCAATTTTCCGAGTCCTCTCTGGGAAGCATAGAGCCAGTAGAAAGTTCTTCAATTTTGTGTTTATTATCTGTTCTGAACATTTTCTCGTATGAGAAAAGCAATGCCGCTCCTCCTAAACTCTGCTGTACGTGGCTATATGGTTACAATTTTTCTTTGATTTTCCCCAAAATTTCACAAGATTGGCAGCTACTGAATGGAGAACTGTACAACAAACCATCTTGAATGGTTTTAATTATTCTTGTAGCTGCCAAAAGCATGAGGACTATATTCCCACACTCTCACTGATTACTCTATTTCATTTAGGGATACACTTACACACTCAGTGCATCCATACTGTCTATATGCAGTTCTTTTTCAATCCTTTTAAGTTGAATCAAATATGATTTTATGCACATTAAATACCAAGAACATGTGCTCTGTGAAAGAGAGAGGGCGTGGGTGTATTCTACATTTATTTTATGTATTTCAGTGAGATAAACCCCTGATTTAGTCCCTAAGAGTCTCAAAGAGAATTACAATGTCTTGATGAAAAATTACTATTTGTTCAAAAATCGAGATTTTGTTCTCATGAATGACATGAAAATAAATATTGTTTGCAGTGAGTCTAAGGAACAAATGGAGAAGGTTGTAGCTATCTCTGCATGCACAGTTCCAGAAATGTAGCCTTCTGATCAACTTTTGAGCTGGTGGGCATCAGCAATTGTTTTGTAAAGGCAGTGTTTTTGCTCTTTATGTTAGTATTCATGTTTTGGCACTCTCATTATGCTTATGTAACTCTCCTAGTTAAATATCTCCTGTTCAGGGATTTAAATGATTAATCTTGTTTATGAAAAGAAATGCTTCTGCTGCCTCTTGGATAAACCCCAAATAAGGATCTTACTCCACAACTGCAATCACAACTTGTAAATTTACTAAGAGCAGTCCTAGTGAACAGCTAATGGTAATCTGGGTGCTTCCTTCACCAACATAGAAATTAAGGATGAATTAAGGATGAGTGCACCAGACAAGTGAAAACTGCTGTTGCATAGGACAATTATTTACTAGCAAGCATGATCCTGTGTTATATAGGCTTGCTGGCTGGCTGGGGTGAAAGTTGACACTGATCCCACTTTCACTTACAAGACTGAGTTTTAGCTTTTCCATAACACGCATATACAAGAAACAGAACTTTTGAAAGTGGAGAAGATAGACTTGTGCTAGAGGCAGAGTAAAGAAAGCAAGCATTTAGTTGGAGACGAAGAGAAATAACGGTATGTGTATTATGAAGATCTTTACAATGAAATACATGAATTGCATTTCTTGATTTGCAGTTCTAGCATTCTTTTAATGTAGTTAAAATCATTTTTCTCTATTGTTTGATAGATTAGTCTGTATGTCCTACTGAAAACTCTGACTGTAATTGTTAAAATACTGTACTGATGGATGTTACTCTTGTTGCTTGCTCAGGATCCTCAGTGCTGCAGCACTGGAGCTATGGAAGATCTGCTGTCTTCACTCATTTGGAGCCTTACTCTTAACTGGGTTGTCATAGAGAGGGATTCCTGGGAACTGGAATTGTACGTGTTTGAGCCATTGTTTGGTTCTCTTTTTCTGCATTTACCTTTTCTCTAGGGCTGGGATTTTGTCAGGGCAAATCTGGATGCTAGTAAAGCATTGCCAGAGCACTGCCAAAGAGTGCAATTGGGAAGTAGGTCAGTGGGAAGGAAGGAAACACTGCTTTCCTGACAGTACCAGAGGGAGTTAATGATGCGGCTGTGTAAGGTGCAGATCACAGCATGCACCAACCTCATGGCCAGGCTGTGAGATGCTAATCTTCCATTGGAAGTAGATAGGCTGTAAGACCTGCCTGCTGTCTTCCTCCAGAATCAGGGCAATTACCAGATACAGTGTGGAGTGCTGTAGGGAAGGTTAACCAGAGCCATTTTAAACAGTCACTTCCCAAGGCAAAAGCAATCTGAGGACTGTTGTTTAAACATCTGACTGTGAGGAAATGTTCCTAAACACCAATTTTTAATGGCAAGTCCTAAGTCACTCAGATTCTATATCTTTAAGAAGCAAAAATCTATACTTAAACAAATGAGAAAAGTAGCATTTTTTGATCTGTGAGTGTGCAGAGCTCTCCTGTTCTAAAATTAGAATGTCAATTTTACTGTTAAGCCAGGGGAACAAGAAGCTCTACATGCCCTCTGAAATTAGCAATGAAACAAGTGTATTGAACTCATCTATAGCTTTACACCTTCAGGGCAGTGGTTGGAACCAAGACAGACAATATTTCTTCAGGCTGTCACAGTTCTTTTTCAAGAGGAAAAAGAGGAGAGGGAGGAGGGAGGTGCTTTGTTCTGATCTCCAAATGAAATAATCAGCTGAACTTTTAAAATCATCCAGAAGATTAAAGGACACTTTATAGCGTACTCTGTCAAGTTCTAATTTATTCTTCCAAATATCTCTTTCCTAATTGTGACAAAACTAAGACATTAAAGCTAGCAGTCATGTGCTCTGTTGAAAGGTGCTGTCACTGTAGAGGAAGGTGCTGCTGGAGAAAGGGAATGCGGAGGGAGGTCTTTCATGAAGTAGAGACCTAGAAAGAAGAATTAAGAAAATACTTTAATGCTTTTGACTTTGTATGGATGCTGCTTGGGAAGGATTTAATATTATGGAAGGTATGCAAAAATTGGTGTCCTTTTGTTGTAGCAGAAGCAAGTGTCATTGCACAGGCTGGCTCTGAGAGGTATTAAGCAGATATGAAGACAGTGACCATAAGCAGCTTGAATTCCCATAGTCTTCAACAGAACTTGAGACTGGAGGTGTCAGGATTTGGAAAACCCCAGAAATTTTCAAGGAAAAATAATGATTTGTGTACAATGAAGGGTATTAAATATTTGCAGCTTTTTTTTTTTTCTCACAAAGACTCATGTAAAAATTTGAAAAGAGTGCTGTATGGCTAATAAAAAAATAAATTATGAATTAAGCTATATATTTCATGCGGTATTAGGTAATTGCATTTTCAACATATTTTAAATTAAATTCACCTAACATTTGTGCTGTTCTAACCACTTCTCAATGAATGTGCATAAAGATGTCACGTTAACTTTTCAAGCATTTTTTTCTCCTAAAATGAGATTTTTTTCTGTAGCTGCACTAGGTCCTAATTCACACACAGTTTCTGCATTCTATTGATATTACTTTATTTTTTGTTTACACGTCAAAAATATTCATGCTTTCTATTTTTAACGTAATATACCTGCTATTTTAGAGAGATGTCAACTGCCAAATAGATATTCAAGTACCTGAGAGTGCTATGCAGATCTATTGCTAATAATAGGTGTATCTGATATTTTCCCATAAAGGAAAGAATTTATGCTTATTTAGGTCGCAAATAGTGTTACTTTACCTGTGCTATCTCAATAATACAGTTGTCATTTTTAATGAGTAAAACGAGTAACTATAGCTAGGTGAATTTTTTTCTGAATCTCACTGGTTTTCGTTTGAGGGGAAGAAGGGAAATTTTGGTCAGGTTTTCATAGTAAATGAGCCTTATGGTATCATACTGCCTGTGCATGCGTGGTTCAAATTTGACAGCAGCATGCTGACGGAAAGATGGTTATTTTGTATGTTTCATGAGAAGAGACAGACAGTAGAGGAAAAAGACATTGGAGCCCTCAGACAGCTAAATTCTTATCAATAGCTAATTATGGAAAAATCTTCAATAACAGCTTGTGCCTTCTTGGACATGAGAGTCAATCAACTGCGAGACAGAGCTCTGTAGGATGCTAGCTTTTACTTGCTCCATCTTCATGAAGCTGCTTTTCCATGCTTATATTATTCACAGAAAGTCTGGCCTCCGTGGTGCAGGCCTGGCTTCAGTGCACAGCAATTGTCAGTGCAGTGTTGCAGTGCTGAAAGAGCCCTTTGTCAGAAACAAGGTAGGCTGGATTTGGAGTTCAGTAAAGGTTCAACTTTAATGTATCCTAAAAAGAAAGAAGGGGAATTATCAGATTGAAATCCAGTATGTGTCTTACCTCATTGTTAACAGTGTGAATCTCGAAAAAAGAAAAGCTAAAAGCCACAGCTCTGGAAGCCAGATGTGAACATTCCATTTCACTGGAATGTAAGGGAGGTATTTTCACAGCTCTTGGCTCTCCTGTTCAGTGCCAGGACAGGTGAGCTTGGAGGGCTCTGTTCTCCACTGGAACTAGGCTATAATCTCTGTTATAGGAGAACATGAGTGCTGTAGTCTAATGCTCCCAGTTCCAAGGGTTTAACTACCTGGCTACTGCCAAAGATGCTGCAGCTGGAACCTGATCTGAATAACATCTTCAGTGATGTACACAGTTGTCCTTTTTATCCTCCAGTTTCCCACGAATTGGATTTATAAGTGCATCTCCCCTTGTAGCACTTCCAAATCTGAGAGCTGATAAAAGTGTGGTTCAATTTAATCCCACTGTGAATATCTATAAACCCAGTCAAAGAATGTCCCTACAAGGACAGCCGCTGACCTTAGTTGAAATGGACCAAAGCACAAGTTCTGGGGTCGCTCCACATGAAGTGGTTCAGGGAAGAGGGGTTGTAAAAAGCTAGGAAAATCATAGAATCCTAGAATGACTTGGACATGAAGGGATCTTAAAATTATCTAGTTCCTACTCCCCACTGCTGCAGGCAGGGCTGCCAACCACTTAACTGGGCAGTAAATCGGGCTGCCCAGGGTCCCATCCAACTTGGCCTTAACACCTCCAGGGATGAGTCATTCCTGTTAGTTACCAGTGCCTGTTCCCCTATGATCAGGAAAGTTTGTGGCCTATACCTCTAGCCAGGAAATGCATATGCTCTGTGTTTCAGGATACAAAGTGCAGATGACTCAGTACAGAGGCTGTCGATGGAACTAAGTTTGGCTAGCCTGGCACTGGTAAAATGCTTGTTGGGTACAGCAGCTGAACTGAGTAAGGCAGGATGGAACACTTTGGAGGTCAGTAGTGTCTGAATCTTGCAGCTGCACCTATACTGCATGGAATTTCATGATTGTTTTGAGGAGCACTCAAACTTCAGCAGTGGCATGGAGGCCCAGCTTGCTAGCTCCATTTGACTCCAAAATCTGAAATATAAATTTTCACACAACCAAATGTCTCAGTAGGGGGAAGATGGAAGTCAAATCTTCAAGGTTAAAAAGTTCTATCTCACTTTTCATATTATTGCTCAGAAGAATTAGTTTTGGAAGTTAATAAACCACATGCGTTCACCTCATACAGCTATTTCCCTCCCTAAACAAATTGTTTTTATTGTCAAAACCACAAATTTTAGGCACTGTGATCAATATCATCATTTTATGAGCTGTCTGTAAAGGGACGTGAAGATGCAGCCTTTTTTGATTGTCTAGGAATAAAGATTGATCAACCCTGTTGCTTCTTGTGTATAGATCTTCAGTTGATTCACATGCAGTATACAAAGCAAAGCACTATCACCTCATTCCTCTTCAAAATAACATAGTCAATAGCTTTCCTTGGTGTATTTCTGCAAACACTCTAGTCTACAACCCCAATTAATATGGTAAAAAGGGCAGAGAGAAGGAAAGCATTTTGGTGTTGGGGTCTTTCCCTGATAGGAAATAATGTGATTTAAATTCCAAACTGTTCTTGGTTCATTTCACAAAAAGTATTGAGCTGAGACTTTTACCCTTTCATGTTTTCTTTTACTGATTTAAAATGATGACAAGAAAAACAAGCATGTAAGATGGTATTGCTGGATTTGTAACACAGGTGACATAATATGCTTGTGCGTGATGCAGGTTGTATATTGTCAAATTACTTTGTGCTTAAGTAAGCTAGGAAGTTACGTGCTTTGACTGCAAATTTGTAGTGGGTGGTGAGATAATCTCCCCATTCTTTGTCTGTCTTATTAAAACTGTAAGTTCTTCGAGGGACAGATGTCTTACACTGTGACACTTGGATCTTATGTAATTGATTGATAGCATCTGTGCTACTCTTATCCTGAGAACAGCACCGGTCATTTTGGGGTGTACAGTATGTATGAATGTGTCGGTTAGATAGAGAAATAATAGTATGACAAAATCCAGAATATTTAGGAAAGAAAATGACTGATAAGATGTATAGGAATTGTGCAGCAGGTTGCAGAACATGACACGTTAGCTGAGCTTACAGGAAAGGGACTGGGACATGGGCAGCAAGCTTGGCCATGAGGATGTCGTGCCATAGCACAGTGTGCTGAGAGCATAGGGGAAGTGAGTCCGACCTTGCCAGCAGCAGCAAGTTATCAGCATCATGCTTGGTGTGACCTTCAACAAGTGGTGACACATTCATGGCTTAATTTTTTTCACAGGGTAGAATGGGGAGAATAATGCTTTCTAGCTCATAAGGCTGGGATAATAATATTAAGCATTATATGCTTTTTAAGGCTTCTGAAAACCTTAAATCAAGGGTATATGAAAACCAAATATATAGTAGACGTGACTCTGTAGTAAGTCTTACAGTCCTGTACTCAACAATTGGTTTTTAGTTGATTTTTTCCATAGGCATTGTTAACTTCTCTTCCATAGTCTATCAGGAGGCACTGTGCTTAAGCTCTCCCTGCTCAAGGTTCATTGACCTATAATCCTACTGAAATGGAGTGGAAAGCCCATGAAAATTTCACTGCATTTGCACTCGAGTGGCATATGGCCATGGTGTTAATTAAAAAAAAAAAGTGATAGTCCTCCAGTCTCCATGGAGACTAAGCAGCCTGAAAGAGGTGGGAGCGTAAAATAGTTCATCTTAGGTTGAAACACAGAGATCAAAAGTTGTTCTGGTTAAAATGCTGCGCAGATTTCAACGTGCCAAGTAGAATGATATGACATTTTGTACAAAGACTTTGCAAAATCGTTCAGATATGAGATTAAGAGGATGCTTCCTGTACCATTCCTGGTGGGTTACTGGAATAGATCTTGACGTATATTCTCTGTACTGTTGTTAAATTTCTACCAGAAAGCATAACCTCAAAAGAATAATATTCAACCCAGCAAGATGGAATTTTGTTTTACAGGGTACTATTTCAATTCTTTTAGAAGTTCATAAAAACTAAATCAAAGAAGATCCAGCAAAAATTGAGATGTTCTATGTGATTAAGATGTCTGGCTGGCAGTAAAGCCTATAAAATTAGAGTTCCCAAACATCTGCCTTAGGAAGGAAGACTGAGAAAGAGAACTATAAGAAAAGTATTCCCAAACATGGAATATCAAACTCTTGGTTTTATTGATAGCTAGTAGGCACTGGTTCAGTGCTATTTTTCAGTGATCTGGAGAATAAAAAAGCATGCACATGAAGCATTAAAAATATCTGAAACTGGAAAAAATTACATTGCTGTTTAAATGCAAAATGGAAAGCAAGAAGTATATGAAAGTAATACATTAGTGACATCCAATTCAACATGTTTTACATGTTACTGGCAAAAAAAGCACAGTGATGTGGGTTCTGGGATTGAACTATCTCTACTTTGACATTTTCCTGTCCCAGATAATCACATTCTATAACTATGTGTTGAGATCAGAACTGTGAAAGCACAGTGGCTTACTCTCTTGAAAATCAAACTGGTCTTTCTGTAAACTGCAGTACTTTAGAAACTCAGTTTGTTATGAGTTTGGATATTTTTTCATCCTCATGCCCTTCTCCAATGCTTCTAGTATTTATTGCACATCTCCTAACTTCTTTCTCATTCCAGAATTTCCAGCTCCTCCCTATGTTCTCTCATTAGAATCCAAACAAGCAGGCAATATCTCTTGTTGAATTGATGTTGTTGCTGTCAGAATGGGAGTGAGCAGACAAGATGCCTCTGTAAGATTGTTTCCATGGGAAATACAGGATAAAAAAGAGCAAAAACATCTGGTTCTTCTTGCTGCTTATGATTAGGATTATTTGTCTAGTCCTTGGAAGCTGATAGCTGTTTTCTGTGATGTTTTGATCTGATGGATCTTTGGATGGATCTTTGGATGGCACCTAGTGAGGATTTTGGAGTCCTCATTTGTTGAGCAAAAACTGTAGGAGATTAAGTGTAAAATGTAAGACTTTGTTTTCCTTTTTCTTTTGGATTCTGAATGTGCCTGAAGAGGGATTTGTGAGAATGAATCTTATCGCTGTGTGATGGAGTTTTGCCAAAGATAGAGTCCCCACAGGAATTCTATATTAGAATTTTTTCTAGCATTATTCAAAAAAATTTCAAAGGTCCTGTTCTTTGCTATCAGTAGGCCATAGCTGAACAAATATGTCAGCTGGGGAAGACTTGTAAGAAGAAGAAAAAGTGCAAAATGCAAAAATGTATTTCATGCAGTATCGCTGTCTGCTTTGAAATTGGTTTCCTCTGTTGATAAAAAACTGAACAGATGGAAAAGGTCTGAAACAAAGGGAAAACAAAAATGGTTAGCGCTGTTATCCAGGGAGAGTGTTTGAGCAAAGACGATCTTAATTTGGGCAAATAAATGAAAGACTGGCTCACAACATTTTGCAAGATGAATTAAAAAAACATGACATTGTCAAATTTGCTTTTATGAAATGTAGCAAACTTGAAATGAAAGAGAAGACATTTCATAATGTAGGTACAGAGCTCATTTGCTGGTGCTACCAAAAATACAGATGGTTGTGATAGCTGTTACCGTGTCTCAGCAACTCATGCAGTGTTTTTCTTGTCACATTCTGTGTGGGAAATGTCACTAATGGACTGCTTTGCCTTGCCCATTGTTTTTGTTCTCTAGAGTCAAACTGATAGAGGATTCCCTGAGTTTCTTTATTTGCCTGGTGCAATTTAGTAACAAGGTTGGCTTGTTTGTTGTGAATGCTGTTTTACACTTTTCTGACCCTGTAATGGGTTGGCATCAAGATACCTGCTTGAATTTAGAGGCCAGGATTTTTAAGCATCACTTCAGAAAGGAATCCTTTACTTCCCATGGGCTAAAAGAGTACACCTAACTTTTTAGTACTGTTCTCTTTGATAGGATATTCATATTGGATCTGTTTATTATTCTCTACTTAAATGCCCTTTGATAAAAACTAGATGTGTAATTAATTTAATAGCAGGAGTTTAGTTGAAGGAATTATTCCATGCCACCATCACAGTTAGGAGGAATTAAGATATTTAATTTGAAGTCTATTGTGCATACAGGCATTTTCTGTTTCAAAGGGAATAATTAACGCTATTGTTAAATTAATTGGATTTGTCTTTGGCCAGCTTTACATCCTGGAATAGTTGAAGAAAAAAAATTGTTAGGATATTTTCTTTGCTTAATCATCTCTATGAGCATAACAATGGCTGCTCAGTTTCGGTGCATGTGCCGGCTTTGCATCAGTCATAGTTCAGTTGCTTTGATTTTTGTGATTAGTGTAATTTGAAAATTGAGACTTCAGCTAATATGCACCTGAAAAAACATGCACTCCATTTCTTGTTTGACTTCAATCATACAGCCAATTCTTACTAAACTTATTTTTTCATTTAAATGTTGGTGCGCATTGGGCAGATTCAAATGGAATGCAATCTGAAAGTTAAAAGCCCTAGGCTAACCTCTGCTAGCCCAGCTTTGTGTGTGTGACTGCAGAATAGGAGAAAGTTCTCCCCAGCCCCCGCCCCCCAAAGGGAAACAAAACCCCTCATTCTTTTATATAGATCAACCCACAGTGCTCTTCAAAAACACTCTGCTATGTTCACTTGTAACATTAATTTGTTTGCCAAAGCTCTGACTGGGTGTTTAATTTCATTTAAAGGACAGTGTTGAATAGCCTCTGGTGCTTAATTTAGAATTTATACGAATTCCCCCTTCTCTTAGATAAATCCAAGTGAATGAGACATCTTTTATATGTAAGGGAAGTTGTTATTTCCACCCCATTTATAACCATGTTTTATTTAGAACATCCTAGTTCTTCTCCTCTTGGGGCAATATCTAAAATTCCTTGTCAGGTAATTAACCATACTAGATGCATCAGATAAAAACTTCTGAACATTTTTTTTTGGTTGGAGAATCAGCAATGAATTAACCCAGTGTACATCTTCAATGGGAGCTTGTTGCTCATTTTCTTCCTATCCAAATTTGTAGGAGCTTTTGCAAGGTCACTGTAGAGCATTAAGTAGGAGGAAGCATGTAACCCAACCCTCTGGCACATGCCACAGGACCAGGAATCAACAGACCTGAGATTCATGGGGTATTTCTGCAGAAGATAGGGAAAATCTACAGTACAAATTACACACACACACACAATAAAAGATGTGGGAGAGGACTAACTGGAATTGCACTGCCAATGCAGAAAAAGACAGGAGTGACCTCTTTCTTAGAAATAGGCACCACTTCATTGCTCACACCTGCACTGAAGTTTGAAACTTGCTTTGATTGGTCTGTTATATTCATATTGATTTTACAGTTTTCCTTGCAATTAACAGATAAGGTGCTTTTCTACCTCCACTCAGCACGTTATTTATCCTTTCTAGAAAAGGGTTATTGTAAGCTGTCTCTTTTCCAGGCAAAATCCAATATATTTTCTGATCTCTGCTGTAAAAGTGGGCCAAATGGATTGTGCAGAGAAGTCATCTGTCATGCTTCCTTCTTAGTGTCTTGCAAGAAATGAGTAGCTAGAAAGAATATACCAAGGCTGGAAGATGGTATTTCCTTCCTTTAGCTCAACCTTAAAGAGCAGTCTCAAAGCAATAAAGTTCATATTGTGATCTAATTCAGAAATTCTTTCTCCCTAACTTCTTGTGAGGCTTACCATCAAAACAAAACAAGAAGCTCTGTTCATAGAATATTTGAAGGGGCTTTGAACAGAAAAACCTATCACTTCAGTTAGCATTGGCACAATTTATTTTATTTGGTTTCAATTCATTAGTATGCACATACTTAGTCTCCTCTTGATTACTCTTGCTGCAACGCAAGAGGAGGTGGGAGATTAGCTAGCAAATCTAATATTCATCTTGTAAGCAATAGATAAAGCTATGGTAAAGTTAAAGAGAGAAGAATGAATGCCCTTCACAGAGCATCACAAGCTGATGTAGTTAACCAAAAAGAGTGCTCATTTTGCTTTAGATGAAGTTTTAGAAGTCTTCTTTTTATGTAGTTACTGTACTGCGAACTTCACAACTTGGTAGCCTTCTGTAAGGCCAACTTACAGCACGTTATATCTCTCCCCTTGCTTGCACTTCACTGAAGTATTTAAGCAGTCTTAAATCTTATTCCCATCAGTAGGACTTGAACACTTGCTCCAAATTCACTGTGATGCTTTCTTGAAATTTTTATTTACAATTGATTTTAGTGGATTTAAGAGCATGTTTATTCAAAAAAATGGGGACAAATTGAAAAAAAAACCACAACCAACCATGAAGTACGAAGTACAAGCTATGGAGTCATAGCAACAAGGATTTTATGTGAAGAGATACAGATAAGGATCTTTAACTACATTAAGTCATTTGACATCCTTTACTCAATAGGATAATACCAATTTACAACAAAGTCTGGATTAACTATCACTTAAGTCAGTAGGCTCCTCTGGACTTACACAGGCTATTGCTGCTATCAGCGCCATTGGGACAAGCAGCCTTGGAGCACTAAAATAATGTTGGGTCTTACAATAAACATGAAAAGATTTTTTAAAGTGAGTAGTGATTTAGCTTGCATTGAACTTGTAGTTCTCAATGTAGAAACTTAATACATATCTGATTTTTAGAAATGCTTGAATGTTGTCATCTAGTTGAGAGTGGGAAAAATAAAACAATTCGGACACAGTGCCCCAGACAGCACATTGCACATCATGCATTTCTTTACAAATCTTAACCAAATGGAATAGAAATCTTTCTTCCTTTTTTCCATTCTTTGTCCAGTTTTTTTTTCCTTTTGCTCTTTTTCAGCAGTGATGATATAGAGCAGACAGAGAAGAAAATTTTCTCCCCTATTTGTCATCTGGTTTCAGGGTGACCAGTAGGAGATAAATCTGTCAAGTCTTAGACCAAGCTATTGTGGCAGACTTTCTCACTGAGGACATAATACCTCAGGGAGAATGGTAAGAAAGAGGATCAGTCAACTTCAAAGTAGCAAAGTGACAGTTTTCTCAGCTCCTCTGAGAGGTTACTGTTTGGTAGGTTACCTACAGCTGGTTTTAAATTAGTGGACATAGGAGCCTTAAATGTACAAACATAGAAGGAATTATTTAGAAACAAGAGAGAGTTTGCATTGTGGAGGTCACCAGTACTGGCTACTTGACAGCAGTAGTTCTCAGTCTCTGAAGAATAACATATTTTAGCTTCTAACTGATAGTTAGATAATGCTGCATTCAACACATTGGGGTATTTGTGATATTTTAATAGTAAGCTCAATAGCATGGGCGTTTATTTCGTAAAGGAAGTTTATGCCAGTCTGGTATAACAGCCAAGCAAGCTGACTAAAGTTTGGCAGACCCTATTGACATTTCCAATAAAGAAATCACTTACCACAGCATTTTTCGTACTTAAAGAAACAAGAACAGGAATGGTGAAGAAATAAAGGCTTTGGAGAGAGAAAAACTGTTGACAGCAGCTTTTAATTTCCTACATTTAATCAGTGGTGCTCAGCTTTTGCCACCACCGTAACATATAAAACAATAATACTGGTAATATATTCATTACCTGTCATTTACTTGAGCGCCCGGAAATTAGGAATGTGCACAGGCTAACTTATGCATAATGTTATAGGAGGAGAGTGGAGAGTCTATGGAGAGTGCTATGCCTCGGTCACAATAAAGTAATTCTATGGCAAATTTATTCTAGGCCTTCTAATTGGCTTATTGACTTAGGTTTTCTGGTCTTACTCATATTGCACATTTCCCAGAGTGAGCCTCACAGTTTGGGTCATCATGTGTTACATGCTGTGTAAACCACTTCTTGCTGTGTACTGTGCAGACCCTAATCCACAGTGGCTGTGCAAAGATGGTCCCTAACCTCAAAGCTTGCTGCTGAGCTTTGAAGGGCCCCAGTATCAATCACGGTGACTAAGCATAGGAATGGAAAGGCGCAATGAATACTGGGTTTGACTTTATAATCTAGACATGAAAGGTTACTTTATGTCCATACCACTCGGTAAATTAGATACTGGGGTCATTTAGTTAATCCTTACCACATTACCATGAAAACCGGATTATTAATTACACAATACTATTAATTCCAAAGTCCTGTGTAATACTTCTCATCTCAGATTTTCCAAGTATTTTATTAGTGAAAGAAAATAAAATCTCAAATCTTTAACAATAAAACACAGTTGTCTGGCATATTTTGGTTTAATATTATAATGCACAATCTATTGCTTGCTTCAATAACTAAGAGAGCATATAGTATGCCGGAAGTCTCGAGGAGTGACTCTTCAATGGATTAGGAAACAATATGCCACTGTGTATTGCATCTGAAAGTATTTCTGAACTGTGGGCAGAGGATATTGTCTTTGCATCTAGTTGGAAATTCCTGAACAGAAAAAAAATTGATGCTGTAGACTTAAGTCTAAATAAAATGAATTAAAATCAAACCAAAGCACCAACGGATGCAGTATATGTAAACAGATACTTCATCTATTTTATTTTAATTTTCTATAACTGGTTTCAAGCACAGGATATTCTTCAGTGTGATCTTAGTATCATTTAGAGGACCTATAGTTTCAAGTGGGCTCAGAAGCCATTTAGTTTTAAGAGTTAATCGGAGCCTTGAAAAGATATTCCTATGCCTGTTTTTACTCTTACCTATTTCAGAGTAGCTATTTTTATTTTGTTTGGCTAATGAGGCCACTTCATGGTGAACGCTTACTCTTTTATAGGCTGCTGCTCCTGGATTTTCTCTTCTATTATCCTTTAGAAGTAAAATTAATTCTCAGGAGTATTTTCTAAGTCACATTATCCACTTAAAAGCCACACCTTAAGAGCTCTCCCGGGTTCACCAAAAGATTAAGTATCTTGTCTGCCTAGACCTGACCAGTGCCTCTTCCCCTACCCTGTATCATTCCTGTGCTTCCCTAGATGTCTGTGTGCAGGCTTGCTCTGTTTTTTCATGATTGCATTGCAGCCTCCTGGGGTCAGGAGCCATCTGTTGCTCTGTATTTGCTACCACACTTACCATGCTCTGGTGTCTGTATCGTGTTCTGCGTGACCTCAGCTGAAAAAATGAATAATTAAGTATATGTATGTCCAGTAGTGCAGAACTGAGTTAACCATGTCACTGGGCATCCTCCTGGGAGCATTTGTTGATGAGAAAAATTTTATGAGCAGCATTAATCAGATGCTCTGCTCTGCTTCTAATCTTGCTGCAGTGAGTGGTGGTACTTGGTGTTAAATTTAGCTTTAGCTTTATTGTATTTATCCTTCACTTACTGGATCTTTATTTGCCTTAAAATAAATAACATGGAAATGAAGTACTGCATAGGAGAGTCTAGGTTTGTGAACTATAGCAATATTTATTGTCCTGACCCTCCCAGTTGTGTCTTCCCTCTGCTCTAAAGCTGTATATGGACCAAGAAAATGAGGACAAGCATGTATAAATTCTCCAAAAGCTTGTCTTGCACATGATACTCATCATACCTACTTTCCAAGCCAACCCTTAACTGCCTCTTCTGCTGCTGTGTATTTATGATCAATGAGTACTTCAGTCATTTCAAGATAACTTCATAATAAAGTTGTACTGTCTAAGCTATCTACGTAATGTGTGAAGATTTATGTACCTCAGATGTGCATGCAGCAGACAGAAGTAACCTTGAAAATTGTCCCATTAAAATATATCCCATTTGGCAAATACCTTTCTCAATAAACCTTAAAGAACTGGCAGATCTTACATTTGAAGTTATCTTTGCATCTGCAGGTAGACCAGTTTTCTGTGCTAGTGGCCTCCTCCTTTGGATGAACTTTTGTACGTGTGCTATGTGACAGCTTATGGTGAAGAAGTGATTTTTCAATGTGCATGGTTTAGCACCTTGTAACACATCTCCTGGCTGTCTACAAAGGATGCAAAATTCAAATCTAAAAATATATCCAAGTGTCAGACTAAATTAAAATTCATGCTTCATTAAATGGGTGCAGTGCAAATAAAGGAGCTCTTGGTAGAAGCAGTGCTACTTCTTCTGTGTAATATTGTAGAAAACTGGGACTATGGAGCCTCAAATCCCTTTACAAATGCTCTTGGTATTGGGTTCATGGTATTAAACTATAGGGTTAGGTCTCATAATGTTTCAGTATAATTCCTAATTTGCCAGAATATCTGTTTTTGCTTTTATAGTAGTCATGACTGCATATCTTCAGAAGGAATTTAGGCTTCATACATTCCCTTTATACTGAATCTTCCATTTCCTTCCTATGACATAAATACGTGCCAGATGCTGCAGCACATCTGTGATTTGCCAACTGCTACTTTCACATGATATATAAAGTACAACTATGGTTAGCTGGTGTGTGTAATAAGAACACACACAGCATATGTAGCTTCTGTACTGTTTAAATTCAATGTAGGTATAGAGACTCGTACATACATATCTGCAATGTTTTTTTCCTGCCTTTCAAGTTCAGCACTCAGCCATACTTTAAAGAGAGATTTCAGCAAAACAGCTTTTTGGAATGAAGTTCTGAGAGCTTTCCATTCAGACTAGGATTCTTTGCCATGGTCCAAACACATTCCTGAGACCTGACACAGAAGTGCTATAGATGAATGTCCTGCATTTTCAATTTCTGTTGTTTCAGCAGTGGAGATATCAGGATGTGTATTTCTGAGCTGACAGCATAAAATTCAGTTGATTTCTAAACGGACAAGCCAACTTCTGACACAGAAGCATGGATTTCTTTCCTTTGAGCTGGTATTTTTACATTTCCTTGACTTAAAGTTTTGCAGATTTTGGCAAATGAGTGTGATGGTAGGAAGAACTAAACTTCACTGAGAGTCAAGGATGAACCAGAGAGGAATGCAAAGAAAGTTAGCAAAGGAAAAGGTGAAGGGAGCATTCTGGTGGTGACATAAGACATCTCCATCAGATAACTCAGGAAGAGATCTCAATCCAAGAAAGGAATCAAAAGGTATTTCCCGTCTGTTACTGATTAATTTTCATAACTCTGAGCAAAAGTCCACTGGTGTCTTTCCTTAATCCCAGAGGACCTTGAATCAAACCTGTAACGTATGTCAATGGGAAAACAAGCCTCAGCTCAGTGCACAAGATGAAATGGCTTTTCTACTGCCTGGTGATAGCTCTCTGATTGCCTGGGACTACTTTGAGCCACACTGTGAGCATGAATGGACTTCGTGTCTGTCTTTAACTGTTTATGCCATTTGAACTGTGCCAGCTCTTGAGCTGTGGTATCGGAGTTCTCTGTGAAGGAAGCTTCAAGGAATCACTGTGCAGTGATTCTCTGTAATAATTAGCTGATTCAGAATATTAACTTTAAAATGCAAGAAAAGTAAGGGAAAGCATCTCTTTGGTGGTGAGAGGATGTTTTATTTCTCAGTACAAGGAGATGGTGTCCACTGGTGTGGCAGGCACCCTGAAGGATGGATAGGTTTCCCTTATAAGAACATTTATGATAAATTATTTTATTGCTTCGGTGAATTCCAGTATGTCACCGCACTCTGTGAAATACTGCAAACATCTGAGGCTAGGGCAAGTTTTCCGTGGAAAATGATAATGTTCTTCTTGCTTTATTTTAATTAGTATTTTAGTGGAAGTGAGAAATTTGCTGATTTATGTAACTCTTTAAACCAGGGCAGCAGGCTTCAGAGTAATTTATTTCTTGACACGTATATTGGAGTGATTTTGAACACTTCTTGCAGCAGTTTGCAATCCTTTTCTGCAGACCAAAATATTCACCTCCAACAGTGGAATTTCACAAAGTCATCACTGGTTTATACACTTCACAGTTATTTGTTTTTTTGCAGCCTTGTTTGTGAATTCTTACTACGTGCCTTCAGCAGGAATGGACATTTATATGCTGTGCTGAAGGACTTGTGTGGATTGCTAGAAGAACGTGTTTTTAACCAGTTTAAGGAAAAAAAGATTTAGTTTCATACAGTTATGATAATTGAGGAGCATCTTCCTGCATGTGAATATATTTCATGAAAAAGCGAAGATAAAACTTGACTTCTAGCAACCAGTAGCAACCCAATACGTTCAGGTACAATGTTGAGTTTTAAACAGCCAAAAAAAGTGAATTTCTGTTAAGCAGTGAGTCTCCCATACTGAACTCCCATGTCCAGGCTGCTCCTTGTTATCAGACTTATCAGAGCACCACATAATGTTTCATCTGGTTTTTACTGTAATTACTTTGCGAGGTCAGGAAATACAGCTGGGGAGGTGGGGCTCAGGAAGACTCTGTGGTTTGTTCACTGTCACAGGGAATCTGAGATTCCTGATTTATTAGCAGAATGATGTGTGACTTAAACCAGAACCCAGTAGCAAGTGATTTACAAGTTCCAAATTCAGTGCCTTCTTTAAAAACACTTTTGGTTTGAAAATTGACCTACAAATACTAGCTTTCCAGGAATTAATATTTATTATTGAGTTACTAGCTCCATATTCAAGGGTGAAAATTGTTTTTGAAGTGCAAGACAGTGGACCACAGTATGGACAGAACTGTGAAAGATGTAATGAATAATGCATTAGATGAATGTGGCCAAATATATTTTGAAAGTTGTGGACAAGAAATTAAGCATGTGGTTTTCAAATGATTTGAAGTCCAACAGCCTGGGAACAAAAAACACATTTTTAACACTATAGTGGTGATAGTGATCGTAAAAACCGGTAAAAAGAAATATTTGGATATTGGTAGTTTGTATGTGCCATTAATCTTCATTTGATAAGTCCAGTTTATCTCCCGTGATCCTTGATGGATGTCAACATGGGGAGATAGGAGGTATAATTCTCTCTAGTGCACAGTTGCTGTGCGGAGTTAGAACTGTAGAATTGTTTTGCAGACTTTCTACTCATTGTTTGTGAAAATGTGATTGTGTGGTACTCAGTGGCTTCAGCATTATGTCCCCTCAGTAAATCAGCTGGTAGGAACATCAGTAGGCTGAGCCTTCAGTGCCGTAACGCTCTGAGCATTGCTGCTATGCACAGCTCCAACATAAAAATCTGCTTAGCCAGAGGAATGCATTTTTGAAGTGGAGGTTGACTTAAGCATGCAATTTTTAACTACTTTGTGCATGAACACTGCCTTAAGTATTTTCATTGCTTAAGTACTTGCTTAAAGTCTTCGCTCGCTTTTCTGCACAGTGAACGCAGGAGAGCTCAGCATCAGGTAGTTTGTTGAAGCGGTTACAGCAGCTCCATGACAAGGCCTGGAGCAGAACCCATTTTTGCTGACTCTTACCCCCTGCTCAGACACAGTTTCCTCTTTATGGAGGCAAAAGCAAACCTGGCACCTCAATGCTGCTGAGTGCTTCCCCTTCCCTGTCACAGGAACAAGTTGCAGCAGTGCAAAGCTGACCTCCTTCCAGAGAGCACTCGTTATAAAACATTTTTCTACATCAACAACAATTGGCATTGTAGATTTGTACGCAATTGAGCATTGCTTTGCTCTGATGGGCAGTCTAAGTCTCGCTGGGATGCAGCAAAGTCTCCTCTTTATTTGCTGCTTTCTTTTTTGCCTTTTGCTTTCAGTTTCTGGTCTGAACTGATCCCGGGTGTTAGCACCTGAGGCTCACTTTGCACTGCAAAGATTTGCTGCTGTCTGTGTGGTGAGGAAAATATAGGTTAAGCAGATGGACTGCTTGTCCCATATGGCTTAAAAAATGGCAATCGTCACATTGAAAAAAAAATTCTACATTGTAATAAGTCTTAATGTGGAATTGCATGTTAAAGACCAAAATAAGAATGTAATGCACAGGGCTGAGTCATTGATCAATGAGTACAGCCTTTGCTGCTTGAACAGGGGGTGCTCATGCTGCTGGGTGAGCTGCTCCTCTACCTGAACGCTGATGTTAAGCAAGCTGCAAAAGCCCAACTTTTGCGAAGGAGGATTCTTTGAGGAATTGTAAATACATTGTGTTACCTACCTCCATCCTGGATTGCTACTATCCATTTCAGTCTCGTGGAGACTCTTTTATAAGTTTCAATCTGTGAATAACTGAGTAATGTCTCTTTTGGGAATGTATTCCTCAACAGTTAAGTGCTGCGAACCTTCCCTCCGGGCAGACTCAGCAGTCTGTTTGGGAGTGTCATGTTGCTTCCTTGCAGGGATATAGGAAAGAAAATAGTTGCCCAGCAGGAAATGTGCCACATGTGGTGGTGTTATTTGAAGAGGCTTCAGGAAGATTGATTTAGAGCTTCACCCTCAAGGTGAAAGTAATTCCTCTCCTAAGGTAAGGACAACTCCACAGTAGGATTGCTTACAAAAGAATCTGCATTTCTTCTGTGTATATGGATGTGTTCACGCTGCTTATTTGCCATTCAAAATTGAAGTTGCCCTCCTTGTGTTCATTCACATAAGATGTTTATTAACTTAGCTTATTAAAGAGAGTAGAGAAAAGATATGCACCCTATCTATTTGCAAGCGAACAATCTGCAGACTGGCATATGTGCTAAGGATCTTCCAGGAATGGATTATGCTCTGAAAGAATATCAGTACTTAACAGAAACTTTATCTGGCAGATATCACGCCTGGTTTTTCAGGACATGGCAAAAAGCATTTCAGTGTGGAGCACACCATGGGGCATTTATATGTCTAAAGGTTACCTTGGTATTTACTTACACATCAATTCTTCTTTATCATTCTTCAAATGATTAGGTTTTAAATAATAGCACTTGAAAATTGATCTGTGTTATTTCCTAAAAATAATGAATAAATAAATTACCTTATTTTGAGGAACTTCTACCTTGGCTTTAGACCCCCTGAAAATGCTTGGAAATTAATAATAATAATTAAAAAACACACTATGCACCTGTTGTTCTCAGAATAATTAAGCTTTGAAGCGCAGCTTTGTCAAAGGTGTGTGATAGGACTGCCTCACAGGAGGTTTGGCAGCTCTGCTTCATGCCTTTGTTGTCTATGGAAAGGTTTCTGCTTGCTCTCACTGCTGGGCAGGCAGAAGTGGCACTATGCACTGCAGGTTTTGGAGGGACAGGCTTTATCCAGCAACCAGAACTTCTGTGGCCTGTGCTGAGCATACATTGTTGTGACAAAGGGTACTGCAGACATCCACGTGTCAGTGAGTTTCAGGAACTGAGACCACTGGGGCGGATCATGCAAGAGCCCTGCAAACATATGAATAGTTTACTGAACACACATTAAGCAAGCAAAGGCAACGCCACAGAAACATTAACGTGCTGATTCTTTCCTGTTTGCATTTAGTTCATATAACGTACAGTGATGTTTCATGTTGTGGTAGTAATAAAAAACTATGCAGTTTATAAAAATAAGTGAATTTTATCAGGCAGAATTCAGTGTGGTGTTTGACATATGCTAAGAGGCCAGGACATCAGGCACATTATGAGGGTTGCACAGGGTGCTGTTTAGCACGGTGCACTTCAGTGATGTTTCACTATCTGTTAATCAAATCTGAAGGTTACACATTGTTTTTGTAAAGTCAGTGACAATTTACCACCGCAAATTATTGAAAGTGATAATTCAGTGGAGTGATTCATCTGCGCTATACTCTTGTGTTTGGGGAGGGAAAGCGTAGCCCTCATGTTGTTTAGCTGCTGGCACAAAATGACTAGCAATTGTCAGAAAGCATTTATTTTTCTCTCTTGACATTTCCTCCAAGTAATATGTAGTATATATATTTCCTATAAATTATAATGCTGCATTTTTCTCCTTTCCTCCTCCAACTCGGTGAGGCAACTGCAAAATATTAAGTACAGGGAGAAGCAGATGCAGGCACGTAGCAGGGTATGACCCTCAAATCCTCGGGGGAATTCCTTCTGCGAACCTCCAACCTACGGTGTTTGGAAGGCATTCAAATTTAACTCATTCATCTCTTCTAACCACAGCTCTGAAGGGGATTAAAGAGCCTCCAAGAGTTTTGCAATAGCTCTTGGGAAGCTTAGAGTACGCAAAAATCAGCCCTCGGAACTGAAACAAATAGCATAAATGAATGACTTAGAATATCTCTTATAAAATTGGCTTAATTTGCAAGAGAAGAATAGAAGAGGCAAGAGTGTTAATAAGTTCCACAGTATTTTGTAGGATCAGATTATATCAAAAAGGGAAGTCAAAGATGTGTATATGTAAGACGTGCATTCTTTAACCTGAGTTAGAAACTGGTGCCTTCAGGAGCTGGATAGCTGGAAGATGCAACTTCACCCGAAGATCATTATTTAAAACCAATTTCAGATATTATTATTCTTTGTTTCTGAGGTACCAGTAATATATTAGGTGCTTGTAAAATTTTCTTAACTGCTTACCTTGTGGATTGAAATCTAGTAAGAAAGCTGAATAGGATTTAGTGGGAAAGAAGGGGACTGGGGCAGAAGTTATATATACAAGATGAGTCATTTTGTTGTCTCACAGCACAGCAAAACAGTTTGCAAAACAGACTTTGCCGGTGACATGATGGGTCAGCATACATTAGAGCTGTACAGTGAGCATGTGGTATGGTTTACCTACACCAGCTCCCACAGCAGAAATCATTCAGACATGGATTCTATTTTGTTAATATAAATATTTGAGGTGGGCATAGAGACAAGAAAATTCTAAAAAAAAATGTTGTAGCTGAATCTCAAATATATCCATACATCTTTGCTATCAGTGTCGCTGAAGATCAGTGCTGTCTTTCAGCAGCTGTTGCACTGTGAATACAGCCCATGCTGCTGCAGAGGCAGCATGCAGAGTGCACCCTATGCTGTCCTGGAGGCCAAATAAGCGCCTGTCCAACCCGTCCTGGTAGGAGTGCTTTCCTGGCCAGTTCTGGAATAACTTTGAATCTACAGTGTAAACTCTCAGATACAGTGGGATCAGAAGAGCTCTTCAGAGTGTTGTTTACCCTCTGGCAGCTTCACATCCCAGGCAACCTCCTGCAACCTGCCTGCTGTAGCAGAGACGGTGCTGAGTAGATGTAGCATCTCTCGGGGTGTGGCCCTTCCGAAGCAGGTGGTACGCATGATCCATGCTTTTCCAGCATGTAGTCAACCTGTCAGGCGCCAGTCTGGTGAGGACTACAGCAGAAAATGATCTTATTCATCAGCAGCCTGTACAGCGCAACAGTTTAAGATGTGCTAACTACATCCAGAGAAGTGGTAGCCTCAGGGAATGGCAGGTAGATGCTGCTAGTGCCTGTCAGTGCAGGAGAAAGGATTTCATATTGCAAAAACTTGGTCTAGTCTTTCCCCAAGATAGAATAATGCAAGGGTTAAAGACAACAGCATGTTGAAGGTGAAAAATCTTACCAGATGGAATACGGACCCTCTAGAATTTCAGTAGAAGTGTAGCCCTGGGTCCAAGATGAAATATAATTGCTTAAGTCAGCTTCATTCCTCAAACGTGAGAACTATCAGTGTTCTTATTTATAATGTATCCTTTTTAGAGGGCTTTCCTTATTGTCTGCAGCTCTGAATATGTTGTTGCTTGTGACATCCTAGGGCACGACTAACATTTTACCACTCCAAATTACCCTTTGGTATTTTTAGGCTTTTGAATAATGCTTTACTACTTCACTTGTTATAAAAGGAGGAGAGAAAGAAAAAGGAGCAGTCATACTCTAGACTTTCCTCTGAAAAGAGACCGTTCTGTTGGAAGGCGTGGTGGTGGGGGCTAACCTCTGGTAGACAGGGTGATCTCTGGTTACAGAGTCCAGAACCATATCCTAGTTCACACTAATAATTAAAAGAAAGAGAGACAAGATGAAAATACAATGACTGTAGTGCATCTTACACTGATCCATGGAAATCTTTTAAAACAGTGTACAGATCTAAATGTTTGGATCACACAACATTGCCTTATGTCATTTTTCCTCGTATAGCTCAGTGGTAGTTTCACAGCACTTTTCTAACACTTTCAGTCACCTCTCACTGTCTGAGACTCAAACTGAAGCAAATTGCTCTTTAAAATTGAAAGTGTCAAAGGTTGTGAAAGGTGTCCTCTGCAGCCCCCAGTGCTCAGCAAGCCAGTCAGCTTATGTACTGTCTGGTGACCTTTCTATGCATTTCGTGCGCTGAACCCAGCACCAGTTGAACTCTGCTGGTACTTTATTTGGCTAACATATGCAACCAAAAATATGCGTTTTCTTCTGCATTATGAACTTCTTATCACCACTGTGCATCTTCTTTTTTTCTTCTTTTAATGCAACTTTTATTTGATTGATTGATTTATGGCCAAGTAAACTCAAATCTGTAACTGTAACTTGGTGTGCCTCTATGTAGTTTTTGTTTTTCTAAGGTAAGTGTACCCTTTTTCTTCCCTAGCAGAATACAGTTGCTTAAGTCACAAAGGGATTTTCTTGTCTATTTTCACTAACTTTTCTAACTTGTGGGAGTTCCTATACAAGGTTCTTAATATCTTCTGCAGAGACTGTAAAGGAATTTGACTTCTTGTCTGCCTCTCCTGTGCAGTGTCGTGCATTCTCTCTGTAAATGAGAATTTAATCCTCCCAAATAGCAGTGCAACCTCAGCAGGTCAGACTCATTCCTAATGCACTGTTCACTCTGTGCTGACTATGGTATTCAGGAGAAGTGAGCTCAGTGGATATCAGAGATTTTCCACCTCTTGTTTGGAGAAAACGTATTTGCTTATTTTATGAGCTGTTAATGGATGGATTATCAATTGCACCTTGAATGGGAGTGTAGTCATGTGCACTAATAGTATGCTGTGTATTGGTCTTCTAAATTGTATATAATATTCCTAGCCTGAAGTCTTAGACGCTAGCACATTTATAGGAGCGCTTGCTTAACATCTAAACTTTAAAAAAGTCTCATTTGTCTGCTGTGGTGAGCACACCTGAGCTGTAGATTTTGGTGGGAATTAAGAGGCTCTGTGTCTTGTCAGAAAAGAAGAGATCCAGCTACAGGCATGGAAAAATCAGCGAATGCGCAGGGCCACATGAAACACCTGAAACACTGATATGGAGTGAAACTTTATTTTCTCCTGGTTTCACTCCAGATCTCACGTCAGCTATTGGAAGTGGAAACAAAGAACATCTTTCTCCACAGATATAAGATTAAAAACCTTTCGTTTTTCTTTTTTAGAAAAACCTGAGATTCTCACCGTATCCCACACCTCAGATTATTCAACTGATTTATGTTTGTGAATTACTGCTTAATATCTCAGTTGACCACAAAAGGACTGTGGCCAAGGACTCCACTTCTGTTTCTCCTGGAAGTGATAAACTCTGCAGATGTGATAAGTTTGTGCAGTACTGATGCTGATGGTGGGATGGTTTGGAACCCAGTGAGCACTGCAGTATTTGGAAGTGCTGACTGGGCTTAGCATGAGCTCTACAGAGTTCAGGAGCCCTAAGGATGTTTCTGATTATCTGTACTTCCACTGGGACATAACACTGCTGCATAATCTTAGAAAAGCCTTCTGGTAGAAAGAACAGCTGGAAAGGAGGGTTCATGATAGGGGGGAAGGATAATCTTAGGTATAAGTCACTACAGCTTAATTCAGCTTTATGCCTGACTGTCTGCACTGATCTCCAGCTGGGCCATTCCTCACTCAAAGCAGGCAGGCAAACTTGCAAAAATGTATTTGCTAGCACGGAAATGAGTGGTATAAGGTATAAAGAGAGAAGAATTAAACATGAAAGGAGAAGAAATATGGAATTGTGGTGATGTGTCTTTTATGTCTGGAAATGACCCAAGAATATTGGGTCAGAATATGAAGAACTGGAGTGGAATCAAAGGGCACCAGACCTGCATTTCTTGAGGGTGATGGTGAGTTTAAATTTTGTCTTGAGTGCCACTACAGCGTGGTCTGATGGATATGACAATAGTCCAAGGAGTCAAGGCTATTATAGTGGAAACCGCATCCTCATTGGAATGGCAGAACTCCCATTTATTTCAGTAGGGACTGGGGTTTACCTCTTCTCTGAGCTCTTTTAGTAATCTGCTCTGGCACTGTATTCCATCGAATACCAGCAAGGTGCCAGGCAGGGCTGCCCTCTGGGGCCTGTACTGCTCCCAGTCTCGGAGGCAGGCAGTCACCGGCAGCTCACCCGTGCCCCACTGTGGGCTGCAAAGGTCCCAAATGTGCAAGTCACTGCGTTTGTGTTTTCTGTTTTTTGCAGTGTGTGAAATGCCTTTTGGCTATACCTGCATCTTCATAAGGTCTGTGCATGGAAGACACTAGACAGACCTCGGTGTTACAATTATTATTACTACTATCAAAACATTTTCTAAAAAACAGTCAGAATCATACATTGAGGTGCCAAAGCATACGGGTAGAATCTGTATTAAGGCTCATTTGCTTCCATTTTTTTTGTTTTTTGTTTTTTACTCTTTTTCTGTCACTCCTTTCTTCAGCGTCTGAAATAACAGCTGCCTCTGCAAAATTCAGGGCTAAGGCTGCAGCTGGCGTGTATGAAGATTTCTTTTGCTCCCACAGTGAGGTGTATAATTGACAGTAATGGCTGTAAAATCTAGAGCTCAGAGACTGGGTTGGTTTTTTTTTTTCTGAGCCATCGCTGTGGGAAATACACAGTTTGATCAATGGCTGAACATTTCAGACTGGTATTAATAAAAGCAGAATGTTAAAGATCCATTTCGAGAATAAATTGTCTAATTTGGTTTATAACCCCAACTGTTGTTTAAAAAGAAAGAAGAGTAATAATGAAAACAAATTGCTCTTGATTTAAATATTAATCTTATATGGTAATTGTGCCTGAATAAATATTTCAGTTACAGAGAGTGGATTGTATTGTCAAACATAGGAAGCTGTGCTGTGGCTGAATTCAATGCCCTGTATTTACGTTTTGTAAAGAGGAGATGAAATGCTTTGAAAGCTTTCTTCTGCTCTGCCTGTTCTGTGTGTGTCACTGCGGATTATGGTGTGCCTCCATGAATGATGTATGCTAACCGTAGGAAAGGAAGGACATCAAATTGTCACAGACTCCTCGCCGAGGTTGCTTCAGCCAGATCAAAATGATATATATCTTCGTAAAGCCAGCAGCATCCACAGCACTGCGGGCTTTGTATTGTCTAGGAATGGGAAGCACAGCTAAAAATTCTCTGTTGTAGTTTCAAGGGGAGCTACTGTAGCTGATACTGTAAGTTAACCTAATCTAGTTATAAAATTACGTGCCACTGAATTTATCTTCTCTAAATAGGCAACTTACATTTCCAGTCATTTAGAAAACTGCATCATCAACTACTACTTTCCTTTTTCATCACATTTCTCTTTCCCTGCTGAACCTTGGTGGTGTCTTCACCACTGAGTTGGTGAGGACTGGAATTACCACCTACACAGTCCCCTGATTTGAAGAGCCTCAAAACAAATCAATGGAGGACTTAAAATCTTTATGTTGAAGATATCAATGATCTAGGTTTGCTTTTTGCAGATCCTAGTCTAGCCCTGCAACGTCTTAGCAAAAAATCAACATATTTTCAACATACAACCTTCTGAAAACAGGAGCATGCTTTAATTAATGCTCATTAGTACTGGTGGAGATATCACCGTTTTCATACTTAAGGATGGAATATCTGCTGTGGAATTGCTAACTGCTTCAGTACTCCTCGTTTCTATTTCTTATACAAATTGCTTCCCAATTGTTTCTACTTCATCTTTCCTCCAATTTGTCTGCCCATTTATCTCATTTTTATGAAAACTTCCTTGTTGATCCTTGACTGTTCCATATTTGAGAATATTTAGTGGTAAAGTGGGCACCAGTAATTTGTTTTTGAATTTGCTGCTTCTAATTTTGCGTCTCCTTGAATTTTGCAAAAGATGTTGCCCCTTCTATAAACAAGCAGTCACAATTCTAAATTGTTAAGAAAATAGTTAAGTTATTAAGAAAATAATAAGAGGTAGAAACTTATTTGACAGCTCTTTTTCTTTGGGAATTGTCAAACAAAGGCATGAATCATTTTGATTTCAACCCAAAAGTTACTGATTTTTTTTAATAACGAAAAAGAAATTGCTCTTTTCCTTTCCTTTTGTTTCAGAGATACTGCTATTTATTGTGTGTCCTAGCATGCTGTGATGTAGAAAATAATCCATATTACCTTTTAAATTCATGTTAGCTGTGCTAGTGTTCATAAACAACCCACTGTATACCAATTGTACTCCGCTTTGAGAAGCTTGGTAGTCAGAGGGAGATTTGTGTTCATGGTAACATTCTGAACTTTGGTTTACTGCTTTTTTTATATAGTCAGGATGTCTGGGAGCAAAAGCGTAGGTCATGCTCTAAATTATGTGGCAGACCTCTTCCGAGGGTTCTATGTTCCTACAGGGGTCGTTTTCATGCAGCATTGAGCAAAGGTCGGGAGTAATTCTCTTCACATGTAATTTGGTGAATTTACTGAATTGAACTCTTGAATTTGCTCATAAATGAGAGCTCAGCTCAGCAGCATATTTAAATCCATTCCTATTTAGTAGTGTACTTACATGTATACTCACCCTATAAACTAAGATTGAGCCACGAGAGACTGAGCGAGCTTGTTTCAGTGGTTTGCTGAGTAGGGATCAACTTCTGAACTGTGACTGTAAAGAGAAGTAGGTAGTGGTGCAAGTTATGGAATGTTTCAGTGAACAGCCAAAAGATTGAAGCCTGGTTTTGTGTGTTTGCTTTTTAGGAATGAGTATGTATATGAATTCTTAGGGAGTGTGCAGCATCCTTCCTGTCAGAGTTAACTGCTTCCTCTTTTCTCCTGTCCTGGCTGCCTGCTTCCCAAAACCTCAATAACTCTCAACCTCCACCCTTCTGACCAGTTTTGTTCGGACTGGCCGAATGTTATTGGAAAGTAGGAGAGGCACACAGATTGATTGCATAATCCTTCCATTCTTAAGGAACCAGGCTAAAAACAAAAAAGGCCCATCAGAGTCATATCTGCCACTGTAGAAAACAGTATTTCTCTAAGTATTTTACCCTATGTATTTTCAAACCTTTCTAGTTATGTTGTCTGCCAGTTCTTCTGGAGACTCTTCCACTGTCTTTTTGCTCCGAACTCGCTCCATATTTCCTGTTGTTTCTAATTATACTTTCCTGCCTACCTGCTCTAGCACTTTTCTCTCCCTGATGCTTAAATCCTTGAAATACTTGTGGAAAGTTAGCACTTTTGTTATTTCTGCCTTTTAAACCTCACCTCACCTACTGTTTTTTTTTGTTTGTTTTCAGAGTATCACCAACGTAATCATAGAATTGTTTGAGTTGGAGGGACCTTTAAAGGTCATCTAGCCCAACCTCCCTGCAGTGAACAGGGACATCTACAACTCCATCAGGTGCTCAGACTCTCGTCTGGCCTGAGACCTACCTTCTGCTCTTCTTTGTGTCACTGCAATTACTGCATATTCAGGCCCTCCAAAAATCCCACAGATTATTTCTTCTACTGAATTTATACAAGTATTTCCATTTTGTTCGGTCACTGTGGCTCTTATTTGTACACTGTTCTGCTGTGCAATGAAAGCAAAACTAAAGTCAGGAAGCTTGAGTAAAGTAAAAAGGAAAATCATGCTTAAAAATCTAGCTTATATTCACAGACTTAAGTGAAAATTCTGTCAGTGCTATGTCTTAATTCTCCATGTCATTTGAATGCTTTTATCATTCCTAGCAGCTTCCCACTGAATTTCTCCAAGAATCATGTTAGTTCAAGGGTCTGAAGTGTGGCCTATCTGATTTTTCCAGCTTTTTTGCTTGGGGATGATATTTCACATTTATATTTTGCTGGTGGTTGTGTTTTCCAGTTAGTGCACCTTTGTGGATTTTCCATTACAATGGAAGAAGGTGATTGTGTACATTTGCTGTGGGTTTCATGTTAGCCTTGGAAAGAAAGAGATTATAGGTTCATTTGAGACATTAAAGTCTCAAAATTAGACTATGAATCTATAGTGCAATAGCAGTGAAAGTATAAAATGAAGAAGAATCAGTAATTCAAGCAACCTAATATTTAGGCAGCTACCATGATATGGAATCCTGCCTGTGATACTTGACTTTTTCACTTCTGGTCAGATTGTCATCTTCATGTGTAGCTGTGCTATTTATGAAAGGAAACACGATTCACAAATTTTAATAAAAGGAGCAAATTTTGCAACACCTCTGAGTGAATATTGATCTTCGCTCACTGCTTTTCACATTTATGTGAATGATTTATGAACCTGTTGAAAACATTAATGATTGGTAGCATTAGTGAATTCATAATTCTAATAATTAGGGTCTCCCTTTCCTTGCCTCCGGTTCTTTAAAATCTCTTTTTCTTTTTAAAGGACTAGATGTACAGCTTTCCACTGTCAAATATAAAGATTTTTTTAAGTATAGTTGTGAGATTCTTACAAGTGGAAGCAGTGCAGTTTTTGCTGCTGCCCAGGCCCCAGAGTTGGTGGCTGTTTCCCAGAGAACCTTTTTTTAAGATCCAAGATTAGTCTCTTCAAACACATTGATAAAAGTGACTTAAAAGTCCAAATTACATTAAATTGAAGATTGTCAGATACTAATGAATTGATTTGACTTGTCCACCTTGACATGGGATTCTCTCGTTGTGTTTCATGCACTATTTCCCCAATTCATGTCATGTCTGTTTCTCTCTCCTCCAATTTTCTAGTTATTAGTATGATCATACTACTGTTTTTACTGAAAGAGTGCTTTACTTTTGAAAATGACAAACAGCTGTGTTGCATTCTGACCACGTATTGAGATAAGGAAATGAGGACCTGCCATTTCTCAGCCCGCCTAGTTAGGTCAGTGGGTATTCAAAGCCCTCTTGAATTTATCTGCAGAAGTGTAGTTCTTTTGTTTACTGCTAAATTGAGGTAAGGAAGGAGGCTGGAAGTCATTTGAGGATGCAGAAATGTGGAAGGAATAATTTTAAATGAGAGAGCTATTATCAGCCATTACATGTTTCCAGGAGGTCTGCAGGCTTATTTAATGTTTTGCTATGAGGACTTGTTGTAGGAAGTGGAGCTGTGTTTGGCCACAATGTCCATTTGAGTGTCTGGAGCATGCTATGATCCAGTTGCTCTGAAGAATGGCTCATAGAAGGCTTCACATCCAGCCAGGGTGGCTCCTCTGACTGCTTTAACCATTGGAATAATCGAGTTCTGGAAGAGACTTTCAGGGCAATAGAGGGATTAAAAAGTCCTAAGTACTTTTATAAAATGGAGCTTGATAAGTTTATCAAGAGATTATGTGGTTGCAGTAGCAAGAAACAAATCCGTATGCACCAAGATCTCTTCCTGCCCAACCCAGCATATAAGTGCAGCTCTGTCTTCCTTCCTGCACTGACAGCTTTTAACGTAGAATGAGTGATCATAGCTTTCATATTCACATGATGTGTTCTTCGTGTTTGCTTTAGCAGCTTCCGGACTGTTTGCATATAGAAGATTAGGACTGCTGGATAATCAATTGCTTCTGGTCAGATAGAAAATATAGACCTCACTGAATGATAGTAGTTGAGTGTACTTGTGCGCACAAATCAATGCAAATTGTTGCTGCTGTCTGGAGGCACATTCACAGTTACCTTGGGAATGGTTTGCTGACCCTGGGGTACCTTCTAATGGATAATTCTCTGCAGCATAATAGTCATGGTCATAACTAGCCCTTACTATTTTCTTCATTGCAATTCCTTGGAGAGTATCCAAAGATTGCCAGGCCATACATCTCCCCTTACATCTCACTAATCCTGAGCTCAGGTGAAGCTAAGTCTAAAAAGGCATGAAAAGTCAGGTCTGTCAACAGTGGATGCAATGCGACTCAAAATGATTAATACTGCTTGATTTAATGGAATAGTTCATGCTAATGAGAATGTGGGTTCTATGAACTTCTCAAGTGGCACATCTTTTAATGTCACAAGTGCATCAAAAGTAATGATTTGCTTTGACAGAGCCTAGAATTCAACTGCAAGCCTCTATCATCATTCTGTCTGTGTAATTTCATCATGACTATCAGATTATCCCAGTGTGTACACTGGGTAAACATCTCAAATACTAAAATTATACCATAGCTGGAGCAGAGAAAGGGTATTGTATCTTGATCATTAGAGCTAAAGTAATTTTGTGAGCATACTTTGCCAAGATTGAAATATGTTGATAAAGCAGAAAAATGTACATACTGCAATATATTCCTGGAGGTATTTCTTCCATAGTGCCCACTTTAACATATAAAATATACAAAACAAAGGTGAATAGTTGTGTGTGTACTTACAGTCATCACTGGTTGCTAAGAATTAGTAGAGAACACATTTCATTGAAACAGTACAAGTTTTATAACAGGTAGGGAGCTGACTTTCTGTATGTCTCCCCTGATGGTTATATGCTTCACAAGATTTTTAGTATTTATGCTCTGAATGAGGTCTTTAGGCCATTTCCTGTACTGTATGGCTCTTTTCGTGAAGGTCTCATTTCCCCTTTAAAAGTAGCAGATGTTAATGACATTGATGCTGCATTTGAACACTTTGGTTGTGCTGAAGTTTGTGAGTGCTGTGCAGCTAGCAAATGGGATTGTGAAGGTGAGTGGATGAAAAACAGGTGTAGCGGGTTTCCACTTAGTGCTGACAGTAGGAAACTGTTGTGCTGTGGGACAGACAGCCTTGGAAATAGCCTGTGTTGTTTAATTTTCATGTTTTAGTAAATGTAGTCTTCTGATAGCACCTTCCTGAGCATATTTTCTCATCCATTACTTTCTGTATAAGGATTTGTTCACAAAAGCAACTTTTTTTTTTTTTTTAATGATTGAATATTAATACTTTCTTCCAGTTTAACTTGAACACAGTAATTTGTGAAATTACATGTGGTGGAAGAGAACAGAAGCCAACAGGCACCAAGATGACTTCTGACTACTTGGTTATAGCCAAGTTTCAAATCTGTAAGAATTGATGGAAGTGGAGTTGTCTCCATTCTTATTCCTTCCTGTGTTCGTATATGTGAGTGCTAATGTAAGTGCTCAGGCTATTCCAGCATTTCCATGGGATCGCAGAAAGAATTCTAAGCTATATGCTTCTTTGGAAAACCATGTGTGAAGATTTAAACTCATGATTTAATCCAACTTTGAAATTGGTCCTGCTCTGACAAAGCATTAGACCACACGGCTTTTAGAGGTCCCTTTCCAAGCAAGATTATTCTGTATTTTTTGTATGTTTCAGCCCAAAGATTTTTCAAAAGAGAGGGAAAAGGCAATTGTAGATATTCTCTCTTTGGTTATTTTTTTTCACATTGATGCTTAAAAATAAGTTAGAAAGATACTTGAAGCTCTTATACTTTAATATCAAGGAAACCGGAAAGCGTTTCTTTTTTTTAATTCTAGACTTGAACATTTGAGTAAAGAAAATGTGGTTTCTTTTTTTAGTTGAAATGAACTTTGCACTTTTGGAAGATGTTTGAGTTCAGCAGAAACACTTGCTCAGTAGTTCACAGCAGAGGAAATTCCTATAGTGAGGATACTAATTTCATATATTGAATATGCTCCAAAAGGCACTGATTTTAAAATATAATGAAACATGGAGTCTTGTGAAATCTAGTGCTGCTTCCATATATAATTACATTTGCTGAACAAGTGTGGGCACTAATAAGCAAGATGTGAAAAGGTTATGTTTTAGATCTTACCTTGGAGACACGAAGTAGGCTCTTCTGTGCTAAGATATTGGATCTTCCAGTCTTGATATAAGACTACAATTTCAACAATAACAACAGGTAGGGGAGATAATTTTCAAATTATTTTGGATTCCAAAGTTAAATAGCCCAGATGGGCATCAAGGAGAACAGCTGGGACACAGATCATAAAGTACCAAAATACTGCATCTTTCATATGAATGCAGAAATAATAACAGCCTTGTAAAGTGTCATTTCTTGGGGAGACTCATTCTCGAAGTACCTTTTAGACAAGTTTCCCAACTTTCTCATGCTGGGGATTCCTCCTGACCTTTTAAATGTATTACATTTGCTAGAAAAATAAAAATAAATGCTGTATCAATGGCACTAGTGAAAAGATTATCTAAGAGATTCATGAGAAGATGCGCAAGAAATGCAATCATGAAAGGTAATAACAGGTGGAGTTAAGGGAGTAAAATTTTTTACTCTTCAGTGCTTCATAGCTTATGTGATTGCTTTTCACCAAGACTGTGATCGCTACCTGGAAAATGTTGTAAACTCTGTAATGGGCACTCTGTAGGAGACAGAATTAATTCTGCTTATATGTATTCTGCGTGTTCCCTTTTGCAGAGGGCTCACAGGACCAGCGTCAGTGACTGGATTATCACTTTGTTCAATGTGGTTTTGCCTGATTGTATTTGGGATAGTTGGGCAACGGTGCTTTATGTTGTGAGTTTGTATGCTGGGAACGCTCAAGATCAAGTATTTGTGGCACTGTGCCTGTGCCTTCTGACTATGAAAGTCCTGGGTCTCGTTCCTTGCAGGTTGATTAGCATTATGTTGGTGTAGCAGCTCCCTTTCAATAAAAGATTTTTTCATTTTCATGAAACAGCGGTGTTGAAGTGCTAGCAGCATTGGTAACTGTCTGGGAATTTGTAATGTGAATGACATATCCAGGGCTTTTTCTTTTAGAAACATTTAAGAGTGGTATTGACCTGTGGAAATGGGCTTATGGGTCGTGATTTAGGAGTAAAACTCCTATAGCTCTACAAGTCCCGGGCAAACCAATGATCTGGAAGTAGCACATCACTTCTACATGCACCACACAGTTATTTAATTGTGGCTTTTATACTTGGTTTTCCTACCCACAAAATCAGTTACTTTTCTCTTATTTGGTATTTTTGTCAGTTCAGAAAACAATCATCAGTTCCTGCAGTTGTCTTGTACAGCAGTGTCTGATCCTCAGATGGGCCCTGTAGAAACTCCCCCAATCAATAATGATCATTTTTGGCTATATACATGGTTTGCTCTTTTGTAGCTTGATCACGTTTATGAGTTGTGCTATATTTATCATTATTTTTATGCTGAGGACAATAAAAAACAGCAGGCAGAGAAACCCAGACTGACAATGTCTTTGCAGTGTTTTGTTAGACATAATGCTGTCGGTAAAATTGTTTTCTTAACCTTGCAATTCAATCCCACCTGCGTAGTAACTGTGGTTTTTCTACCGCTGCCTCCTGATTGGGCTACTTCAAAAGTGCTTGATGTTTACTGACTACTCTGTTGAATAATTTATTGAGTGATTATTAGACTGGATGTAATAAAGTCAATGTTGATTTATCATTCCCTTAGCATAATGTGGTAAGTGATTACTGGATTTATTATGTCAAGAGATGCTCAGAATGATGGTTCTGAACTGAAATGCTGGGTTAGTGGGGAATTACTTTTTAGATTTATATTGTATTTTAAAAATTGTTAAATTTTATGTACTTTTGAATGGTTTTAATTATTTGGGAAAAGTGCTATCAACAGCTGGAAAATTGTATAGTGAATAATTTATTTGAAAATAGCAAAAAAAAGTCAAATAAATAATTCAGCAAATGCTCCTCGACCAGCACTGCTGATGCCATGCTCCATAAAGGCAAATCAATTTTTTTCAAGAACTTTATTACATGATTAGCAGACTCACTTTTGGTAATTTTTCTTGCTAGTTGGTTCACTTCATACACCGATTCCTTAAGAAAAATGATTTTTCATCTTATCCATTGCTGAATTTTTAATACTAAGATGACAATGAATTCAATTAAATTTTAATGTAGTACTGTATGTATCACCTTATCTTGATATATCAGTGGTGAATAATGATCTTCCCTGTAATACAGTGGGATTGATTCTAGAGATATCACATTGTTAGAATTCCCTCTCACCTTGGGAAGGTCAGAACCCCATCTTTCGGTTTCTTGTCTGTGATAAGAATATTTCATCCTTTTTGCTAATTATTAAGACTGGTACCAGGGACTGATGTGTTCACTATGTATACTACTTTACGAGTAGTATATGTTGCAGGTATTGCACCATATTCTTTAGTTTTATTTTAAGAGAACTCTAAATTTTTTGTAACCTTGTTATCTTCAACAGTAAGGGAGGGGTGAAAATCTTGTTTGCCAGTTAGGGTTGTATCTACTGAATGGATTGGTGGATTAAGCAATGGATGTGTGGAGTTCACCAGCTGAGCCAGCTCCTTGGCTGGTGACAAGAAACATCAAGTTGTTAACTTGTACTATTTAATGTCAAATCTTGCAATATTTGATTTTTACCTTACATCTCAGTTGTATGGGTATAATAGTTTACTGAAATTCTGCAGTTTTTCTTGTATAGATACTTGTCCATTAGAGCTTGAAAATATTAATTCTTTGCACTCTGGCTCAGAAACTAGAAGGGAAAGGCAATCAGATTTGCTAAAACAAAGGATGTCTCTTTCCCTGTAAGGTTGTTTTGAGGGTTCTTAGCCTGTGGTTTTTGTTCAGGGAAGACTGGTAAAAGAACTTCATCCCAGAGACAAAGTTTCCAAGGACTCTACATCAGAAGCAGAACGCTTCTCAGCTTTGTCTTCCTATATTGTATTGAGGAGTTCAAATCTTGCCTGAAGCAGACATGTTTGTGTGCATTGTTTCAGGGTAGACTTGCAAAGGAAAACTAAAGATAGTACATTTTTGTTGCTGAGGTTAAAGATAAACAAACAAAAATACAAAAAAAAAAAAAGCACACACACACACACACACAAATATTAAATGTGGCTGTGAAGTTTAAGACCATTATTCGCCATTTGAATGAAGATGAAGTTGAATTTAAGACATTGCTACTCCGGAATCTGGGCAGTGGCAGGACGGATGACAGCAAGCCGTCCATAAACCCTTTCTGCAACCCAACTGATAGAACTGGAAATAGCTAGCATGGTGTGTTATCTACTATGACAAAATAGCAAATTATCTTACTTTTACCCAAAAATTTGTCCTTATTTTGAAATGACTTTATTTCTGAAATTGTTGAGGACAACCACCACTCTGTGGTGTGTAAGTCATCTTATCCCTTTTTATATAGGAAAGTTATTTTCAATTTATTTTTTTCTCCTGTAAAATGGGGATAACAGTTTTCACAAACTCCCTGAGGTCTCTCAGGGTCAGCTGTGCTGATGACTGCCTTCTTTCATGCTGGAAGGTTTTTTTTTGCAGTTATCCATGGAAACATTTCCTTCTTTTCTGAGTGCTGCTGTTCCACCTCAGCCTGCCCTGTGCAGCATTTCAGGCCACAGGTTCTTTCAATACCCTGCAAAAGTGATGCTGGAGACATGGGTACATGTGTGGAGGTAGAAAATAATAAAAATTACCTTCTTCGTTCTTCTCCCTAAGGCTCTTTCATTAGCATTCCTATGATATATCTTACTTAGCATATTCATGGCTTTAGGCTTCTTGTATCTGTTACAGCCTTCTAAAGACAGTGACAAAACTTTGTATGTCCTATTATGAGAAACATTAAATGCCCATTCCTTTTAGTAGGTTCAGAACAAATCTTGTTCTGCGAGCATTATATAAAGATCAAAGCTGATACTGTAGCTAGTGAAATCATGAATGGGATGCTCGAACTGACTAACTGCCAGCATCCAGTAGCTATTCTTGGATTTACAGGATCTCTGCTTGAAAATTGTCCTGCAGGGCGTACCAGCCCTAAAGACCCAGAGGTGGCTGGTTCTTTCCTTAAAGAAACTTGACATAATGGCTTAGGTGTTAGGAATTGGCCATGGGCCTTGAAACCATCCTGTCTGATTTAAAAGGAGTCCCAGGCTGAAAGGGCAGAAGAGAGATTAAAAAAAAGTTGACCTTATTTGGGGATGTCAAAAGAAAAAGGTGCAGAATGGCTCTGCAGAGGAGCAAACACTCCCCTGGAGAGAGGACAGTGGTCTGTGTTCTTAATTTATTTGAACTGCTTGATCTCTTGGGCAGGAAACAAAAGGCTGTTTAAGAAATACAGTGCAGACCTGCTTGTGCTGTCCTGGCTGACAGGAGGAAAGACCAGCCCTATTCCCTTCCAATCAAGTTCCCTGGTTTTTTTCTCACAGATTTTCTTGCTTGTCTTTGCATTGAACTGAGACTGTTTAAAAATGCGTTTACACGACACGTGGCTCAGCGGGGCTCTGTTCACAAGGAGAGTTTATTGGTACCACAATGAACTCTTTAACAGTAAATCTCAGAAACAGCAAACTCCAGTGTGAAGGACTGGTCTTCAAGTTATCATCAAGAACTGTTCCACTTTGACTACTCCTCAGCTCAACTTAGATTGCTGTCATGAACCCTTGAGTTTGGCCAGAAATTAAAGGAAAACACGTTCAGTATTTTGGTTAATATTTTGTAGTTGCACAGCATGGAAACAGTTGTTTAAGAGTATAAGGATCATGCTCCGCTTCTGTCTCTTCGTCTTGTCCGTTCCTTTTCACTCCTCCTTTGTTTTCCTAATATTTTCCCCCCTTTTTCTCCTGTGTCCCAGTCATTTTTTCTCCTTTTCTTCTGATCTCTAACATACCTGGAAAAAGACTAAATTGATTACTTTTTTGATGATCGTTTTGGCAGTTTTAAGTTTTTCTGTCATGTTTTGCCCTGCGGTTCCCTCCTGTGCGGCAGCAGCTCATTGCTGTGACAGGACACATTGCTGGTGACAGCACCAATTCTGCAGCGCCAATGACTGGTAGCAGCAGACACCAAGGCAAAAATAAAGACAAGCACCCTAAACAGAATCTCAAAAGCAAGGTTCAGTATATGATGATTTAATTAGTTCTTTATACACAGAAACTGTGACAGAACATACTGTACAAAACAGAACTGCTACTAGGTATTTATAGGCAATGTGTTGCCCATTCCTGTTCATACAATTAAGGTAACTGAGTTTCCATAGCCACAGCTGTATGCAGCAGCTTTCTAATCCTACTTTGGTCAGCATGAAATAAGACTGCATTCAGTGCTAGTTCAGAAATTGTGCTTTTTTTTCCCTTTTTTTTTTTTTTTCCTTACATGAAGAAATGAGAAATTGAACACAATGCATTCCATTTTGGAAACGCAGAGTCTCCTTTTAAATTCCACCCAGGATTGTAAGGACTCAATACATCCATTAAAATACAAACCTTAAAGATGATCAGATTAAATTCTTCAAGCAGTAGCTTTAGATAAAGCATTGAATTTAGCCAGCATGATAAAAATTCTGAGTACCTTGGGAAGAATCCCAAACAGGGGCTGTTGTCAAAACTAGCCTTAATAAAAAATATGCCTAATGTGGCTCTTTTCCCACATCAGCTAAGAAAACCTGCTGGGTTTTGAGCGCTTCTTTGTGTGATTCTTTAATCAGTTCCTGAAATGTTTCCGTTTTCTCTATGCTCCCCAACACGAGTGTCTTGTGACACTTCGGTATTGTCCCCTCCTTTCACTCCTTGAATGTCATCCTGCTGAAAGAAATCCTGCTCTTTCCTTTCCCTCTGCACCAACATTGATGATCTTTTTGGCCTTCAATGCTTCCGAAGTAAAAGCGCTGTCATTCTCAGTGTTCCCTGGATTTCTGCACCATTAAGAATTTCTGCATTCCCCAACAGCTTTACAGTATATTGAGTATTTTCATGTCGCTATAAATGCCGCTGGACTATAGAGCTCACCTTGCCAAGATACGCAATAGAAACTTTACTGCACTGCTTTCTATACAGTAGCTGATTTTATTACAAGCTTTGGAGGAACAGCACCTTCGAGCCCCTTTCTCACTTCCTCTCTTTACTATTCTGCTTTATGGTATTCACTTACGAGAACTGTGTAACCTTTTATGAAGGACAGCATATAAAGACAAAGTAGCATGGACAAGTTGTCAGTAACACCAGTATTGCTGGAGTATCCTAGAAAATCGCACCTAAAGTCTCTGTTCTTTTCTGGTGTTTTTACTCGAGGATCCTGGCCGGATTGGCCAATACGGAGTAGTCCAGTTTTGTAACTGTCCCACAGCCAGTTTAATTAAATATTCTTGGTGTAGATGAGGACAAAACTGAGCTTCAGGAAGACGTTCTCAAGGTAGCAGAACATCCAAAAATCATTTCCCTGTTTTCTGATCCTCTGCTCTGAATGGCCCACGTTTACAGATCCCATTCAGAGCTTTGACCTCTGTTGTGTTCTTTGTTTTTAAAAAAGCAGACAATAATTTTAATGCAGTGCTTCCCCATTTCAGTGAGTGATTCCCTTTACATCTGATCATATTTTGCTTTAACAGGGAGGAAATAACAATTTGCTCATTAAGGAGAGAGCCTTGGAGTCAGATTTTTTGGGCTGTGCAGATAAACATGCCTGTAGCTTTAGCCTTGAATTTATGTTGATCTGCCTTTGTTTCTCTAACCACAAAATGAAGCCATGCTTGGTGATCCGTGTTCCAGAGTGTTACTAAGTCACTTGAACGTATGGAAAATACCCTGAGATCTTAAGACAAGTTCAAATGATTAATTCATTATTAAACCCATCATCCACCAAATCCTCTTTCTGGAAGAGCCTTAATCCAATGTTTTATTAATATAAAAGCAATTATATTACTGTCTTATCAGTCATGTGAATGGAACCTTTATTTTTCTTGCTTGCTTCCAGTGCGGATGGTCCTTCCTCTGAAATCATGCAGATTGATTTTGAAATTGAAGACCTAACTGACCTACCTGAGACCCAGCTCATCACATGGCAGGTAGAATATCCTGGAGATACAACATCTGATCTAGGAGTCTCCAAGATTTACGTCAGCCAGAAGGACCTGGTAGGAGTTCTCCCTTTGGCTATGGTAAGAGATTGTCTGGCATTCTACAAGTTTTGAATAGTGGTTTATAATTCTAGTGCCTGATGGGTGCAAGTGATCTGCTGAAAGCCTAGGGGATGGTTTCAGTTCCTTGAGAAACAAATTCTATCGTCTGAAGTTTGCTTCATATAATGGAGCAATTTTTGAGGGCAAAACTCAGCTTCTCGTGGAAAGCAGTGCTATGCTTTCTTTGATATATGCACTGACTTCTTGGAGGCAGGAGCTGAATTTGTGACATTCCTGGTGCTTAGACTTCACTCTTGTTTCATGGAATAGCATCCCTGGACAATCATTTCAATGTGATGTGTGTCTTAGTTGAATCACAGGTAGTCTTACCTTTGTTGTAGTGTTTAAGGGCTTCCCAAATCACGTTTTCTTTTTTTGCTTTTCAGTTCTGATTCCAGGGTCATTTCAGAATAAGAAAAGTGAAAGTCATGGTACGACTTCAGAGTGATTTTGAATTGCCTGGAGAACCCAAAATATACTACACAGACCACTGTCTATTTTACATAAATGTGTTCAGATGGGCTGCTTCACCACTGCAGTGCAAACTATTAGGTTTCAAAAATACCTGATCCTTTAGACTGTAGCTTATCTGAAAAATAACACTGTTAGATACCCAAATTCCAAGTACAAACAGTGTTTTTTGAGCTTCCTCTTCCATCTGTGTTTCTTCATTGTCAGGGATGAAGTATAGCAGTGTAACATCTGACTTGCCCCATTTTGGTTCTTAGACCATCTACTAAAAATATAGACACAATATTATTTAACAGTGAAAAGAAAAGCAAAAATCAATCTCAGAGCCTTTAAAAAAATGTAACCTGGATGGTTGCCTAGTGATAGCCTGTTAATTATGCCATTACTGAAGGCTGAAGTTTTTCTATGCACTTTCAGACTCAAAGAGCTGATAATGGCTATTATTATAATTTACCAACTTTATAACTACTCACATGTTGTGATGCTTTATTTCACTAGAGATATTTCTTCTCATTTGTAATGGCTCATGCTTTCATTACCAAGCTGTATGTCACAGCTGAAACAGCTCTTTCCATCTTGAATCATAGCCATCTAACAAAGCAGAGCTGTATATCTAATCCTTTTGTTTCGCACGACTGTTTTTATGGACTAGTTCCTGCTATTGAACAGTAGGTAATCTTTGTTGTTTTGCTTATAAAAGAAGAGGATTTCAGGTCTTCAGGTTGGACTCTGATGTGCAGTCACACGAGTTCTGGAGTACTGAGGACTAAGGCTGTAGAGGTGATCCGATTTACATACCCTGAATTGTGGGGGGGTTGGCTATCTTAGTCTCTTAATGAAAAGATGAAAGAACTTATTTTTTCTTTTGGCGCTAATGATTGCAGAAAGCACTGGTTCTTCTCACATATGTCCATGATCTATGACTTTAGCGTAAAGTAATACAGTGGCCAAAAATAGCTCATAAGAACAAAGACAGATTCTCCTGCAAGTTGGTACAAATCAGCTCACTCTCTTCATTTCCATTAAAAGAAGAAAAAAGCCAGCCCAATTTCAAGAAGCACAAAATTCAAAGGTCATATAAAGTCTATAAAGTTATCAGTAGGTGACATTTTACAAGGCGACAGGTGTTGGAATAATGGGTAACAGGGAAAGCGAAGATAAATGGCAGAGATCCCCTAATTACTGACACACTCAGAATAGTTTTAACTTTATTTGCATTAACCAGAGTGTCAGGGAAGAAACTCTGGAGTATCACAAATCTCCAAATATTTGTGACACTGCACTTTTTACTCTGGAAATGATGATTCAGGTGCAGACCTTTCAAGATGTGTAACTTAGCTTAGTTTGCTACTTCAGATTTCCCTGTGAACTTAGCAGAGCTGGTTTGTAATTTCATATTTTTAAATAATACTTATAAAAAAAGAATAATTCTGTTTAGGAAGAACTACTATGAAAACAAAGTGCTGTATTATTTCTCTCCTTCCGGAGACTGGGGTTAAGTTGGGTTAGTGTCGCTGGGCTTCTTAGCAGAACACGTAATTTCATGTTTAAAAGCACCAAAAAGAAATACTCTTGAATATTTCAATTGCAGATTAATTTTTCAAAAGAGCCATTTTACTGCTTTAACATTAGACGGATCTCTGTTGTTTGTTTGTTTTGTAATAGACTAACACTTACCACCTCTGCACCATCTTGTTTTTCAGTAGTGTTTTCTGACAGCTATTATGGATTTGTAAATTGCAAAGCAGAAGAACGGCCAAATTAGAACCTTCTGTTTTCTTTTTTTTTCAAAATTTTGCAAAATGTTGCAAGAGAAAGACTTAAATATCCATATCAGGAGACAGAAGCAATGCCTACCGTTCTGCCTATGTAAGAAGGGAGACCGACTTTTTATTCAGGGAGACAGTGATAGGACAAGGGGGAATGGATTTAAACTGAAAGAGGGGTGATTTAGATGTTAGGAAGACATTCTTCACTCAGAGGGTGTTGAGGCTCTGGCACAGACTGCCCAGAGAGGTGAGGATGCGCCACTCCTGTACGCATTCAAGGCCAGGCTTGATGGGTTCCTGGGCACTCTGTTCTAGTGGTTAGCAACCCTGTCCATGGCTGGGGCTTGGAACTAGATGATCGTTGATGTCCCTTCCAACCAAAGCCATTCTATGATTCTGTACCTCCTACTGACAGTATTAGGACACTTGCTACGATCACTTTGCCTTTCTTCAGTGCTTATTTGTTTGATGACATATTAACATTCCAGATTTTGAGACCCCTTCAGGGTCCTACACCAATACCAGAAGCACAGCACGCAGCAGAACGCTCTAAGATGTTGATAAAAGCTGTAGGGTGTGTTTTAAAGATGTGTGGGTACCATAAATGCTGGTATTCCTGACAATTTAATAACACTTTTTCTAATTATGAAGTGTAACAAACAGAACCAATTTTGGTATGCTGTGCGTGGGACCTCAGACAGCCCTTGTTAGCAGAATGGGAATAGCATGGGAGAAGATGTTTAATCTGGGAATGTTCTAAGAGCCTATGAGCACCTGTCTGGATATTTGCAATGCATGATCCCTTTTTCCCTTAAGCCTGATGAAATACAGGCAAAGATGTTTATCCAAGGTTATAAAAAAGTATTGGCCTTTCACTATGATTGCTTTGTGGTGCCTTGTACAGCCACTCACTGAACCACTGGGAATATTTGTGTGGTATAATTTTCTCCACAAGCCCAGTTTGTGCTGTCATTCGTGCATTCCTTGCATGGCCACTGTCCACCCCCTTCCTACTTCCCTGCTGGTTCTCTCACCACAGGATACATGTCTACGGGTAAAATGTGGCCAGAGAACTGAAGAAGAGGGGTCTTAAGTACATGCTGATCAATACAGGAATTATAGAGTTCTGGACTCGGGATGCCAGTAGAACTAATCCATGGTAATTACTGCAAATTTGATACTTTGGGGAAAAAAATGTAATAATGGCATAGAATGGCATATGGTTTCCATAGATGGAAAAACCTTCCATATCATTCTTTGTTGTGAACTAATGTGCATACTAATTCTCTTTAAGCATCGTTCTCTTGAAATTCACCTGCAATAAGATATACACTGAGACACAAACCCTAGCTCCTCTTAAGAACTTTGAAAGATGTCACTAAAAAGGCATATGGTCCATTTGTTCATTAACTGTCTTGAACATGCTAAACTACTGAGATTTTCTGAGTTGAGGATCGGCAATGTAGTGTGACTGCCAGTGAGAATACATGCTTGAACTTTCTAGAATATGATGTATTTTATCGGTATCTAAAAGAGTCAGCTTCTAATTCCTGTTTGACTTCTTTCTGGTGTTTCTTCCCCGTTCTATTTCTCTCCTGTTTTGTTAGGTGATGAATGGTATGGGTTTAATCACTCAAATTGCACATTTGCTGCTATTGATTCCTGTTATTTTAAAACATTCTGTGAGCTTTTTCATAATTGTGGTGTTCACCTTTTGCTGAACCTTAATGATTAGGTGAGGATGAGAGACACATGAGCTCTGTAGCCATCTGTGTACATACAAGATAATCCCTAATGAGAAAAGCAGAGGGCAGATATGACATGCTGGTAAATGGATAAGTTGAAATCTGTTCTGTAAATAATAATAATAAAAATGGTGGATAAGAATATCTCTTGTCTGGTTCTCAACAGAACCAGCTCTGGATCTGTAAATCAACCGTCTTCTCTGGGCATATGTCCTAAACCTATTCTGTTGGTGCCCTCACTTTATTTAACATATATATTTAGTATATGCTCTCACTGATAAGGAAACGGCAAAATCTCTGTTTCATAAATCTCATAGGATGATGTGTTAGCCCTAGGGCTGATAAATCCCTTGTTAGAGGACTCCTTTGACTGGAAAATGTAGCATTAACTTCACTTTCCCTTTGAATACAGAAAAATACTTTCTGATAAAAAAAAACCTTCCATTTGTGTGTATTCTAGCAGAGTTATCAGAGCAACACTGAGTGCAAACCCTATCTGAGATAGGGTTCATACAGATGAACATGTTCTTTCATCAGACCCATTAGGCCCATTTTGGCTTGTGAGAAGCTATATTTACGACAGTCATATTAAATAAATTTTATCCAAAACTTGAACACAAATTTAACATTATACCTTTTGGATAATTTATTGATTCAACCTGCTCCTGATGTTCTTTATAAACATTTAATGAAAATGTTGACAGGAAATAAACCGTTCTACTGTCAGCATAAGAAGCTGGATGAATAGACCAAATAAATAAAATAAATTGCTGCAACAAAGAGGTTATCTATTATATAGGAAGTGTTTCTGTATTAAAATAATTTCTATTAATTACAGGAATCAGCTCTAATGGCAGTAGCAGCCATTGCAGGATTAAAAATGCTTATGGTATTAATGCTCATATAAATATATCTATATGAAAGATTTCATTTTTAGCTAGTGCCATTTATATTCTGGTAGAGCCTCGATATCAAGCTCAGACTTAGCCACCAGTGTGCTCAGTGCTTTACAAATGCGGATTTAATTATAGCCTCATCCTGAAGAACTCGGAAGGCAAACAGAGGAAGCCAATCCACCGGGATAACAAAGAGGGCCCGTGCTGGGGGACCAAAATAGGATCTCTATTATCTACCATCTTAAGCTTGCTGTTAGGATGCTTTTAGGTGAACTGAATGCTTTTCCATGGGAGAGCTGAAACGTCAGTCCCCACCCACATGCATGATACAGCTGAGATCACATCAGCCAAAAGCAGCTACTCTCTTGAATGCAACTTTCATTAACACTTCTGATGACACTCAGCTTTGTGTATGTCTACATACCAGTTAAAAACTTAACCTTCTTAATTCATGGCTTTTAAATTAGAAGTACAGTGTTAGTCAAGTTTTAAAAAATGTGGTTAAAATGATACACATTTCTCAAGAAGAACCTTTTAAATCAAGATGATATTAGTAGTCTACTAATGGAAAAGGGAGAAACTGCAATCATTTTCTTTTCATAAACATATCCTATTGCCTCCTATAATTAGGTAGGTCAAGGCCAGTTTCTTCCCCAAGAACAGACTTTCCAGTTCAGGTTGTCACTGTAACTGTTGATGCCATGGATTTACCTGGCTCTGAAAGCCCACTCTATGGATTGGTTCTCTGTGGTTCAGGCAACTTCGACAGGAAATATTGAAAAGCCAATTAATTAGTCTTCCTGTGATGCATGAGTCCGTTTAGCTTCCATTTCACATTCTAATAACTGTAATGAGCATGTACAGCTAATAGGAAAAATGTTTTACCCAGTAAACACATAATAATCTGTTATGCTTCAGAAACTAATTGAATCATATATACGAGAAACTACAAGACATTTTTGCTTCATGTAGATGTGAATTTTTTACGTCTTGTTGGAGCATGTGATACTGGCACATATCTGTATCCAAACAACAAAGCGGGGAGCTGAGCAGTCCAATCTGGAGTGACAGTCCTGGTAAGAACTGAATATATTCAGTTGCAAGGGGAGTAATATGTAGAGTTTATTTTCCTATCACACATTTGCCTGTTAAAAATGACATTGTTTGGTCCTCTACTTATTATTATTATTACATTAAACATTGGTTTTGCTCTGGCAGGCTCCTGCAGCCCAACTACCAACACACCGACAGATGCATGCATCACTAGTGCGTAGCATTTTGGTTTGCATACAGAGTATGGAATGAGAAAACAGTGCAAGCATTTGATAAGACGGTTGTTTCTGCCTTACCTCCAGAATCCCACAAATGCCATATTCTTTTGATTTTTTTTCCTTCTAGAATAACTGATTGCACCGGGTGTCTCAATATTTGAAATAACAAGCAACATCAGTGTTCTTTTACAATTAAATATCCCATTGACCTGTTGAGTGCGCAATGAAATAGTAACTTTTGTTCACTGCAAATGTTTTGCTACATGAATTACCAAGCAAGGAAAGCCATTAAGCAAGTTTTCGGGCTTCAAACATTTTTTTTTTGCCAAAGGTTGCTATGGTTCATGGAGAAAGATCTTAAGGATGATGATGTTGTTTAAGACAAGAAGTTAGAAATCTTGTTTTTGTATCTGGAGCTGCAGTTGCTGGCTGACTAAGATCGTAATCACCTGTAATAATAGCAGGCAACTGCCACCCTGGTTTTGTCTGAGTGGGGGAATGAGTAATGAGGATTCAGACTGGCTGCTGGCAAAGCTGCTGACAGCCACACAATTTGATGTGGAACATTGAAAATTAGGTTCCCTAGAGTAACAGAAACAAGCACAGGATATTTTTCTTACGAATTAAAGTCTAAGAAAAATGGCTTTGCATAACAGCTGCTGTTCTTTCTTAAGTGCAAGTTACATATGTTTTTCTTGATTAGACGCATGCGGTTGTTTTGGGGTGAAATAAGCTCAATCCTTCAGCCCTTGACAGTCTTTCTGTGTTGCTCAGAGGCTGAGTGATGCTGTGAGATGTAGAAGGTACAGGAAAACAGCAGATACTGCAAGTTCCATCCAGAACTTGTCTGTGCTTGAGTGGACGCAGACTTAGGAGATGTGGCCTGTCCATCACTGACCCAGTCTTGTCACACCACTGGAAAACCATTGGCATTAAAGTGCTGTGCATTTAAAACAGATGGAACTTGGTGATGAACTGAGTTTTCAGAAGGAAGGTTTCAGGAGTATTTGAAGGTTTCTGTGCAGTCTGGTTTCAGCCAGCTGAAATGGACCTCATTTTCAATAGGCAGATGCTCCGCATGATTTTGAAGTCAGATGTTCTAAGGTGTCTCACACTGAGCGCTCAGAATGATAAACACTGGTAAGCACTGAAAGACTTGCACCGTCTAATCCGGATTATTTTTTGAATACCTTTGTATCTTTATGATAATCAGACTCAATACTGAAGAAATTTCAAAATCATTAGGTTTAAAATCTTATTTTATTTTTAAACCAGGGATGGTGTTTGCTTACTGTCACTGAAATACAGATTCGGTTTATAGAAAACAGATTACTGCTTTCTGTTCCTCTTTTGTTTCACGTCAGGTTTCACTCACAGGATTTTTAGCAGTGCTGCCATAGAAGGCCGTAAAGATTCAAAACAATCTTTAATTCTGACTGCTAAATTGCTTTCACTGAAATAAAGATCACAGCTTTTTCTTCTGTGCTCAGATTCGATGAATTTGGTCATGTCGTCATCCAGAGTTCACAATGCATTAAGAAATTTTCTTCAAATGCATTATGACCCCTCCTTCCCCTCCCTTTGGAGCAAGTCTTTCTGAAGAGCAGTGAGATCTGCAGTGTAACTGAGGCTGAAGAAGCCCCAGAGGTTACCTGCACAGATGAAGATGGCTTCATCATCTCTGTATGCTCTGATCAGGTGGCTGCAGAAAGCAACACATCTCCCCTTTGCCTTCTCCTCTTCGGGCTGATCAGGCCCACCTTTCTGCTCCTCTCCTTTACACGGTGTTCTCCCACTGCCAGCTTGGCGGCCCCGTGCCGGCCCTGCTCCAGCCCATCAATATCCCTGACTTGAGCTGCAGCCTCTGTTGGTTTCCCACCTCTTAATTTATGTGGTTATGAGAAGATTTTTCCCTTTTGGCATAATGAAAGGGATGTTGCCTTAATTGGTTCCCTTCAGATTAGTGGTTTGAATAAAACATAGCTGAAAAAGGAGCAGCAAATTTCTTGCTGCTGAAATACATCCATCACCACTGCTAGAGCAAAGGAGGTGGATATCACTGCACTTTTCAGCTTCTTGACATCACATTTATCTGTTTTGTGATTTTAAGGGGCTAGGGCTTCCCCTTTTCCCCTCTCTTTTGAGGATTAAAGCTTTTGAAATTATTTATTTACAAGCCATGAAAATCTCCCCAAAATGGATTTTAACAAGTGTGTAATTGGATAATTTGACAACTGGTAAGCCGAAGCCCCAGAGATCAGGAATTACACTTCACTACAGAATAGTCGTACTTCATGCAGAATTAATTAGATTTCCTCTAGATTACAAGTAGCAAGAAGAGTAGTCAATTAACAGAATTATTCTCTGACTCTTCCATCCTCCTTTTAATTGGCAGTCAGTGGTATTAAGAATTCTTTTTTCTCTGTGGGATATCCTCAGAGGCAGCACTCCAGCCAAAGGGGGTGAGGGACAGTGGACTAAACACTGGGCCAGGATTCAGAAGCAATGGGCACTGTGTGCAACTGGATCTCTTTCTGAGGGACTGACTGTTCCTTGAGTCTGAGAGGTGCTGGCTCCACGGGAGGCAGACAGCAAAGTGCATACTGGTTCCTGACCAGGTGAGGATAATGTAATGCTTACATCTCATCCCACATGGCTCTCAGCTGAGTTACTACAAACGCTCATGCAGCTGCTGCAGGGCTGGACAGAGGAACTGAGCTTATCTGAAAATAACTCTTCCTTTTCCACTGGGTCTTTCTGAACCCAGCTTGGTCCCTCAGCTTGATTCATCACCCACTCATACAAGACCAGCAGCACAACCCATGGTGGGGGCAGAAGCCACTTCTGCCAGGACCTCTCTGGAAACAAGAGGCTCAGGAGCAAAATTTGGGCAAAACCTATTGGATCAGGGCAAATTCAACCTCTGTTATATAGAATTGTAGAATCATTAAGATTGGAAAAGACCGCTAAGATCACCAAGTCTAACCATCAGCTCACTCCCACCATGCCTGCTAGCCATGTCCCTCAGTACCGCATCTCCAGGAACAGTGATCCCACCACCTGCCTGGGCAGTCCGTGCCAGTGCTGACCACTCTTCCTGAGAAGGATGGGTGTATGGGTATGGGGATATGGATATGGACAGGGCATGCGCTACTGCACAGCTTGGCAAGCAATCTGTTCTGGGCAGTCCTCTCCCATATCAGGGTCTGGAGTACACAGTCAGCAGAAGTGTTGTCTTTGTGGTGGTTTTTTTTGTTTTGCTTTGGGACTGTGTGTAATGAATTTGAGAAACTGGATTTATATGCAGGATGCTTCTGAACCTTCTCTTTCTAATTTAGAATGTATGTTTAGGGAGCATTCTGGTCCTGTACTGCCTTTCTCCTTTCTTTTGCAATGGCTTTTTGCAAAGGAGAGTCTTGGAGGGGGAAGTACATTTGTTTAGGCAGGGATAAAGCAGAGCAGAAGATTGAGATCCAGCTGGATGTCTGAGTCATGCATTGTATTGCCTAGGGAGAAATTCACTTAGTGGACTGCACAGAGGGATCTGTTCAGGTGCTGCTGAGTGGAGTCAGAAGGATCAATATGAATGCATGGCATCCATGAGTGGTGCTGCTCACCTTGAACCAGGACCGTGGGGACTTGTCTAAAGGTAGATGGCGTGGACCCAAACCATGCAGAACCAAGATCTCAGTGTTTCGTGTTTAATGAAAGTGAAGAAAAGGAATGTGTAAGGGGATGTTTGCTTCATTTTTATTGTGACCTTCAAAATGGGATGAGGAAAACCAAAGTAAAATGTTAAACCTCTCTAGCTGAGATTTCAGAGTACCTAACATGTTGTTTTGTAATTGCTGATGTCATTTGTAATTGTGAGGAGAATACAGAAAACTGAAAACCTCAAAATGTGAGGAGTGTTCTTTTAAAAAACCTTGACATTTAAAGAGTCTAAATTGTAGGCATATGAGAAATGTAAATGTGAAATTAAAAAAAATCATATTCTTTTTTATACCACTTACTTGCAGCTCTATCATAACATAACAGAATCACTACCCTGGAGTAGGATTCTGCAAAATTACTACCCTGGAGATACAGTAGTCACAGTTCAAAGGGACTTTTTTCCTGCAATGCTAAACTTCTATTTCTTAAACCCGTCAGCCCCAGACAGTGTGGAAGTATTTAAACCACTATGTACTTTGTATGCAAATCGGTCCTGACAAATTGAAAATAGGTTACAGGACTTTCAGATGTTGAAAATCAATAGTACTAAAAAGAAAATATCTTAAAATGTGTATAGAAAAGCAGTGTACTTTCATAAAGTGCACTATAGTACTTCCATTGTAACCCATTCTAAAAATTCCAGTTTCTGCTTATGAATTTGTAAGGCAAATTACCTTTGAATTTGACAACTCTGCTCTCTGTTTTAATGGAATAAAGGTGTGTTGTTTTCACGTATGGGCTTTCTCTTTTATCTTAAAAACAGGAAGATGGAGCTAAGTTTCATAGTCATAATTGGGTGCAATCTAATATATAGCTCTGCTGAATTGGTAATAACAGAAACCATTAAAAAAATAACAATAATATTTAGACTTAAGGGGAAAATCAAGCATTCCAAATTTTAAAACAGGGAGAAAAAAATGAGCATATGTAAAAAATATTCTAGAGTACGCATCTAATTTGGTCATAAACTAAACCAGAAGAGAATAGATGTGTACTGCAGGTGGTGTGGCAAGAAAACCAAAGCTCTCCTACCTTGGGAACTCGGTTGAGAAGATGGAGTAAAAGTTACTGTCAAATTCTGTAGTTTAGTGGCATGTTTTATTCCATCGTCTGTTAAATGATTTGTTAAGTTCCTATTGTAAAAAAATTATTTTTGAAGTTAAGCTTCTGAAGTGATTCTCACCTTAATTTCTCTACCTCCCAACTATGCTCTCCTTGCACCAACAGTTTGAATGGAAAGTCTTTAGGTGAAAGAAGTACAGTTCCAGTTCTCTTGGTTTCTAGTTTGTCTTTTCCTTATTAAGATGAGAAGCGATGCACAAAGAATGAGAATTTGTTTTTGTTGGTACTTAGGGGGAGTATAGCTGGGCTGTTCTGTGAGACTGATGAGCTTTCCATTCCTTGCTTCCATTTTCATCTAGATGTGTCTCTGCTGTCTTATCAAGCAGTATGCCTTCTGGGACAGAGACTGCTTTAAATGTATTATTTATACACTGTGTATGTAACAGCATGGCTCTGATTTCAGTTGGATATCATAGAACCATAGAATGGCTTGGGTTGGAAGGAACCTCAGGGATCATCAGGTTCTAACCCCCTGCCCTGCTGGGTTCTCAACCACTAAATCAAGTACTAGATCAGATTGACCAGGGCCCCATCCAGCCTGGATGTCAATAAACATAGGTCACCCTGAAAGTAGTGCATCCTATTTGTTTCCTATATGTAAGCAAACTCAGGTAATGGAAAATGTCTTCTTGCTCAGTTTTTGCAGAAGGGCTTGAAGAAGTCATTTAGGACCCTGTGATTATGAGACCCAGTGAACAGAAATTTTTATCAGGATTCTGAGCAATAAACTCATCTGGATGAAAAAATAATTAAAAAAAAAAAAAAGCCCCAACCCGTCACTATTTCTCAGTAGCATCAGCTTTTTCTCGTTGTCTGACATGCAAATGTGACAATATCCAGGCTGACAATTTTGTTTGTTTGTTTTCCTTTTGAAAAATTCATGTACTCAGATCACTCTGGTTGCCCTTATCCTGGCCCAGCACAAGGCTGTTCTGTATTGTCTGCTGGCATCTGTGCTATGAAAGGAAAATATAACGTGATTAGTCCTCAGGCAGAAATTTTACCTTTTTCTTTTCAGGAGGGAAATCTGCCAAGTTAGCCTGTTTTTATGACATTTCTGTTTAGAAGAGCAGTAAGATACAAAAAACGAAAGGGTTTCCAGCTGAAAGAAGAGATTCTTCTTCCAGGATGAATTCAGCCAAATTACTGGAGACAGAGGAAAGCAGCAGTTCTGCGGTGCAGGCTGAGATGCCGATTTCTGACATCCCAGCAGCTAAGGATGAGGTTGAACCTCGCAGAAACTAAGATTCTGTGAGTTTGGGACATAAGACATCAAGAAATGGGCTAGTAACTGGGAAAGATTGGGAAACACTGCAGAAAATGCTTTTCTCTGACTTCCATACATCCCAATAATCCAGATTAACAAGAGTAGGAGGAAGCACCACCGGAGATTGTGTTAGGAAATTGAGGAGGCAGATTTCACTGTTTTGCACATCTCTAATGGATTCTCATAGTCCAGAAGACTTCAAAGGTTAAGGTCAGAAGATATGCTCTTCCATTTCTTTTGGTGAAATTGCACAGAGATGTCAGTGAAGAATGTACTCTGCTGAGAAGCTGAGAAAAAATTCCAGAGTAAGGAAAGAACTAAAATCATTTTTCTTGCAATTCCCATTTATCAGTGTTACTGAGGTTTCTATGTGGAGCACTGTCACCTTTCCCTGCCCTGCTACAAGCAGAATCTGAATAAAACAGAAGCCAGCACTCTTCCAGAGACCTTGAGAGTTGACCTGATTTCATCACTGTAGTAAATTCCCTCTGGGCAGCATGCAACCTGATAGCTAGGGTTTTTTTACTTTTGTATTCCAGCAAAGCACCTCTTCCTATGGTTGTGACACTGAATGGTTTAGCATGCGCAAATAAACAGCTGGGCAGTTATCACCTCTGCAACATCTGGCTGGCCTGGAAATGCCCTTGTTCCCTTGTGAGCTGAGTTTGATCTAGTACTGTCAAGAACGAGATCGCAGCTTTATTATCTCCTGCATGCAGCATGAGGTGGTGCTCTGATCATCTGCTGATTTTCAATTTATATTCTCTTTGGATTTACAGATTTTTTTTTTTTGTTACTTTCTGAAGTGTCCAGCCTGGATGCACATTAAATGTCAATGAGTTTGTAGTAGTATTTTGTTCTATTTCCAGTAGGGAGCAGATCTTAATTATAAGACTTCTTCCTGATGATGTCTGACAGCAGTTAGTAAATGTGAATCTTCTAAAAAAAGACTTGATAACTAGCCAAACTATTAGTAATACTGGTAGCATGTCATGGTGTAATGCATGTAGATACATGGGCTATTTGTTTATGCCCGTAGCTTGACAAAGTAAAGGCCCCTTTACTTTGCCATGTCATTAAAAAGCAGTTTGGCTGAACAGAGCTGTGGTTTCTGTTGGTAGCAATGCATTTGGATCTTCTTGGTGCTTTTCAGACTCTCGAATGGTATATCTGGCAGAAGACAGTTGTGCAGGTTGTATTTCAGAATCCTAATGTTGGACAGCAACAAATATATCCTTAAAGTAATGAGGATATTTATATGCAGTCACAGCTATGCTATAGCATATAAAATCTGAATTACAAGAGACAAGGATTTAATAGCACTAAAAAAAAGAGCGGTATGTCATCTCCGAGAAACTACCTGAAACTTTGATTGTCGTTTTTTAGACAAGATCAATTAGATAAGTTTAAGAAGTACTGATATGCAAGCAGATCTTGATAACTTCAGTTGCAGAATCAAAAGAAGATATTTCAATTCCTCCTCCAACACCAGGTTCTCTAAGTGCATTTGAGCAGTTCTATCATTTCTAAACCAAACTGGCCCATCTGTGCATCCACTTCTTCACATGTGTAACAAGGATACCATGGGGTTGTGTTCTGTTCCTCTCTTTTGAAGAAGTACTATTTGCAGTTAAATAATATTTCCCAAGCTATTTGAATTCCTCCAGTAGAAACTTCTATAAATGCTAACAACAGAGAAGAATTAGGATACTCAGATAAACTGGATACACTAATTGTTTTAACTTAATATCTGTCTTCCCACTGCCCTCTACTGGATGTCTTATCTCACCTTCCTATGGATATAATTGCATCACACTTCAGCATGTGCAGTACACGTGTGAATATCTTATTCGCACCAGAGAGCACCAGAGTGGCACCTTGAGAAGGAGCTGGTAGCACTGGTGTCCCCATGGCCCCGAAATCCTCTTCCAGGTTGCGATGGTCCTCAAAAAGAATTCATGTTCTTTTTTCCTGTTCAACACCAAAAAGCCCTTTAGAAACCTCTCCCCATTTTGTTGGATGTTGGAAGAAAAAAAAAAAGGATGTGATTGCAGGGCAGGGTACATGTGAACAGTGGTTAAATGCAGGCTGATGCTGCTCTGAAACGTGAAAGGTTTGGGATCAGCAGCTTTGGTTTAGTCTGTACTTTGAGACTTGGGGCGTTTGACAAATAACTCTAAATGTCAACCCAAGAAAAACTGCTGTGGAAAACAAGCATTAGTCCAGCTACAGCAAATGTGAGCACTTTACCTTGTCACTGTATCCTTGAGGGTAGTGGAAGAAGGAGAAAACTATCTGTTAATGGGCTCCAATTGGTTTTATTCAAAGCAAGACAGATCTCTGTGGTCAGAAAGCTGTTTTTGTTTTGCTGCTCCTATTTGTGTCTGTCTGATTCTCTTTCCACATAAATTTTCAGCCTTTTGGTTGAAACTCAGGAGAGGAAGCCAAAGCGAGCATTTCACACCTTGCTTGTATAAACGGTTCATATTGTTGGAAGATCCCCAACACCGAGCAAATGCAATTATTTATGTAAGAAGAGATCCACAGGAGCTGTACTACTATGTGGCCACAATTCTTTATGGCTGCACAAATCACTTGCAGCTGCCCTCCTCTAAAAACTGCTCATAGGTATTGGAGAAAAGGATTGATTTTCAGAATTTGCTGGGAAGAGATGAAAATGAGTTTGTTAATAAAGATACCATTACAAGAGCTGTACGCCACGGGCCTCTTGACACCTCTGAACACACCTATAGGCAGACTATCAGCCTTACTCAAGTAAGCTGAGTGTTTAAAAGAAGAAAATGAAGCCCTGCCTTTGTGCTGGGTATTGGTGCAGAAGGATATTGAGGGATCATCACAAGGTCTTCAAGGTTTATTAAAAATACTCTTCCACTTATCAATTGTCTGCACTGCAGAAACGAATGGGAACAGCACTTAGCGCTTACCTGAGCTCCCCCTCTCGCACCTTTCAGAGCTGCGAGTGATGTGTTGCCTCTCCTGCCAGCCAAATCGACGCGTTTGTCTGCATGTGCGGCTGCATGTGGTTCATGAACAGCCTTGTAGGAACCTGCCAGGCCTGGGTTTGCTGTGTCCCTTTATTTTAACTCCCTTGATGCTCCTGACAGTGGAAGAGTTGCACCATCCACAGCAGACACACAGGAACTACTTGGCTTGCTGACAATTACATTTTTTAAGGCACATTAATTGTTTTCAAAGCCTTCTTTAAAGCTCCTGGCGAGGAATGCTCTATATTAAGAGGATTCTTTTATCCAGATGAATGAAGCTAGCTGCGTTCTGCAAGATTCCAGTTTTTAAGGTGAGAAGGAAGACCAGAAAGCAGACTAAGAAACTAAAGGATTTACCATGAAATTTAGAACTTGTAAAAACATCTGACTTTTTTCTGAGTGTTTTTTTTTTTTTTTCCTGTTCAGCACTTGGAGAGTATTGCATTGCTTAATTTTTATAACCATCACTAACTTATCTGCAGTGAGCATCGCTGAATGTAGTGAAAAGTGCTGCCAGGGACATCTGAACGCGACATAACGACCACAGCTTTTCCACTGCTTTTATCCGCACAACTTAGTAAATGGATAAAAAAGTCATTACGAGTGTGCAAGAAAATTGTAGCTGTGTAATTAGGAGATGAATGTTTTAGATGGAAGAAAAAACTATTCCAAAAGATTGGAATAAGACTTTTTTTTCCTTCTGGGAGTGTCATTTATTTTGCTGCTTCTCAGTGGCACTCCATATGAAAGCATTAACTGAGCTTCCAAAGTATCTGTATATTTTGTATGGGGGGGGGGGGGGGGAGGGGTTAC
>JANHGO010000075.1:40108250-40171832 GCA_024606505.1 Aquila spilogaster | reverse complement strand
GTGCCCAGGTGGCCAAGGCAGCCAACGGCATCCTGGCCTGTATCAGAAATAGTGTGGCCAGCAGGAGCAGGGAGGTGGTTGTTCCCCTGTACTTGGCACTGGTGAGGCCGCACGTTGAGTACCGTGTTCAGTTTTGGGCCCCGCACTACAGGAAAGACATTGAGTTGCTGGAGCGTGTTCAGAGAAGGGCAAACCAAGTTGGTGAGGGGCCTGGAGCACAAGTCTTATGAGGGGCGGCGGCTGAGGGAGCTGGGGCTGTTTAGTCTAGAAAAGAGGAGGCTGAGGGGAGACCTTATAGCTCTCTACAACTACCTGAAAGGGGGTTGTAGTGAGGTGGGTGCTGGTCTCTTCTGTCAGGTGGCTGGAGATAGGATGAGAGGAAATGGCCTCAAGTTGCAGCAAGGGAGATTTAGGTTAGATATTAGGAAAAAATTCTTTACTGAGAGGGTTTTCACACATTGGAATAGGCTGCCCAGGGAAGTGGTTGAGTCACCATCCCTGGAGGTATTCAAAAAGCGAGTGGACGGGGTACTTCAGGACTGGTTTAGTGGGCACAGTTGATGGTTGGACTCGATGATCTTGAAGGTCTTTTCCAACCTAAATGATTCTATGATTCTAAAGGGAGGAAGGGGGAATTAGCAGTCTAAAATGCTATACAAGCCTAAACAAAATGTTAATGGTGTGAAGCGAGAAAACTAATGCTGGGCTGTTTGGCCAAAACTACAATATAGATTTTGTATTTGTGTGAGTGTAGCCTATGACCTAGAATAATAGTAATTACATTTGTGTTTTAATTTAAGTGCTCCCAAATCTTCTAGGCTTTTTATCACCCGGGTCCCTTCCTGAGCCAGGTAAGCTCTGCTGGAATTGCAAACAGTCCTAGGGAATCCTGCAGTCGTGTTATCCTTCCCAAGCATAGCTGGGAAGGCTGGAGACAAGGAACGGGGTAAATGAACAGTCATGGAAGCAACCACCAGACACCTGTGGCAGCTCAGGGAGGTATGTGCCCTTGGAGCTGCTACAGTGTGTTGTACGTTGGGTCCAGAGATCCACCTTGTCCTGGCAGGCTCTGCACAGACGCAGCAAACTGTAGCACCTCTCCTGAGGAGCTGTGTCTTAGCTGAGACCTGTGACCACAGGCCTCGGATGCCAGGCAGTGGGATACTCTGTTCAGGATGTGGAACTGGGAAAAAGCTAAAAACCATGGCTCTGAAAGCCGGATGTAAGAATTCCCTTTCACTGGAAGGCAAGGGAGACCTTTCCATTGCTCTTGGCTCTCCTGTTCAGTGCCAGTACCGGTTTGTTTGGAGGGCTGTGCTCTCCACTAGAGCTGGGCTATATTCTCCACTATATGAGAACATGAGTGCTATAGTCCAATGCTCCCAGTTCCAAGGACTGCATCTACCTGGCTGCTTAACAAGAAGCTACAGCTGCATCCTGATCTGAATAACATCTTCACTACTCTGTGCAGCTGCCCTTTTTATCCTCTCTTCATTTTTCCATGAATTAGCCTTATTTATAAATGCACGTCTCCTTGTAGCACACTCAAAGCTAAGAGCTGGTAAAACATGGTTCAATATACACCTACTGTGAAAAGATACAGGCCCAGTCAAAGTGTATTGCTTTAAGGACAGCCACTGGCCTTAGCTGAGATGGGCCAAAACATATGTGCTGGGGTCACTCTGGAGACCCCTAGATGAAGAGGTTCAGGGCAGAGGAGTTGTACAGGGTTTGGACAAGCGGTGGTAATTACCAGTGCCTGTTCCTCTGAGGGTGAGAAAGTTTCTTGCTTACATCTCCAACCAGGAAATTTGTTTCTCCTCCCTCTGTTTCTCAGGAGGATGTAAAGTACAGCTTTTTTGGAGTTTGCGAAGCATGGGGTTGGTTAAATGCCTGTTGGGTATAACAGCTGTACTTGATTCTGCCTTACAGCAAGGGAATGGACTAGATAAGAGAGAATGAGCCCTTTGGAGGTTAATATTGTCTGAACCCCACTGCCCACCTGAACCGTGATGAATGTAACAGTGTTTGCTTTGAAGAGCATAAAAACATCAGCTGTGGCATGGAGGCACACCTTGCTTGCTTCTCTTTGACTTCAAAATATAAAATATAAATTTTCTCAAGAGGAAAATGTCTTAGTAGGGAAAATGGAAGTCAAATCTTCAAGGTTAAAAAGTTCTGTCTAACCTTTCACATTATTGCTCAGAAGAATTATTTTTGAAAGTTAATAAACCACATGCATTCACCTCATACAGCTATTTCCCTCCCTAAACAAATTGCTTTTATTGTCAAAACTACAAATTTAGGCATCGTGATCAATACCATCGTTTTATGAGCTGTCAGTAAAGGGACTTGAAGATGCAGCTTTGCTTGATTGTCTAGGAATAAAGATTGATCAGCCCCGTTGCTTCTTCTGTATAGATCCTCGGTTGATTCACATACAGTATACAAAGCAAAGCACTACCACCTCATCCCTCTTCAAAATCACATAGTCAATAGCTTTTCCTCTGTGCATTTCTGCAAGCACTTGAGAGTACAACCCCAATTAATACGTTAAGAAGGGCAGAGAGGAGGAAAATATTCTGGTGTTGGGGTCTTTCCCTGATAGAAAAATGTTATTTTAATTTCAAACTTTTCTTGGTTCATTTCACAAAAGGTATTGAGCCAAGACTGTTAGCTTTTACTCTTTCATGTTTTCTTTTATTGTTTTTAAAATGAAGACAAGAAAAAGAAGCGTGCAAGATGATAACAAAAGACTGCTGGCCCACAGCAACTGTTCAACCTTGTGAGGCGTTTTGGGACAGCATTCAGTGTCATATGCTGTTTCCATTGCACCAGTCAGAGAAGGCAGGTTGTTTTAATGGAAAATGAGGTCCTTGTATATACTTTTGTCAGAGAGTTTGTTGAACATAATTATTTCCAATGGAAAAAGGGTGTATTGGCTAAGCTGAGTTATTTTCATTGTATATATTCAATTACCAAAGTATTGCTGTATTTATAACACAGGTGACTTAACATACTTGTGCATGATGCAGGTCACAGTGTCCACAACTTATTTAGAGCTTAAGTAAGTTAAGAAATTATATGCCACAACTGCAGATTTGTAAACAAGTATGATAATCTTCCTATTCCTTGTCTGCCTTATTAAAACTGTGAGCTATTCAAGGCACAGATGTCTTATAATGTGATACTTGGATCTTATAAGATAATTGATTGATTGGTCTCTGTAGGTGCTACTGTCATCCAAAAAATAGCACTGATCATTTGGGGTTAGACAGCATGGATGAATGGGTAGGTAGCTAAATAATAATACATGAGGAAAACTGGGCTGTTTAGGAAAGGAAATGACTGGTCAGATGTACAGGAGTAGTGCAGTGGATTGTAGAACAAGACGTACTAGCTAAGGCTAGAGGAAAGGGGCTGGGACTCAAGCACTGAACTTGGATTTGCCATGAGGATGTGGTGTCACGGTTCAACTGAGCTAACGGCTGTGCCTACTGAAGGGGGGAGCACCTTCCTTCTCCCTCTGCTTTTCCTTTGTGGCCCGGCCTTACAGGGAGCTAGTGCAGGCATCTAAACTGCCAGAAACCAACGGTATAGAAACATTGTCTTAGTTCCCCAAAATGGCTTATTGAAAATCCCATGTGAGTGCGAGAAGGAGGGGAGGAGCTGCAGTAAGTCGTGAGGGTACAGAGAACACAGTGAGTCAATGGCTATGGCCCTGCCAGGAGCAGCTGGAAATTAGCAGCATCACACTTGGTGTGACCTTAGACAAGTGATGATACATTCATGGCTTAGTTTTTTCACATATAAGAGTGGGGACAATAATACTGTCTAGATCCTAAGACTGAGGTGATAATATTAAGCATTACATGCTTAGAGTATATAAAAGCTTTTGAAAACCTTGGATGGAAGGCTTATAAAAAACAAATATAGAGATATAGTGGACATCATTCTGTAGCAAGTCTAACAGTCCTGCACTTAACTATTGGTTTTCACTGAATCTTTTCCTTAGACACGTTAACTTTGCTTTTATAGTCTATCAGGAGGCACTGTATTTAGCTCTCCCTGTTCAAGGTTCACTGACCTATAATCCTACTGAAATGGAGTGGAAAGCCCATGAAAATTTCACTGCATTTGCACTCAAGTGGCATATGGCCATGGTGGTAATTAAAAAAAAAAAAAAAAGGAAAAAAAAAAGTGATAGTCCTCTAGTCTCCATGGAGACTAGGCATACTGAAAGGGGTGGGAGTATAAAATATTTTCAATCTTAGGTTGAAAGGCAGAGATCAAAAGTTGTTCTGGTTAAAATGCTGTGCAGATGTCAACATGCCAAGTTGAACGATAACGCATTTTGCACAAATACTTTGCAAAATTATTTGAATATGAAATTAAGAGGAAATTTCCTGTGCTATTTTTAATGGGTTACTGGAATAGATCTTGATGTATATTGTCTGTGCCTTTGTCAAATTTCTACCAGAATGCATAAGCCAGAAAGTATAACACCCGTCCTGGCAATACGGAATTCTTGTTTTACAAGGTAACATTCAAATTCTTTTAGAGGATCATAAAAACTAAATAAAAGAAGATCCAGCAGCAATTGAGACATTCCATGTGATTAAGATGTCTGGCTGGCAAAGAAGCCTATAAAATAAGCTTTCCCAAACACTTGCCTTAGGAAGGGAAGAGTAAGAAAGAGAACTACATGAAAAGTATTCCCCGAAATGGAATAGCAAACTTGGTTTTGTTGATAGACAGTAAATTTTGTTCAGTGCTATTTTTCAGTCATTTGGAGAACAGGAAAGCATAGCTGATAAAGCGTTACTGGGGGTGAGGGGGGAATTCACATCATTGGTTAAATGCAAAATGGACAGCAGGAAAGAATGAACTTTATAACTTTTTGTTCACAGGTGAAAATAGAAGTAATATATTGCTGATATCCAAAAAAACACGTTTTGCATGATTTTAGCAAAAATGTGTGCTAGTGTGGGTTCTGGGATTGAAAAATCACTAATTGGACTTTTTCATCTCAAATAAGCACGTCCTGGAGAAAGATTCACACATAATGTTTTAAGGTTAGAACTGTGACAGCATAGTGGCTTAGTCTCCCTCTGAAAAGTAAACTGGTCCTTCTGTAAGCAGCAGAACTTCCGAAACTTTGTTAAAGATTTGTGTCTCACAATTTTTCATCCTCATGCCCTTCTGCAGTGCTGCTAGTATCATACATTGCCAACATCCTTCTTCCAGAATTCCCAGCTCCTTCCCATGTTCCTTCCTCACAAGCAAAACAAGTGGGCAACATCTCTTGCTGAGTTGACACTGACGCTGTCAGGATGGGACTGACAGATAAATGGACAGAAAATTCGCCTCTGTAAGATTAGTTCCATGGGAAAACCAAGTTAAAAAAGAACAGAACCATCTGGCTGTTCTTGTTGCTTATGAGTAGGAAGGTTCATTAAGTTCCTCATAGCTGATAGTGGACAATACTAGTTTCTTTTATTTTTTTTTACATATGCAGATCTGTTGCTGTATGTTCTATAAATATAGCCAAAGATGTCTATACAATTAGTAGACTAAGAGGGTAAAAAAGAGAAGCATAATTCAGAGAGGAAGATGGTTGAGAGGTTTGTGCATACAAGTCCTCTTATTATTGATATGGATGCTACTTTGCTGACTTTGGAGTCCTCATTTATTGAACAAACACAGGAGGCAGTTAAATATAAAGTATGAAAGACTTCGTTGTCTTGTTCTCTTTTGTTCTGGTTGTGAATTTGCTTGAACAAGGATTGTGAGACCAAATCTTATTACTTTGTGATGGAGTTTTGCCAAAGATATAACCACAACAAGATTTCTATATTAAAGTATTTTTTGAGAATTATTCAAAAAATCAAAAAAAGCCCTGCTCTCTTGCTACCTTTAGACCATAGCTGAACAAATACATAATTTGGGGAAGACACAAAAGAAAAAAACCACGCACACAAAATGCAAAAATATATTCAGTTCAGTATTGCTGTCTGCCTTGAAATTGGTTTCCTCTGTCAACAAACAACTGAACAGATGGAAAAGGTCTGAAAGAAAGGGAAAACATTACCTAACAAAAATGGTTAGTGGTTGTTATCTGGAGAGAGTGTTTAAGTAAAGGCAATCTTAATTTAGGCAAATAAATGAAAGATTGGCTTGCAACATAATGAAATAGGAATTTAAAAAAATATGATGTTGAATTTTGTTTTATGAAATGTAGCAAACTTGAAATGAGAGAGAGGACATTTTATGATATAGGTGCTGGCACTACCAAAAATACAGATGGTTTTGGTAACTGTTAATGTGTCTCAGCAGCCAGTGCAGCATTTTTCTTGTCATGTTCCGTGTGGGAAATCTAACTAATGGACTGGTTTTCCTTGCCTGTTATTTTTATTCCCTAGAGTCAAACCAGCAGATGATTCCCTGAGTTTCTTCATTTGCTTGGAATAATTTAGTAACAAACATTTTTGTCTGTCATGGATCCTATTCTGTATTTCTTTGACCCTGTAATGGACTGGCGTCAAGACATGGCTCAAACTTAGGGGCCAAGTTTTGGAAGCAATGCTTTGGAAAGTAATCCTTTATTTCCATAGGCTGAAAAAGTACACCTACCTTTTTAATACCTTTTTATTTGTTAGGGTATTTATAGTGAATCTGTTTACTTTTCCCTAACTCCCTTTAATAGAAACCAGACATGTAATTAATTTAATAACAGCAGCTGGGTCAAAGGAATTATTTTGTGCCACCTCACAGTTAGTAGGAATTAAGACATTTAATTTTGAAGACTATTGTGTATGCAGGAATTTTCCATTTCAAAAAGAATAATTAGTGCTATTGTTAAATTAATTGGGTTTATCTTTGGTCAGCTTTACATCCCAGAATGATTGAAGAAACAGAATAGTTAAAATGTTTTCTTTACTTAATCATCACTGTGACTATATTAATGGCTCTTCAGTTTTGGCACACATAAAGTCTTTGGATCAATGGTAGTCCAGGTGCTTTGATTTTTGTGATTAGGCTAATTTGCAAATGGAAACTGCATCTAGCATGCACCTGAAAAAATGTCTATGCATTCAGGTCTGTGTGTGACTTTAACCACACAGTCAGTTTTTACTAAACTTAATTTAAATGTTAAATGTTGGTACATGTGGGGCAGATTCCAATGGAATGTACGCTTAAAATTAAAAACCCCAGGAAAACCTCAGCTAGTCTGATTTTTTTATTAATGGTAATTTCAGAATAGGAAAAAGTTGCCCCCCCTCACACCCAAAACCCAACCAAACCCCCTTCTTCTGTGTAGATCAAGACACAGAGCTCTTCAAAAAATACTTTGCTGTGTTCACTTGTAACATTAATTTGTTTGCCATAGCTCTGAGTGGGTGTTTAATTTTATTTAAAGGACAGTGTGAATAGCCTCCAGTGCTTAATTTAGAATTTGTACAATCTCCCTCTTCTCTTAGATAAATACTAAGGAAGGAAACATCTTTTATATGTAAGAAAAGTTGTGGTTTCCACCTATTTATAGTCATATTTTAGTTCCTCTTCTCTTGGGGCAGTATCTAAATTCCTTGTCAGGTAATTAACTGTATTAGATGCATTAGATTAAAACATGTAAACATTTTTTTGTCAGAGAAACAACAGTTAATGAATTAATTCAGTGTACATATTCTCACTGTGAGCTTTGTGCTCATTTTCTACCTGTCCAAAATTGCAGGAGCTTTTGCAAGGTCTTAATGTAAATGTGCTGCTGATGTAAGCACTTAGATTGTTATGTTCCTATATGTGTTGGAAGCTCTTTAATGACTCTGATGGTATATTCTTCATGTTTTCTCCTGTTCCCTATCTGGTTTAGAGAGCTTAGTACTGAATGAGCCACAATAAAACATCAATTTGAAACATGATATGAAAAGCACGTTGTGACTTAATGTGATGCTACCTGTCCCTTGGGCAATAAGTTCACTCTCAGATCATCTCATTTCTGGGGGCCACCAATAGCAGTTCCTTTGCCTTAGGGCTAGCAGAGTTGCATAGAAAGAACTAAACTACTTCTCTGCTGTGGAAAATTGCTAAATGGAGTTTCAAGCAGTGGAAACGAGCAGTGCCCTTGAATTTGAGGGGTTTGGAACAAAGTTATCCAGCTGCATTGGAGTTTGGGGGTTCTTTGGGGAGAGAGTGAAAGAGGAGGAAACAGTGGAGGTAGGGAGATGTTACTGCTTTGGTTGCTTTGAGCAAAGAGCATAAGATTTTATAAGAATTGAGATGGGGTTTTATTCCTTCTTCCCCCACCCTACCCTGCAGCTGGCTGCCCGAAACAAGAAGTAGTTCTCTGTAAAACCCAAGTACAAAGAAGTATGTAAGCCAGTGCTTTGGCACATGCCAGGGAACCAGGGATCAACACATCTGAGTTCCATGAGATGCCTTAGCTGCTACCACTGCACACAATAAAGAAAAGTCATTACACAAATTAAACAGCCACACAATGAAAATGTGGGAGAGAAGACTAACCAGCAGTACATTGTCAACATGGAAAATGACAGGAGTGACCTCTTTCTTGGAAACGGGCATGGTTTCATTGCTCACACCTGAACAGAAATTTGAAACTTGCTTTGACTGATCTGTTATATCCATATTGATTTTACAGTTTTCCTTACAATTAACAGATAAGGTGCTTTTCTACCTCCACTCAGCATGTTATTTATCCTTCCCAGACAAGGGTTATTACACGCTGTCTCTTTTTCAGGCAAAATCCAATAAATTTTCTGATCTCCACTGTAAAACTGGGCCAAACGGATAGTGCAGAGGAGTCATCTGTCATGATTCCTTCTTAGTGTCTTGCAGGAAATGAGTAGCTAGGAAGAATATACCAAGGCTGAAAGATGGCATTTCCTTCTTTTAGTTCGACCTCAAGGAACCCAGTCTCAAACAATAAACTTTATACGGTGAAATTCACAACCTCTTTCTCTCTGCCACTGTTGTTTTGTTTTAAAGAAATTGAAAGGCCCACAAGCTGTTTGGGGCTCTGTTCTGTTTTTTGAAATATTTTATGGCGCTTTGGATAGAAAAACATCACTTCAGTTAGCATTGGCACCATTTATTTAGTTGCATTTCATTAGTATGCACATATTTAGTCTCCTCTTGATTACTCTTGCTACAGCACAAGAGGAGGTGGGAGATCAGTCAGTGTAACTAATGTTCCTCTTGTAGGCAATAGATAAAACTATAGTAAAGCTAAAGAAAGAAGAGTGAATGCCCTTCACAGAGCTTCACAGACTGGTATGGTTAGTCAAGAGAGACCTCATTTTGCTCTACAGGAAGTTTTAGAAGTGTGGCTTTTGTCTAATTATTATGCTGCTGTCTTCACATCTTGGCAACCTAACTCTATTAGGCTGACCTACAACACACGTTATACCCCATCCCTAGCTCCCGATTCACTGAAGTATTTATCTCTAGTCTTAAATCTTACTAGTCATCGGTAGGACTTGAACACTTGCTTGAAATTCAGCAATGATCCTTTCTTGAAATATTTATTTAAAATGAATCCATTGGAGGTGTGGATTTAAGAGCATGTTTCAAGTTAAGATGGGGACAAATTGAAAAAAGAACAAGTATGAAACGCAAGCTACGGAATCATGGCTACAAGGACTTTGTCAAGAGATACTGGTAAGGATCTTTAAGTAGGTCAAGTCATGGGACATCCATTGCTTTATAGGATGACACTAATTTACAGAAAAGGATGGATACAACACCAGCTAAGTCAGTAGGTTCCCCTAGACTTATACATGCTTTGGATTGGACTGCTGCAGAGACTAGTGTCATTTGGACAGGCAGCCTTGGAGCACTATAATAATTTAGGGTCTTATAATGAACAAGACAAAGATATTCTAAGGTGAGTAGTGATTTTGGTTGCAGCAAATTTGAATTTTGCAGATTAGAAACTGAACTGAGATCTGATTTTTGGAAATGCTTGAATATTATCTTTGGCGGAGGGGGGAAGCAGATAAAAAGTTCAGACACAGTGTCCCCAGTCAGACATATATATCATTAGTTTCTTTAACAATCTTAACCAAATAGAATTGAAATCTTTCTCCTTTTTTTTCCATGCTTTCTCCAGTTTCTCCTTTCACTGCTGTTGAGCAGTGGTGATACAGAACAGACAAAGAGAAGAAAATTTTCTCCCTATTTCTTCTCTGGTTCCAGAGTGACCAATAGGAGGTAAATCTGTCAAGTCCTAGACCAGGCTATTGTGGCAGACTTTCTTACTGAGGAATTAATACCTCTGGGATCACAGTAAGAAAGCGGATCAGTCAGCTTCAAAGTTGTGAAGTGACAGCTTTCTCAGCTCTTCTCAGAGGTTGCTGCTTGACAGGTTACCTACAGCTGGTTTTGAATTAGTGGACATATGAGCTTTAAATGTATAAACATAGAAGGGGGCGGGGGGGAATCTTGACCACAATTATTTAAAATTTGAGAAAGAAGAGAGTTTGAATTGTGAAGGTCACCAGCACTGGCTGAAATCTTTGACAGCAGTAGTTCTCCATCTCTGGGAAATAACATATTTTAGATTCAAAATGATAGTTAGATAATGCTGCATTCAACATATTAGGGGTATTTGCAGTATTTTGATAGTAGGCTTAATAAGGCAGGCATTTATTTCATAAAGAAAGTTTATGCCAGTCTGGTCTAACAGCCAAGTTAGCTGATTAAAGTTTGGCAGACCCTATTGACATTTCTAATAAAGAAATCACTACCACAGCATTTTTCCTGCTTAAAGCAACAAGAGCAAGAATGGTGAAGAAATAAAACCTTTAGAGAGAGAAAGAATCTGTTGACAGCAGCTTTTAATTTCCTACGTTTAATCACTAGTGCTCAGCTTTTGCCACCACTGTAACATATAAAACAATAATACTGGTAATGTATTCATTATCCGTCATTTACTTGAGTGCCCGGAAATTAGGAACGTGCAGAGGCTAACTTATGCATAATGTTATAAGAAGAGGATGGAGAGTCTATGGAAAGTGCCATGCCACGGTTGCGGTAAAATAATTCTATGAAAAATTTATTCTAGACCTTCTAATTGGCTTATTAACTTAGATTTTCCAGTCCTATTCATGTTGCAGATTTGCCAGTGGCAGCTTCATAACTTGGGTCCTTCATGTATTACTTCCCGTGTAAACCACTGCTCAGTGTGTATTGCGCAAACACTAATCCACGCTGGCTCTACAGAAATAGTCCCTAACCTCAAAGCTTGCTGCTGAGCTCTGAAGGACCCCAGTATCAACCAAGGTGACTAAGCATGGGTATGGAAAGGCAAGATGTGAATACCGGAGTTGACTTTCACAATCCAGAGATGAAGGGATGTCCATACCTTTAGGTAAATTAGACACGAGGAGTCATTTAGTTAATCCTTATCACATTAAAATGAAAACTAGATTATTAATTACACAACAATATAAATTCTGAACCCATTTGTAGCACTTTTCATCTGAGGTTTGCCAAGCATTTTATTACTGTAAGAAAAAGAAATTGCAAACCTTTAACAATAAAACATGCTTGTCCAGTGTATTTTGGTTTAACACTGTCATGATATAAAGTCGCTTGTTTGCTTTGATAGTGAAGAGAGCACATAATATAGCAGAGGACTTGAGTAACTCTCCAATGGATCAGGAAATGATATGTCACCATGTGTTGCATCTAAAAGTGTTTCTGAATTGTGGGCAGAGGATCTGTCTTGCATCTAGTTGAAATTCTGAACAGGAAAAAGTTGATATCATAGGCTTATTTAAGTCTAAATAGTGTAAATAAAGGGAAGCGAAAAGAAACCAGCTAGCAGATGCAGATACTTTTTCTATTGTAATTCCATCCTCAGTAATGGGTTTTAAGCACTGGACATTATTCAATGTGATGGTATTTAAAGGACCTAAAGTTTCAAATGGGCTCAGAACCCATTTAATTATAAGTGCTAAATCAGAGTTTTAAAAGATATTCCCAAACCTGTTTTTACACTTGCCTGCTTTGGGGTAGCCATTGCTATGTTTATTTGGCTAATGAGGCCATCTGATGGTGACCACTTAGATTTTTAGAAGCTGTTTTGCGGTTTTCTCTGAGAGTATTCTTCAGATTTTAAACAAATTCCTGGGAATGTTGTGAGGTCATATTCTTATCCTCCTTAAAGCCTCACCTTAAAAACTTTCCAAGCTCAACAACAGCTTACATAGCTTGTGGGTCTGTCTAGACCCATGCCTCACACCCTGTCCTGTATCATCCCTGTGCTTCCCTGAATGTCTGCGTACAGTCTTGCTCTGCTCTTTTATAATCACATTGCAGGCTCCTGGGGTCAGGAGCCATCTGTTGCACTGTGTTTGCTACCATACCTACTACAGTCTGGTGCCTGTATCATATTCTGTGTGACCTCTGCTGAAAAAATGAATAATTAAGTATGTGTATGTCCAGTAGTGCAGAACTGAGTTAACTATCTCACTTGGGCATCCTCCTGGGAGCATGTGTTGATGAGAAAAATTTTATGAGCAACATTCATCAGATGCTTTGCACTGCTTCTAATCTTGCTGTAGTGAATGACAGTATTTGGTGTTAAATTTAGTTTTGGCATTATTATATTTATCCATCACTTATTAGGTCATTATTTGCCTTAAGATAAATGACATGGAAATGAAGTGCTGCAGAGGACAGGCTTGGTTTGTAAACTATAGCAACATTTATTGTCCCTTCCATCCCATGTGTCTGTCTTCCCTTTACTCTGAAGCTGTATAGGGACCAAGGAAATGTGGAAAATAGTGTATGAATTCTCCAAAAGTCTGTCTCCCACATGATACTTATTACTTTCCAAGCGAACCCTTGGCTGCCTCTGCTGCTGCTGTATATTTATGATCAAAGAGTACTTCAATCATTTCTAGATAACTTCATAATAAAGTTGTACTGTCCAAATACTCTATGTAATGCACAAAGATTTATGTTGCTCAGATGTGTATGCAGCAGACACACAGAAGTAACCTTGAAAATCTTACCGTTAAAATATATACCTTTTGGCAAATACCTATGTTAATAAAGCTTAAAGAACTGGCAGATCTTATGTTTGAAGTTATCTTTGCATCCACAGTTAGACCAGTTTTCCATGCTAATGACCTCTTCTTTGGATGAACTTTTGTATGTGTGCTCTGATAGTTTACATGAAAAGGTGATTTTTAATGTGCATGGTTTAGCACCCTGTAACACATCTACCTTGGAAATTGACTTGTGTACAAAAGATGCAAAAATAAAATCTAAAAATATATCCAAGTGTCAGACTACATTAAAATTCATGCTTCATTAAGTGGGTACAGTACAAATAAAAGAGGTCTTGGTAGAAGCAGAGCTGCTTCTTTTGTTTAGCATTTTAGCAAACCGGGACTCTGGAGCCTCAAATCTCTTTACAAATGCCCATGGTATTGAGTTAATGGTATTGAGCAGTATGGTTAGCTCTTGTAATACTTCATTTTAATTCCTAGTTTGCCAGAATACCTGATTTTGCTTTTACAACAGCCATTATAGCATATCTTCAAACTGAATTTAAGCTTTATACATTTCCTTTACATTGGATCATCCATCTCTTCCTATGAGTTAAAATACATACCAGATGCTGTAGCACACCTGTGATTTGTAAACTGTTACTCTTATGTGAAATATAAAGTACAACTTTGGTCAGCCACTGTGTATAATGTGAACATACACAGCATATGTAGCTTCTGTGGCTGGTTAGATTAAATGTAAATGTAGTGGCTTGCATGTATACGTCTGTGCTGAGTTTTTCCTAGCCTTTCATATTTAGCACTCAGCCCTGTTTAAAGATGGATTTCAGGGAAAGAGCTTTTCTGTATCAAATCCTGAGAGCTTTTAGAGGCTGGGAATCTTTGCCGTGGTCCCAACAGGTTCCTGAGCTCCAGAGCAGAAGTGCTGTAGCTGAATGTTCCACATTGTCAATTTTGTGCTGTTTCAGCAGTGGAGTTATCAGGAGATCTGAGTACGTATCTGAGCTGAGGGCCATAGCTTCTTTCAAAGTATAAAATCCAGCAGAGTGCTTTTTGAAATGGGCAAGCTGACTTTTGACACAGAAGCATCAGCTCCCTTCCTCTCTGTTGAGTTCATGGTTTTACATTTCCTTGACTTCTGCAGATTTTTGCAAATCAATGTGATGATAGACAGGAATACACTTAATTGTGAGAGTCAAAGATGAACAGAGAGGAATGTGAAGTAGGTCAGGAAAGGAAAAGGTGATGGCAGTATTCTGGCAGTGACATAAGGGACATCTTTACCAGATAACACAGGAAGAGATTTCAATCCTACGAAGGAAACATAAGGTATTTCCATCCCTTTCTCTATTATGCATTAACCTTCACAACCCCAAGCAAAAATCTACTGGTGTCTTTCCTTAAACCCAGAGGACTTTGGACCAAACTTGTGATGTCCTTCAACTGGAAAACAAGTTCCAGCTCAGCATAGCCAATGGAATAGACTTTCCACTTGGTGGTGGTAGCTCTCTGATTCCTTAGGACAGCTTTGAGCCATAGTGTAGACTTCAATGCACTTCATACATACCTTTCTGTATGTGTTCATGCCATTTGAGCTATGCCAGCTCTTGTGCTGTGGTATAGGAGTTCTCTGTGAAGGGAGCTGCAAGGAATAATCATATAGTGATTCTCTGTAATAATTAATTGACTGTAAAATGCGGGGAAAGTCAAGTAAAGAGTCTCTTCAGTGGCGAAAGGATATTTTACCCCTCAGTGCATAAAGATGTCCACCAGTGAGCAGGTACTCTGAAGGTTGGGTAGCTTTCTTATTTGAGAACAGCTGTAATACCTTATTTAATTGCTTTGGTGAATTCCAATATGCATTGTCACTGTGCTTTCTGAAATATTGCAACTATCTGAGGCCAGGGCAAGTTTTCCATGGAAAATGATAATGTTCTTCTTGCTTTATTTTAATTAGTATTTTAGTGGAAGTGAGAAATTTGCTGATTTATGTAACTCTTTAAACCAGGGCAGGGCAGCAAACTTCAGAGTAATTTATTTCTTGACATATATATTGCAGTGATTTTGAACACTTTTTGCAGCAGTTTGCAATCCTTTTCTGCAGAGCAAAATATTCACCTCAGACAGTGGAATTTCACGAAGTCATCACTGCTTTGTGCACTTCATGGTTATTTGCTATTTTTGCAGACTCATCTGTGAATTTTACTAGATGGCATCATGCAGGCATGTTCATTTCTATCCACTGTGCTGAAGTATTTATGCAGATTGTTTTAAGAATATGGCTTTTAACCAGTTTAGGGGGGAAAAGGTCTTAATTTAAATAATTATAATTATCTATGAACTTTTTTGTGTATGTGAATATCTTTTATGAACAAATTTAGCTTTTAACAACTAGTAACAACCAAATATGAATCTCATCTAGTTTAGACCTTTTCTAGACCATTGTAGTATTTTTCCTTACAAGACATAGTTCTAAATACATCAATCAATCTAAATAGAAAAGCAAATGGATGTACTTTGTTGAGAGACTGATCTAGAGCCTGAGAAAGCCAACAAACCTATGGATGAATATATTCCACCCGCCAATATCATTCATCATAATTCTGTGCTTAGAAGTTAACTGTGAAACTCCAGGCCTCTCCACCAAAGCCACCTGGAGAATAATCTACTACTCTCCTGCTTTACTGTCAAACTCTCAGGTACATAGCCTTTATCTTAAAAGGCTTAACAGTTGCCCCTGAGCACTATTTTAATTCGTATCCTTGGTACCTGTCAGAGGGAGTTAGGTGAGGAGTCTGCCTGTCTACTTTTGTAAATACCACTAGATTCCTGCCTGCAACTTCAGCAGCTTGAATAACTGTGTCTGTGCTTTCCACCCCACCACTTGGACCTTGACCCTGATAAAGGAGGTATTAGTATTTGAAATATGTAAAAAAAAATTGTAAAACATGTAGTTTGCCATGAGCAGAAATTCTCATTGTCTTAACTAGAAATTCAAATGCTTATGCACAGCCATCTGCTTTGGCTCGCTCTCTCCTGATACTCCTTTAAAGTTTCTTGCTGGGCTTTACTTACTCTTGTGTTTCTGTGTGTGGAGGGAAACAGTTTTTATCATAAATCCTTTAAAAGATAAGGAGCTCAAAAGTGATCTTTATTAATTCCAAAGAAGATTGAAGCCAGACAGCAAGTAAAGAAGGGCATGAGGGCGTTTTACACATCATCACAGCCATGGCAGAGTGATGCTAAGGAACAGCTGACAAGGGTACATGGAAAATATTCAGGTACAATACTGGATTTTAAACAACCTTGAAATGTGAATGTCAGAGGAGGACCCAGCTTCCCCCATCACTGTTGTTGTTCTCATTGCAATAAGGATTTCGGGGCCCAACTGGGGACTTAACTGTGAAGGACCCCTATGGAAAACAGAGACTACACTGGCTCAGTCCCAGATGGCATAGTTGTCCCTTGAGAGAAAAAGATATTTGAGTTAGTGCGGAATGAGTTAATGCTGGGACCAGAAGCAGTGCAGACGTGTCAGTGCAATGTTAATTAGTCTTTCTAGTTTCCCATCATGTATTTGCATTTCTGTTAAAACAGTGAGTTTCCCGTACTGGAGTCTTTCTTTCTCACTCACCCTGTCTGTTCCTTATTATCAGACTATTGGAGCACCACATAATGTTTCATGTGTTTATCACTATAACATCTCTGTCAGGTAGGGCAATAGAAATGGGGACATGAGGCCCAGAAAGACTCCATGTTTTGTCCACTGTCACAGGAAATCTGGGATATATTGATTTATTAGCAGACCGATGCAGTGACTTGAAGCAGACCCCAAAATTGCTGATCTACAGATTCCTAGATTTAATGCCCCTTTTAATACACTTCTGCTTTGAATACTGAGCCTCTAATATTAGCTTTTCAGAAATCCATATTTATTGTTCAGTTACTGGCTCCATTTTCAAGGACAAAAAGTGGCCTTTTTGAAGTGCAAGGCACTGGCCCACAGTACAGATAGAACTCAGAAAGATTTAATGAATGATATAACAGATTAATTTAACCAATTCTATTTTGCAATTGTGGACAAGAAATTAAGCATGTGATTTAAAAATTATTTTAAATGTGGCATTCTAGAAAAAATATGCTTGTAATGCTATCATTACGGTGATGGAGACAGCAGAGACTAGTTAAAGGAAAATCTTTGGGTATCATAAAATTGTATGTTCCACTAGAGTCTTCATCATAGGTGCTCAGTTTGTCTCATTCTTCCATGACCCTTCATGGGCTGCCACAAATGGGAAAATAGAAGGCATAGTTCCCTCTAGTCTACAGCTGCTGCAGGAGTTAAGAGCTGTAAACTGTTTTGCAGACTTCCTACGTATTGTTTGTGAAAATGTGGTTATATGGTACTCATTACATTTTCTAAAAGTTGGCTTCAGCATCCTATCCTCTCAATACATCAGCCGGTAGGAGCCTTCCCTGATGATGTCCTATTTCTATCATGATGTGTTTTTACTGCTTATGAGGATAAATTTTCTCCAGTCTACCTCTATTGGCCCTTATGAGTTTGGAAGATATTTTTCAGTGCTTCCTTTCTCTCTCCCCTGTAATTGCAGTGTAATTGATGTGGGGCACATTTTAATTTGCCTGTAGATTCTGGTAAAGACTGTGTACATGACACACTATTATTTCAGTACAGCTAAGGTTTGTAGTAATCCCTGGTACAAATCATTTCACATTCTCACCTGGTAATGAGGATGCACCATTGGATCTGAATGCCTCCAAATCCGTAGCATGTTCCCCTGTGGCATTCATCTACCCCAGGAAATGAGAAACATTATTGTCCTTGTTTTAGAAGAGAGACTCGGATGTGTAATTTTATGGTAGCAAGCCTTCAGCAGCATTGTAGGCTTGAGGAATTCCCACTTCTTACCCAGCCATTTGAACCCACATGGTGCTGGGACCAGCCTCTCTCCCCCCACTCCCATTTCCTGGACATGCTGCCCTGAGCACCCAGTCAGTGAACTGATCCATGTTAAAAATAACCCATTTTTGGCAACTTTTCTTTTTGTTACCCAAAGTAACAACTTGTGTCATGAACCTATGCCTGGAGGCTCAGAGGAGCAGAAAGATTTTGGCCACAAGGAGCCAGGGTACGCTAGGTCTGGCTGTGAGGTTAACCTAAGTTTCCTCCCACCGATGCCTGTTCCCAGGCTGCAGTCATGGTCCTCGCAGTATGGCTGGCACAACTCTATGCGGCCACTCTGTGAAGAGAGTCACAGAAACTCTCAAGAAAAAGGGTACTGACAGTGATAATTTCCATGATCTGAGTTGAAAGGCAGCCCAAATGTTGTGTCTCTTGTAATGTCACCCTGAGATGAGGCAGGGAATCGCGTTTAAGTTCTCCCAGTCCTAGTCTACAACACAATCAACAACCAGTGCCTTATCTCCTCTTCTGGGATAGCATCAGACATTGCCCTGTTTTGCACATAGAAATACTGAGATGCAGAAAGTTCACTGATAGCTGTATCTAATCATGTAAGTCTTTTTTGACTTCAGTAGGCTCAGCCTAGCTTCAGTGCAGTCACACTCCTAGGCTTGTTACACACAACTCCAACGTGAAAATGTGCTTAACCGTAGGCATGTGTTTTTCCAAGTGGAGATATGTTTAAGCATGTAGTTTTAAACTACTTTGTGCATTAATGTAATCTTAAGTTGAAACTCTTTACATGGCTTAAATACTTGCTTAAAATCTTTGCTATCTTGGGGCTTTTCTGCATAGCAAGCGGGAGAGAATTTGGCATCGGGTAATTTGTTGAAAGTGACACAGGAGGTCCATGGCAGGGCCTGGAGCAGAACTCGTTTCTGCTGACTTGCATTCCTCTACTTAGACATGATTTCCCCTTCCTTATGGAGGCAAAAGCAAACTTGGCACCTCATCCCTGCAGAGCGCTTACGCTTCCCCTTTGCTGGCACATGAACAAGTCTAAATAGTGAACACTTGACCTCCTTCCACAGAGTGTTAATAATAAAACTTTTTTTCTACAGCAACAACAACAACAATTGGCATAGACTTGTAGGCACTTCCACATCGCTTTGCTCTGACAGGTGGTGAAGTCTTGCTGGGAAGCAGCAAATTCTCCTCTATTTGCTGCTTTCTTTTTTGTCTTTTCCTTTGGGTTCCTGACCTGAACTGATCCTGGACATTAGCACCTGAGGCCCACTTTGCACTGCAAATGTATGCTGCTACCACTGTGTGGTGAGGTAGATATAGGTTAAGCAGACAGACTGCTTCGTCCCACATGGCTTAAAACTTCCCACAATGAAATCACTGTATTGAAAAAACATTTTTTTGAAAGCTTTACTGTGCTTATGTAAAGGCTTTGCTTGTATAAAATGTCATAAAAATCAAGTCTCATGCAGCATTACCGTGCTAAGAAAAGAGTGGTTTTTCATGTAGATTTGGCATTTCTTGGCTGTTGTTCCTATGTAGAGTAAAACCAAAAAACAACAAAAAACTTCCATGAACAAAACCACAACCCCAGTGTACTTTATTGTGGGAAGAACTGTAAATTACAAATACCTCTGCAACTTTAAGGCTTGTGGCTGGCAAGCAGTTAACCTTTTTTTGTGGTTTGTGAGAAAGAAGGGATCTCAGGTTGCAATTATCTGTCTTAATAGTGCACATTGTAGTAGGTATTAATGTGTAATTGCATTTTGGACACAAAAATGAGAATGTAATTTACAGGACTGCGTCATTGACTAATTTCTTGCTTAATGACTGTAGCCTGTGCTACTTTGACAGAAGGTACGCACGCTTCTGCGCGAGCTGCTCTTCTAACTGTGCACTGATTATGTGTAAACTCTGCGGAAGCCCAGCTATGAAGAAGGATTCATTGAGGGTTGGTAAAAAGATTGTGTGTTACCTACTACCATCCTGGATTTCTACTGTCCATTTCAGTCGCCTGGTGATTGTTTTCTAAGTTTCATTCTGTGACTAACTGAGAGCAGTGTCTCTTTGGGGGATATTTTCTTCAACAGTTAAGCACTGAGAATATTCCCTCTGGGTAGTCTCAGCAGTCTGTTTGGGAGAATCACATTGCTTCCTTGCAGGGATATAGGAAAGAAAATAGTTGCACAGCACGGAATGTGCCACATGTGATGGTGTTATCTCAAAAGAGGCTTGAGGAAGATTGATCTCGAGCTTCACCCACAAGGTGAAAGTAATTCTCCTTATAAAGTAAAGACAACTCCACAATAGGATTGCTTATAAAAGAATCTGCATTCCTTTTGTGTGCCTGGGTGTGCTCATGCTGCTTAATTGTCATTCAAAATTGAACTTGCCCTGCTCACATCCTTTCACATAAGGTGTTTATTAACTTAGTTTATTAAAGAGACAGTGCAGAAAAAAAGGTATGTGCCCCATCCATTTACAAGCAAACAATCTGCAGGCTGGCATACCTGCTATGGATCTCCCAGGACGGGATCATGTCTTGAAGGAAGATCAACATGACTAACAGAAGCTTCTAGTCTAGTCTATGGGAAATATTGCACTTATTTTTTCAGGATATGGCAAAAAGCATCCTGGTGTGGAGCATGCTATGGGACAGCTTACGTGCCTAAATGTTACGTTGCTCTTTGCTTTTACATGAATTCTTCTCTACCATTCTTCAAACTATTAGACCATTTTTAAGATTCCACACTTGACAGTGAATCTGTGGTTTTTTTCCTATTAAAAAAAAAAAATAAAATTACCTTACCATCAGGAACTTTTACCTTGAATTCAGCCCCCCTGAAAATGCTTGGAAAACAAACCCCCCACCCATCTGCTGTGCCTAGAATGATGAAGTTTAGAAGCCCGGTGATGTTGAAGGCCCCTTTATGTAGCAGGACTGCCTCACAAAAAGCTTGATAGCTCAACATAAGGACTTTGTCCTCTGTGGAGAGGTTTCTGGTTGCTCTCAGTGCTTGATAGGGAGAAGTGGCAGGACACACTGCAGGTTTTGGAGGGGCAGACTTCACCCAACAAACCAGAACTTCTGTGACCCATGCTGAGTATGCACTGGTGTGACATGGAGTGCTCTGTAGATATCTGTGCCTCGCTGAGGTTTAGCACCTATGAATACCCGGGGCAAATCTTGCAAGAGCCTGTTGCAAACAACTGAACAGGTTACCAAACGTGCATAAACCAAGCAAAGATAATGTCACATAATTGTGTTACGTGCTGGTATTTTCCTGGTTGCCATTTAGTTCATATAATTTACAGCGATGTTTCATGTTGTGCTAGTAATACAAAATCACGCATTTTATAAAAATAAGTGAATCTTAAGAGACTGCGACTTCAGCTCAGTGTTTGTAGTTTGACATATGCTGAGAGGCCAAGACATCAGGCGCGTTATGAGCTTTGCACGGGGTGCTGTTTAGCACAGTGCAGTTCAGCAATGTTTCACTATCTGTTAATAAAATCTGAAGGTTACACATTGTTTTTGTGATGTCAGTGACAATTTACCACCACAAATTATTGAAAGTGATAATTCAGTGGGGTGATTCATCTACAGTGTGCTCTTGTGTTCAGGGAGGGAAAGCGTAGCTCTCATGTTGTTTAGCTTCTGGCACAAAATGACTAACAATTGTCAGAAAGCATTTATTTTTCTCTCTTGACATTTCCTCCTAGCAACATGTAGTATATACGTTTCCTATAAGTCATAAGGCTTTTTTTTTTCCTTTCTGCCTCCAATTCTTTGTTGAGGCAGCAGCAAAACATTAAGTACAGGGAAGAGCACACACAAGCATGTAGCAGGCGTATGACCCTCAAGACCTGCAGCAGAATTCCTTCTGTGAACCCACAAGCAATGTTTTAAAGGCATTCAGATTTAACTCTCATCTGTTCTTACCAGCAGCTCTGAAGGGGATTAAAGAGCCTTCAAGAGTTTTGCAATAGCTCTTGAAAAGCTAAGAGCACACAAAAATCAAGCCTTGAAACTGAAACAAATAACATTTCTTATACCTGAATGGTTTTAGAATTGGTGTAATTTACAAAAGAAAAATAGAAAAGCGAAGGCAAGAATGTTAATAAATTCCACAGTATTTCTTAGCATGAAATTATATCAAAGAGGGAAGTCAAAGACACGTATATGTTCATGTATGTATGTACGTAAGCCATGCATTCTTGAAACTTGAGTGTGCAACTTGTGCTTTCAGGAGTTGGATAACTGGAGGATGAGGCTTCACCTTAAGGTCATAATTTAAAATCAACTCCAGATACCATTATTCTTTGCTTTCTGAGGTACCAATAATACATTAGGTGCTTTTAAAATGTTCTGAACTATAAGAATGTCACAGATTGAAATCTAGACAGACGACTGAATAGGGTTTAGTGGGAAAGGAGAGGATTGGTACTGAGTTTACGTATACAAGCCGAGTGATATTGTTTCACAGCATGGCAGAACAGCCTCTGAAAAAGACTTTGCTGAAGACAGGATAGGTCAGTATACATTAGAGCTCTATGATGAGCATGCTTTGTGGTTTAGCTACACCAGCCCCCACAACAGAAATGACTCAGAGAGGTGGATTCCATTTTGTCAAGATAAATATTTGAGGTGGGCACAGGACAAGAAGATTTTAATAAAGGTTCCTGAATATTTCCACACATCTATGCTATCAATGTCACTAAAAATCAGTGCTGTCTTTCAGCAGCTTTTCCATCATGAATGCTGCTGCAGAGCGTGCCCTAGAGGCCAAAGAAACCACCTGAGTGGTTTCTCTCCGCTCTCCAAATCACGTTTACCTGTTCATGGCTTCGCATGCTGGGCAGCCTCCAGCTACCCTGTCTGCTGTAGTAGAGATGACACTGAGTAGAAGAGATTGGCATCATCATTGCAGAGGCCTTAGGTTGTTTTTTGATTTTGAAAGAGTGCTGCTACTGTCTTTCTCAAGTGCAAATGGACTCTGGTGAGTAGAGGTTACCTGCAAGGGCATCCTGTGTTGCGTCTTATGAGCAATCCAGAATTTAATATTCCTGTCTCCCACAGTCTTGCTACAGTCCAAAACCTTAGTTATACTGTAAGCTCTTTGGGCAGGAGCTGGCACTTTACAACAGTATTGGATCTTGTAGCCTGTGATGAGTGTACAAAGAAGCAGTAAGGAAACTGTCACTGGACAGTATGCCTTGAGCATCTTCCAGGCTGTAGCCCTACAAAAGTAGGTCATATACATGAACTATATGTTTCCAGGTTACAGTCAGCCTTTCAGGCTCCAGTCTGGCTAGGACTACAGCAGAAAATTATTTTGAACACTGTAGATCTTATTCATCAGCAACCTGTATAATGCAGTGCTTTAGGATGTACCAACTGCATCCAGAAAAGCGGTAGCCTGAGGGAGCAGTGGGTGTGCGCTCTTCCCGTGTGCCCTTGAATGCAGGAGGAGGAAATTCACCTTGCAAAGTCTTGGTCTAAGCTTGCCCCAAGGTGCAACACAACAAGGGTTAAAGACAAAAGCATTTTGGAGGATGGAAAAACTTACCAGATAGAATACTTATCCTCTAGAATTTCAGTTGAAATGTAGCCCTGGGTCCTAGATGAAATAGGATTGCTTAAGTCAGCTCCGCTCTTCAGACACAAGAAGTATCAAAGTCCTTTATATATATTTATCCTTCTTTTTAGATGATTTTCTTTTTCATCTGCATCTCTGAATAAGTTGTTTCTTTTGATGTCTTAGGCTAGGGCTAACATTCCAGAAGAATCCAGGGGTATTTTTAGGCTTTTGAGCAATGGTTTACTACTTTATATGCTGTAAAATGAACAAAGAATAACAGGAACCTCAACAGTCATACTCTAGACTTACCTCTGAGGAAGGGCCACCCAGCTGGAAGGCTTGCGGCAGGAACTAGCCTCTGGTCGACAGGGTGATCCCAGCACAAAACAGGGTCTGAAAACATGTCCTATGTTCATGCTAGAAATTAAAAGACACAGATACAAGTTGAGAATACTGTAACGATTATGGTGACTTATGATGTTTTATTAAAACTTTTTAAAATAATATCTTGATCTAAATGTTCTGGTCTCCTAATGCTGTCTTATTTCCTTTTTCCACATCTAGATAAGTGGTAGTTGCATAACACTTGTCTAACGCTTTCTCTCATCTCTCACTGCACTAGACTCAAATTGAAGCAAATTGCTTTTTAAAATTGAAAGTGTCAAAGGTTGTAAAATTGCCCTCTGAAGGTCCTAATGCTCAGCAAGCCAGTCAGCTCATGTACTGTATTTTGACCTCCTTTTTGTGTATTTCTGATGCTGAATACAACAGTAGTTGAACCCTGCTGGAGCTGGTATCTTCTTTGGCTAAAATTTGTGACCAAATATAAGCATTTTCTGCTGCATTACGGACTTCTCATCGTCACCATGTTTCTTTATGTTTCTTTCTCCTTTTTCCTTCTTTTAATATTCCACTCTGTCAAAATACCAAAGCAACATTTATTTAATTAGTGTAATTTTTTTTATGTCCATTTAAAATCAAGTCTTCCCTAAGTATAACTTGGTGTGCCTTTACCTGGTTTTATTTTTTTTAAGCTATGTGTGTGCTTTTTTTCAGCAGAAGTTATCAGAAAACTGTTGCTTAAGCCATAAAGGGATTTTCTTGTCCGTTTTCACTAACTTTTCTACACTATACACTTGTAACTCGTGGAAGTTCCCAAACAGGGTTCCTGGTATCTTCAGCAGAGGGTGTAAAGGAAGTCAGATTCCCATCTGCCTGTCCTGTGCAGTGTCACGCGTTCTCTCTGTGAAAGAGAATTTAATCCTTCCAAGTAGTGATGCTACCTCAGCAGGTCAGTCTCATTCCTAAATGCACTGTTCACTCGGTGCTGACTGTGGTATTTAGAATTGAGCTGAGTGGATGTAGGAGATTTCCCACCTCTTATTTGGAGAAAAGGTATTTGCTCATTTTATGAGCTGTTAGTAGATACACTATCAATTCCACCTTGAATGGGAATGTAGATATTATACAGTTGTAGTATCCTGCATGTTGATTGTTAAGCTATACATACAACTCATAGCCTGAAGTCTTTGATGCTAGTGTATTTATACGAGTACTTGCTTAAAATCTAAGCTTTTAAAAAAAAATTATTTGTCTGCTGTAGTAAGTACACTTGAGTTGTAGATTTCAATGGAAATTAAGAGGCTTTGCATCTTGATAGATGAGAGATCCAGCCACAAGCACGGAAAAATCAGCAGACTCTCTGGACCACCTGAGTTCGTCATAGAAATGGAGTAAAACTTGATTTTCTCCTGGTTTCAGTCCAGATCTGATGTCAGCTATTGCAAGTAGGAATGAACAACAAGGGGGGGTTATGTATTCTACAGAAGTTTTTGAAGCTAAAGACAATTCCCATTCTATTCATGTGGCATAAAGGGCCTTTTCTGAAACATTTGTGAGGAATTGGACAGAAACGTCACCACGTCAGTGCAGGAACCAAGAGATCGGGAGACATGAGATAACAGCTGAGTACCTTAATAGTCAGCCTGCAGTATTAATTTCTGCCTTTTTTTGCCTGGTTTTTCAAGCTGTATCTAATTTACTTTCAGTAGATAATTAGAGGTAAGTTGTGTCAGAGATTGTCATGTTAACCCAGTCACTGAGGTACTTCAATCATCTAAGGCTCTAGAATGAAGAGTCCAGCTGATAGTTTTGCCCTTCACATCGTTTCCCAGCACCTGCGGCGAGCCCTGCAGCATTTGGAAGCGCTGACTGGACTTAGCACAAACGTGACCGAGTTCAGGATCTCCCAGGAGGTTTCTGATTATCCGTTCTTCCACTTGGACAAAAACTTGCTGCATAATCTCAGAAAAGCCTTCTGGTAGAAAAGACGGCTGGAAAGGAGGGAAGAGTTAGTGGCAGGGGAAAGGATAATCTTAGGTATAAGTCACTACAGCTTTATTCAGCTTTGTGCCAGAATATCTCCACTGATCTCCAGTGGACCCCTTCCTCACTTAAAGCAGGCAGGGAAATTTGCAAAACTGTATTTGCTTGTTTGAAGTGATGTATATTTCTGCAGATTAATAGTTAATTAACATGGAGGTATAAGGAGAGAAGACAAGGAGAGGAAATATATGGAATTGTGATGATGTGTGGTTTATGTCTGGAAATGACCCAAGAGTCTTGGGTCAGAATATGAAGAACTGGAATGGAATCCCAGGGTGTGAGACCTGCTTTTCTTTAGGGTGACTGAGTTAAAACTTCGTCCTGAATGCCACTGCAGCATGGTCTGATGGATATGACAATAGTTCAGGGAGTCAAGACTGTTACAGTGGAAACTGCATCCTCATTGAAATGGTAAAATTCCCATTTATTTCAGCCAGGGACTGGGTTTGACCTCTTTTCTTACCTCTTCCAGTAATCTACTCTGGCACCCCTATTCCATTGAATGGATTGCTGTGCAGACTGCCAGGCTAGCAGCAGTCAAGCTGATAGATCAGCACAGCGCCATGCGAAGCTACTAACTTCTGTCTCCAAAGTAACACAGCGGTGCTAGCGAGGTGGCAGGCAGGGACGCTCTCGTGTGCCTGGGCTGCTTCTGCCCTTGGGGACAGACAGCTCGGGGGTGTATGTGCTGCACCGTGCTCCACTGCAGGCTGCAGCGCTCCCCAAAATCACCTTGTCAAGTCGCTGCATTTCTCTGTTTTCTAGTTTTTGTAATGTGTGAAATGCCTGTTGCTATACCTGCATCTTCATAAAATGCTTTAAGATCTGTGCATGAAAGAGACTAGAGAGACCTTGGTGTTATGGTTATTATTACAGCTATCAAAACATATTCTCTAAAAAATATTTCAAACTCGTATGTCAAGTTCTCCAAACATATAAGTAGAATCTTAATTGCCTGCATTATGGCTAACTCGGGGTTTTTTCCCCTCTTTCTCTCCCTCCCCTGCTTCAGTGTTTGAAATAACAATCGCCTCTGCAAAATTCAGGGATAAGGCTGCAGCTGGAATGTATGAAGATTTCTTTGGCTCCACAGTGGGGTGTATAATTGACAGTAATGGCTGTAAAATCCACAGCTCAGGGGCTAGGGGTTTTTTTCAAGCCATCACTCTGGAAAATACAGAGTTTGATCAACGGCTGAGCATTTCAGAGTGGTATTAATAAATGCAGAATGTTAAAGATCCGCTTTAGGAATAAATCATCTAATTCAATTTATAACCCTAACTGTTGTTTAAAAAGATATAAGAGTAATAACGAAAACAAATTACCCTTGATTTAAATATTAATCTTATATGGTAATTGTGCCTGAATAAATATTTCAGTTGCAGAGAGTGGATTGTATTGTCAAACATTGGAAACTGTGCTGTGACTGAATTCAATGTCCTGTATTTACATTTCGTAAAGAAGAGCTGAAATGCTTTGAAAGCTTTCTTCTGCTCTGTCTGTTCTGTGTGTGTCACTGTGTATTATGGCGTGCCTCCATGAGTGATGTATGCTAACTGAAGGAAGGAGACGACGTCAGATTGGCACAGACTCCTCGCTGGGGTTGCTTCAGCCAGATCAAAATGATATATATCTTCATAAAGCCAGCAGCATTCACAGCACTGGGGGCTTTGTGTTGCCTAGGCATGCGAAGCACAGCTAAAAACTGTCTCTGCTGTAGTTTTAGGGGGAGCTGGTGTAGCTGATACTGTAAGTTAGTGCTACTAACCTAATCTAGCTATAAAATGATGTGCCACTGAACTTTTCTTCTTTAAATAGACAACTTAGATCTCCAGTCATTTAGAAAACTGCAACATCAGCTACTGCTTTTATTTTTCATCATTTCTCTCTCCCTGCTGAATCTTGTGGAATGCCACTGCATTGGTGAAGACAAGAATGACCACCTAAACAGTCGCCAGATTTGAAGGGCTTCAAAACAAACTAATGGAGGACTTGTCAGTCTTTAAAATAAAGATATTAAGAAGGCCGTTTTTCCAGTCACATATTACACATTTGAATGCAATGGATTGGAATAATCTAGCTAGAAAATAACTCAGTTTTTGAAATCTAATTCTTTTTTTATGGACTACCATGGGCTTTGCAGCTCATGGAGACTAGGAAGGTATGATATAGAAAAACTGACCATTCTTCAAGGTATTCCACTCTGATGCATGTATTGCAAACAAGTCTAATCTATTAATGTAAGAGGATGGGGTTCTGCTTTTGTAGCATCTCAATGATCAAGATTTGTTTTTTTCAAAATCCTAATTTAGCCCTGAACTCTTCTTTCTGGCCTGTTACAAAGATTTTTCACTGACAAATCTCAAAGCCCTGAATCATATTCAGGATGTCAGAAAACTATAGTGAAGAGTGGTGAAGTAGGTTGCACAGGGTCACTCATGGGAGGAGTGACAGAGCCAGGCATCTCCTGTGTTCTCAGTTCAGTGTTTTATGTCAACAGCAATATTTCATGACTCTGTGGCTGCTCCTGTCATATACCTGCTTCAGAAGGGGCACACTGGCATCAGATCCACTTAATTCAGACCAGATCTAATAGTGAATTTTACCTGGAACTTCGGCAGTGGTGTAGGATAAGTGGAAGTTTCTCTTTCCATCAGCTATGAATTTGGCTGTATTGTGTGAGATAGATGAGAAGAGCAAAGGATCAGCATATTTTGCAGCATAGGACTTCCTGAAAATAGGAGCACGCTTTAATTTACACTCATCAATACTGATGGAGATGTCACTTTTGTCATACCTATGGGAGAAATATCTGCTATGGAACTGCTAACTGCTTCAATCCTCTTCATTTCCCTTTCTTACACAAATGGTTTCCAAGCTGGTTCCACTTCATCTTTTCTCCACACAATTCATCTGCCCACTTCTCACATTTATGTAAAAACTTTGGCGTCAATCCTTGACTGTTTCATATTTGAGAATATTTTGTTCCTTAGTATTGGAAAAGTATGCACCAGGGATTTAGATATGAATTTGTTGCTTCTTGTTTTACATCTCCACAAAGTTTGCAGAACATGATGTTTCTTTTGTGAACAAACAGTAAGAGTTCTAAATTATTAAATATGGAAATAAAAGACCTATTTCGTAGCTGTCTTTCTTTTGGAATTGTCAAAGCAAAATATGATTCATTCATGTTACTACATGGTTTTACCATGAAAAATACTTGATTCTTTTCCCTTCCTTAAGTTTCAGAGTTACTGCTATTCATTGTGTGTCCTAGGATGCTGTGATATAGAAAATAATCATATTGCCTTTTAAATTCCCATTAGCTGTGCTAATGATTGTAAGCAACCCATCAGATACCAAGTGTAGTCTACATCGAGAAGCTTAGTAGTGAGAGGAAGACTCATTTGTTCATGATAACATTATGAGCTTTGGTTTACTGCTTTCCTTATATAGTCAGGATGTCTGGGAGCAAAAGTGTAGGTCATGCTCTTAATTATGTAGGAGACCTGTTTCAAGGGTTCTGTATTCCTACAGCGGTCATTTTCATGCAGCATTGAACAAGGGTCAGGAGTAATTCTCTCCACATATAATTTGGTGAATTTACTGAGTTGAACTGGTGATTTTGCTGATAAATGAGAGCCTAGCTCAGCAGAGTATTTAAATTCATTCCTATTTAGCAGAGTACTTACACATATGCTTAACTTATAAAATGAGATTGAGTCCCAGAAGACTGGGAGAGCTTGCTTCAGTGGTTTGCTGAGCAGGGGTCAACTTCTGAACTGGAACTTTAAAGAAAATCAGGGAGTCATAAAAGTTAAGGTGTATTTCAGTGAGCAGCCAAAAGATAGAAGCCTCGTTTCTATGTGTTTGCTTCTTAGGAATGAGTGCATACATGGATTCTTAGGGAGTGTACTGCATCTTTTCTGACAGAGGGGTTAATCACTTGGTCTCTTCTCTTCTGCAGTCTGCCTGCTTCCAAAAAGCTTAATAATTCTTAACCTCTGTCCTGCCTAGTTTTTTTTAAATTGGTCTAGTGTTACTGGAGGGAATGACAGACACACAGATACACTGATTGCATAATCCTTTCTTTATTAAGGAACTAGGCAAAAACTGAAAAAGGCTTGTTACAGCCATATCTGCCACCGCAAAAAAATATTTCTTTCTAAGCATTTTATCCTATCTAATTTTAAACCTTTCCTGTTATTGTGTCTACTATTTCCTTTTGAGACTCTTCCACTGTCCTTTTGCTTTGAAATTGGTCCATATTTCCTGTTGTTTCTAATTATACTCTCCTGCTTACCTGCTCTAGCAATTTTCTCTCCTTGACACGTAAATCCTTCAAGTATTTGTGGAAAGTTAGCACTTTCTGTTTCTTCTGCCTTTTAAACCTCACCTACTGATTCTTTCAGAAAATCACCAATGTACCTTCTGCTCTTCTTGATGTTACTTCAAACTACATATTCAGGTCTTCTGAAAATCTGGCAGATTATTTCTTCTACTGTTTTTAGAAAAACTTGTCCAATTCCTTCAATTGTTGTGGCTCTTACTTGTACTTTATCCCACTGTGCAATGAAAGCATAACTGAAGTCAAGCAAAATGAGTAAAGCAAAAGGAAAACCATGTCTAAAAATCTGTTTATATTCATAGACCATAGTGGTAATTTTGGCAGTGCTAAGGTTTAATTCTTCATGTCATTTGGTTGCTTTTATTACTCATAACAACTGTCTGTTGGATTTCTCCACACGTATTCCAAGAATCATGCTAGTTATGAGGTTTAAAGTATGTTGCCTATACGAATTTTTCACCTTGCTTGGAGGAGATATTTTAAGTCTACGTTTTTTGGTGGTTGTGTGTTCCAGCTAGTACACCCTTGAGGATTTTACATTGCAGCGAAAGAAGAGTAGTGTGTATATTTGCAATGGTTTCATGTTAGCCTTGCAAAGAAAGAGAGTTTACATTCCATTAAGTCATTAAAGACTAAAAATTGGACTATGAAACTACAGTGCAATAGTAGTAGAGTATAAAACAAAGAAGAGTCAATAATTCAAGTAATCTTATATTTAGGTGTCTGCCATGAAATGAAATCCTGCTTGTGTTTCGGTACATAACTTTTTGACCTCTGATCTCATTGTCATCTTCTTGTGAAGCTCTGCTATTCATGAAGGGAAATCTGATGCACAAAATTTTATAAGGGTGGCAAATTTTGCAATGACTCTGGGTAAAAATTGATCTTCACTTACTGCTTTTCCCCTTTTGTAAATGATTTATGAACCTGTTGAAACTATACTAGCATTACTGAATTCATAATTATAATAGCAAGGGTCTCTCTTCGCTTGCCTCCAGTTCAGTAAGATCAATATGTCTTTTTAAAGGGCTAGATGTATATCTTTCCACTGTCAATTATAAAGATTCCTAAGTACAGTCCTGAGATTCTTAAAGGTAGAAGCAATGCAATTTGCACTGCTGCTCAGCCCCCAGAGTTGGTGGATGTTTCCCACAGAATCTTCTTTTAAGATCCAAGATTAGTATCTTCAAACATATCAATAAAAGTGGCTTTAAAGCCCAACTTACCTTAGATGGAAGTTTGCCACATAGTAAGGAAGCTTGTGTGATGTGATATGTCCATCACATGAGCTGATGGCATGAGTTCCTCACTCTGGTTAGGTGATATTTCTTATTCACACTGGCACATTTCCTTAGTATTCCATGAAGCATTTCCCTAATTCATACCATGTCTGTTTTTCCCTCTCCTCCAGTTTTCTAGTTATTAGTTTGATCGTATTATTATTTTTACTGAAAGAATACTTTATTTCTGGAAATGGCAAACAATTGTAGTTGCATTCTGACAGAGAGTATTGGGATAAGGTAGTGAGAACCTACCATTTCTCAGCCTGCCTACTTAGATCAGTGAATATTTAAAGTCCACTTAAGTTTGTCTACAGAAATGTAATTCTTTTGTTTACAGCTATATTGGGGCAGGGAAGAGTTGTTTGGCTGGAGGTGATTTGAGGACACAGAAATGTGGATGGAGTAATTTTGAATGAGGGAGCTATTATCAGCCATTACATGTTTCCGGAAGGTCTGCAGAATTATTTAATATTGTGCTATGAGCACTTGTTGTAGGAAGTGGATCTGCATTTGACCACGCTATCCATTTCAATGTCTGGAGCGTGCTATGGTCCGGTCTTTCTGAGCAATGGCTTATAGAAGGCTTCAGTTCCAGCCAGGGTGGCTCCTCTGACTGCTTTAACCATTAGAATAATCAGGTTCCAGAAAAGCCTTTCAGGGGAATAGGGATTTAAAATCCCCAAGTGCTTTTAAATTGGAGCTTGATAAGTTTATGAAGAGATTATATGATGTGGTGGTTGCAGTAGCAGGGAACTACCCATATGGACCAAGATCTCTTCCTGTCCAGACGAACGCATAAATGCAGATCAACCTTCCTTCCTCTGCTGAAATTTTTTCATCTAGAATGAATGATCATAGCTTCCATATGGACAGTTGGTCTTCGTGTTTGCTTTAGCAGCTCATGGAGCATTTGCATAAATAAGATTAGGATTGCTTGATAAGCAGTTGCTGATGGTCAGATAGAAAATGTAGATCTCACCAAAGGATGGTGACTATGTGTACTCACATGCATAAATCAGTGCAAACTGTTGCTGTTATCTACACTGTTATCTACCCTAGGGATAGTTTGCCGGTCTCAGTACACCTTCAGTTGGATAATTCTCTGCAGCGTAATAGCCTCAATCATACCTTGCCCTTACTATTTTCTTCATTGTAATTCCTCAGAGAGTATCCAAGGATTGCCAGGACATATGTGTCTCTTATCCCTTATATCTCACCAATCCTGAGCTCAGGTGCACCTCAGACTTGGGCTCAATGTGGTGAAAAGTCAGGTGCGTCAACACTGGGTGCAATGAGACCCAAAATGATGACACTGCTTGACTTAATGGAACAGTTCATGCTAATGAGAACATGAGTTCTGTGAGATTTTGAACGCACACAATTTTTAATGTCACAAGTATATAAAAAACTATGATTTGATTTGACAGGACCTAGGACTCAACTGCAGACCTGTATCATCATCCTGTCTGTATGATTTCATCACAGCTATCAGATTATCCCAAGATGTACAGAGGGGAAACATCTACTCAAATACTAAAACTGTACCATAGCTGGAGCAGGGAAGGGGTATTGTACCTTCATCGTTACAGCCAAAGTAATTTAATGAGTGTGCTTCTTAGCCTACAAGGTAAGGGTTGAAATATGTTGATAAAGCAAAACAAATGTACATACTGCAGTGTATGCCCAGAGATATCTGTTCCATACTGCCAACTTTTAACACATCTAATATACAAAACAGAGATCAATATTTGCATATGCATTTAGAGTCCTCTTCAATTGATAAAAATTGGTAGAGAACAACATGGCTTTCTGTATGTCCATATAATTCCCCAGATAGTTGTATTTTACTAAAATTTTAATATTTATGTTATCAATCAGGTCGTTAGGTCCTTTCCTGTGTTGTATGCTTTTTTCATGAGGATCTTGTTTCCCCTTATAGTACCACAGATACTAATGACATCGATGAAATAGATGCTGCATTTTAAGCATCTTGGTTGTGCTGAAGCTCACAAGCGCTGTGCAGCTAGCAAATGGGATTGTGAAGGTGAAAGGATGAAAAGAAGAGGTGGCAGTTTTCCATTTAGTGCTGGTGATCAGATGTTTTGCTGTAGGACAGACAGTCTTGGAAATAGCCTGGCAGAGCATGGTGTTATTTAATTTTCAGGTTTTAGTAAATGTACTGTCTTGATATCACCTTTCTTAGCATGCCTCCAGATCCATTATTTTCACCATAAGAATTTGTTTGTGAAAGGAGCTTTCTTATGATTGCATAATAACACTGTCTTTCAATTAAACTTGGACAGAATAGTTTGTAGAATCGCTTGTGGTGGAAAAGAACAGGAGCCTAACAGACATCAAGATGACTTCTAATTACTTGGTCATGGCCAAGTTTCAATTTTTAAGAGCTGATGGGAGAGAAGACTCGGTTCTTAGGCCAGCCTGTGTCCCTTACACGTGCGTGTTAGTGTATGAAGTGCGGGTCTAAGTGCTCAGGCTATCCCAGCATTTCCATAAGATCACAAAAAGGACTCTAAATAATATGCCTCTTTGGAAAACCATGTGAGAAAATCTAAACCATTCAAACTTATTCCAACACTGAAACTGGCCCTGCTTTGAGAAAGGCGTTAGACCAGATGGCTTTCAGAGGTCCCTTCCAACCAAGATTACCCTGTGATTCTGTGATTTAAAAATATATTTCAGTTTAAAGCTCTTTCAAAAAGGTGGTGGTGGGGGGCAATGTATATATTCTCACTTCAGTTTATTTTTCATGTTATTGCATAAAAATAAGAAGAAAAGATTCTGGAAGCTTCTTTTATTTTAATATTAAGTAAGCTGGAAAGCATTTCTCTCTTAATCCTAGACTTGGTAGATACTGAATATTTGGGTAAAGAAAACTTTTTTTTTCTTTTTTTTTTTTTTTTTTTAGTTGAAAGGAACTTTGCATTTCTGCAAGATGTATGAGTTCAGCAGAAATACTTGCTGAATAGTTCACAGCAGAGGAAGTTCCTGTAGTTGAGGATACTAATCTCATGTATTGGATATGCCTTGGCAGATGTCTCCAAAGAAGCCACTAATTTTGAAATATATTGAGGCCTTGAGTCTTGTGAAATGTAAAGCTGCTTTTATATATAATTGCATTTGTTGAACCAGTGTCTACACTAATAAGCAAGGCATAAAAAAGGTATGTTATAGATCTCACCTTGGAGACACGAATGGAGCTACTTGCTAAGATACTGGATCTTCTACACTGGATTTAAGACTACAATTAAATTTTTAAAAAGTGGGTAGGGGAGATAGTTTTAAAATCATTTTGGATTCCAAAGTTGAATGACCAAGATGGGCATCAAGGCGAGCAGCTGATGTCTGAAGCATGGATCATAAAGCAGCAAAATGCTACATCTTTGATGTGAATGTGAAAATAGTAACTTAGCCTGGTAAAGTATCACTTCTCAGGGAGGCTTACTCTACAAGTACCTTTTTGACCAGTTTCTCAATGTTTTCAGGCTGGTGATTCCTTGCTTGAACCTTTAAAATGTATTACATTTGCTAGAAAAATAAAAATAAACACTCTATCAATGGCAGCCATGATAACCTTATACAAGAGATTTATTAGGTGTGTATTTCAGAAGATGAGCAAAAGCATGCAATCATGAAAGGAAATAACAGGTGGAGTTAGGGGAGTAAGATTTTTACTCTTCAGCACCTCATGGCCCCTTTGATTGCTTCTACCTGGGACTGTGATCACAGCCTGGAAAATGTTGTTGTAGACCTTGTGATAGGCACTCTGTAGAAGAGAGAATTAAGGCTGTTTATACATACTCTGGATGTTCCCTTTTGCAGAGGGGTGGATCTCACAGGACCAGAGTCAATGACTGGATTATCTCTTTGTTCAGCTCAATTTTGCCTAACCATAATTGGGCTAGTTTGGCAACAGAGTATTGAGTTAAGTCTCAGACTCAGCAAGTGCCTCCTGCATGGGCACATATACCCGTGGGAGCCAAGGACTTCCTTTGGGCTTGTGTGTTGGTCATCATGGGAACAAAGCCCTATTACCTTTGTTAAACAAAATTCTTGAACTCAAGGGAAGCTTTCTTGTATAGTACATATGCAGATAACATTGTCTATATGGTTGCCTTTTGGGGTTAAATAACTACTAAAAAAGACTTAACCTGAATTCAGCAAGTCTAATCCCACATATATTTATGCACAAGTATGAATTTGCTGTTCATGTATATAAGGGGTTTTCGGTGGATAAATATTTGTCGGATGAGGAATGAATTTTGCTGCAGGGCAGTGTACTGAGCACAGTGCTTGATCTCATGATTTAGTACGCTGGGATTACTCAATAGCAAATATTTGCAGCACTGGCCCTGTAATTTTTTAGTATGAAAATACTGGGTCTTATTCCCTGCTGATCAGTGTTATGTTTGTGTGACTCCTATTCAGCAAAAGGTTTCTTTAATTTTCAGGAGACAGTGATAGTGAAGTGATAGTGACAATGTTAACAGTCTGGGAAATTGTAATGTGAATGAAGTATCTCAGGCTTTTTTTAGGAACACTCAAGACTGGTATTGATCTAAAAGCTTAGGTCTGGGGGTCATGATGTAAGAGTCGAATTCCTATAGTGCTGCCAGTCCTGGGCAAACCAAGGATATGGAGTCAACACATCACTTCCACGTATACTGAAGTGTTATTTAATTGAGGCCTTTATGCTTGGTTTTCCTATGTGTAAAATGACTATTATGTTATCTTTCTCCTATTTTTTGCTTTTGTCAGTTAAGACAGCAATCATCGCTTTCTGCAGTTCTCTTGTACAGTGTAGTCTGAGCCTTAGATGGATCCTGTAGAAACTGTACCAATTAATAACGATAATTTGTGGCTGGATGCCTGGTTTCCTCTTTTGCAGTTTTATCACACTTACATGTGAGTTATATTTATTGTTATTTTTATGCTGAGGACAATAAAAACAGCAGGTAGAGAAACCCATATTGACAATGTATTTGCAGTGTTTTATTAGACTTCGTACTGTCAGTAAAACTGTTTTCTTAGCCCTGCAATTCGATCCCACCTGCACAGTAACTGTGGTTTTTCTGCGGTTGCCACATGATTGGGCTGCTTCAAAAGTACTTGAGGTTTACTGACTACTGTGTTGAATAATTTATTGAATGATTATTAGACTGGATGTAATAAAGTCAATGTTGATTTACCATTCCCTTAGCATAATGTGGTAAATGATCACTGGATTTACTATGTCAAGAGATGCTCAGAATCATGGTTCTGAACTGAAATGCTGGCTTGGTGGGAAATTATGTTTTAAGTTTATATTATATTAAAAGGTTTGTTAATTTTTATCCACTTTTGAATGGTTTCAGTTATTTGGGAGAAGTGCTATCAACAGCTGGAAAATTGTATATTGAATAATTTATTTGAAAATAGCAAAAAAAAAAAAGTCAAATAAATAATTCAGAAAATATTTCTCAACCAGCACTGCTGATGTCATGCTCCAGAGAGATGGATCAATTTTTTTAAATAACTTTATTACATGATTAGCAGACTCATTTTTTTGTGATTTTTCTTGCTAGTTGGTTCACTTCATACACTGATTCCTGAAGAAAAATGACTTTTCAGCCTACCCATCACTGAATTTTTAATAGTAAGATGACAATGAATAAAATTAAAATTTAATGTACTGCTGTATGTATCACCTTATCTTGATATATCAATGGTGAATAATGATCTTTGCTGTAATGCAGTGGGCTAGATTCTACAGATATTGTTTATTAGAATACCCTCTCTGACCTTGGGAAGGTCCGAGCCCCAAGCCACATGCCTCACTTTCCTGTCTAAAATATTTCTTCCTTTTTGTTATTTGTTTAGACTGGGGCCAGGGACTGACGCGTAGAGTACGTATAGACTAGCTCACTGGCGACATATGGTGCAGGTATTGCACCATATTATTTGGGTTTGTTTTAATAAAATTTTAACTTTTGGGGTAAACTCGGGCATTTTATTTTCAACTGCAAAGGTGGAAATCCTGCTCACCTTGCCAGCTAGATTCATACCTACCGAATGGATTTTGGAGATCAAGTGTTGGATATGTTGAGCTCACATTCTGGAGCCAAGCCAGCTCCTCAGCTGGTGAAAGGCAATATCATACTGTTAACTTGTTATGTTTAATGTCAAATCTTCCAATATTTTATTTTTTACCTTAAATCCTAGTTGTAGGAATAAATAGTTCACTGAAATTATGTGATTTTTATGCTGTATAAAAGCTTTTCCAAAAAACGTGGAAAATATTCATTGATTGTGCTCTAGCTCAGAAACTGGAAGGAAAAGACAATCACATTTGTTAAAATAAAGAATGTCTCTTTGCCTGTAAGATTGTTTTGAGGGCTTTCAGCTTATGGGTTTTGTACACGAAAGACTGGTAAAAGAACCCCAACCCAGAAACATAAAGCTTCCAAAGACTGCACATCGGTAGTGGGACACTTCTCTCAGCTTTGTCTTCCCATACTGTATTGAAGACTTCAAATTTTGCCTGAAGCAGACAAGTTTGTGTGCATTGTTTTAGGGTAGACCTGCACAGGAAACCTAAAGGTAGCATGTTTTGATTGCCAAAGTTAAAGAAAAAATACACAAAAAACACATAAAAAGGAGATTAAATGTGAATGTGAAGTTTACATCCATCATCATCTCTTGCAGAGGGATTTTCACATCACCACTGGCTGAATTGGAAGAAGTTATCAGCATTTCCAAAGCAAAGGCTTATTGCGTGGTGATGAGCACCAAAGAAAAGCCCAAATAAATTAGCCTACCATAACACATAGTGTTCCTTTCTCATTCTGTGCTTTATATTCCTCAGATGTCAGTATTATGGTCTCCTTGTCGGTGATCCCACATTTTTTACTTACACATCCTATACACGTAATTTCTTGGATGCTATCAAACATGCCAAGCAGAAGTAGTTTATTGCATTGCAAGTGCCTGTTTATGCAGAATAGATGTCATCTTTATCTCTCTGGCAAATATGGAGAGGAATGCAAATGTGTCCTCCTGCCACAACAGTTTGACTCTCATGTAAAGGCTTCTTAAACCAAACAAATACCCCCTCACAAATAAAATTATGCTCTTTCCTGAAATGAGAGTTGTGGGTATTTGTTAAGAATTCAGCAAAGGCTAGACAGGCAATCTTTTCTTGGTGAAGATAAACTAAAAGATTATCAGGATCCTTTACTGTCTACTTTAAATATAGGTGGAAAGACCGACTCAAAGGAAAAGGAAATTTGAAACTGTTTTTTCTTTTTTTGGCTATTGTCTACACTAGCTCCATTTCCCATTCATCTGGATTTTTTAGGTGTTTCTCACAAAGCACCTACGCACTCCAAGCCTCATTGTTTATTTTTGTATCATTCTCCTTTTATCTACATTTGACAGAAGTTCATTTTCTACTTTTCTCTCTCACACACCCCTCTGTAACAGGTCATTTTTCTTTTTCTCTCTGTGATTTTTATTCTTAATTTCTTCTAGTTTCCTCTTCCTGTTTTTTTCCCACCCAAAATCTGTTTAGGTGGGAAGACAATAAGTTACTCAGTTGCGTGCTCTCAGTAGCATTGCAAAATGGATAAAGTCCACAAACTTCTGGTACTACTGCTAGGGATATGCTGCTATAGAGGAGCATAAGTGTAATGCTTGTGTGCTATAGGGGAGCTCTAGGGTTGGAGAAGAGATTATTAAGCAGAAGGGAAGGAGGTACAAGAAAAAGCAAATATACCAAAGGAAAGGCTGATTGTCTAGTGGTCCTTTGAATTCCCTTTGACCTCCTCATGTTTGGTTAGGAAACAAGTACTCTTTAGTGATATTATTAGGAGTAATGGCTTGCAATTCCAAAAGAGATTGGCAAAAAAGGGTTGTAAAACTGCTTTTAGTGAAATTGTTTAAATTCTGAAGAAAATACCATAGAAAAAGCTTTAAAAAACCCAAATAACTGTATCAGAAATTAATCATTTCAGAAAACTTCGGAGTTTTATTACAAAGTGGCGATGCTTTGTTTTCACTGCTCTTTGTTATGCCTTTATTCTACATCTCATATCGTTTTATATTATTTCCTACCACACAAGGAAGAAGTTATTTTTAACACATACTGCCACTGCTGGCTCTGTGCAGTGGCAGCACAGATGACAGCATGCCTTAAAACCTTTCTGCAACCCAACTGATAGAGCTGGAAATAGCTAGCATGGTGGTTTTATCTGGTATGACAACATAGCATATTATCTTACTTTGACCCAAAGATTTGTACTTATTTTTATATCACTTTCTTTCTGAAATGCCACCTTATTCCACTTTGTGCGTATAAATCATCTTACACACTTTGTAGTGTATAAATCACCTTATCCCTCTTTTTATGGGAAAGTCATTTTCAGTTTAATTTTCTCTCCTGTAAAATGGGGATAACTGTTTTCACAAACTCCCTCAGGTCTCATGGGGTCAGCTGTGCTGCTGTGTCCCTTCTCTCACACTAGAAAGTTTTTCCAGTTATCCCTGGAAACATTTTTTCCTTTTCTGAGCACTGCTGTTCCACGTCTTAGCCTGGCCTGTGCAGTGTTTCAGGCCACAGACTCTTTCGATACCCTGCAAGAGATGTGCTGGAGACCTGAGTACGTGTGTGGAGGTAGAAAAGAATAAAGATTACCTTCTTTGTCTCTTCTCCCCAAGGCTCTTTCATTAACATTCCTATGATACATCGTATTTAGCATATTCATAGCTTTAGGCTTCTTGTGTCCGTTATAGCCTTCTAAAGACAGTGATAAAACTTTATACATTGTATTATGAGAAACATTACATGCCCAGTCATTTTAGCAGGTTCAGAACAAATCTTGTTTTGTGAGCATTGTATAAAGATCAAAGCCGATACCACAGCTAGTGAAAACAGGAATGGGATACTTGAATTGACTAACACCGCCAACATCCAGTAGCTATTCTTGGATTTACAGGGTGTGTTCTTGAAAACCGTGTCTTGCAGGGCATACCATCCCTAGAGACCCAGAAGAGTGGCTGGTTCTTTCTCTAAAGAAACTTGACATAATGGCACAAGTGTTAGCAGCTGGCCAAGGGCCTTGATACCAGCCTCTCAGATTTAAAAGGACTCCCAGGCTGAAAGGGCAGAAAAGAGGTTTTTTTAAAAAAATTTTGCCTCAGTCAGGGACGTGTCAGAAGAAGCAGGTGCAGAATGGCTCTGTAGAGGTAGGAAATACTCTCCTAGAGACAGGACAGAGTTTCCCATTGTTCTTGATTTGTCAGGTCTTCTTGATCTGTTGTTAGACAGGAAATAAAAGGCAGATTAAGAAATACAGTACGAACGTGCCTGTGCTGTCCTAGCTGACAGGAGGAAAGACCAGACTACTCCATTTCAATGAAGTTTTTGGGTTTTTTCTGTCTTCTTTGTCTTCAGCTTGCGCTGAGACCCTTTAAAAATGCATCTACGTGGCACACAGCTCAGCAGGACTCTGTTCACGAGGAGAGTTTATTGGCAACACAGTGAACTCCATTACAGTTTATCTCTCAGCTATAAGCAGCAAAAACCCTATGTGAAGGATTTGACTTTAAATTAGCACCAAGAACCATTTCGCTTTGACCACTCTTCAACTCAGCTTGGATTGCTGTTGTGAACCTTTGGGTTTGTCCATCCTAAACTTTCTAATCATGTAGCCTCCCATATTGTAACTAACACTGTTGCTGTACTCTTGGTAGCAATAATGGGTTTAGCGTTAGCAAAGACAAGCTGCCAACATGCTATTGTATTATAGAGACCGTAAATTGTATGCCTACTTCGAAGAGGATTAGGCAGCACATCATTTCAAGTAGCAGTGGCTGACTACCCAATAGAAATATTACTATTGTATCAAGCAGCCTTGACTTTAAAAGAAAAACCACAACTATTTTTATGTGACTGAACTCCAGTAATGAATACTATTTGTCCAAATTTCTCCATTTACATTTTTTAACTGTATTTTCTGAAGGGTAACTTTTTGGCTTACGAAAGATTTCAATTGCTAAATACTGCTTAGGAAGGCTGTAAACTGGGGACACAGATCCATGGGAATTGTACATGGGAGGACCATCATAGTAAGTGATGAGTAAAGTAATTAAACAAAAGTTCCTGACCTGGTGCTGACAGCCTGGGTGTGATCATAGGTCATGCAATACTTCGACTTTTTTTTTTTTTAATATACATCTTTAGTAGCAGTAATGAGATTCTTATTGATTTTTGAGGTGCTTTGTAATCTTGTCATTTGGAGGTGTTTAGTATTTCTAAGAGGAACTAGTTCAAATAATTTCTATCAAAATCGCATTTGGTAGCAAAATGGGGTTTTTCTGCTACAAGAAATGCTTCATTAAAATACCTGCTTTGAAGGAGAAATGAAAAGAAATATTTCCATTCTTTTGGGGTTACTGTAGTTGTGCCATATGAGAGCTGTAGTTCAAGAGTATAAGGGACCATGCTCCACTTCTCTCTCCCCATCTTTTCCACTGCCTTTCACTCCCTCCTTTTTTTTCCTGTGTCCTAATCATTTTATTCCTTTTCTCCTAATCTCCAACATACCTGGAAAAGATGAAGCTGATTGCCTTTTTTGACAATCATTTGGTTTTTCTGTGGTATTCTGCCCTGCAGTCCCCTCCTGTGCAGCAGTCCCTTGCTGCTGTTACAGGACACATTTCTGGTGACAGCACCAATTCTGCAAAGCCGGTGACAGGTAGTAGCAGACACCAATGCAATAATAAAGAAAGGCACCCTGAATAGAGTCGCAAAACCAAGGTTCATTGTATGAAGATTCAATCAGTTCTTTAAACACAGAAACTGTGATAGAACATACTGTATACTGTACAAAACAGGATCACTGCCAAGTATTTATAGGCAATGCATTGCCTATTCCTGCTCATACAATTAAGGTAACCGAGTTTCAGCAGTCACAGCTGCATAAAGCAGCTTTCTGATCCTACCTAGGGCAGCATGAAATAAGACTGCATTCAGTGCTAGTTTAGAAATCGTGCTCTTTTTTTTTTCTGACATGAAGAAATGAGAAATTGAACACAATGTGTTCCATTTTGGAACCACAGAGGCTCCTTTTAAATTCCATCCAGGATGGGAACAACTCAATGCATCCAGTAAAATCCAAACCTTAAAGATGATCAGATTAAACTCTTCAAGCGGTGGCTTTGGATAATGCATTGGATTTAGCCAGCATGATAAAAATCTCTGAGTATTTTGGGAAGAATCCCAAACTGAGGCTGTTGTCATAACTGGTCTTCATGAGAAATATGCTTAGTTTTAGCTCTTTTTCCACATCAGCTGGGAAAACCTGCTGGGTTTTGGGCACATTCTGGGATTCTCTACTCAGTTGCTGAAATGTTTCCTCTTTTTACTAGTTGCACTGTCCAATGCAAGTGGCTTGTGGCACTTCACTGCTGTGCCATTCTTTCTCTCCTTGAGTATTATCCCACTGAAAGAAATTCTGCTCGTTCCTTTCCCCTCCAGACAAACACTGAAGATCTGTTCAACCTTCAGTGCTTCAGAGGTAAAAGCACTGTCACTCTCAATGTCCCCTGGATTTCTGCACTGCTAAGGAATTCTGCATTCCTCAACAACTATACAGTAAATTGAGTATTTTCTTGTCTCTATAAATGCCACTGGACTATGGAGCTCACCTTGCCAAGATACACAATAGACACTTCACTGCATTGCTTTCTATACAGTAGATGATTTTATAAAAAGCTTTGCAGCAATTGCACCTTTCCAATTTTCCATCTTTACATTTCTGCTTTATGGTATTTGCTTATATGAACCATCTAACCTTAGGAAGGACAGCATGTAAAGACAAAGTAGCATTGATAAGGTATCAGTAACCCCAATGTTGCCAGCGTATCCTGGAGAATCCCATCTAGTAACTCTTTGTTCTTTTCTAGTGTTTTTTATTCAAGGATCCTGGCAGGATTGGCCAAAATTAAATAATCCAATTTTGTAACTCTCCTCTCCTGCAACAAGCTAAATTATCTATAATTCCTAGTTTAGCAAAAGACAAAAGGACCTTCAGACAGATGTTCACAGCAAGGTAGCAGTAGAACCAAAAATTAATTCCAAGTTTTCCAATCCTCTGCTCCCTGCTGCCCTGGTTCACAGACCCCATCCTGAGCTTTGACCTCTCTTCCGCGCCTCTCTTTTTAAAAAGTAGAAAATACTTTTAATGCAGTGGTTTCCCATTTCAAGGATGATTTCCTTTAGATTTGCTCATGTGTTGCTTTAACAGGGAGGAAATACAATGTGCTCATTAAAGGGAGAGCCTTGGAGTCAGGATTTTTAGGCTGTAGCTTTAGCCTTAGCTTTACCTTGATTTGTTCTTGTTTCTCCACCTGTAAAAATGGAGCAGTGCTTAGTGATCCATGTCACAGGGTGTAACTAAGGCACTTGAATGTGTCGGAAATACCCTGAAACCTTAAGACAAGTGCAAATGATTAATTCATTATTAACTCCATCATCCCACCAAATCCTCTCTTTGGAAGAGCCTTAATCCAATGTTTTATTAATATAAAACCAATTACATTGCTGGCTTATCAGTCATGCGAATGGAACATTTCTTTTTCTTTCTTTCTTGCAGTGCGGATGGTCCTTCCTCTGAAATCATGCAGATTGATTTTGAAATTGAAGACCTAACTGACCTACCTGGGACCCAGCTCATCACATGGCAGGTGGAATATCCTGGAGATACAACATCTGATCTAGGAATCTCCAAGATCTACGTAAGCCAGAAGGACCTAGTAGGCGTTCTCCCTTTGGCTATGGTAAGAAATTGGCTGGCATTCTGCAAGTTTTTCATATTGCTTTACAACTCTAGTGTCTGACAGATGCAAATAATCTGCTGAAAGGGGAGGGAGGGACAGAAATTTTCAGCACCTTGCTAAACAGGTACCAACTTCTGAAGTTAGCTTCGTTCAGTGGTGAAACCGTATGAGGCGAGGCCACAGGTTCCCATGGAAGGCCCAGCCATGCTCTCTTTACCAATACACTGACTTCTTGGAGGCAAAAGCTGAGTTCATGACATTTCCAGTGTTCAGAACTCACTCTTGTTGCATGAAGTGCTATACTTGGACACTGAGTTCAATGTGGTGTATGTCCTACTTGAATCGCAAGTACTCTTACATTTGTTTGGTCTAGTGTTTAAGGACTTCCTGAATCACAGTTTTTTCAGGTTTTGAATTCTGACTCCATATTCATTTTAGAGTGAGAAGAGAAATAAAAGTCATGACGTGACTTCTGAGTAAATTTTAATTACCTGGGGAACACAAAATACAGTACGTAGCCAATGTCTGTTCTACATAAATGCATTCAAGTGGGTTGTTTCACCATCACAGTGCAAACTACAGGGCTTGAAAAATACCTGATCCTTTAGCCTTGTTCTTAGCTAAAAAAACCTGTTAGATACCCAAATTCCAAGTACAAGCAGAAATTTTGTGCATTTCCTCTTCACTCTCCTTCACATTTCTTCATCGTTAGGGATGAAGTATACTTGTCTAAGGTGTGGCTGTGCCCCATTTCTGTGCTTGGACAATCTATTAGAAAATATTGACACATGATTATTTAACACTGAAAGAAAAACAAAAATCAATCTTGGAGCATTTAAAGAAACAACCTGGATGTTTGCCTAGTGATAGCCAGTTAATTATGCCATTATTGAAGACTGAAGGTGTTCTGTGCACTTCCAGACTCACAGAACTGGCTATTATTGTTATTTACCAACTTCAGAACTACTCAGATGTCATGATTCTTTATTTCACCAAAAATATTTCTTTTCTTTTGTAATGGCTCATACTTTCATTACCAAGGTGTATATCACAGTTGAAATAGCTCTCACCAGCTGGTATTGTGGCCATCTAACAAATCAGAGTTGTATAACTAATCCCTTTGTTTTGCACAACTGTTTTCATGGGCTAGTTCCTGCTGTTGAACAGTGGGTGATGGCTGCTTGTTTGTTGATAAGAGAAGAGGCTTTCAGGTCTGCAAATGGGACCTGATGTGCAGTCACATGAGTTCTGGAGTACTGAGGGTTAAGGCTGTAGAGGTGATCTGATTTACATAATCTGAGATGTAGGGGGGGTTATTCGCTCCATCCCTTAATAGGAATAGAAAAGATTTCTTTCCCAGTGGTTCCAGCGGTTGCAGAGAACACTAGTTCTTCTCACACATGCCCATGATCTATGCTTTAGTATCAAGTGATATAGTGGCAAAATATAGTTCATAAGAACAAAGATAGATTCTCCTGGCTGTTGCTACAAATCAACTCACGCTCTTCATTTCCATTAAAAGATGAACAAAAAAGCCCATTTTCCAGAAGCACAAAATTCTATGCTCAAAGGTCATGTGAAGACTATAAAGTTATCAGTAGGTGGCATTTTACAAGGCAACAGGTGTTGGGATAATGGGTAAGAGAGAAAGCAAAGATAAATTGCAGGGGTCCCCTAATTACTGACAGACTGGGAATAATTTTAACCTTCTTTGCATTAACTGGAGTGTCAAGGAAGAAACTCTGGGGTATCATAAATCTCCAAATCTTTGTTGTACTTCACTTTGTGCTTAGGAAATGATGATTCAGGTGCAGACCTTTCGAGACACCTAACTTAGATTAGTTTGGTACTTCAGACTTCCCTGTGATCTTAGCAAAGCCAGTTTGTAATTTACAAATTTAAAATAAATAAATTCTACTCTTCCATTTAGGAAGAACCACAGTGAAAACAAAGTGTTATATTATTTCTCTGTTTCTGGAGACTGGGGTTAATTTGGGTTAGTTTTGCTGGGCTTCTTAGCGGAACATGTAATTTCATGTTTAGAAGCACCAAACAGAAATGCTGTTGAATATTTCAATTACAGGTTAATTTTTCAAAAGAACATTTTATTGCTTTAACATTAGGCAGAGCTTTGTTTTTTTAATAGACTAGCACGTACCACCTCTGCACCATCTTTGTTTTCTGTGGTCTTTTCTGCTACCTATTATGGATTTGTAAATTGAAAAGCAAAAGATTGGCCAATTTAAAGTTTTCCGTTTCCTTTTTTTTGAGTTACAAAATGCTGCAATGGAAAGACTTAAATGTATATATCAGCATCAGGACACACCGGAAATGCTCACTTTCTGCTGAAGTTATTAGGACACTTGCTGCACTCACCTTACCTTTCTCCAGCGCACTTTTTTTTGCCTATGGCATATTAACATTGCAGCCTTTGAGACCCCTGCAGGGCCCTACACCAATAATGGCAACACAAGTCACAGTAGAGCACTCAAGGATATTGAAGAGAAAAGCTGTACAGTGTGTTTTATGGGTGTGTGGGTACCATGAAGGCTGATATTTCTGGTACTTTAGTAACACCTTTTCTAATTTTGAAGTGTAAGAGAACCTCTCTTGGTAAGCTGTGCATGGGACCCCAGTCAGCCCTTGTTAGCAGGAGGGGAATAGCATGGGAGAAAACATTTAATTTAAGAACATTGTAAGAACCTGTGAGCACCTGTTTGGATATTCACAATGCATGATTCTTTCCCTTAAGCCTGATGAAATACAGGCAAAGATGTTTAGCCAGGGTTATAAAAAATTATTGGCCTTTTACCATGATTGCTTTGCAGTGGCTCTTACAGCCACATAGCAATGTCTTGCCTTGTTGACAGAAACTAAAACGTCCACTAAACCCCATGGAAGAGACAGATGTTTGTATGATTTAATGTTCTTCAACAGCACAGTTTCCACAGTAATTTGTGCATTTCTTGCATTGGCACTATTCAAAACACTCCCCATGTCCCTGCCAGCTTTCTCACTGCAAGGTTTGTGTCTCCAGGTAGTCTGCGGCCAGGGAACTGGAGAAGAGGGTCTTAAGAACACGTTGATCAGTACAGGAATTGTAGAAACAGAGTGCTTTATTCTGGATGGAGAATTCTGGACAAGGAATGCCAGAGGATTACTCCATGGTAATTATTGAAAAATTGGCCCTTTGGGAAAAAAAATAAAAATCACAAGTAAATAGTGAAGAAGCAAAAAACTTCTATGTTTTTCTTTGTTGTCAACTAACATAGATATTAATTCTCTTTAAACATCATTCTCTTAACATTTACCTGTAATAGGCTATCCTTTGAGACAGGAACCCTAGCACCTCTTCAGACCTTTGACATACGGTATTAAAAAGGTGTATGGTCCATTTGTTCATTAACTGTCTTGAACACGCTAAACTGCTGAGGTTTTTTGAGTTAAGGAGCTGCAATGTAGTGTGACAGCCAGTGAGAATAATATGCCTGAATCTTCTAGAATATGACATTTTTTTTTATTGGCATCCTAAAACATCAGCTTCCAATTCCTATTTGACTTCTTTCTAGTGTTTCTTCCCTATTTTGTTTCACTCTCATTTTGTTAGGTGATAAATGGCACAGGTTTAATCACTCAAATTGTACGTTTGGCGCTATTGATTATTGTTGCTTTTTAAACATTGTCAGCTCTTTCATAATTATGAAAGTTCACCTTTTGTTGAACCTTAATGATTAGGTGAGGATGAGAGACAGACAAGCTCTGTAGCCATCTGTGTACATACAAGATAATCCCTACTGAGAAAGGCAGAGGGCAGATATGACATGCTGGTAAATGGATAAGTTGAAATCTGTTCTGTAAATAATAATAATAAAAATGGTGAATAATAAAATACCTGGGCTGGCTCTTAACAGAACCAGCTCTGAATCTGTAAATCATCTGTCTTACCTGTGCATATGCCCTAAACCTATTCTATCTGTGCTCTCCCTTTATTTAATAATCTTATAAGGAATCAGGGCAAAACACCTGTTTCATAAATCTCACAGGGGGACATGTTGGTCCCAGGGTTGATAAATCCATAATCAGAGTAGTCCTTTGACTAGAAAATACACTATGTTAACTTCACTTTCTCCTAGAATATAGAAAAAAATATATACAGGATGCTCAGTGTCCCTTCAGAAATTTCTTGAAAAGGTTGCAGGTTCCTGACCTTCAATTTTTGATAAATTGTTGTCCGCATACGTGTTTTAAATTTCTGAATCAGCAAGTTAATATTAGAGTCAGCCTGGCTCACACAAATGTAGCTGCCCTGCTATTCAAGACATTATTAGGTTTAAAGATATGGATGTGGACCAGCTGTTTCAGGTGGTGGTAGGACATATGAAGCTGATGAAGAAACCAGGCGGTTGGATGAGGAGCACCCATGTGTATAAAAAGTCTGTGAATCTGGATTGCTTTCTTGAGAGACTCCCCAGCCCTTACAGATGAGCTGATCTTAATGCCAGCAACAACAGACTGCCCTGTATGATCTGTGCAACTAGGAAACAGCAGAAAAATTCTGCCTTCCAGAGCAAGAATCCTTGAGTACTGCAGAGTCATGGTAACAGTGGCAGAGTAGCCCTGGATTACCTCATGTCAGTCATGACATTAATATTTTGAAGTTGATAATTCAGCTTTCTTGCTGCCCAGAGAATCTCAAACCTGCTGGCAGGCAGGATAGCTTGCCTGGCACTAGGGCTGAATTAGCAGCTTTCACCTTACCAGGGTATAGCAGGACAGGCTCACTTCAGTCTCTACCAAACTCTGCTCCGGTCTGGGGCTCGGTGAGTTTTATACCCATCTGCCTGTGGAGTGCCTGTCTTCCCTTCTTACTGAATACGTTGGGACAGCCCGTAGGTATGTTTATAATCTAGTCAGCATCAACCTGAAAAATAACCTTATTATTAGAGAAGTGAAATGGACAGGAAGAAAAGATGGGATTTGAAACTTGATTAATGGTACAATAGTGAGGCTGCAGGCTGCTTGACAGAGGCAAGAACTCCAAAGACAACCCTCCATCCCTCGCAGCCATATTTTAGCAGGCAAAGGTGAATAGTGAACAGTGAATCACAGACTTGTATCAGCAGCTGAGCTTCCATTATCTCTCTGGTTTTGGCCCATTATTTATTATCCTCAAGCAGTGCAACATCGGCCTCCAAGACAGTCAAGTGAGGTGTGAGGCAGAGGGAGATTTAAATCAAATGTAGAAAAAACCTCTGAGAAGGGACTCCTGATTTATGAGAGGCTTAAGCAGAGTCAGTGACCAAAGTCCAGCTCATTACTTTGCAACAAACAGGTTGTAGTGAAGGCAAAGAATTATTCCTACTCATCTGACCCTACCAAGGAGTCCCGACTTGGTGAGCTGTCCCTGCTCTCAGAAACACACACAGCTCTGTTCTTGCAGAGGAAAGCTGCTTTGGTGCAGATCAAACTGACCTATTTTTAAGCTGCAAATGAAGGTGGTTTAAGCAAACTTGAGTGAGCTGTTCGGAAGAGAGATCACATTATCCTTCGTCTCAGGTGACTTACGAGGTTAGTAACCTCCAGGAAAGGGTCCCTGGTAGTGTTGGAGCAAAATAACCTTTGAAACCAGAGCAACCGTTTTTGCAATGTTTGTGTCATCACAGCTGCTACTGTATGAAACACAAGTGAAATATTTATTTTACAAGGTCAGGTTAGTAAACTAGCTGTAAAAAGGAAATGTTGTCTTTATTTGTTGAACAGAAGTATTTTATAATGCATAGCATCTAACAAACTTCATCTTTAAGATGATATTTTGTTAAAAGGTCTGGTTTGGTACATCCTAGCACAGTTATCGAAGTAACATTGACTGTAAACCCATTCTGCCATTGCAGATGAACATGCTCTTGTCCTCAGACCCATTAGAGCCATTTTGGCTTGTGAGAAGTTGTATTTATGGCAGTCATATTAAATGTATTGTATCCAAAACCTGAACACGAGTTTAACATTATACATTTTAGATAATTTATTGTTTCAACTTGCTCCTAATGTTCTTTATAAAAAATTAACAAAAACGTTGACAGGAAGTAAACGTTCTACATACCATCAGCGTAAGAAGCTGGATAAATAGAGCAAATAAATAAATAAAATCAATTGCTGCAGCAAAGAGGCTATCTATTATATAGGAAGCATTTCCGTATTAAAAGCATTTCTAATAATTACAGGAATCAGCTGTCATGGCAGTGCCAGTCACTGCTGGATTTTAAAAATGCTTAGGGTATTAATGCCCTTATAAAAATATGTATCCGAAACATTTAATTTTTAGCTAGTGCTGTTTATGTTCTGTTAGAGACTGGATACGTAGCTCAGACTTAGCTACCAGAGTCCTCAGTGCTGCACAAACACATATTTAATTATAACCACACCCTGAAGAATTCAGAAGCCAAACAGAGAAGTCTAATGATTAAAAACAAAGAAAATATTGGTCCCTTCCTGCAGAAGAGGGATGGGGATGGGCAGTCCTGCAGTCAACCAGACTGCCTTCTCCTAGACCAAGGTTTCAGCTTGGCTCTTTTTCCCCATTCTAGAAGAAGTGATGGGTGGATCATGGTCCCTGGAGCACAGACCTCGCTGTGCAAGTGCTGCCATTGCTGGAGCTTATGGTCCGCGTGTAGCTCTAAAGACAGTGTGGCTGTCCCCGTCTCGTCCTTAGGTCCCCTATTCTACTCCAGTGCTTTGCCACTGCTCAGGTTGGCAGAGTGCTGCTGTTTTCTATCGGGAGCTGCTCAGGAGTACAGTGGGCGTCCGGGCTGGGGTAGTGGAACAGGACATTGGAGGCTTCCAATACAGCCTTTTCGCTACTGTCTACTATCTAAGCTGACCATTAGGATGCTTTTGGATGAAATTAACGCTTTTCTGTGGGAGAGCTGAAATGTGAATCTCCATTCGTGTGTATGATAGAGATGAACAGATTACAAGGAGGATCTGCTTTTGGCTGTGACTGGCCTGGGTTCTGTCTGGCAGCTGAGAAGTGCAGGATCACATCAGCCAAAATCAGCTGCCCTACTCAACTTTAATGAGTGAATATTTCTAGACACTTCCACTGACAGTCAGCTGTATGAAAAAGATGTCTAGAGAGTAGTTAAAAGCTTTTACCTTCCTAATTCGTAGCTTTTAAATTGCAATTACAATATTTGGCAAGTTTTCAAATATTTAATTAAAATGCTACCCATTTCTGAAGAGGGACCTTTTAAATCAGAGTGATTAGTGAATCACAGATGAAATCTATTCATGGGAAAGGGAGAAACCTTTGGATCATTGTGATATTGCAAGCAACCGTTTTCTTTTCATAACTATATCCCATTGCTTCCTAAAATTACATAGGTCAAGGTCTTACAATTTCATATCAGAAAACAGACTTTCCGTTCTCCCAGTAACATCACTTGGCACCTACCATTTACGATTTTAATTCATCTTTCTTGAAAATAGATATCCAAGAGTACTACAGGATACCGGATAATGTCCCTTGCCATTGTTGTCTGTTTATGCACTGGAAATGTTTTTTTCTCCATTTCAAATGACACATCCATGGTTTTGGTACTGGTTGTTGGGGTTTTTTGTTTGGTCGGGGGTTGTTTTGTACAATGGCATACATTCATCCTGTGACTGAATGTTATGTCCAGATCTTTCTTTTGTTCTGTTACTTCAGGCTGATGGCTCTTACCTGATGGCTAAAATTCTTGCTGTCAGTCCTCATGATTAAACTTTGCACTGTGTGTGCCTGCATTTCATTCCATTTCTTTTTCCTGAATCCTTAGTTTTATCTGGTGCTTCTTATTTAATAGTTCAAACTTCTGTATTGACAATGCCTCCCAAACTGATACCATTAGCAAATTGTAGTAGTAGTAGTCTGTTTCATCTTGTTCAAGGATCATTACTGACAGCAATAAAAAAAAAAAAAAATCTGTCCCCAGGCTAATTCTGGAATATTGTTGTATCAATCTAATTCTGGAATATTGCTGTATCAGTTCAGAGGAATAAGTTGTCTTACTAGCTGTCGATCTCACAGCTTTGCCCGGATCCAAAAGCCCACTCTCTGGATTGGTTCTCTGTGGTTTGCGCAATTTCAACCAGAAGGACTTTGTATTGAAAAGCTTGTTAATCAGTCTTTATGCAATGCATGAGTCAGATAAGACTCTGTTCCATGTTCTAATAACTGTAATGAGCCCGTACAGCTAATAGGAGAAAATGTTTCATCCAGTAAACACATAATAATCTGTTACGCTTCAGAAACTAATTGAATCACAGGTATCTGAAGCTACAAGCCATTTTTCCCATATGTAGATTTCAATTATTTATGCTTTATCAGAGCATGTGATATTGGCACCTATCTGTACCCAAATGATGGACCAGGCAGCTGAGTAGTCCAATCCGGTGTGACAGTTCTGGTATTCCTACATGACTGTGTTCAAGAAGTGAATATACTCAACTGAAGGGGGCTAATGTATAGGGTTCATTTTCCAATTAGAACTGCCTGCTAAAAATGGCTTGGTTTGGTCTTCAACTTACTGTTATTATAACTGTTATGCTAAACATTGGCCTTGCTCCGGCAGGCTTCTATTGTCTAACTACCGACAAACTGACAGATGCGTGAGTCACTAGCACATAGCATTTCATTTTGTATACAGAGAATGAAATGAGAAAATAATACAAGTACTTGGCAATCAAAGATGCCTTATCTCCAGAATCTAACAAATGCCATATTCTTTGGATTTTGCCTTCCAGAATTAATGACGACCCTGGGGTTCTTAACATTTGAAATAACAAGCAATAGCTCTTTCCCTTTACAATTAGACATTTCATTGACCTGTGGAGCATGCCATGAAACAGTAACTGTGTTCATTGTAACATCAATGCAGACATTTTGCTACTTAAATTCCCAAGCAGTGAAAACCATTCAAGCAGGTCTTCCAGTTTAATCCAATTCTTTTTCTGCCAAAGGTTACTACAGGCTCATGGAAAAAGATCCTGATGATGATGATGTTGTTGAAGACAAGAGATGAGAAATCTGTATCTGGAGCCACAGCTGCTAGCTGACTAATACCTAATACTGTAATCACCGGTAATAACAGAAAGCAACAGTCACCCAGTTTTTGTCCGAGTTGGGGAATGAGTAATGAGGGCTTGGACTGGCTGCTGGCAAAGCTGCTGACAGCCACACAATTTGATGTGGAACATCAAAAATTGGGTTCCCTAGAGAAGCAGGAACAAACACAAGGGTATTTTTCTTATGAATTAAAGCCTAAGAAAAATGGCTTTGCATAACAGCTGCTGCTCTTTCTTAAGTGCGAGTTACACATGTTTTTCTTGATTAGATGCATGCAGTTGAACTGGGTTGAAACAAGCCCAATCCTTCAGCCCTGACAATCTTTTTGTGTTGCTCTGAAGCTGCACAATGCTATGAAATGCAGAAGGACCAGGAAAACATGGCAGATCTGAATTTAGAGCAAGTTTCACCCAGAACTTGTCCCTGCTTCAATGGATACAAGATTTAGAAGTCCTGGCCTGTTTTCACACTGCTGTAAAGCCATTGGTATTAAAAATGTTATGAGTTTAAACCAGAAATAATTTGGTGGTGAATCAAGTTTTCAGAATGAAAATCTCATAAATACTTGGTAATTTGATAATTTTTGTCCAGCCAAGTTTCAGCCAGCTGAAACAGACCTCATTTTCAGTAGGCAAGTGCTTTGAATGATTTTAAAGTCAGTGTGTCTTAAGATGTCTCGCACTGAGTGCCCAGAATCACCAGTAATCACTGAAAATATTTCACCACCTAATTTGGATTATTTTTCCAATACCTTTATATCTTTATGTTAACCAGATTCAGTTAATATCAAAGAAATTTCAAAAGGTTTTTTTGTTGGGGAAAAAACCCCAGGGATGGTGTTTGCTTACTTTCATTGAAATACAGTCAGATTGGGTTTATAGAAAACAGATTACTTCCTTCTGTTCCTCTTTTGTTTCATGTCAAGTTTCACTCAGGATTTTGTAACACAACACTGCCATACAATGTAGTAGTAAATATTGCAAAACAATCTTTAATTCTGACTGCTAAATTGTTTTTACTGAAATACAAAAGATCACAGAAAGCTTTCTTCTATGCTCAGATTTGGCAAATCTGGTCACATCAGGATCCAGAATTTACACTGATTTAAGAACATTCCTTCAAATATATATTCATTGAAGTGTTGTGTGTCCCCTCCCTCTTTTTAATCAGAGAATCTTTCTAAAGCATGGTTAGAACCACAGAGCCCCTGAGGCTGAAGAGAGCTCCAGCTGTTAGCGAGTCTGATGCCCTGCTCAGAGAGCCAGTTCTTCTGGGCTGTGTCCACTTGACTTTTGAACACCTCCAAAGATGGATATCCCACAGTCTCTCTCGGAAAACTGTTTCAGTATTTGATCACCCTCATGGTAATTTGTTTTTCCATGTATCTAAATGGAATTTCCCATGTTCTAACTTGTGTTCTGTGCCTCTCTCCTATTGCCATACAAGCCTGAGAACAGTCTGGCTTCATCTTCTCCATAGCCTCTGATCAGGTAGCTATAGAAAGCAGTAAGGTCTCCCATTTGCCTTCTCTTCTTAAGGCTGAACGGGCCCAGCTCTCTACGCCTCTCCATGTTCATCGTGTGCTCCAGCCTGGGACCAGCTTGGTGTCTCTGCACTGGCCTCGCTCCAGTGCGTCGATATCCTTGGCTTGAGCTACAGCCTCCATTGGCTTCCCACCTCTTAATTGATGTGGTTATGAAAAGATTTTTCCCTTTTGGCATAATGAAAGGGTTGCTGCCTTAATTGGTTCCCTTCAGATTAGTGATTTGAATAAAACATAGCTGAAAAAGAAGCAGCAAATTACTCCCTACTGAAATAGATCCATCGCCACTGTGGTGCTGCTTGAGCAAAGCAGGTGGGTATCACTCTTTTCAGCTTCTTGACACAATTTTTAGATGTGTTTTGTGATTTTGAGGTATGATTTGGAGGTTTGGGGCTTCCCATTTTACTTTTTTTTTTCTTTTGAGGATTAAAGCTTTTGAAATTATTTATTTACGAGCCATGAAAATCTCCCCAAAATGGATTTTAACAAGTGTGTAATTGGATAATTTGACAACTGGTAAGCTGAAGCCCCAGAGATCAGGAATTACACTTCACTACAAAATAGTCGTTCTTCATGTAGAATTAATTAGATTTCCTCTAGATTACAAGTAGTAAGAGGAGTAGTCAATTAAAAGTATTATTCTCTGACTTTTCCATCCTCCTTTTAATTGCCAGCCAGTGGTATTAAGAATTCCTTTTTCTATGTGAGATGTCCTCAGAGGCAGGATGCCAGAAAGAGGATGAGGGACAATGGATTAAACACTGGCCCAGGACTCAGAAGAAATGACTACTGGCTTTGTGTGCGACTTCGACTCACCTTCTGAGGGACTGATTATCCATTGGGCCTGAAAGCTGTGGGGTTCACGGGAGGCAGACAGCAAAACGAGGACAGGTTCTGATCAGTTGAGGGTAATGTTTTTCAGTGGATTGCTAAGTCAAGCAAAACTTACTCCTCCCCCACCCCACTCCCAGCTGGGTTAGTACAAATGCCTGTGCAGCTGCTGCGGAGCTGGGCTGAGGACTTGAGATTGGCTAAAAATAACCATTCTTTTATTTGTTGGGTCATTCTGAACCCAGCTCGGTTCCCCAGTTTGCTTCATCACCTGCCCATAGAAAAGGAACAGTGGCACAATCAAAGGAGCGGTTAAAAAAGTGGAGGCAGAAGCCAGTTCAGGCAGCATGGCTCCTGAAATAACATCTTCAGGAACAAATAGTGGCAACAGCCTAAAAGATCTGGAGGGAAGCTTAAACCTTTGTCATGCGTGGAGATGGACAAGGCATGGACAGCTGAACAGGGTGGAAAAGCACTCTGCTCTGGCCAGTCCTCTCCAAGAGCAGGGACTGGGACACAGCAATGGGGCTGTCACCTTTGTGGTGATTTTGTTTTGTTTTCCATTGCTCTGGGGCTGGGCAAAATGAATTTGACAAACTGGATTTATGTGCAGGACGTTTCTGAACCTGAGAGCGTACGTACAGGGAGATCTTTGGTGTTGTACCTCCTCTTTCTCCTTTCTTTCACACTGGCTGTTGGAGTGGCTTTCTGTGTGGGATAGCAAACAGCAAAGGAGGGACACAGAGCGGGGGGAAATTTTGTTTAGATAGGAAGGGATAAAGCAGAGCAGAAGACGGTGATTCAGATGGATCTCTGAGTCATACATCATACCTCCTGAGGCTCTTTCTGATATAAGGCACCTTACGCTCTGCCTAGGGAGAAATTTAGTCTGTGGACTGCGCAGGGGTGTATTTTCAGGTGCCGCTGAGTGTTGTCAGGGGGAGCAGTATGAACCCATGGCCTCCAGAAGAGCGGTCCTGTTCACCTTGGAAGAAGGACAGTAGAGACTTGCCTAAAGGTAGATGACACGGACCCAAATCACCCAGAACTGAGATCTCAGAATTTAATGTTTACCGAATGCAGAGAAAATAAATTTGTAAGAGGATGTTTTTTTCATTTTTGTGACCTTCAAAGAAGGGTTGAGGAAAAAAAGTAAAACCAGAAATCTGTATAGCTGCGATTTCAGAGTATCTAATGTTGTTTTATAATTACTGATGTCATTTCTAATTGTGAGGAGAATACCAAAAACCAACAACATCAAAATGTGAGAAGTGTTCGTTTAAAAAAGCTTGACATTTAAAGAGACTAAATTGTAGACATATAAGAAATGTAAATGTGAAATTAAAAAAAAAATCTCGTTCTTTTTCATACCACTTACTAGGAGCTCTATCATAAAATAACAGAATCACTACCCTGGAGTGGGATTCTGCAAAATTACTACCCTGGAGATACAGTAGTTACAGTTCAAAGTGACTTTTTTCTGCAATGCTAAACTTCTATTTCCTAAACCCATCAGCTCCAAACAGAGTCAAAGTAAGTATTTAAACCACTTTATACCTCACATGAAAATCAGTCCTGACAATTTGAAAATAGATTGCAGGACTTCCAAATGTTCAAACCAGCAGTAAAAAACAATAACTGTTAAAATATGTAGAAAAGTAGTGCAGTTCCATAAAGAACAGCAATACACTATACTGATAAGTCTTTTCATTGTAATTCTTACCAGAAATCCGAAATTCTGCTTGTAATATTTGTGAGGAAAATTACCTTTGAATTTAAAAATAATTCTCTCTGTTTCAGTGGAAGAAAGGTGTGTTGTTTTCACATATGTATTTTCTCTTTGATCTTAAAAAGATGTCAGAAAGTGGAGTTAAGTTTTCTTGTCATAACTAGGCACAATCTAATATATGTATATAGCCCTTTGCTGGTTTGGTGATAACAGGAACCACTAGAAAAAGTAAAAAGCTTAGACATGAGGGGAAAAACAAAGCATTTCAACATTTAAAACAGAGAGGAAAAAAACTGAACATATGTAAAAATATGTAAAAGTATACATCTAATTTTGTCATAAACAAACCCAGAAAAGACTAGATCTGTATTGCGGCTTGCATCCAAGAAAACCAAAGCTCTCCTATTTTGGGGACTTGGTTGAGCAGATGCAGTAAAAGCTAGTGTCAAATTTTGTAGTTTAGGGACATGTTTTGTTCTGTGGTCTGTTAAATGATTTATTAATTTCTTATTGTAAAAAACTAAAATTTTTTAAACTTGGCTTTCTGAAGCAATTCTCAGCTTTCTCTCTGTTCCAGCCCCAGTCTTGATTCCCGTGGTTTATATAGAACGAGCGAAAGGTCTTTAGGAGAAAGAAAAAGTACAGTTCCAGTTATCTTCATTTCTGATGTAGCTTGTCCATATTAAACTGGGAAGATGTACATAAAAAATGAGAAAGTGTATTGTTGGTATTTAGCCAGGATATAGATGGAATATTCTGTGAGTTTGAAGATGTTTCCTTTCCTTGCTTCTCTTTTCCTTTCCATGTGTCTCCACAGCCTTATTAAATAATATGCTTTCTGAGGCAGAGGCTGCTTTAAATATATTATTTATGTGTAGTGTCCCTAACCGCATGGCTCTGATTTCAGTTGGATATGCTGGGTTACAATATAATGCTAAGAATAACATGAGCAAGTTCAAGTAATGGAGATTGTCTACCTGCTCAGGTTTTGCAAGGGGGCTTGAAGAAGTAATTCAGGACACTGTAATTGTGAGACCTGGTGAACAGAACATGTTGCTAGGATTCTGAGCAATAAACTTATACGGAGGAAAAAGAAAAAGAAAAAAAGCCAAAACCTTCCGTCCTTCAAAATAGGTTCAGCTTTTTCTCATTATCTGACATAGAAATGTGACAATATCCAGTCTGACAATTTTTTGTTGTTGTTTTGCTTTTGAAAAATCCATGTGCTCAGATCACTCTGGTTACCCTTATCCTGGTCCAACACAAGGCTGTTCTGTATTGTCTGCTAGCACCTGTACTATGAAAGGAAAACATAACATGATTAGTCATCAAGCAGGAATTTTACCTTTTTCATTTTAGGAGGAAGACCTGCCAAGCTAGCCTGCTTTTGTGACATTTCTATTTAAAAGTGCAGTAAAATAAAAAAAGAGAAAGGGGTTTCCAGCTGGAAGAAGTGATTCTTCTTCCAGGATAGACTCGGCCAAATTGCCGGAGGCAGAGAGAGAACAGTGGTTCTACAGTACAGACTGAGATGCCAATTTCTGGCATCCCAGCAGCTGAGAATGAGGTTGAGCCTTATAGAAACTAGGGTTTTGTTATTGTATGGGACTGTAAGTCATAAAGAACTGGGCTAATAACTGGAAAAGATTGGGAAACCCCTGCACAAAATCTTTTCCTTTCACTTCCGTACATATCAATAATACAGATTAACAAAATAGGAGGAAGCATCATCAAGGATCTCTTAGGAGATTGAGGAGGCAGGTTTTATTGCCTTGTACATGCCTCTAATGGATTCTCACAGTCCAGAAGACTTCAAAGATTAAAGTAAGAGGATATGCTTTTCTGTTTCTCTTGATAAAATTGCACGGGGATATCAATGAAGAATGTAATCTGCGGAAAAACTCAGAAAATTCTAGAGTAAGGGTAAACTGAAATGGTTTTTCTTGCATTTGCCATTTATCAGGGGCACTGAGGTTTCTATCTGGCGCTCTATCACCTTTCCCTGTCCCGTTACAAGCAGAGTGTGAATAAAGCAGAAGCCAGCACTCTTCCAGAGACCTTGAGAGCTGACCTGATTTCATCACTGTAGTAAATTCCCTCTGGGCATTGTGCAACCTGATAGCCAGTTTTTTTTCTGCTTTTGTATTGCCAGCAAACCACCCCTTCATATGATTGCTACACTGAATGGTCCTGCATGCCCACATAAACAGCTGGGCAGTTATCACCTCTGCAACATCTGGCTGGCCAAGAAGTGCCCTTGCTCCTTTGTGAGCTGGGTTTGATCCAGTACTGTCAAGAACAAGATCGCCCACCTTGCTATCTCCAGCGTACAGCAGGTGGTGGTGCTGATTGTGTGCTCGTTTTCTATTTATATCCTTTTTGGATTTACAGAATTTCTTGTTACTTTCTGGAGTGTCCAGTGTGGAGGCACTTTAAACTTCAATGAGTTTATAATAGTGTTTTGGTTCTTTTTCCAATAAGGACTCTGTTGAGCAGATCTCAATTTAAGAATTCTTGCTGCTGATGTCTGAAAGCAGTTAGTAAACAAGAATCTTCTAAAGAACGACTTAACAGCTAGCCAAACTATTAGTAAACCAGTAGCGCGTTGTGGTAAGATGTCTGTAGATACACGGGCTATTTGTTTATGTCTGTAGATCCTTGTAGATTAACAAAGGAAAGGTTCCTTTTGCTGTTCCCCCAGGTGAGAAGGCAGCTATGTCATTAAAAAGTCATTTGGCTGTACAAACACAGCCATGGTTTCTGCTAGTAGAGCTGTACTAGGATCTTCTTGCTACTTTTCATACTGTGGAGCAGCATATCTGGCAGAAGGGTGTTGTGCAGGTCTGTACTTCATAACCCGAACGTTGGACAGTCTTAGAGAAGGTAACAACAAATTTACCCTTAAAATAACCAGGATATTTATATGCAGTCACAACAACGCTATAACTTATAAAACTCAAATTACAAGTGACATGGATGTAATAGTGTAAAAAAAGCAGTATGCTGTCTCTGAGAAACTACCTGAAACTTTTGATTGTCACAGGTTTTAGACAAGACCAATTAGATTATTTAAAAAATGGAAGGGAAAAGCACTGATATGGAAGCACATCTTGATAACATTAGGTACAGAGTCAGAAGAGGGTAGTTTTAATTCCTCCTCTGACACTGGCTTTCTAAGTGCCTGTGAGTAATTCTATCAGAATGTAGTCATTTCTAAACCCAGCTGACCCATCTGGCCACCCGCTTCCTCACTTGTGTAACAAGGACACCGTGGGGGTTTTGTTCCTCTCTTCTGAAGCAGTGCAAGTTTTAGTCAAATAACATTTGTCAAGCAGTTTGAATTCCTCCAGTAGAAATTTTGCAATTGCTGAAAACAGGGGAGAAGGAGTTGGCTGCTCTGATAAACTGAATACACGAATTGTTGTAACTTCACACCTATCTTTCCCCTGCTCTTTGCTGGATGGCTCATCTAACCTTCCCATGGATGGGACTTCGTCACACTGCAGTGTTTGCAGTACGCCTATGAATATCTTCTTGGTTGCTTTCTCTTACTTGTCTGTTTTGCAGTATTCCTGATAGAGGAAAGGATGCCCGGTCATGCCCTTTCAAAAGTCACTACATGCACTAGAAAATGTATATTTGCATAATTCCTTTAGTAATGGTAATTAATGCACGGAAAGGACTTAAGGTGGTAGCAAGGAAAAGGAAAGGTGGGAATGCAACAGTAGCTGAAGTATGCTCTGTTAACAAACTGACATTTAGAAATATCTGCCACTGGGCTCTTATCTCCTCTTTTTTTTTTTTTTTTTCTTTTTTTCCCCTTAAGTGGATTAATCAAGGGTTACTTCATGCAAAAATATCTCAAAGAAAGCATTTAACTTATTTCCTGTTTTTAAAAATCTTAATACTAAGAAACATTGAAGAATACTTGCAGTAAGTGCTTAGAGGAACTTAACAGAATCGAATGTCACATTTGCTTAATAACTATACAGCAGATAGCACTCCTGTAATCTTTGATACATCTTACCATTTTAATGATGATTCCACTAGCGGTATTTTAATTGTATCATGGTGGAATTCTTAGTATGAGAGGCTCTCTCTAATGCCATGTACACAGGGGTCCCCTACAAAGTAAACACTTTCTGACCCTTTCTTTTCTTTCCACTTGGATATTGGCAGAGCTCTGTAAAACGTGGCTATGCAGAATTTAGCTGCCAGGCAAACACTAGCCCGTTTGGGAGATAGGATGAGAGGGCACCAGCCTGGCTCCTCAAGAGGCAGCTGGTAGCACTGGTCATCGCCCTCCGCTCCAAATCCCCACTCCGGATGGGGGGTCCAAAGAAGTTTCACATTCCTTTTTCCTATTTAAGACCAAAAAGCACTTGAGAAATCTGTACCCATTTTGTTGGATGTAGGTAGAAAAAGCTTTATGAGATTTTGGGGTACATCTGGATGGTGGTTAAATGCAGGCTGATGCTGCCCAAAACCATGGAAGGTTTTAGACCAGCGGCTTTGGTTTGGGCTGTAGTTTCATGTTTCTCTTCAGGCATTTGACATATAACTTCAAATGTCAGCCTAAGAAAAACTGCTTGGAAAACAAGTGTTAGTCCAGCTGCACCTAATGCGAGCACTTTACCTTGTCACTATATCTTTGAAGGCTGTGAAAGAAGCAAACTCTCTGTTAATGGGCTCCAATTGGTTTTATTTAAAGAAAGATAGATCTCTTTGTGGCTAAAGAGCAGCTTTTGTTTTCTTGCTTCTTTTTATGTCTGTCTGATTCTCTTTCCACATATGCTCTCTGCCTTTTGGTTGAAACTCAGGAGAGAAAGCCAAAGTGAACATTTCACACCTTGCTTGCATAAATGGTTCATATTGTTGGAAAAATCCCCACCACTGAGCAAATGTAATTATTTAGTAAGAAGAGATCCACAGGAGCTGTACTACTATGTGACTACAATTCTTTATGGCTGCACAAATTACTTGCAGCTGCCCTCCTCTAAGCTGTTGATGAGGCATTAGAGAAAAGGATTGATTTTCAGAATTCACTGGAAAGAAATGAAAATGAGTTTATTAATAAAGGTATCCGTATAAAAGCTCTGAGCCACAGGCCTGTTGACTTGTTCTTCTACCTGAACGTATCTACAGGCAGGTTATCAGCTTGCTTTTTGTCTCACTTATACTCAAGTCAGAATCATTCCCATTTCCTGAGTGTTTATGTGAAGAAAATGATGCCCTATTTCTGTCCTTGATATCAGTGTAGAAAGGTATGAAAAGATCGTCAGGTGATCTTTAAAATATATTAAAAATAATTTTCCATTTGTAAACTGTCTGCATTGAGGAAATGAATTGGAACAGATAGACAGTGTTTAGCACTTACCTGAACTCCCTCTTGCACCTTTTCAGAGTTGCGAGTGATTTGTTGCCTTTCTGCGCCAGCCAGATACAGAAAGGATGTGCCTGTCTGCATGTACAGCTACACGTGTTTAATAAACAGTCTTCAAGGAACTTACCCAACCTGCGAAAGGGGGCTCACCTTATTTTGTGTTGCTTTCTTTTTTTTAACTTCTTGGTACTCTTGACTCTGCGAAAGAGCCAAATGGGACTGTCTGTTAGGACCCTGGGGTACTAATAGGCCTTAATGGTCCTGACTGGTGTTATCTGGGGACTCCCCCCACAATCACGGGCCCAGGAACTCCATTTCAGCTCAGCCTAAGTCAGTCAGTCCTCCCTCACAATCACCAAACCCTCACAGCTACCATACCCTCAACAGATCTTTTGTCCTTCTTCCACTCCTTAATTTTTTTCAAATGTGAATTTTCTGCTTTTAGAAGATGTATGGATGACTCATTTTCTTGCATAGTGATGTCCTGGTTTCGGCTGGGATAGAGTTAATTTTCTTCCTAGTAGCTGGTATAGTGCTATGTTTTGGGCTCAGTATGAGAAGAATGTTGAT
>JANHGO010000075.1:40062863-40108124 GCA_024606505.1 Aquila spilogaster | reverse complement strand
ACAGCTGACCCCAACTGGCCAAAGGGGTATTCCATACCATGTGATGTCATGCCCAGTATATAAACTGGGGGGGAGTTAGCCTGGGGGCGGATTGCTGCTTGAGAACTAACTGGCCATCGGTTGGCAAGTGGTGAGAAATTGCATTGTGCATCACTTGTTTTGTATATTCCAATTCTTTTATTAGTATTATAGTCATTTTATTATTGTTATTATCATTATTATTTTCTTCCATTCTGTTCTATTAAACTCTTCTTATCTCAACCCATGAGTTTTACCTCTTTCCTTCCGATTCTCTCCCCCATCCCACTGGGTGCGGGGGAAGTGAGCGAGTGGCTGCGTGGTCCTTGGTTGCTGGCTGGGGTTAAACCACAACAAGAGGTTATACTAGAGGGATGGCAAATTCCCTCCATCTTCGGTTGACCCTCACAATGAAAAGCTACTTGGCTTGCTCACAAGTACATTATGAAGCTGCATTAAATATTTTGCAAAGCTTCTTTATAGCTCTCGATAAGGAATGTTTTATTTGGACTAGAGGATTGTTGTAGGTCCCTTCCAACTGAAATATTTTATTCTGTTTTACTCTATTTAAGGGGTATACCTTAGTACAGTTGGATTTTGCAAGATTCAAATTTTCAAGGTAAGAAGGAGGACCAGAAAGTGCATTTAAGAATCTGATGGCATTTAGCATGGAACATGGAAGTTATAAATATATTTGGCTTTTTTTTTTTTTTTTTTGCCTATCTGTAAGTGTTCTTTTCTTTAGCACTTTGAGGATTGCGTAGCTTGATTTTTATAACCATGGCTAACTTATCTGCAGTGAGCATCACTGAATCTGATGAAAACTGCTGTTAATGACATCTGAATGAGACATAATGACCACAGCTTTTCCATTGCCTTTATCTGTAAAACTTAGTAAATGGATAAAAATGTGGTTTCTAGTGTGCAAATAAATTGTAGCTATATAATTAGTAGAGGCTGAATGTGTTAGATGGAAGAAGAAAATTATTTTAAAAGATTGAAGTTGGTTATTTTTCTTCTCCTGGGAGTGTCATTTATATTGTTTCTTGCCAGAGGCATTCCATATGAAAACATGAATTGAGCTTCAAAAGTGTCTGTATATTTGTGGCATTTTTATTACTATTTCTAGGACAAAAACAGGAGAAAGAGTAGTACTTAATATTTCTCTGAATATTTCTGCAAAGCACAAAAACTGTAATCCAGCCTTGACTTGAGAAAGGTTTGCTTCTGAGTCACAACTAAAGGAGGAAGGTAACGTGAGGAGGGGAAGAGGATGGCCAAGGAAAGAAATGCATTTGCCTGCAGTGACACTGAGAGACCTAGAGGGTACAGCAAAAGGAGAGGGCATATAGTCACCTATTAGTTCCATCCAGATATATCCAGAGAGTGCTAGGAAGTAGAAAAGGGAATAAAAAGAAACTCATATATATATATGAGTTATATCTTGGTAGCTCTAGCTGTAATTGCTCACCAGAGGCAAAACTGTTGCTGGTGCATTGTCCATTAAAGTGCTTATACACTATTCAGGCACGAGTGAGGTATTTAATACAGTCTTCCTCTCATACAAGTTTGAGTTTTACTGCTCCTGTTCTTGCCTGCTAAATGTCTCAACATGTAGATATTTTTATTGATTTGTAGACTATTTCTTCTCATTTCCCTAAAAATTTGGATCATTGTATGTGTTTTCAGTTATAAAACAAATCCTACTGCATGCATTATCTTTATAATCAGCTTTAGTTATGTTTTCAGGTACTTGTAGTCAGCACTGGCAACACATCTTCTGGGATCAGCATTTTGTAGATGAGGTTTCTATAACAATACTTGTGGGATGTCATTAAAGGGTTACAAATACAGTTTGGCTGCAAAGCATTTGATTAGTGAAGCAATGCCAATGCAGAGTTTAGTACAGTCAGTCAGTGCTCTTTGGCATATACAAAAGTGAATGCACATATTGAAGACTCTTGCAGGGCATGAACTGTGACCTGAAAACATACTTATTGTTTAAATATAGCTCTCTGCATCTTTATTTTTAAAAGCAAAAATGAACTTGTGGAATGCTTCTCTTGAGCATAGCTGGAGAATAGGTTGGAGGATTCAGAGCACGTGAAATCCATTTCTAGGGTATATTGATATATACACTATTCTTTTGCAGTGTTCTTAAATGGACCACAGTGAAAGACTGCACCAACAAAATTGTACATTTATGCAGGCAGAATAGGTAATTACACTCTGCAATGCCTGTTTAAGGGCACAGGTACCCATTTCACAAATACTAATGAGCCTATGCAAATGCTGGTGCAAGGAAAAAAAAAAACAGCATCCTTTGAAAATTTATCCCTTTAGACCAAATTCTGTCCTTGAATATGCACACAGAATTTCCATTGACTTTGATGGGCTGTGCATGAATACATTTGACAGAAGAATTTCATCCTTAGAATTCCCTTTCTTTTCTGCAGCTTCCTGCTTAACTCTTATGTTTTTATTTTCTCTTTGTTTAGCTAATTGAAATATTCCTGCATTGTTGCATTAAAAGGATTTTTCTTGGGACCATTTACTGCTTAGTTTAAAATTATTATTCTTGAAAATAATTTCAAGAGGTGCCTACCGTAATAAAATAACTCTTTTTTCCTTATTCCCTGTGTGTTTGGCAGATAGCTGATAACAATAGCTTTAGAAACTGTCGTGTACAGTTACAATTAAAAGGAACATCATGTTTTTCAGAACATAAACATGGAGCATAGATAATCTGCCTAAAATCTCTAATAAGCAGGAGTTCGATATATTAATTTGGGCATCAACTTTTTATCTTTGTTGACCACTGGATCTGTATATTAGACTCTACTCAGCTAATGAGAAATAGCCTGATACTTGAGTGAAACAAATCAGCTGGAGCCAGGTGGTAGGCTAAGAGAGATCGATCTTTTTTAAACCACTGACTCCCACCGGTGTGATTTGATGCTACCCCACCTCCAGGAAGGCTCAAGATCTTGTTAGACTTGTTCAGTTTGATGAACATTTCAATCAACAACTGCTGCCCTACTGCTGCCAGTTCCAGTGCCTATCTCAAACCATCTTTCTTATTTTGTAAGGTGGCCAGATAAGTCAGCTGGCCAGTTCTTCTCTTCTATTAAGCATATAATGGAGTAAGCAGAGGCCTTCCCTATGACAGATTAGGCTGTGAAGGTATTATCTTGCATTAATTTTCATCTCACTGTGTGAGATAAGCTAATCTTATTTTGCAAAGATGACTGCTTCTAATCACCAATCTCTAAGATGCATGATTTAAATTCATAAAGTTAGAGGACCTTTAATACAAAAAATATTTTGCCATCAGTTCTGCCTCCCATTTCAGTGTGAGGAGAGTTAAAAAGGAAAGGAGATGTTTCCCATCCCAGTTTCAGCTAATATTTTAATACTTCTGTTGAAGACTTAAATTTTTGCCCATCCAGGCTGACTCATAAAAACAGCCCTTGCTTTGTTTTCTACTTTCCTGTTCACTGGTCAACTTTTCTTTTAACCTCACCTTTTACTGTTTCTCTTCTTGGCTTTCCTTGCTAAAACTTACCTCTGCTCTCTACTGTGCAACAATGAATACTTCAGATGACATTGCCAAGTCCTTGGCTTTTTCAGTACCTGTTAGTCAGTAACATAAATGTCACTATGAAAGGTGGCATGTCTGAAAGTGGTCTGCTTTTCCCCCCATATATGAAGCCAGATTGGAGTGCTCAGAATAGAATCCAGATGTCCCTTGGTATGAAAGTTGAATGCAGGAGGGAAGTCCCATTCCATGGTATCTTCCTTCCCATTTAGGTAAATGGCAAATTTCCTATAGATGTCAGTGGTGCAGTGTTGGTTATTCTGCCTGTTTTCCATAATAACTTTAACATTAGAATGAATATTTATGTGTCTATATGGTATTCAGAATGTTTATGTTGGAACAGCTTGTAAACTGTTCCTTTGAAACAAGCCTGTTTCTGATCAGAGTATTAAGAAAGAAGATTGTTTAAATGCATCAATTATGATAAGTCAATCAAAAAAATTCCATGCTATACAGCAAATATAGAAATGCCTCATTTATTTGCTGATGTCAGATTTTTGGGGGATACCAACACTATATTGTTACCATCATTACAAAGCCTCAACTGGGAATAATCAGTATGTCTCACTCTCTATGACAATTTTTGGAAAGCAGCTTGTGATTGACTACTTAATGAAGCAGAAAGTGGAGTTAGGTTTGCATTATAGGAGAATACTGAAATGAAATGAAATCTCATCCTCAAAAGGAAAAAACCCTAACATTCTAGCTCTTCTTCTTCAGATGTCTTCATTTAAATGCAAATAGCAGCTTCATCCACAATGAAATAAAAAAAGCCTCTTTTTTTCCCTGGGAAACAATAATAAAGGTAAACTTAAGTCATTTCATTTTTGTAATAAGATAATCCTTTTCAATGCTCATGGTAATATTATGATAAAGGTTGATTTTAAAATTATTATTTTTGAATAGGGGAATGTATTTTTGGCTTTCGTAGAAGCAGGAATTCCGAATTCGCTATAACTCTGCCCAGATGCTGCTTCTGCGGTCAGTAAGTTCAAGGATCTGATCTAGACCCTGTTGAGCCCAGTGGGCAGATACTCCATAATATTATCTGCGACTAAATCTCATCCCACCTACACTTTTTCTGGTTGATGAAAATGATGGTATGGTACTTGTGAGATTTCTTTGTGGTATTTGTACACAAGCAGAATTCTTCAGCCCAAGACTGGTTGCACTTATCTAATTTATTGACTTTAGCGACGGCAGTGGAGATGGCAATACATCAAGATGACTATGAGGTTCTTGAACAAGTGTTCTGGTTTATCGTATACTTTCACTCTCACTGATTCTGGCCCAGTCTGTACTGAGGATGTCCAATTGCTGCTGGTGTGGATAAAAGAAAATTAATTTGTCTGCTACATTTTTTGACACTAAAATCCTCTAATATATGTTTTTTGTAACACTGATAGGCAGTGTGCATGTCTGTTTATATGCGTAGGTGCAGTGATTATAGATCTGATAAACTGCACTACCGTTTAGCTGCTAGCATGAGCATTTGATAACTTTATCTGTCAGTTCTTGAAACATGTTAACCAAATCTTATTATGTCTTTCCAAACTCTGAGCAGCTTCAAAGTACTTCTTTCCTTTAAAAATATCCAAGACAAAAACGTTTCTCTTTCTCTAGTATCTCAGTGGAGTGAAGTCCGGGATAGATAATATGCAGTGTTGGAAAGAAGTTAGTGCTTGTTGATAGAAGAATATGAATTTTATACAACAGCTTAATTATTCAGAACTCAAAATCTTTCTATTTAGCCATGGAGGGTCCAAAGGCAATAGGATATCATAGCGTATAGGTATGTATACAGCCACATCTTCCCAGCAGTTCAGCAATCAAAACATACTTTTATTAATGTATCCTTTGTTTATCAAAAATCAAATTATTAATGTAACCTTTAATAGATATCAGAACACTTGTTGATATAGCTACTGAAAAAAATGTGCTCCCTACTTGTTTCAACTGATTGGCCAGACTTTACCTGTATGCCCTTGGTGGTTTAGGGGTGTTTTTCATCTAAGAATAAGCAAATACCAGCTTCTCAGCCACATCCAGATCTAACAGAAATGAGTGGGAAGATTTTAAAATTGGCAGAGACCACTTTCTGTAATTGGTATTATGAATATTAGTAGTATCAGTTCTAATAGTACTATTACTATCAGCTCTATGTATAGTATTTACTTGGTTATATCAAGCCTTTGTTTCACTTTGAATACATGTCTTTAAGGATATTTCATGTTCATGTCAGTAATCCTTGACTGCTTCTTCAGATAGCTGTTTGAGTTCTAAGTCACGCATTTTGAAGTCCCTCTCAGTACAGCAAGAGGGCAATAACATGTATTATGTCCAAGATGGTCATTGCAGTATACTATAGATATATATTACCTGCATTTTGCTTTTTTTTCTGTTGCATATTTTTACATTGTTAGACTTTAATTAGCACATTAAATACATAGTTTCCCTTTATGAAGCCAGAAGGGTTTTCTTTGCAGTGAAAACGAGTGCTTCAATTACCCTCCTACTAATGGATAAAACGTAATTAACATTGTCTTGAGGCTAATTTTCATTTATGCTGCCATTCTCCGTAAGCTGAACATCACTCTCTGGAAAAAGTCAATGTGTCACTTTTATTAGCCCAGTTTGCACTTTAACACCAAGAAAATTAATTGAAGATACATTAACATACTTAACTTCAAATACAATGAAATGATCTGATGACAGAAGATAACTCTAACGTGTCCTTTATGAAGTCATGCAGTTTGGTTGTGGGTGTGCTTGATAAATGGGATCCTATTTACGTGTGTGCACTTTGTGAAAAGGACAGAATGTAAAAAGCGTTTCCAAGCCAGCTGCTGTTCATAAACTTGCCAAGGTTTATATCCTTTCACGTGTGAACGGTAGCCAGAAAACCTTTTTTAGGTGGACTTTCTTTCCATCAGCTACGTTATCTTCAAAGGCTACAGCTGTGCAATTGTGTCTAAGTTTTTAGGCCTGAAAAATATTGATGATATCTGTTCCATCCTTGTAGCACAATTAGAGAATCATTTCCAATAGATTTGGGGGTATATTTTAGTACTTTAGAAGTCTATAAGGAAAACCACTTCAGATGACTTTTTCTACTCTGTATGTTTTTAAATATCTAGTCCATGCTGACATGCATGAGACAACTGGGAATTCTCTGCTTTCACTGGGATTTTACAGCGGGGTGCTTGTTAGGAAATGTTTCCCCACATTTAGTTTACCTTTTCCATTGCTCACCTTAATCCTAAAGCTCCTAGTTATAGTCCTCTCTGGGCCCCTAAACAATACCTCTTTTCCTCCCCTTTATTTAGGTCTAGCACTAAGAGACTAGTTCCCTGCTATGGAAAATGCTATAATGTAAGTCACAAATACATATCTATTGAATTACTGTTACAGATTCTTTCTAGTAATTATTCTGATTGCTGCTGCTGCTGCTGTTGACAGTGGTTCACCCACATCCTGAGCTAGATGTTGGACATGTTTCACCATAAATGGTATTACAGTGAGAGAGGGAACCTCGCTTCACCTTCAATCAATCCACCCCAAGAATACACTCCCAAAACAGAGAGTGACATAGCAGACCTCTGAAATCTTCATCTTTTCCAGAAGTGACTCCTTGATGCTTGATTTTTTTTGTTCTGATGGCTAAAGTAAAAATCTGACCCCGAAACATGTATGTGGAAGTCAAGTGTTTTGCTATTGTTTTTCAGTACTTATATATCCCCCATGGACAAACCTTTAGCACTTGCAAATCTGAAACAATAATAACCACGGTGATGAAGAGAGACTGCAGTGTGATTATAGTTTTGCTTTGCCCTCTATTGGGAGCACCTTTTTATAACAGTAACTTCTCTGTGTAACACTAAAAATAAGTGGGATAGGATGAAGGCATACCAGGTGTGCAGAGGGAGATAAACTCAAATAGTACTATATTATGACAGCAAAATCTACTGGTTCTTATAGAAAAACATGCCTTTAGAAGAGACCAGACATTTCCACAGTGAAAAGCTCAGCAATTTTACTTCAGTTTCCACCAGAGACTGCAGAAGCAGGAGTGAGGACTGTAAGGCAGGTGCCCTGAACGGTCACCTTCCCCAGCCCTCTGCTTCTGCAGAGCTGAGTGCTCCCACTACAGCAATTATTCTAGCCCTATGGAAAGTGAGCAGTTTGGGGTTTTGCCATTCTTTTAGGCACCTCAGAGGAGAGTTTGGCACTGGATTCTGCAGAATATGTATGAAACCGGTATTCAGAGTGAACTTACAATGTGGATTTGGGTTTGGCATTTCAAAATACTTCTGCATCCATCAGCTGCCTGTAGGGTGAGAAAACCAAAAATAATCACAGAGCTATCATGAATACAAAAATATTTATTATTGTTAAACTTTTCCTTTTCAACATAATTTCCAGTCCATTTTGCCTTGGATAATTATCACAGTGAACAAAGCTTGGAATCTCTAAGGTAAGCTAACTTTAATTCCAGCCAAGAGATCAGTCTTGGACGAGCTGATTGCCTGCTGTAATCAACCAAGGGTCCGATTTCAGGTTGCTTTATATAACAGTGAGCTGCAGATGGGTCATCACAGGTTAATCGGTGCAACAATGATTAATAGTTGAATTAAATGTGAAAAGGCCAGGAAGGGTATGTCTAATGCAATGCTTTTCTTTGGTTGCCTCCTTCTCAGGCTGTGTAGGAGCACAAATGCCTAAGTGGTTTTGTCCTTTCAGTGTGGTCCCTACCATGGTTAAGGACAGCATCTTCAGTGGCTTGGCAATGGTAGGCAGAGCTATGGGAGTCAGCCAGATGAATCCAGTCTTTTCGGTGATGTACATATCAGTTTGGAAATCTGTCTTTCTCAGTATAGGGTGGACATGTTTGTGTCAAAGTCGTGTTGCAGGGTGTAAACATTCAGCAGTTGACCCAGAGAACGGAGAGCACTTCACTGTCTGTCCCAGCTCACAGTTCTGCTCTAAAGTCTATTGAATTCATTTGAGGATGAGTGAAAACCTTTCTGAGGATCCACTAGGCTGAGGTGTGGGAGTGAGGTCTGGACTCTAATGCAGATGAGAAAAAAGGATAGGGAAAAAAAAGCAAGTTAAGACCTACTTGTTTCAGAAGAGCAGTGGATTATGGTACTAGCCTATCACTAGCACGAAGAGCTAGGGAGAAATGTGTATATGAAGAAAAGATCCTGTTTGGACTCAGGTTGAATCCATAGGTAAAACCCCAAGGAACCTGTAGGTGAGACAAAAAGACCACCTGGTAATGGACACTGTAATCATTCCCAAGTACAAGACAGGTATCAAATCTTGTGCTCTGCAAGAGCAGTGTAATGGAGGAGATGAAATCTCTCTGAAATTTCACTGGGTAGAAGTAAAACTTCTTGTAGGTTCAGGAACAGAAAATCATTATGGACACATACAGTTGTGTCTCCATCTGGTTCCCAGCTCGAGCCTTTGAAATGGGCACCTGCACTACATGGTGCCTTCCTGGGAGTAGTGGAAGAGTAACCCACAGACTTGCTGCCATCCAAATGAGTGAGCGACAAAGTGTAACTTCTTAATTAAATTTTGGCAAAAAGCACAATAGCCACTAGGTATGTGGCATAGAATAAAGCTTTAACACAGCTGCTTTATTTCACCAAATTTTCAGTGGATCTAGCTGTTTAGGCTGAGCATGTGTTTTACTGAATTAGGGCCAAATACATGAAATATAGGAAGAAAAAGAGCAAAAGCACGTAACTCCAGAGATAAGACACACTTTGCACCAAAGCAACAGATTTCTCCATCTTTTCTGAATTTGAATGTAGTTAGAAAAAGAAATACATTTTAAAAAAAAATCCAATCATTATGGCATTAAACATATATATATATATATATGTTTGTAACAAGGTTGTAAGAGGCCTGGCTGATAAAGTTAGCATGAAAAGACACTTTTTTCTGTAATGCACAGCCTGGCCCTGTGTACAGATTGTGTTAAAAAACAGTTTCAAAAGACACGTTTGCTGCTCAGGATCTAATCTCAGCAGGAATGCTCAGCCCACCTGCCCATTATTGCTCTCATTAAATCAGTGTGCCCAGTCTCAGCATATTTAAGGGTCTGTCAGCATTTCCATTTAATAACCATCACATGTAATACATTGGCCTCTTTCTTTGTATTGCACAGAGGTTATCAGTATGCTGTGGACACTATCGTATTTTACAATATATTTAAGAAACAACAGGATTTAAATTTGATTGAACAGTTTTGACTGAGATGCTGGATTAACATTTCAAATACTTTTTTGTGCTAACCTCTTGGGTAAGCCCTAATTATTTAAAAGTAAAACGCTTTCAGAAATAGATGACATTGCTAATTGAAACAGTCACAAATGAAAAAATAATGTACATGCTGCAAGTTAACAAAACAATTTGGCTGTCTATAGGGACCATTACAGCAATCAGAGGTACATTAACTATGGGGAGGAACAGAGGGGAACAGGGAGTCTGTAGCAACATATACTAACTAGGAGCCAAAATGCATTTGTTACAAAATGTGTATGGACTTCTGAGTCTTTCTGTTATCTGATGCTGGGTATTATTATTTTATATTATGGGCATGCTACATAATTTCATAATTGTATTCCTAGAAAACTATATTCTATATTCTTGTTTAGGAAAAAAAAAAAAAAAGAAAAGAAAAAAAGAGGACAGTAAGAATCAAAAGAAATTTAACATCTTTGGACACCAAAATTCTGTTTGGTACTTTCAAGAAGATGAATTATTCTGAAACAGCCCTTCAAGCTGGAGTTTGAAAATTATCTGTGAAGTGGGCAGAGTAGTGTCCCAGACTAGTTTTATGTCAACTTCGGGACTGCTCTGTTCATGCCACTTTGCAGTGGGATGTGTTACTGGTTAGCTGCGGATCACCCAAATCACTGAGGCACCAATAATGTATCTGAAAATCTCACCCTCACTTTCTTCCTCCTTTCTTTTTTTTTTTTTCAGTAAATATACAGGTCACAGTGGTTTTAGACATCTCATTTAAACTGCAGCTTGAATACAAAACCTAGTTCATAATTCCTGCATTACCTGGGAGCCAGAGCCATGGGGTGTATCCATTTGAATACAGTTTGAAGTCTACATTCATGTGAGCTAGGTTTCTTCCCTCTAACTGTGATCTCCTTACTAAAGGTTTTCTCTTGATTCAAGAGGAAAATGTGACCAGTACTGACAAGGGAAATCATAATGCTTATTCCTCCCAGGAGCACTCAGAAGTTTAATTAATTATGGTTTATAAGACCGCTAAACAAATGGTGCAGAATGAGCCCTATATTTGGCTCTGTGCTAAATAAGCTGCTCCAAGGATCACAGCTAAAATGACAACTGGTAGATTCAGTAGCTTACAGCAGCTACATCCAGGGGATTGCCTGGGAAGGAGAGTACACCCCTCAGCAGGGAATGCAGTCAGCCCCAGCTCGTGCTGCTCGCAATGTACAAAGCATAGGGGTGACGAAATCTTGGATCCAAAGGGTTGTTCTGGCCAAGCTCCAATTTATTAATTTCCTTCCCGCTATATAGTACTCTTCAGTACCTTTTTGCCCACTTCTTAACCTGTGCTTCCGCTTGGCTCTGTAAGTGCACTACTTCAAGCATGAGCTGAAGGCCAACGGAATAAAAATAGAGCCAGGAGCTTTAGTACCAGATTCCCTCCAGTTCAAAACATCTTTCCACCAAGTAGCAAGCCAACATTGACATCTCTGTATTTCAGAACTGAAGTTGTATTCCTCACAGTATTTGGGCTATTAGGAATTGTTCAGAGATAAGAGAAAAAAATGTTATGGGCTGTACTATTGAATTCTATCCATCCTAATGCAGTTTCAGAGAAAATCCCTCCATGTCATGTAAGTAGAGCATTAAAGGAAACAGCACTCAAGATGATGCTGTAAAATGTGCTTTAATACCACAATCATTTATTATGTTCATGTTGTATCTTTCATAATAATAATGAATTTGAAAGCAAATGTTTATGCAACATAAACCTAGCTTAAGGCAGATTTTAGAGTTTAGAAAGCTCCAACTGCTGTTCAGAATCTCTCACAGGCACTTAAAAAACTTAAATTCTCAGTGTAGGATTTTTTTCACTGAAATCTCTTCTTTTTCCTCCATTTCCTCTGCCTGGGTGACAATCCTTCCCTGAGGTGGATGAGAGATGGTTATTTTTATAACTTGAAGGTTTGCTCTTTGACCTGTCTGAAAGCCTTAGGTTCTACCCATAAATCCCAGAGTACCCAGCAGCCTTCAGTGTGATGTCTCTCAGGAAGTCTGAGTGGAGTTTTGGTGGCTTTGCTTTAATAGGCTATATCTGTTGAAGGCTTTAATAGTGCTCTGTCTGCTCAGCAGTGCCTGCATTGCTACCAGATGGACATTCCCAGGGCCTCAGATGGTGGGAGCCTTTTATAATACAGATTGCATTTGGCCAGAAGGAGAAAAATATATGAGGAACCTCTTAATATCGCTACAGGGATGTGTCTTTCTCATTTTGGTTTCCCCTTTTTCATGCGTGCTGGAGCCATTTCTGTTTCTTTGCTTCCGTTGTTCCAAACTGAGCTCTACAGTTGGTGCCTTGCTCACTATCCAAAGCCATAATCTGTCACCCCATGGGAGGTGTCTGCTGTTGAATTTTCAGAGTGGACTATGGGAGAGCAGTTGGCTATCAGAGGAAGACGCTGCACTAGGCATTAGGGCAGCTTAGATGCTGGCATAATGCAGACTGTCCGAGGCAGGATTCAAGCTCCTGTTGAATTTAAAGAGGTTGAATACTGGAAGTTCAGGAAAGGAGACCTTATTCTCCCTTTCTATTGTTGCAAGGTGAGCCAAGTCCTCCACCCAGCTGTGCAATCTACTGGTGAATGTGTAGTAGATGCCGCCTTCTGAGCCTGACCTATACATGACATAAGCCTGTTGGTGCTGCTGTTAGAGAACATGGCTGTAGTTTTTAGTGTAGGAGTTCTATAGTTTGGTAGCAGTTTTGTTGGTTATTATAGTGACCCTCACACACATTCCTCTGCCAGTTTAGGAAATAACTGAAAGCAAAGTTCGTCCCAGAATAAATTGCAGTTGGAGAGTATGAAAAAATTCTATGCCCAGTTGATCCATTTGTGGTATTCACAATACTCTGGTCCTTATTCTGGCAAGGCAGCCTATCTAGCAAGACATGACTGGTAGGAGTTTTTCCTGAAAATGTCCTGAGAGATCTGGACTCCAATCTACAGAGCACTTTGGGTTAGAAAGGAGCTGTATAAATTTAAAAATTTGTGTACTGTTTCCAACTCCCACTTGACTTCCTGGGGCCTCAGCAAGATTCTTCTGATGTTGGAGAGAAGTGAAGACAGAGAAGTTTCCCATGTCAAATATTTGAGCCCTGATGCTGAAAGAATACGTCACCATAAAACTATATTGACAATTAGCAAACCCCCTGCCTCTCCCATATCAATTCTTATTCAGCTGAATGGCAATGGATTATATTTTGTATAATGAGGCATGATCTATCCCAAGTATTTAGCATAATGGAAGAACAATAAATCATTCTGGAGTTGTCAGCATAAGACATGGATGCTTTAAGTTAGGTAAATGAACAGTGCCTCATTATACTCAGGAGTTTGTGTGAAATCAGGAGGCAGGAATTGTATTATTGTGTTTCCAATGGTTGATAATTATTTTAAACCATTGGAGTGAATAGGTTGTAATTCATTTGTACCTCCCTTTTGTCTGCTGTTGAAGAAGACTTGAGAAATAGCCATGGTTGTAAGCACGGCTGTGTGCCTGGCACTGATAAATGTATCAAACTCTAGCATGACTTTATCTACGAAACAGATTTTGATAGCTTGCTAGGATTTAGGTCATTGGATAATTCAGTGCAAACTGCAAATCTTAATGCTATTGACAAAAGACAGAGCACAAATAGGCAGCACTTTCTATAAATCCCAGACCTGTAAGTAGCTCCCTTTTCACAGATTTATAGTAAATGTCCTTGAAAGCTATCCAAAAAAATGAACACCCTGGGTCTAGATTGACAGGTTGGCTTTTCAGATTCATTGCATCCATGTTTGCCCCTTAAGACATGTTGTAAAAGACCTGCTCTATAATGGAACGTGAATCTGTGCAGAATACGAACTTTCTAGGGTACAGATCTAACTTCCTTCAGTATACAAGGAGAACTCCTCTGAAATTACTAGGGTTGCATAGCTACCAGACTAATTTATCTGGGCCTTGAGTAAGTTCCTCCTACTCATCTTTTTGAATGTTAAAATCCTAAAGTGAGAGACTGAGATGCAACTCAGAAAACCAGGAGACTGGTTTGTGTGGGGAAAAGACAGGAGACAAAGAAATGGGAACATCAAAAAGAGGAGTAACATTAGGTGAAAAGATACATACTTTCCTGATACATTCTTTGGTTTTGTTTAGCTTTAATTTAAAAAAAAAAAAAAAAAAGGTGGGGAGGTGGGGGGACACACCTGTCCTTCAAACAGAGATAAGCCAGCAGTGTCCATCTTCTGAATAGTGACTTCTTGAGACTTTCTTTCAGAGGCTAATCATATTTTCCATGCTAGGAATAAATTTTAAATAATGTATATGATTTCAGAGTTTCTTTCCTTTTCTTTTTTAGAAATTGAGGTCTAGTCTAGCTTGAAATGCTGTATGACAATAGAGAAGTAACATGTGTCATACCTAAAAAGAGAGTGGAGACAGACTGACAGTGGTTGTGCTCAGATTAATCTAAATCCTGGTTTCTGGCATGCTTTAGTTAACACTCATTTAATTCAACTGTGTAACATAGAGGGGAAAAAAAGGATGTGTGTCAACCTCAGAATCTTACTCCACCAGCTGTAAAAATTTCACAATACAGACATTATGTGTTTTGTCACTAAAACACATCCCTTGGGGTTTAGTGCCATTTTAATGAAAATCAAGAGGATTAATACCTTCGTATGACTTCTGGAAATAGGATTTAAGACTTTGGATTTGTAAAGCAAGCTCTACTCATTAATCTAAAGTCTTAGATCTCTTACCTTACCAGAGGTAGAAGACTGTACATACGAAGAAAACTACCCTTAGTGTACGTTATCACTGTGGAAATTAGTTTCAGAATTGGGCCTGTGTTTCTTATGGAATTAATACATTTTCAGGTGTATCAGGGAAAACTGTTCTTTACTGCTATCCTCCCCAAAATAAGGAGTTCTGAAAATCCTACTCCACCAGTTCAGAAAGCCCATGCTGGGAATCTTAACTTTAAAACAGGACTCCGAATGTACAAAGGTGAGAAAGCACGTATGGGGGAGGGCTGTCACTTTTTTAGCACTCAGAGGAGCATCTGGGATAGAAACTGTGAGCCAAGCACGTCTTCAGGTGCAGTCTGCTGGTTTGAGAGTCTGTAGGTTTTCTCCAACAACAGCCATCAAACAAGACCAGCAAGGCATGAAGTAACTTTTTCTTCCCTTCTGCCTCTTGTTCCAACATTACTTAAAAAGCACTGCTTTCAAGCAAATGCACTGAAGACCTTTCTTTAAAACATGTTAAAATAATAACCTATGTTTTAAAGAAATGCCCAGACTTCAAAATTATTGTCAAAGACAGTAACATTAGTTTATACTGTCAAATAGTGAGTCTATGCACAGAACTGCTGTCTTAAGTTTTCAAGTAACTTTTAGCAGTAACTTTGTGTTCAATCCCAGGAGTTACACATCTGTGGTATTATAGGAATTGCTCTAATATTTTGACAGATGGGTAAACCTGGGGATGTAAGTACCAGCATTAATCATTCTGTCAGATTTAAAATCAATTCATGTATATTTTCTGCTTATTCTGTGATAGTGGAAAAGTTATCTGACTTGAGATGCATATTTCAGAACTGTTCATTTCACAGGAAAAGATCAGAATAAGACTAATAGGAGTGCAATGTATATATCACCTGTAATAGCTGTGCTCCTTGTGATCAAAGGCAGAACTTCTCAATATACAATTACATAGTACCATGGTGCTATGATCAAGAGCTGGCAAGAATCTCATCGGATCTGTATGGGCGGGGTGATGACAAGTTGTTTATGGAAATTGATAGCGTGACCTTAAATTTTTAAGCTTTTACCATGAGTGTGCTTGCCCTTTTCTTCTTCAAATGCTGTCATTTCATTTTCTGAGATTCTTCAATTCTTCGTCAGTCATCATTTACTTAGAGCTTGAAGGCAGAGTTCAGGTGTCACCTCTTAGTCAGGTGTAACTATGGTAACAAGGCAAGAATTAAGATTTGTGGTCTTCCAATGCACATTTTGCCTAGGTCTAATAATGACCCCAATGTTGGCAGCACTTAATATCCCCAAGCAATTGCAGAAGGAATTGAAGGAAAATGAAGGAAGATGAATGAGGATATTGATAATTCTGGACATCAGAGACCAGCTAGGAAGGAAATGAAGTCCTCCTGTGATACATGGGAAAAGCAGAAGTTCAAATTCCACTCTCTGTCTTCTTTTCTGAAGATCAAAGAGGGACAGGACATGGCCTGGCCCCATTTCCCTGCAAGAGTCCTATTTCAGCGTCCTTAGACCCCTTGTCTAGCAAAGGGAAGGGCTGGGCAATCATGAACCTAGTTTGGAGATGGAGATGTGCAGAGCTGGTGGTAAGCACTTCAGAGGACGTATCAGTGCTCAGGTTTTCTCTTCCTAGTTCTCTGCAAGCTGCTCTTCTGAGGCAGCTGAAACTGGTTTAACTGCTCAGTGCCTCCCTGGCCATCTTGGTCAGGAATCTCCATACCACCCCATCCTGTCTGGTGGCTCAGCACTCATCAGACCCAAAGCTGAGCCATTGCAGCTAAGTCAAAGGAAAACTAACCCAATCAAATGCACTTAACTCTCTGCTGGCTTAGCAGGACCAAACGGTCAGCACAGGAGCTGGAGAGGGGGAGGGCTGTGGCAGCCAGTGTTTGCTTTCCTCGGGGAAGGTGTGTTGTGTTCCTGTTTCACAGTCTAGTAACATAAAACTCTGATCCTGCTAGCTTCTGCAGGAGAAAGTGCTCCCAGGCTTCAGCTCTGCCTATTTGTTCACTGTCATCCGTCCTTGGCTCATGTTTCACCCTTTCCCAGCAGGGATATCAGATTCATGGCTTCTTGTCTAAATCACAAACTGTGAGGTTTCAATCCCCCCATCCTCTGAACTGCCACGGACCTGATGAAATGCTCTTGTCAACGTGCTGGTGCTGGAGTCATGAACGAAATGCCCCATGTAACCTCTGGCATGACACTGCTCTAACTACGGCTGTCACTTTTGCACATTGCAGCACATGGAAATATTTTGTGAGATTCATTCCACTTGCAAGGAAGCAAAGCTCAGCTCCAGCATTCATCACGGCCAGCTTTCAGAGACGTCCATTTCCAATATGAACATCCTCTCCTCTTTGAACAGCGCTCTCTGAGAGGACGTTAAATACACTGCACCTAGATCTGATACAAAGTTCTGGTGGGGTGTTACCAGTATTAGTAGACTTTAAATGCTTTGTTCCTCTGACTTAATTAGAAAGAGATTATATCAGTTTATTGTAAATGAACTTCTGACACTGATATTTGCTTTCACTTTGGTCTGGGTAGGTAGCTTAGCAAACCACCTTTGTCTAAAGCTGCTGCATGTCTACTTGTAGTCTTCAGCAATCATAAATCTATCTGTTGCTACTTAGAGTCTCTGCACACCACCCACACATGGCCTGGAAAAGACCAGGTGATGATGTGAATATAGATGAATTGTATTTTAAGTATTGCTTCTCTGATTGCAATTTCGGGTCCTGCTGATGAAGTGGTCTGTCTGTTTTGTTTGTGTTATCCATGGGAATGCTTTGAAAATTGCTCTGGTGCTAAGGAGAGCAGGAGGAAAACATTGTTTTACGGTAAGCGTTTTGAAAGAATGTTTACACCCAGAGCATCAAATTAATTTCCCCAAAGAACAGGCTGAGCTGATCAAAACCAAAAATGATCATTGGTTTTGCACATATTTGAATACAAATAATTTCATTTCAAAAAGTCTGCTAAATGCAGCAGCTCATGGTTATTTCCATATTTCCTCAAGCACAACATAATTATTTTCTTAGGCTCCATATTCTTGGTTTTGTTAACCATGGAATAAGTTGTAGAATCCTTTTCTCTGGGATGCAGGCAGGTGCAGAGGCAGCTCAGTGACTGGGCAGAATCAGGGCACAGCTTGAGACCTGACATTCCCCATTGTAGTTCATTGAGGTGCCAACCAGTGGAGGTAAGCAGCAGCACATCATTCTTGTGTTTTCATTTTTTTTATGTTTTTCTGCAAAGCTTTTGATTCTCAGTTGAACTCCGTTGGGAATCCTAATAGAAAAATAGTTGAAAGCTTCAAAATCGCTAGAAATTCTGCCAGATCTTTATACGTTCTCAGAAATTCTTTAGCATTTGTGAGAAGTGACTATCACTAGCACTAGTTTTTCATATATATATTTTTTTAGACGTGCCTCATCACAGTAGTTAGTGAATTGCATTACAGTTACCTAATACCTTACAAGGCCAGAGAATTACGATCCTTTTGCTAAACACAGGGAATTGAGAAACTTAGACTTCATAACTGTCCTTCTGGCTTTTCAGGGCTTATGTGGCTGAAGTAGGAGTCCATGTCTAGGTCACCTCTCCTTCCTTTGGTTACAGGCTTGATAATTGCTGCCCTATTCCTGAAACTTGTCCTGAACCTCATCTGTAGGAGAGGTGGTGTCATAAACAGCAAAATAGACTGGAAAATCCCAGCACAGGACATCGATTACAAAAATGCGAATTCATCCTCCCTAAAATCAAAATCTATACCATTTAATGTAATTCAGGCAAAAACCCTTCAGTATAATCCCAGTCCTTTGAAAGGCCTAGCAATTAGTATGGAAAACCTTCCAAATTAAGTAGAGCTGAATATAATGAACACAAAAGATGAGGTGCCAGTTGGGTGCTTTTGCTCTGTGCGGTTGGCATTTAGCTCTCAGGTCAAACAGAAGAGTGTCCAATACTCTAAGACTAATCTTTGTAAAAATGTTAGGTACTGAAAAAAAACATTTAATTTGATTTTAGGTAGCTTTACCAACCTTTTCCAGTGAGCTGTCCCCTAATTAATAGGAGATTTTGTATCTTTTGGAGTCAAAACAGGTATGTATACATGCTAAAATTACAAAACCCTTGAAAGACAGCTTTTGGGATTCTGCAGGGACTGTTTAGCTTCTGGCTGGAAGAGATGGCAGCCTGTGACAGAGCAGCTGTGTTGGGTGGTATCAGACCCATCTGTGTTGGAGAGAGTGATATGTGCCTCTCGTGAAGCCACCCTGGTCATGCTGCAGTAGTGAAACAAGTTGTCAAATGGCAGATGATCATTCAAGACTCAGTTCAGATCCTCGTTACTGACCTGTTGTGACTGGGAACGCTGTGGGGTGTGCTTGACCCCAAGATAAAAGGAGAGCCTTCAGTCACCCTGCAACCTGCTCTGGAAATAACAGTGATGGGTGGCAGAGGTGCTAGTCAGGCTGACTGGTGGCAGGCAGAAAACGCGCAAAATAAAGGAGATTTCAAGGGATCCCTAAAACATAAAAAGGGTATGGGTTTAAAAAATGCAAAAAGTCCATCTATTTGTCACAATATGATAGTTTGCAAAATGATGCTGGCATTTTGCATTTTACATATTATGTCTCGCCCTTTATCCAAACAATGATTTCAAGGGAGTTTATAAGTACTGTCAATACCGTCTCTCCATCGGCAAATGTGAAGCTAATTACAAGGAAGTTAAAGTAGAAAAACTGATATTTTCAAAGCAAGGATCAAATTCTGATGTGAATGGTTCAAGTATGACACCTAAATTCGTATCCAGACTCTGAATTATAAGGACCCTGATCACTGAAAATGCTCAGCACGCAATTCCCAGGCAGCTCACTTGTATTGAATTTTAATGAAGTAAAGTCACTTAATTAGGTCTGTAAATATGGATTTAGGTGAGTAATGGTACACAAGTTTGAAAATGTTGTGCTTTGGCTTGTCCAATATTCTTGCAACAAATGTGTGATGCTGTTACAGCCAGGACACAGCCTGGTGAAAAACTCATCTGCTCCCAAAGAGACATAGTCAATAGGTTATTGGTATTTTTTATTGTAAAGCCTCTTGCAGGAGAGGCTTCTCTCTGGCCAGAGAGAACAAAAATAAAGTCATCATACACATATCATTGTATCAGTATCGTTCATTATCTCAGCATAATCATAAAGTATTGTAGAGGTAGCTATTCCAGATTTTCATTAGTCAGGAAGAGAGATGAAGCTCTTTCCCCCAATAAAAGATGAAGCTCTGTTCATGTCCTAACTTAAGTTGACCAACCAAATTAGTATCAGGGGAGTCATGTGAGTTAGATGAGGTAATATGAGAGCAGTAGTACTAAGAGAATGGGCTTACTTGGCAGACAGCAGCGTTCAGGATACCGAAGACAATATTTTCATAGATGATTATGTAAAATAAAAAAGCCTCATATGGAATCCGTTCACACAGTTGTGGAAAAGCAGACCTTAAGGTCTGAGCATCAGTTTAATGTGAACAGAATCTCTAAACAGAGAGTTGACAGTGTTAACAAAGGTAATATTAGATTTGAATGAGAAACTTGTACGGTTAATTAAAAATCAAAGACACAGTTATAATAGAAGTAATTATCCAGGAGTATTAAATCAGTTGCAAGTCCAAGCCCATAAAAGAATTAATCAGGAATAATTTAATATTTGATATTGAGGGCTTATATTTTCCACTAATGCCAAAATCCATTCCATTAACCAATACAATTCGTCAAGTCTATCTATAAAATGAGTCCCTGAAAGCAGGACAATAGATGAACAATTCTATAGGAAGAAGTTTTAATTCTGCTTTTAAACTACAATTACAGTAAATAGAGTACTGTTTCTATCTAGAGAATCACACTGGCTAAGGCCAAAGATTTTTCTGATCCATTTCCCCGTGTCCAACGGTGGCTGATAGCAGATGCTGTGGGAATGATATAAGAGCAAAGTAAGCTGCTTTCAAGTGTGTGTAACTCAGCATGTTTGTGATCTAGAAGCACGATCTAGTTCTTTCTTCCATTAATTTATTTATTTAATTTCTCTTTAAATTTCAATGGTCAATCCATGCAAACATTCCTATTTTCTGTGGCAATGAATTTCATGATTCAGCTACACTATGTGGCAAAACATCATCTTCTGTTTGCTTGAGCCCTGCCATCTGATAATTTTCCCCTTCTGTTTTGTGATGTGAGACTATGAATCTCCAGTCTTGGTTCCCTTTCACCAGACCACTGATATGGATCTCTCTTGTAGCCTCTCTCAGTCATCTTTTTTCCTTGCATCACCTTTTTTAGCCCTTTTGGGGCCCTTCTCAGTTGCCCTAGACATGAACAGCAAATAATTAAGGGAGGTTAGAGAGGGAAAGCAAAAAGGATTATTTGCTTTTTATGAAGAGGGAGTTGAAATGTTGGGGACATTGGGGGAAATTCCTAACGTAGAAAGCAGAAAGGTACAAAAGAAGCATTGAATGATGGGGAGATTGTGGTTACCATCTAACCGCTGATAAGTTACCAACTCAGCTCAAACCAGATCTCACTGAAGTCAGTGCAAGCCATCACACTAACTCTGATTCTTGAAAACTTCGTTGAGCAAAGCCTTTGTTGAGGCTTTTGTTGAGCAAAACTGTCATTTTATCAAGGTAGGTCAGGAGCTTTGTGCAGCTTTTGGCTGCAGGGCCCCTAGCTTGTAGTAAATTTTGAACAAACAGGAAAACCTAAGCAAATAAAAGCAAAAGTCGGATTATTTCAGTCCCATGTGTCTGGCAGCACCTTGAAGAAGAACCAAGCTTTTATTGCTGTCGTCTAAAGATTTTCTTCTTCTTTTTTAACCCAATAAATAAGCTTGTCACAAACCAGTACCGAGCCTACTGCAACCGTTTATCAACTTGGCTCCTGCAGGAGCAAATGTCTAGAGGCAGTCTGTATAGCTGGTAACAAGGTGATAAATGGTCACACCAGGCTCAGTGCTGGCATCTGGAGGCAGTTATTTATCAGATCAAGCACTTTGTAAACTATCGATAAAAGGCTCCATACCTTCCCCTTCCTTCCTAACTGTAATCTTACCTCTGAACAAGTTATCTGGAAAAAACTTATTCCTCAAGCATATCTTTCCTAATTTTCAAAATTTACAAAAAAAGGCATTTGGTTAAGGTTAGGGACTATCACATCACAGTAAGATAGAAGATCTGTTAGTCATCCCGTTTACACTCATTAAAACCTGTGAGAATTTTGCTGTTGGAGTCATCAGATACAGTGTAAGTCCCAGCCCTTTCTAGATGTCTGACTGTGGAAACAAACTCCTATGTAGTCATCTAACACTAGAAATAACAGCATTTATTATCAGTGTGAGTGTTACAGCCTAGAACTGTTCAGGTTCACAACTTGTTGTTACGTTCACAACGTAATCATTACAGAGTGACTAGTTTTTAATATAGTGCTTTATTCATATGATTTTTTTCTCATATTTAAAATGAGAAGAAGCTGAAGGGAGAAAAGAAAGCTGTTACTCTTGCACCGACATCAGAAGAATTAGTGGATACAGATCTCTGTATACATCAGATTAGGAAAATACTTCAAATGTCCTGGGTACAAAATATGTAATTTGATGTCAAGTCCAGATTTATTTCCTTGAGGGCATTGGACTGACACTAACATAAGTTCTTTACCAATCATTCTGGAAGGATTAGACATTAAACAATAGTTGCAGAACATACAATATAGTCTTAAGGGCATTGAATCTGTAGCATGCATGTTCCCCAGGATATTATTACAAGACTCTTCATGTCTTTTTTCTAATGGCTTTTTGGATTCCCTGCTTTCAGCCTGCCACAACCAGCTTTACAAGTGTCCAACTGCTCTTTCTCTCTGTTATTAATTTTTTTTCTATTGTAAAGCATTTCTGATCATTCTTCTGTCTGTCTAACTGCTTCTTAAGTTTATTGCTTTTCTGTGGTGCTGTTAGGGATTTTATTTCCCAATTGGTATTACTTTTTAACTACTCATGTAAATCTGTATCAGTTCAGATTCATGCAGAAAAAACAATTTGTCACAAATCTGCAAAGGCTAAATGATCAAAGCAGAGCTTGCGGGCTCACTGCTTTCTTTCTCTGCCTTCTTCATCAGACCTAAAAATATTCTATCTTCATTCAGATTCTTATACTGCCCTGTACTACAGCCTTTATGCATGGCAGGGGAAATAAATGTATGGGTCAGTTTCTTGGCATATCTGCAAGCTCAGCAAAGTTGCACCCATTTATATCTGCAAAGGATCTGACAGTAGTTGCTGTCACAGGCTAATCACGCAGAAAAAGTTCTAAATCAGTAGTGCCACTGAAATCCAGGCACCAAAATACCTTTATGGGCATCAAACTTTTAACTAGGGAGAGTTTTGGAAATAAGATTTTAGTTGCTGTGTCATATGAAAAAAAATTTATTGAAATTTCCTTACCAAGACCAAACGCAAAGAGATGAAGTTTTGGGCTCCTCAGCTGCAGAGATGGCAGTGTTATAACCAAACTATGTGTGGATAAATGGCACTTGCCTACTTTTGTTCCTAGAAATGCAGTGTTAATGCCCTTCTCAACACATGGTGTGACACAGCGAACGGAGGAGTTTACCCACAGCGGCATGAGGATACAACCTCTGCAGCCACTACAGCCAGGGACCGGCATCCTTACCCAGTCGCTGTCATGGATTTTTTCTAAGGACATACGGTGACCTAAATTCTCCCCTGGGCATCATGGTGTCCTCAGGAAGGTCATGGTCACATGTCTCAGAGCAGACTTTGGCCCCATTTGCCATATGGGAGCTGGAACATCATATTTTTTCTGAATGTCCCTTTTGTTTATTTTTGTGTTTCTGTTTAAAGTTCAAATGAAGAGCTAATTACTAACCCAGCAGAGCCTGTTGGCTGCAGGCTTCCCCGCTGCTCTGCCGCTAGTCTGCTCATGAATGAAGTTTTGGTTTTGAGGCAGGTTTCCAGGGCCCCTGTGATGGTCCCAATTTAGCTCAGGCTGCTTATTGCTTGACATTCCTAAATATGAACGTGCTACGAAAACTGCCAAGGCCAATCTGTAAGGAAACTTTGGAACAGGCAACTTAGTCACTTCTCCTCTGCACAGTGACCAGGAGAACATGAGCTCTCTTGTTCCTTACAAACCTCTTTCTTCTCTTTAGAAATGTGAAAAACTAGTTTGGTCCTTGCTCTCTGGCTTTGCCACGGGAGCTTACATTAATTGCCACATCAGGGCAGGTTTCTTCCTTGCAAATCTGCTTTTTTCTCATTGTCACTGCATCATTTTCTCCTTGTCTTCTCACCACGCTTGGTACATCGTCTATGTTGCTATCAGGATTTTCCATGTGCAGCAGGGGAAATGGGATGGCAGAGCTCCAGGGATTGCTCCTGGCTTTGCCAGTGGCTCTATGTGGAGGCTTGGGCAGCTCTCCTAACCTTACCGCTTCTCAGCTTTCGCCTCTGGAAAACTGCAAGGGTGACAGCAGAACTTTTAAAACAATGTGAAAATCAAGTCAAGAGTTGATAAATGTGTTAGGGTTGTTGTTGTTGTAGACAAGGCTAAATGGCTTTTCTCTCTGAGAAGTACTTTGTAGACATGGAGGGAACTGAATCTCTCTATATATTTATAAACACTATATGTGCACCTCGATTTACCTGTTTTGCTGACAGGTCTCGCTTGACCTCACAGAGTTAAACCAAAGTTGTGAAAGATGGAAGGAGAGGAACAAACATGTCTGTTCGAGACTTGCAACATCCTGTAGTTCCTGTGGCAGAGCTAAATTTTAAAGAGGGTTGTAAAGTAACTAGCTCTGCAGGTGTCATGGGAAAAAGCTCGGATGTGCTGGTGAAAAGAGCTGACTGGTAGACATTAAAAGCTGGGAAAATTGTAGGACATAATAGAGCAGCTGGGTAGGACAGGGAAAAAATGTCACGGACTTTGAGGTGAAAATGAGGCGTTTGCATTGCGTGCCTGCGTTATGGAGATCCTCAAGTCCAAACCACTAAGTAGATGCTGTGTGCGTGATGCTTGGCAAGGCAGCAGCAGAGGAGGGGAGCCCTCTGTGGATATCCGTAATAAGGAAGGCTGCATTTGCGCCTCTGCCCACATCAGTCAGGCTTCAGATAAGTCAGTGTAAACATGTGGCCGACAAAGGAAACATGAGTCACCAAGGCAGACTCATGGTGATAGTTTGGTATGTGAAAATAATTGAATGTTTCACAGCAGGGCTTCAAAGTACAAACAAAACTCTGCATAAAGCACTGGCAGACAGACCTCAGCAGATGTATCATCACACATTACAAGATGATACTGAAGTTGTTTTCAGGTGTGAATTTGTTTGTTGGTAAAACAATAGAAAAATCTAAACTTGTTCAGAAAATAAAACATTAAATCTCCTTTTGTTCCGTCTGTTTTGCATATCTCAGAGGACTCTGACAGCGTCCGATTCCCACATGGCCCGAGTCTGGGGAATCCTTTTACAGAAAGCTTGTTCCCCAGTAACATAAAGACACATCGTTTATACCTCTGTGATAAGTACTTAGAAATATTTTTCCAAGGAAGTTGATGTAGCTACTGTGATTATTGACTCGTTTATGCATTCCTAATCTATAGCATCGGTAGTTCGGGTCAGTGCAGAAACAAGCTTTATCCCACATGTGGTTATGTGGGAGGGAGAGAACCGACAACGGAGTATGAGAGCAGCGTGTGTGAGCAGGGAGGTCTCCGCTAAAACAACAGCTTCAATTGTCACCTCTGCCCAGCATCCATTGCAACAGTTGCTACATGTACCGTATCATACAGAAATTTGCAAAGTCCTGTATTCTTTGACAAGGTGAAGAGGGACAGTACTTCTCCTGTATTTTCTTTAGCCAGCAGCTAACCTTCCCCGGAGAAACTGCGAGTCGCCCTCCTTTCTGTCCCCTTCCCCCGTTCTCTGCCTGAGATTCCTTCCCAGTCTCCATCTCCCACCCTTCCCAGCCTCAGCTCCCTTTCAGCTTGTCGCTTGCTGGCCGTGACAGTGCAGAAATACGGCTGTGGCCAGAGCAGACAGTGAGGACCGGGGCAGGAGGGACAGAGCCCTGGCCCTGTCCGGTCACTCGCCCCGCGGGCAGCAGTGGCCGCAGGAAGGGGAGAGGAGCAGAGTGCGCAGGCAGGGAAGTAGGCAGATTTTGTTGCTGGCCAGCTCGGGAAAGCAGAGAATGACAGAAAAAAACCACTCGGATTTCTCTGCTGGATATTTCTGCATCCCAGGGGTTGCTCTAATCTGCTCCTCGCTGGCCAAGGGCCCAAGGAGCTGTATGGCAGATGGGGAAAGGGTGCCCTGGTCCTTAGTATTCCCTTTAGACCGCTGAGCACACGGGGGTCAGCACAGTGTGGAAGATGGGAAGGATTCCTGTGCAGCTCAGAATACAGCCTGGGAATGACAGCAGCAAGCTGTGGAAGAAAGGGAAGGAAAAAAACCCATATTATACAAGGCCAGTGATTTGTCTGGGGATTTTTAATGCTTCCCTCCATGAAAGCGAAGCTGTTTCAGTCAGTTTGACCCCAGTCATTCTGGCTCTGCTACACGTCGCACAAAATATTTACTCTGCTAAATTACATTGCTAGAGTCTCGTTGGCATCTTTTCTTTGAAGTGATATGCTAGAGCTTTCATTTTGTTGCTGGAAATCCCTACATCACATCCCATAGTCCACCCCTTACAGAGCTCCAAAACCCCTGCAGGCACCAAACCTCTGCATTAGGCTTCCTAACTGCAGGCCTGAGAATCAAAAGAGCCTTCACGCTGGCACATCAATCCGGGAGCTGAGATACTGACCCCATGTGTGAAATTTTGATTGGGTTTAGCTAATTTCGCATGACATGTCCCTACCAGTCTCCCCAGTCTCAGCAATTCAGCAGCATCAGACACAGTGTATTCGTGTACCTTAGGCCAGATCTCCCAGCTCTGCTTTTCTGAAAGGTCTTCCTTTGACAATCAGACATGCCTTTCCCTCCTGCAATAATGTCTAAAAGTGCTGGCAGCCTGCTTAAGAAAAGCAAAGAAGAATTCCTCCCCAAGTTTGTTTGTTTGTTTTGCTTTTAAGAGCAAACCTTGTTGATGATCAGCTAAAGCAGTCTGTCTAGAGACCAAAATCAAGTATGCACATGCAGCTACATGGAGTTACAGTTTGGAGCCTGTGAATTAATTAGCAATTTCTCTGAAGAACTGCAGCCTTACAATTCACAGACTTCATAGCTCTCTGACTTCGATAAACAGACAACATACGTGGCAGCTTCCTGGGATCATGGTAGCCTACTTAGCACTGCAAACCCCCAAATCACAAAAGGAGGAGTTGCCAAAAGTATGCTAACACAATCCCTAAATGTTTGACATCAAAGCATTAAAGGGACTTTGTCATTTTAAACCTGAGACAAATTAAAATTTATGTTGACTCTACAGCTAGAAAAAAGTGAACTCCCGTGGGAGGATTTGACTCCTCAGCTATCTGAGTGTAAAGGAGATCCAGTACAGCTTGGATAGCTTACTGGTAACATTACAAACTGTCCCATTGCTAAATAGTTCATTACTGTCTCTAGAGAGTTTGTCTGTGTGCTGCCTGCTCCCAGAAAGTCTAAGCAGAAAATACAGGCTTGAAATGACACACTTCTGCTCTGTGAAGTCACTGTTAAAAACATTAAAACCTTGTGTGCCTTTATCCCAGCAGCAGGGCTGTAAATAACAGCACTGAAAACAGAGGCAACGTCCTACCACCCTGACTTTGTTTTTGCATTTGTTGTGTGCTTGCCATGTTTCACCTTCAAGAAAAGTGTTACCTGTTGTTAGCTGGTTCAGCAGCTTGACCTCAGATCTGAACTGTGGACTGGACACTGCACAAATACAAAAAAAAAAAAAAAATTAAAAAAAAAATCCCTGTTTTGAGCAATTCCAGTCTAGATACGTGAGACAAACAAAGGTAGGGAAAAGGGACACAACAGGCAGAGGCATTTTTCTCTCCCTTGGAGTAAGGTGATCTATTTCCTGGCTTTTTCATCACTTAAAGATGTGGAATTGCATCCCGCAGTACGAGGCAGTGTCCACAAGCCAGGATTGCCTAGTTGCAACAACACACAAATGTGAAACAAGGGAGTGTACCAGCCTGAACAGCAGCCTCACTTCACCGAGGCAGATACAGTAGCATCTGGATTTTGCTTCTAAGATGCATTTCTCTCCTTGAGCTTTTTACTGAATATCACAGGCTGTGTAATGAGAGACCTCTCACTGCTGGTCATCTTATTAATGATCCCACTTTTCCTTTGTAACACCTACCTGTTATTTTGCTCCTTGTCTCCCTATTTACTCCACACAACAGTGTCTTACATATTTAGCTTTTCTCCCCCTGCCCCGCCCAACTTAGCAGCGATAGATTCTATCTATACAGAGATGAAAGTTTGTTAATAAGAATATAAAAAAGCTAAAAGACTTTGCAAAAGTTAACTCTCAGATTACATGTAATTAGGTATTTTCCCTGAATGCCTCATGTGACAGTAGGAGGAGCAGGCAGTCTCTGTGATTATCCCATGTTGCTTTTTCCCTAGAGCACAATCCAGCCATTGGCTGTTCTCTATTTTTAACTGGAAAATTGTGATTGCTGTGCTTTATATGTACATGTGGCTTTGTTTCACTGCTCATCCTTGCCAAATCTGTTCCCTCCACAAGCATTGATTCTGCCCCAGTGGAGGAGGAGTGAGAGCGTGGCTGGAGGTGAGTCACCCCCCCACCATTGCATGGCAGTCGAAACTTTTCAAGGAATCACAAACTGAAGAAGAAAGAATGAAAAATATATTCAGAAATTGATTCTGCCACACACTTCTTTTTAAACAATAGGTTTGCAATCACATTTCGCTATTAAAAAAAAAAAAATCCCTTTTTGCCCTCTCTAGCAGCTGTGTGGAAGACTAGGAGTCAGCAGGTAGGTATATCCTGAGAAACATGCATTTGGGTTTCTGTTGATGCTCCTTTTTAACCCTGTGTCAGCACATCTGATTGTGGAGCTCTCTTGCCTGTACCAAGGAAAAAAGGAAACTGATTAAGTAGCAAGTGCTTAAATTAAATGTGATTAATTTGCTTTTATATCCCCCTCCCCTCTCCCATTCCACGTGACTTCAGATTTCACTCTGCACAATGAAAGCTGCACACGTTAAACCAAACAGCTAATTTTCAAGTTCATGACAGTCTTTTCACATTTTTGTATTCAGGTTTCACCATCATTTCTCATACTTGCAGTATTTCAACTTGTACTTGCAACTCTTCTATTTACATTAAAGGCCTCACAAATTTTGTGTTATTTCTGGCCACGGTTCCTTTATTCCTTTGGACACAGAAGAATAGCAGCTAATTTTTCAAATTTTTTAGTGCATCCTAAAGACTTGGAAACCACAGGGCAAATAAAGAAATTAGAAATATATTTTATTTATTTCAAGCTGTTTGCAAGCTCAGGGCTGACAATAATGTGCTACAACTGAGGAAATTTACTTTGGAGCATTTTCAGTTTCTCTGCACCACCATGTATCTAGCTCCACCAGCTGCTGCTAAAACTTGTACTTCAGCTGCCATAATCTTATCATTAAAGGTGGATTTAAGTTTTAAGAACCAATGAAGAAACCTTTGTACTTGCAACCAGAAGCTGGGAGATGACTCTGCATTTAAGGTGCAAGCTCAGCTTTACTCCAGCGTCGAGTACTAATCCAGTATAATCGAGCGTTAGGTGGTACGAACTCACAGCAGCTCCTTTCAAGAGATGCATCTATTTGCTTTATTGTTCAGCTGCTGCCTTCTGACTTTTCAAATCACTTCTATATTGTTGGTTTTGTTTCCTATCCTTGCAGTGGTAACATGAGGAAAAAAAGCTGAATTTGACCACATCCATGAGGATGTCAAGCATTTAGACTTTATTGGTTTAGAAGCTTACTAAATTTAAACAGAAGCATTAACATGGCCTTAGGCTCTCTTGACAGTTATAAACTCTTCCTTGGGGGGATTTCTGTAATGCTTTCTAATCAGCTTAAGGAGTTAATTAAACAGCTGTCACTTAGCTTCTTAATTCTGAGACTTGATGCTAAATAAGATTTGAAATTAGTTATGCATGACTGAAGCATGGATTCTCTGATATAAATAAGATGGCTGCTAGCTGAAGAGGAGGAAAATCTAGGCCTTTTTTAAATAAATAGTGAAAAGATTCAGGGTGGTACCCTGGATTAACGCTCTACAGGCTGATTAATAGAAAAGGAAGAAAAAAAAATGGAGGATATTAATGAGTGCCAAATGGGATGGATTTTCAGGCAGCTATTCATTCTTATTTGGTGGCGTGCCCTGGACTTCAGGAGATTTCAATGATCATTTTATGCTCTTCCCTATTGCAGTCTGTACATAGTAAACCCAAAAGCCAAGGTACCTATTGAAAACAAAAAGGAACATGCTTGATTTTATAAGTTAGATATTTAGCCTACAAAAATATATTCCACTACTATAATAAAAACTGTAACTGGAGATCTGTTGTGCTTATAGAACATGTATTATAGTGTTGTGGGGAGTTTTTAATACATTTTTTTTCTGTGTGTATTGTAGTAGGACAAGTACTTCTTCTCCTGAAGGGTATGAGCTGCAGATCAGTCCAAGTTATTTTGAGGAAACATATCTGCAGGTCTTTTTTGAAAACAAGCTGGTGCCTTGCTCACTGCTGCGTGTAGTGTTGTGAGGTTTGTGAGGGCTAACAGGGATTCGACATTAAAATGATGTGTTGAATGATGCTAAAATGCTTTTGGAAAAGAATGCTGGCAGTTAGTACTAAACTTTTCTTTGTCTCATAAATCTGCTGTGGGATCTCAAAGCTAAGCATGAGTTAGTCGTGTATTTATTCCTTTTAAAAGTCATTATTACTACAAACATTAGGAAAAATTATGTATACGGAGAGAATAGGAGAAGAAAAAGAAATTCCTTAAGATTTACAAAGATATTGTTGAAGTCCTTTCTTTCACCCCAGGAATTATAAGGCAAAAGATGTCCAAAGGGAAATTAAATTGCAGGGAAGCTACCAATTAAAATTGAAAAAACTAATAGGTATTCACTTCTGCATTTCTACTTAAATAGATGCTTTCTGTGTACATCTTCTGAATATGTTTCTGCTGGAGGGCTTAATATGCTCAGTTATTTAATATGAATCTCTTCAGTAGGCAAAGAACACTCACTCCAGAATCTTCTTTAAAAATATTACTATTTTTTTAACGTGGTAGCAATTTCAGAATAAAGATTACCTGGTCTTCCATTTCTATTACATGGAGAAAAATCTTTTTCTCTGATTATTATTTTGTTTTATTATTTGTGGGGTTCTGTGTATGTGAATTACAGAGTTATGCTACATAATAGTTAGAGAAAGTTCAGCATCTTTTTAATAGCTGCTCAGGGAATCAACTTTTAGCCGTTAGAATATTTGGCTATAGCTTTGCAAAAGCATAAGTATTCCCATCTTGCAATGCCCTGACATCGTATCTTCTATAATCTATGTTAGTTATGGATAAAGAAGATAACATTTCTTCAGAAGATTCCTTTTTGGTTAAGCAACAAAAAGCAACACTTTAAAATTAGTAACTATTTAGATTTATAGCTTTTACATGCTGAGACTCTGAACTATAAATCTCTGTATAGCTAAATAAGTATCATGTTTGTTTCCTCAAAACGAAATAATTTTTATATGCTTTCACCAGGGGAACATTAGGCCCTTTCCAGCCATTAAACAAATGACTGAAGAAGCATTTTACTCTGCCCCTGCTGTGTAAATTGGTGTAAATGGTTATTATGCCTCTATGTTCAAGGGTGAGATGCAAACCAGGTGCCTAAAGAAATCATCAAGTCCATAGGTGTAGAGGTACTGAAAACTCTGCATCAGAATATTCTAGTATAGATTAGCACAGCTTCTGACCAGTGCCCACTTGCTTTGCCCTTCTTTTACTTTAGAGAGGTATTGGGTAGATTTGTTTTCCTGGGACTAAACAAGTAGTTGCTGATAGAAAGTCAGAAAATTGCCACAGACATTTGTATGAACTCCAGGCTTTACTTCTTGCCCCCCACCTCCCTCATTTCTTTGGGAGAGAGAAGGGACAAAGATTGTTTTGGAGATTTTTATGACTATCTAAGAATCAGCAACACTGTCAAATGCTGCGCATTGTGCTGGTATGGACTACGCGCTGTTCTGGAAACACTTTGTTTCTGAACATAGATCTAGAACATGGATACAGACCAAAACCACAAAACTTTGAATCTGGGATCTTTGATTTTGGACAGAAACAACATATGAATTTGCTTCCTTACCTTGGAATCACGTATGATTACACTTATCTCCTTACATATAAACACTCATTAAAATTATTGTGATTATTCACACAGTTGGGTTAAATACAGATCCGTCAGACTGTAGCCTCAGATGGAAAGTTCTGGGGCAGAACCTGAGACCATGTTATTGAGCTTTGAAGCCAACTGAGACTCTGGACATGCAGAAATTCCCCGTGGATTAGATGTGCTATGCACGTGCTTTTAGAAGGTAGCTGAGAAGGAAAACAGGGTAGTGACAGGGAAACAGCTGATGTACTAAGTAGCCTGGGTTTGTGTGTGTTTCCATAAAGTGACAGGTACCAGGTATATTAGAATGCAGTCTGTATTCAGAATATCCAAAGGCAGCACTTGGAAAATTTGGAAACTTGGGAAAAAAAAAATCATCAAGCTTGTGAGAATCATTCTCAGTTACTAGCTCTTATCAGGGGAAATTACATTTGCCTTTGGTAAGCAGACCTCATTAATCACACTATTTCAAAGGCTTCGTTACTAAACTTCCCTTCGCTTTATAAAATAATTGCAAGAGTCATACTGTAATGTATCAACTGGAAGAAGAAGGCCATTCCTGCTTGGCGGAGCAGGTCTTCTCAGCTTGGGACAAGGTGCAAGTAGGAAGTCACGTGGTGTCACCTCAAATGGTCCCAATTAAATGAGATTCATGACCAAGTGTTTACAAAATTAGGACCTAATGCCTGGATTCCGTAACTATGCTTAATGCTTAATGGCACTTGTTCCGTCAAGCTGCCCCCATTTGCAGTTCTGTGGACTCTATAGGAGAGTGGCAAAAGTATCTAAATAACCTGCATGCAGTAACTTTGCTGCAAAGCCCAGATGTGAAAAAATAAAAGAACCTGGAAACTTAATTGCAAATCTTTCTGAGATCTCAGTTGTCTGAATAATATATTCTCTACTGAGAACAAACGTGCACTCAAGACAGAAAGGCCTTACAGTACAGGCAGATATTCTCACCTTTGTTTGAATGATAATTTCAAAATATCTGAAGAGCTTTTGTGCTGTGGGAGGGAGAGGATTTTCTTCTTAAGTTCTCTTTTTGTGAAATCCTATTTCACCCTCCCCTAAAGAGCATGGTGAGGATGGGGCAACTTTAGCAAAGCAGCTATCAAAAGGCCAGGTGGTTTTTTTCTTTCTTTTTTTTAAATATTGCTTTGAGTCTGAATAAAGTGTCTCTGTTTCTTTAAGTAATAGGAAAAGGTCTTTTTGATCTGCATCCTTTAGATGAGAGAAATTTCAGCTTCTCCTCTTTAGCCCAAGAGGCAGTAGGGGGAGTCATCATCTTCTGGTAACTTGGTTTCAATCTCCCACTTTGTTGTCTTCCACAAGTAAAATCAGGTCAGTCTCAGAGCTCATAGCATGAGCTATTTAGATAATGAGAAGTTAGCACTTGGGGGGCTTTGGAAGCCTTTATTTCACAAGAGCCAGCTGAAATCAAGAGCCTCTTGTTCTACAGGATAGTCCGTGATTCGCAGGCACAGCTCTGAAAAGCTCAGAGACCTTCCCAGGAATGAGCACTATCTTGCAATTAGGGAGTGGAAGAATTCAGGCACCAATTTTTGCTCTCTGTGTATCGCTGGCACAAGTCAGTGATATCTGCTGTGCGAGACTGGTGTGACACCCAGGTAACTGAGAGGACTGTTTAGTCTCATGCTCTTCATCTAATCAGAACTCAGCACTTCTAATTGAAAAGTGATAAATCAAACAGAAGGAATGCATTTTGCAGTAATCATTACAACAATGACGTACCAGAGACACAGGTCCCTGCAGAGCTCATTTTGTTTAAAAAGCCTAGGCCCTTCTCAGCATCCTTTCTTTTTGGGAGAGGGTGGCTTTGCACGAGCCTCCTTACAAGCTAAAGAAACAGTTGCGAACAGATGCTTGCCCACTATTACCCAGGATAAGAGCCAGGATAAGTCCTAAAACACCTGATGAGGGTCCAATGCCCCCCAGTCCTGGGGTACCTGTGGTCATTTACGCAGGACCGGAACGGTGGCACTCCTAATTCCCCAGGAGGCAGAGCAGGGGAAACCAGATCTTATCTGCCCCGAGAGACAGTGCCACTAGCCCATTTTACAGGCCGTGAATTGTTGAATCTGCCAACGCTGCATCCCAAAGAGCAGCCTAAAGCCTGCCTCTGAGACTAGAGTTGCTTCCATACACATGGTCAGCCCGAGTGTCCAACCGAACGTGCAGTCAGAGGCCATGCTAGAGCACACCCGGCGTGCCAGATGATTTAATGTGCTAGCAGGTGGCTTTTGTAGCAGCTGTTATCCCTGTGCAGGCTGTCCACAGGCTGGAAGTTAAAAAATGTGTGTATTGCAGAACACACCCCCCACTGCAGGGACTTGTAAAAGATTACCCAGGAGATTTGGGGCAAAGCGGATTTCTGACTGTCCTCAATCCAAACTTGCTCCCTAACAATAATACGGTATTTCTTTGGTCTAAATGTTGACAGTATTTGTCCAATAGTGTCATAGAATTTCTGTATTTGTAGAAAACCTTTCAGAGAACAGTTTTGTGGGTAAAACAGCAAGACTTAAGACATTATTTTTATGTGATCAGCAAGATCGTTAGTGAGCTCCTCAGGATGGAGATTTCACTATTGCTAGATGCGGGGTACATCTTTGTTTATGTGGTGCAGGGTCACTCCTCGGGTGTTAGGTTGCTCTGACAATTGATGAGCATTCATGAAATAGCAATTAGGGCATGACAAAGATCTTAACAGCCCTGAATCAGAACTGGGAGTTTGGTTCCAGGATTGAAGGGAGGAAGTTTGTCTTTCCTGCCTGCTGCACTTGGAACGGTTCTTGGCATAGCCATTAGAAATTAAAGCAAAGCTGAATCTAGGTGGTACTAATGAATTAAGAGCAAAATATATTAACTAAGGGGGCTTTTTTTTGTCTCTTAGGAAGCAGAGATCCTGAATACAGCTATTCTCACTGGGAAAACAGTGGCTGTCCCTGTCAAAGTGATCTCCGTGGAAGATGATGGGACTGTGACTGATCTTCTAGAATCTGTGGAGTGCAGATCATCAGATGAAGATGTCATTAAGGTAGGATCATACTGCTCCATTACACAAAGGCAGAGGCCCTGCAAAACAGTGGTGGTCTCTAATGTGACAAGTTCTTTCATCTTCCTAACTGTTCTACTGCTGGAAGACAAAGGTTTATTATCGCTGTTACCTGTAGATTGATTCAGTGGAGCAATGAAATAAACACAAAATTGCACATTTTCCATCCTGCATCTTAAATACTTGGAATTGTCTGCCACTTCCCACTTTTGAAGTATTTTTGGAGTTCACTCTACTTTGCCTTTTACTTTTCAGCTATATGGGCTGTGTAGCTTCAGGAATGTTGTCAGCTGATGTTTCAGAGAAAGAGGTAATTCCTCTGAAGTTGGTTTGCCACATTGGAACAGGAGCTGCATGACTCAAAGTTTGGATCTCTTCTTGGTACTGACCCAGTAGTGTATTGCTAACAACATTAGCTTTAAATTTAGAATTTTCTTTGGTCATAATTGCTACTAGGATGTCTCAGAGGAAACATGTTGGCCGCCAATCATGGACTGGGAACTACTGGATAAGACACTTGACCAGTGGATTTAGTCTGTACAACAGCACTATAGCCTAAACCTCCTTGAAAGATAAATGGCAGCAATAATTTACTGCTACTCTTAGTTTTGACTCACAGTGTGTATCTTCCTAGCCAGTGGTGAGGAGAGAGCTTGCAGGAATGCCTTTAAGTGCCTTTTTATTACTGAAATCTTAGGGTCAGACTGGACCCTCAAGAAAATTGCTGCTTTTTGAAAGCTTTCAGCTTGTACCAATATTACTACTGAAAGCTTATAAGAAGTCCTGCATATTCCTACTCAGCTTGGTTAATGGTTAACACATGTTACTGGTAGCAGAAGGACAGGGTCAGGAGTGGTGATTGTGAGAAATACGGTAGAAAGTATTCCAGCATGGTGACAGAAATGTTGGCTTGTCTACAGCAGCTTTTATCTTTTCACAAACTCATCTGTGGCTGTCACTTGAGAAGAAGAAACGAGAGACATGGCTACAAATAAAAGTTAAAATTGAATTTTTTTAATATAACCAGCATGTCACAAAATGATTACAAATACTACAGGCCACCCCTCCAGCTGCTGGAAATCACTGTTATCCCATTAACTTTTGTGAACTGCACCATATTGAGGACTTGGCCTTTGTGAAATTTGCCTTAGCCTAAAGCTGACTGGATTGCTAAGCTTTCTCCCTGCTATGTTAGTTCATTTTAATTTGTATTCAAACAGCTGAGGGTAGTGTTTAGCTCCAAAGCAAACCTCCCTGGGCCCCATTAGCTGAAAAAGACTCTTCCTCGTGGATGTTTTTTGCCTTTAGAGGCAAAGATGAGTGTAGGTACTTGGTTGTTACTGTCATTTGGGAAACTGTTGGGAGTTTGAGACATACCTACAAGTTTAGCAACTTCATGTCACAGAGGGAGTGACAACTTGGAGCAGGGTAATTGAGAAATAGAGCTGGGTATAGGTTTAAATGATCTTTCTTGAGCTATCTTTAAACAGATTTTAATATTTGGAGGGGGTCAAAAAATTGCAATTTTTACACTCATTGGACTTGTTTTAAGTAATTTCTTCATGATAATTTCTTATATGCAAGATGAACCCAAGCAATTTCAAAGTCCATCATTTTTTATGTTTCCCTTTTAGAATCTAGTCAGGTTTTCTATTTATCTGAATAGCCACCACATTGGCATTTTCTGATTAAATGTGTCTTTCTGGCTGCCTTAATGGACACATTTTTTTTGCTTCTATGAAGTCCTTTTGAATCTGGTAAATCTGCCAAATATAGCAAACTGTTGGACTGAATCTAGGTTTAAAAACAGAAAGAAATTATTTGGAGCCCTTGTGTTGTGGAAGTTAATGGACTAAGTCTTCACTCACTCATTAACTAACTTTTTAGTTTTTTCAGAGAACTGGAAAAAATAATTTGAAAGCAAATATATCATTTGGAAGATATTTTTTAAATCACTTTTGTTTTCCAAAGTTTTAGTTTATCAGAATGGTTTGGCATGTTCATTGGTTATTTGTGTAATGGTTTTGTCTGATATAAATCTGTGACAGTTTGTAGTGTACAATATGCTCAGCTCTAACCCTGGCAAAGAGGTTAAAGTGGTAATACTGCTTAAGTGTATATCTATCATTAATTGTAAGTACATGAACATACCAATAAAGGCTTGTGTGCTTAATATTCATATATATACCATTGCACAGTGATGCTGATGTTAGGCTCTATGTCAAAACAGGAAATCACTAGTCAGAGATCAAGACATTCTGGCTTTCTGCAAACATCCCCCTAGAGTTCACTCCTCCGCACTAGGAAGGCAGGTTTCAGCAGCATTAAAATGAGTAGCCAGTTTAAAGTGAGCTCTTAATTGAAAATGTGTCTCCGAGTTTCCAGTTTACCTGCTCTGTTTCTGACCAAGCTTTACTTACAGACATCTTATCTAATGAAGATAAAGATATATAATTACTGGCCAGCCTTCAGCATGCAACAGTAATTAGAGTTTCTGTTCTCTGGGCATTAGAGTAGTGAATATAAAATGGAAGAAAAAGTCCGCTTAAAATGCCCATTGAAATATAAAGATTAAGATTACATTTCTTTGTGTCTTTACTGTTGCTGTTCTTCAATGCACCTGCCATGTAGCATCTAACAGATTGATTATGTCTTCGTGGCTTAGCTTTTATTCCTATTTTTTTGGTGTTGATTAATGATCAGTTGAAGCTCATTTTCCTTGCAGAATGAGGGTACCTCATTCTTCTTTTAGTTTCAGGGGCCACATTTATTACTCACTTCTTTCATCTGAGACTTCAAAGAACTTTAAAGAGCTGGACCAAATTCTGCACTGACTTGTTTTCTGCCAAACTGCATCTACTTGAACTTGGTTGAATAAGTCAGGATGGAATTTAGTGCACTGAAACAATATTTTTATTGACAAATTACTATCTGAAATGATTTGGTCCATCATGACACAGTGTTGTGGTTTAACCCCAGCCAGCAGCAAAGCACCACGCAGCCGCTTGCTCACTCCTCCCCCCTGCCAGTGGGATGGGGAGGAGAATCAGAAAAAAAGAAGTAAAACTCATGGGTTGAGATAAGAATGGTTTAATAACTAAAGTAAAATAAAATAAAATATAATAACAACAATAACAATAATAAAATATAATGATAATAATAGTAGTAATTGTAATGAAAAGGAATATAACAAAAGAAGAGAAATAAAGCCCAAGAAAAAAGTGATGCACAATGCAATTGCTCACCACCCGCTGATGGATGCCCAAGCAACGATCCCCCGCCCGGAGAACTCCCCCCAGTTTATATACTGCGCATGACGTCCTATGGTATGGAATATCCCTGTGGCTAGTTTGGGTCAGCTGTCCTGGCTATGCTCCCTCCCAGCTTCTTGTAGCCCTGCTTGCTGGCAGAGCATGGGAAACTGAAAAATCCTTAACTTGGGATAAGCACTACTTAGCAACAACTAAAACATCAGTGTGTTATCAACATTATTCTCACACTAAATCCAAAGCACACTGTACCACTTACTGGGAAGAAAATTAACTCTATCCCAGCTGAAACCAGGACACAGAGTAACCACACCAAAAAATGGAGGCATGTTATAGGCTCTGTTTCACAAATGAGGTATCTGAGACACAGAAAAGTTAAGGTGAGAATTTGAAAGTGCTATAAAGAAGATCTGACCATTGAAATAGATAGTAAAATTCCTACTGACCTCATGGAAAAGAGAGAGATTGGTGAGCAGACTTTTTTTGCTGAGTTGTTAATATGGATCAAATTCTCGAGATTATTTAAATCAAGAATGAGGATAGAGGAAAAATCAACACCATCTAATCTTTCATTTTGAAAAGACATTTCCACATCAAAATGGCCATTTTTTCAAGGCTCAACAAAGCCTAAAAGTCTCCAAAGCAACACTTTCCAATGTTCTGGGTTTTCAATTTGATGAGTTAATTGAAAATCTGCATTTTGGTTGCCCTGAAATGAAAACACCTTTAGGCTCATTTTGTTTGATCAGTTAACTAAAAATTCCAGTATATTCTCAGCTCTGTCCAGAAGCCACTTGCCAGAAGTCGCACAGTGAGTGGTGCCAATACTGGGAACAAGATACAGTTTCTCTGGCCCTTTTTTCTATTACACTGTATATTTTGTAGACAACTCCATTCAAAATCTGTCTGTTATCCAAAATTGCGTGCTTTTCTAACAAAATACCTTTAGCTTATTTCCTTCTAGAGTATCTTTTACTTTTCTTAGACCCCAGATAAGGATGCAAACAGGAGGCAGGCGTGCTAACTTTTGTCTGTATTACAAGCAAACTCCTGGGGCAGAAGAAGTGAAAGGAGGGTTGTTACTTCTGGTATGCTTTGCACAACCTAGGACTTGCCACGGAGCCGTGGGGCTGGGTCCCACGTGCAGACGTTGTGCAGGATGTTACAGCATGGCCTCTCGCTCTGAATTCCCAGTTCTCAAAGCTCTACAACCAGTTCTGGCTGTGGGACGGTTGCCTGGCATTTGTGCTTGTCCTCTGCAGAGTCTCATCTTTCTAGCTTTGCGTGAGGAGCAAAGCAGTAATGTTTTATCCCCGCTTGCCGTTTATCAAGCTGTAGAGTCCCAAACCAGACTGCTCCGGTACAGCTATATGATAGGAAGTTATTGCTGATCGAGTGAAGGGTTGGGAGCTGCTTTGTTCTGTTCACTTTGGACTGTATTAGAGGGGATAACAACGCGCTTGGCAATTTGTAAAAAGTTACTGCAGACTAATAAATCTTTCAATAACACTTAGTGTGGTTTTATCAGTGGCAAAATAACTTCTTTTTAATCAAGTGACAGACTTTACAAAAACTGAAATGTCAGAGCATTTAAAATAGCCTGAAGCAGACAGTATTTTAAAACATTAAACTTTTAACAGCTGTTTCTTTTCTTTCTTACACTGGTGTACTTCAGGGAAAAGTTGAATACTTCTGAAGTCAGTGGAGTGACAGGGTGAAAAATCAAAGGGAGAAGATAATCGAGTCCAAGAATTTATCTGCTCCTTAGTTTAGCATTGGCAGTTCCAGTACTGCAGATTTCACAACCATATTGCTAGTAGCAGTCCATTTGATATTCTTTTTACAACACATTCTTGGATGCATGTGATTACACAAGTTTTCAGTTCCAGCTTTCAACTGGAAAAGGAAACCCTCACGGCTGCAGGTCAAAGGCATCGGCCCCCCAAGTGGAGGTACTGCAAAGATACACAAAAATTTTAAAACAAGAGAGTATGAAGAATCCCAGTTTCCCTGCGATCTCTCAAGTTTAAGCCAAGCTAAGAGTGATTTGAGGTGCATGCTATGGCTTCATTGAGTCTAACAGCTCACCTAGTCAAAAGGGGGAAGCCAAGTATTCACCCTTTCCTGGTGCTTGCTCCAGTGAATTAGTGGAGGGAGAAGGGCAGAAGGAGGAGAATGCATCCTGCAGTGGGGGCAAAGCAAAGCAGGAGAGGGGGAAGAGTGAGGGAGAGCAAGTCCCTGTTTCAGAAGCAGTGATCTATTAAACTAGCTAACCAGAATGTGTAATATCACAGTCAGGTGAGGTTGTCGCTTGGGTTTTGGTTGCTCAGAGGTCAGAGGACCCAAATAGAAGGAAAAAGCAGATGTAATCAGCATAGTTTGTTGAATGATAGCAAAGAGAATACTTTCCCATCAGCAAATGGGATTTTGTCTAGATTGAACACTTGCATAGAATATGGTTGTGTAGGGCTGCATTTTATAACGGGAAAATAAATCTCTGCCTTGAGGGTTCGGTGAAGATCAAGTTGATGCCATGGTTTTCCACAATACAATGTGCTTTCTCTCACCAGCTGAACTGCCTTATTCCATCCCGAGTAATTTTGATCTGTCTTGAAACAAACATTTGATTTAAGTCAGCAAATGGATGTTTTTATTTTCTGTGATGTCTAAACATTTCATTTTGATAGAAAACGATGAAATCATGTCCTGTCATTTCAACTCAGTTTCAGTATTCCTGACATCAGAATCTTTCTGAACTTTTCACCTTAGGATGAAGCAACTGTGAAAAAGAAAATACTTTTTCTGATCTGCTCTAGTAATCAGGAGACAGGACAAACCCAGAAAAATGCACTTTCAAGAATAAAACTTGTAATAATAACTGTTGAGTTCAGTCCATGTGCTGTTGATGTTGGTTATAAAGGGAGCAGGAACAATTTTAATGTCTCTCTGGTATGAAGAGCAGACATGGCAAAGATGAGTTCTGAAAGTAGAACTGATATAACAGTCCCACATCTCCCAGGAATCATCTGAAACTCACCTAAAGCTGTTGAAGTTACTGGATTTGTCTCTTTCATATTCTGCCAATTCATCATTCTGATGTGAATCTTGAGAAGTAACAAGGTTTTTGTGGAGTTGTTTGCCTTCTGTAATCATCCATACTGAAAATCCCAGTGTGACTGCTACGGTTGCTGTTGACTACAGTTTCTTTATATTTATGAAAGGCTATAAGCTTGTAAGGTACAAAACTTCTCTGTAATGGAAAAATCCAAATAATTCCTGAATTGAGACTTCCTCAAAATTCTACAGAAGATACTCAGAAATCTATCTTTTTGTGCTTAATGGGAAAGAAAATGTGTTCTTGTAGAGCCAGGGATGATAATCTCTTTCTTTCTGTGGGTATTTCTGTTCCTTTATTAGGGGGAATATGTCTATATCCATAAAAAGAATGAGGCAAAATCTAAATATCCAAACAGTGATGTCAAAGGGGATCTGAGTGAGCAGATTTAATCATTTGCTGAACTCAAAAGGGGTTGATGAATGTCCCTAATGTGTTAAACAATTGCTAAGGTGCAATTCTGTGACTGTTTAAACTAACATGGAGCTGCTGTCCCTGTCTTTTTCCTGGCCATGAGTGCAGCTGAGTGAAAATGAATCAGGTTTTTTTTCTGGTGAATAAGCCGTCTGCCTGTCCAGCTCCCTGACTGAGTTCATTTCAGATGGTCACAATGCTGGTGCCAGTACTGGGAAAGAAGTGACATCGGGGTGGGAATCAGTAGCTGAGGGTGAGAGGTGGCCAGGAGTGCTTCTTTCTATTGTATATTCACTTAAATGACATGTGAAATTATGGCTTTGCACAGGCATTCCCATGTTGTCACATCATTAGTCTGATACCATCCATGTGAAATGGTTATCCTGGTGTGTGCCTGTGAATCCCCCCAGTGAAGATGCTCGGAAACTGGCGAAGATCTTCCAAGTGCCTCGCCTATTTCCGAGTATCAGATTTGTACAGCAAAAGATACCCATGTAGGAATGTCAAAATCACCTTGCCTTTCAAACAGGATTAGGGGTCTTACTGTTTTTAGCTGCTTTCAAAGCCCAACTCATTGTATACTGAATCCCAGTATCGAGAAGTGCTCCATCATCTCAATGAAAAGAGATTGCTTGTTCTCTAGAAAAAATGTGCTGAGGAAGTAAGGAACAGACAAGCTCAATACAAAGGGAAATTAGTTCTCTTCTTTATTCCACTGGGCTAAGCCAGCAGTGCGTTAGTGAAGCACATGATGTTACACTGATATAAACGAAAGCTAAATTGGGCTCAGATCATCCAACAGCACCTGTCTGCAAAGCAGGAACTTGCATTAATCATTATAAGTTGTGATTCTTTCTCTTGAAAAGTTCCCTTTAGCTTTAAAACTCTTTGTGTTCCTCAGTTCCAGTGACCGTCTGCCGCTTTCTTTTAGAAGATGTGGTATTTATAGCTCTTTGTGCCTGCTCTAAGCCATCCTCCAGATCATGACACAAAACTCTGTGTTGTTTTATTACCATGCAGTAAAAAGTTACAATATGCCATATAAATTATTGTCTTCTCAGCCCAATTTAGGATTTTTCTGGACATATCAGATACAGCATAGCCACTAAATGACTTTGCTTTTGCTTATCATTTGCAGGACTGTCCAGATATTGTATTAGCTATGGAAGGGATTGGTCTTATCAAAATAAAAATATATGTGACAAGATATTTTCAGCTGATTTAAATATGCTTAGATTCCATGACCGTACCAGTACTATATTGATTAATATTAGCTGACGATTAGGCTGGTGATCTGGAGTTAGTAGAGAAACTGCTGGTTAGATCTGAAATATGCTGAATATTAGTGGTGGGAGATTGGGAGCACTCCTGGAGTTCTCAGAGGCAATTGGAAGAACAAGGGGCTTATTTAGGACATACATGGATGAAGGAAAAAAGAGCCTACAAGTGTTAGGAAGGCTAAGAGGTCAAAAGGACATAATGAGCCCAGGATTTGTAATCATGTCCCGTTCTCTCTTCTTCTTCGGTAATGAAGAAAGGAAGTATGCTCTAGTGGTTAAACCTGGTGGAGATTTTAGGCATTAGATTCTGATAAGGGCTCAGTCTGCATACAGTGTATGACTTTTGATTTTCATTTCATTTGCCCCTGCCTTAATAAGATTGGGTAACAACTGGATAACCCATTGGATGGGTTTTCAGATGCTGCATTGAAATGTGCTGTTTGTAGTGTGGGCTCTGGCATATGCTTTCAGCTGTGACATCGCTGTGCTATTGTGATCTTTGGCATGTCATTTATTTGATCTGTCTCAGCATGGACGCATACAAAAGATGTATAATGGTTCTGAATTGCCTTGACAGATAAAGAGCTTTAGTACTAAATCCTTGAAAAATGCTTTGAGATCTTTACATAAAATGTACTATCTAAGTATCATCATTATGATTGTTAATAATATACATAACCCTAACTAGGACAGAGCACAGACTCTTCAGGAAGCACTCCTGTTAAATTTTACTTAATCACATCAAAATGACTGTCATGATAAAATATTAGTGGCTGAGTAAGGATTTAGAAATATTTCCAGATTTCATATATAACAGAGTCTGTGCAGGTCTGCTGACTGAAGATTTCTTCCCCTTTATCCACCATCTGGACCATTTTGCAATACTTTCTTGGACCTTGTTGAGGCAAGCATGTAACTCTCTTTGCCTGAAGCTTAAAAGGCAAGGACTTTGTACATCAGGCCACAGGATAGATGAATTGACTTAGGCAAGGTAAGTTTCAGACCTTTGTGGCTGATCCACTGAAATAGGGTACTTTTCAAATTATTTTTCAGTTCTGTTTTAGGCAGACAATCATGCTCACTATTTAGCAGACCAAGGATTATTAATTAAGGAGAGAAGAAATGTAGACACAAATCTAGAGGGTGAAAAGTGTACCCTTTGGTACCATGGAGAGCAATACTTGAATTTCTGAGTGCAGTCCAGAGCACTTCTAAATTCAGGAAGGAATCTTGCAGATCAATGTCCTGCTGCCGCTGTAATGGTGAAACATCTATATCCATGGAGCAGGTTTTCATACCTCTCTTCCCTGCCATATACGTGCAGGAAAATGAATGTAAACACACTGTGTGGGAGGTGATGTGTCCACCTTTGGACAGACTTCTTTCTCCAGTGCTTGACTCTGTTAGCTGCTGTTGTCACTAACATTCAGCTAGTGGTATCCAGCCCACCCATCAACTTAACTCAGCTTCATCTCTCACTCATCCTACAGTTCTTCTGTAGCAGCTATCCAGCTCTTCCATAGCATCTGTTCCTGCTGCTTTTGCTATTCTTCTCTGCTTCCTGTGTCTTAAATATTTTTCTCTATGTTTCTGCCCTTACCCTTTGGATTGCCAGTTTTTAGCCTTCTTATATCAGTCCCATTGCTAACCTTTTCTGAAAGCTTTGAGACAATAAAACATCTAGGGGTATCTTAATGTCTCATGAGCACCATTGGGTGCATGCGTAGATCCTACAGTTCCTTATTTAAGATTTGCAGAAGTGCTCAACTTCCACTTAGGGAGCTAGGTAAGCTTGAGCAGAGCAAATGTATCCTATGAAAGACCAATTCATTCTTTTCCAGAGGCGTTTTTAGTGTGGCATAATCACATTTTAAAAATTGCTATCCTTAAATAGCTCAGAATGAGTATGTTTTGAGGCAAATGTTTTTGCATTGTTTCATTCTGTCGAGTGCAGTGTAGCACTGGCTTGTGCTCTCAGCTC
>JANHGO010000075.1:39986113-40062763 GCA_024606505.1 Aquila spilogaster | reverse complement strand
TGCACTAGGGAGATGACCTGTGCATCCTTCAGAAGCATTTCTGTAATGTGTTCGCAATGTTTGAGGAAGGGAAAGGAGACTGTGTTATTACAATTAGTTTCAGATTTAGGCTCGTGTTTCTTATAGAACGAAGATATTTTCAGGGAGATCAAAGGAAATGGTTCTTCACTGATTTCCTCCCCTAGACGGAGACTTCTGAAAATCCTACTTTTCCAGTTAGTTGAGCTCAGATTGGGAATTTTAACTTTAAAGTGGGATTCTGAATGTAGAATAGCAGGAAAGCACATAGGAAGAGTATCACTTTTTAATCCTCAGAGCAGCATCTGAGGTAGAAATAGAATGAGCCAAGCACATCTTCAGGCACAGCCTGCTGCTTTGAGAACGTGTAGGTTTTCTCCTACAGTCATCAAACAGGACCAGCAAAGCGTGAAGTAACTTCTTCCTCCCTTTTGCCTCGTTCCAACATTAAAAATGCCGCTTTCAAGAAAACGTGTAAGATTTTTCTTTCAAACACGTTGAAAAAAGTAGCGTATGTTTAAAAAAATTCCAGAATACCCGGGCACTTAAAGTTATTGACAAAGAGAATAACAGTTGTTTCTGTTGTCAAATAGCGGATCTCTGCACAGCACTTCTCTCCAAAGTTTGCAAGTTACTTTTAGCAGCGTTCAATCCAATCAGTTACACACCTGCGACATTATGGGAACTGAACGGATATTTTGGCAGATGGGAAAATGTGGGGATATAAATACCAGTATTAATCATTCTGTCAGATTTAAAATTGATTCTTGTACATTTTCTGCTTACTCTGTGATAGTAGAAAAGTTTTCTTTAGATGCATTTTTCAGAACTGTTCGTTTAACCAGAACATAATCAGAGTAAAACTAGTCAGTGTAATGTGTATATCATTTGTGATAGCTGTGATCAAAGGCAGAACTTCTCCATATGCCATTGAGAAGCATCATGACACTGATCAACAGCTGTCTGGAATCTCTTGAGATTTGAATAGGCAGGATGATGACAAGGTGTATATAGAAATTGATAATCTGACCTCACATTTTTAAGTTTTTACCATGAGTGTTCTTGTCTTTTTCTTCTTCAAATGCTTCATTTTGTAGTTAGAGATTCTTTAATTCTTAATCAGTCATCATTTACTTAGAGCTTCCAGGTAGGGTTCAAGTGTCACCTCTTACTTATATGTAACTATGGTAACAAGGCAAGAATTAAAATTTGCGGTCTTGCTATGCACATTTTGCCTAGGGATAATCATGACCCCAAAGTTGGCAGCACTTCATATCCCCAAGCAATTACAGAAGGACTGAAAGGAAAATAAAGGAAGATGAATGATAGCTCTGGACATCAGAAACCATCTAGAAAAGAAAGTGAGTCCTCCTGTGATGCATGGTCAGCAGTCTCCATGCCATCCCTTCCTGTCCAGTGGCTTAGACCTCATCAGTCCCAAAGCCAAGCCATTAAAGTTAAGTCAGCAGAAAATGAGTGCAAAAAAGTCTACTTAACTCTCTGCTAGTACAGCAGGGACAATTGATCTGCACAGGGGCTGAGAACTAGGATAGAGACAGGGCTGTGGTTGTCACCTTTTGCATTCCTCGGGGAGGATTTATATTCTTATTTCACAGTAACATGAAGCTCAGATCCTGCTAGCTGCCGCAGGAGAAAGTGTCTGAGGCCTCAGCTCTGCCTGCTTCTGTCCTTCATCCTTGGTCTGTGCTTCTCCGTTTCTCAGGAAGAATCTCGTATTCATGGCTCCTTGTCACAAAACACGAGGCTTTAATCCCCTCTCCCAAACTGCTGTGGACCCAATTAAATACTTTTTTTCAGGGTGCTGGGGCTAAACTCACAACCAAACCACTCCACCTGACCTCCAGCATGGCACTGCTCTAACTGCAGCTGGCACTTTGGCATGGTGCAGCGCGTGGAAATGTTTCATGAGGTTCATTACACTTGCAGGGAATCAAAGCTCAGCTCCAGCATTCTTCATGGGCAGCTTTTAGAGATGTCCATTTCCAATACAGACATCTCCTTCTCTTTGAACAACACTCTGTAAGAGGACATTAAAGATACTGCAGTCAGGTTGTCATCCAAATATGATACAAAGTTCTGGTAGGATGCCTCTAGTATTAGGAGACTGTAAATGCTTTGACCCTCTGGCTTATTAAGAAGTTGATTACATTGGTTCATTGTAAATGAGCTCCTGACATCGTTCTTTGCTTTCACTGTGGTCTGGGTGGATAGCTTTTGTCTGCTTGTAGTCTTTAGCAACCATAAATACATCTGAACCTGCATAAAGTCTCTGTACACCACCCACATATGGCCTGGAAAGGACCAGGTGATAATGTGAATACAGATTAAATTTCATTTTGAGTATTACTTCTCTGATTGCAATTTCTTGTCCTCACGATGAAGTGGTCTGTGTTTTGTTTGCATTATCAATGGGAATGCTTTGAAAATTGCTCTGGTGCTCAGGAGAGCAGGAGGAAAACATTGCTTTACGGTAAGCATTTTGAAAGAATGTTTACACCCAGAGCATCGAATTAATTTCCCTAAAGTACAGACTAAGCTGAGCTGATCAAAACCAAAAATGATCATTGGTTTTGCACATATTTGAATACAAATAATTTAGTTTCAGATGGTCTGCAGCAGCTCATGATTATTTCCATGTTTCCTCAAGCACAAAATAATTATTTTTTAGGCTCCGTTTTCTTGGTTTCATTAACCGCGGAATAGGTTGTGGCATCCCTTTCTCTGGGATTCAGCTGTGTTCAGAGGCAGCTCAGTGACCAGGCAGAATCAGGGCACAGCCAAGACCTCACGCTTCTGCACACAGCTGAGCTTCCAACAGTGGTGGTAGAGCTGCAGCACATAATTCGTGTGTTTTCTTCTTCATTTCTTTTTTTTTTGATGTTTCGCTGCGAAGATTTTGATTTGCAGTTGAACTCATTTGAGAATCCAATGGAGAAATAGTTGAAAGCTTCACAATCTCCAGAATTCCTACCAAATATTCGTATGTCCTGAGGAGGTCTTCAAAACTTCTGAATTGACACCCTCATTCTCAAGTTTTTCATATATATATATATATATATATAATATCATTCTCATCATAGCAGTTAGTGAGTTGCATTACATAATGCATAAATTATTATGATCCTTCTGTTAAACAGAGGAAATTAAGAGCCATACTTAGATGTCATGATGGTTGTTCAGGACTTTCAGGTATATGTGGCTGAAGCAGGAGTAAGCATCTTGGCCATGTCTTCTTTTGATTACATGCTCAGTAATTGTTGCCCTGTTCCTCAAATTTGTTCTGATCCTCATCTGTAAGAGAAGTGGTGTCATTTGGCTGGACACGGTGTTGATGTGTGTCCGAGCAGCTGTGCTGAGTGGTGTCAGGCCTGTCTGTAATAGGGAGAATCAACACATGCCTCTCCTGGAATCATCCTGGTTGTACTGCAGTACTGAAACAAGTTGACAGATTGCAGATGTTCACTCAGGACTCAGTTCAGATCCTCATCCTTGGCCTGTTGGGCCTGGGACCTCTGTGGGATGTACTTGGCCCTCAGATAAAAGGAGATCTCTGGGTCATCCCGCGAGATGCTCCAGCAGTGATAGTGGGGGACAGACGTGCTTCATGCAGGCCGACTGCACAAAATAAAGGAGTCCCTGAGGAATCTCTAATACATAAAAAGGGCATGGATTCTAAAAATGCAAAACACCATCTATTTGTCATGACTTGATGGTTTGCAAAGTGATGCTGGGACTCTGCATTTTGCATATTGTGCCTCACTTTTTATCCTAACAATGATTTCAAGGGAATTTCTGAGTACTGTTAATATTCTCTCTCAATAGGCAAATGTAAATCTAATTACAAAGAAGTTAAAGTAGAAAAGCTGACATTTTCGAAGCAAAGATCAAATTGTGATGTGAATGGTTCAAGTATGACACCCACATCCAGACTCTGAATTGCAAGGAGCCTGATGACTGCAAATGTTCAGCACGCAGTTCCCAGGCAGCTTGCTTGTATTGAATTTTAATAGAGTAAAGCCACTTAATGAAGTTTGTAAATATGGACTTCAGTGAGTAATGGCACACAAGTTTTACAATGTTGTGCTTTGTCCTCATATGACCTGGCCAGCAGTCTTGCAGCAAACGTGATGCTGCTAGAGCCAGGTCACCCCCTTGTCACCATCATCTACTCTCTAATAGATGTGGACAATCAGTTATTCTTTGCTATTGGTATTTTTTAATCCAAAGCCTCCCACATAGGTGCCCAGAGAGAATGGAAGTGAAGTAACCATACACATATATTTGTATCAGTATCATTTATTATCTCAACACAGCCCCAAAATGTCACAGAGAGAGCTGTTGTGGATTTTCATTAGACTGGAAGAGAGATGAAGTTCTTACCCCATTAAAAGCTGAACCTTTGTGTATGTCCTAACTTAAGTCACATAAGTAGCTTCAATGTGAAGTAGCTGAAAATCAGGAGACTAATTACTGAAATGACCAACCAAATTAGTAGCAGGCGAGACGTGTGAGTCCGATGAGGTGATGTGAGAATGGCAATGGTGAGAAAATGGGTTTATTTGTAAGATGTCATTATTCAGGCTACTGAAGACAGCATTCTTGGTAGATAATGATGTAGAATAAATAAGCCTCATATGGAATCTGTTCGCATAGTTATGAAAAAGCAGTTTTTAATGTCTGAGCATTACAGTTTAATATAAGTAGAATATCTAAACAGAGAGTTGACTGTGTTAACAAAGGTAATATTAGATTTGAATGAGAAACTTTGTACGGTTAATTAAAAATCAAAGACACAGTTATAATAGAAGTAATTATCCAAGAGTATTAAATCAGTGGCAAGTCCGAGCCCATAAAAGAATTAATCAGCAATAATTTAATATTTTATATTGAGGGCTTATATTTTCCATAGTACCAAAATCCATTCTGCTAATACAGTTCTTCAAATCTATCTATAAAAGTCTGAAAGCTGGACAATAGATGGTCAGCTCTGTGGGAAGAAGTTTTCATTTTGCTTTTAAACTACAATTACAGCAAACGGAGTACTGTTTCGGTCAGGAGAATTGCACAGGCTAAGGCTAAAAGTATTTCTGATCCAGTTCCTCAGGTCTGACAGTGACTGATGGCAAATACCGTTGTAATAATGTAAGAGCAAGGAAAGCTGCTTTCAAGGCTATGTATCTCAGCATGTTTGTGGTCCAGAAGTGTGATCTGTTCTATTACTGCGTGAATTCATCTAATTGCTCTTTAAATTGCAGTTGAAGTCGATCTATGCAAACATTCCTGTTGTCTGCAGCAATGAATTCCGTGATTTAGCTGCTATGTGGAAAATCATCTGTTTGTTTTGAGGCCTGCCACCTGATAGCTTTCCTCTTCTCTTGTGTGATGTGGTGAATCTAAGACTGTCTGCTCCCTTCCTCCAGACCAGTGATCATCCCATGGATTTCTCTCTCAGCCTCAGTCATTCTTTTTTTGTACCTGGCTCTTTTGGGGCCCTTCTCAATTGTTCTAGATGTGAATATCAAAAAACTTCAAGCATGTTAGACAGGAAAAGCAAAAAAGATAATCTGCTTTTCATGGAGAGGAAGTTCTAATGTAGAAAGCGGAAAGGCATATAAGAGGCATTGACTGATGGGGAGATTGTGGTTACCATTTACCCACTGGTGAATTACCAGCTCAGCCTAGTAAATTGTGCCCTAACCAGATCTTACCGAAGTCAGTGCAAGCCATTGCAATAACTTTCATTCTTGAAAACAACCTTTTGTTGAGCAAAACTGTTATTTTATTGGCATAGGTTAGAAGTTGTGTGCAGTTATAGCTGGAGGGCCTCTAACTCCTCATAGATTTTGAACCAACAGGAGAACCTAAGCAAATAAAAGCCAAAGTCAGATTATATCAGTCCCATATGTCTGGCAGCACCTTGAAGAAGAACCAAGCTTTTATTGCTGTCATCTAAAGATTTTCTTCTTTTCTTTAACCCATTAAATAATCTTGTCACAACCCAGAGCTGAGCCTACTGCAGCCGTTTATCAACTCGCCTCCTGAGGGAGCAAATGTCTAGAGGCAGTCTGTATGGCTGGTAACAGGGTGATAAACGGGCACACCAGGCACAGTGTTGGCATCTGGCATGGTTATTTATCAGATCAAGTGCTTTATAAACTCTCCATGAAAGGCTTTGTGCCTTCCCTTTCCTTCCTAAATGTAAGCTTACCTCTGAACGCATCGGAAGGAAACAAGAATTCCTGAAGAGTTTTTACTTAATTTGCAAAATTTGCAAAAATGGCTGGGACCTTGAGGTACTTGTGGTTGCATGTGATTACAGTTACGGTTTATCATATCTCAGCAATATCATCTTAGTTATCAGGTTTACACTAATTTTTGCTTTGAAGTCATCAGATACAGTGGGAGTCCTACTCCTTCTAGACGTCTGACCTTGGAAACAGCCTCCTATGCAGTCACTGAACACTGCAGACAATAGTATTTATTATTACTGTGTTACAGACTGGAACTATTCCAACTTCATAATCGTTATAGAGTGACTAGTGGTTAATACGTGATTGTTTCTCAAATCTTAAATAAGAGGAGGCTGAAAGAAGCTGTTACTCTTGCACGACATCAGGAGAATTATTGGATAGAGGTCTCTGTATCCATCAGATTAGGAAAATACTTCAAATATCCTGGTTACAGAACATGTAATTTAATGTCAAGTCCAGAATGTATTTCCTTGAGGACACTGGACTGACATTAACATAAGTTCTTTACCAATCATTCTGGGCAGATTAGACTTTAAACAATTGTTGCAGAACATACAATATAGTCTTAAAGTCATTGAATCTGCAGCATGCATGTTCCCCAGGATATTATTACAAGACTCTTCATGTCTTTTTTCTAATGGCTTTTTGGATCCTCTGCTTTCAGCCTGCCACAACCAGCATTACAAGTGTCCAACCACTCTCTTTTTTTCTGTTATTAATTTTTTTTTTCTATTGTAAAACATTTCTGATCTTTCTTCTGTCTGTCTAATTGCTTCTTAAGTTTATTGCTTTGCTGTGGTGCTTTTGGGGATTTTATTTCCCAACTGGTATTACTTTTTAACCACTCATGTACATCTGTATCAGTTCAGACTCATGCAGAAAAAACAATTTGTCACAAATCTGCATAGGCTAAATCATCAAAGCAGGGTTTGTGGGCTCACTTCTTTCTTTCTCTTCTTTCTTCACCAGACCTAAAAATATTCTGTCTTCGTGCAGTTCTTACAGTGCCCTGCGCTACAGTCTTCACATATTGCTGGGGAAAAAAATGTGTGGGTCAGTTTCTTGGCACATCTTCAGGATCAGCAAAGTTGTACCCAATTATACCTACACACAAGCTAATCACTCCAAAAAAGTTCTGAAGCAGCAGTGCCACTGAAATCCAGGCATCAAAATATCTTCATAGGCTTGTAACTAGGCTTTTTGGGGTAATAAGATTTTGGTTTCTGTACCATATTAAATATACATATACATCTCCAAATTGCCTGACCAAAACCAGATGTGTAGAGATGGAACTGTAGGCCCCAGGTCATGCCTTGTAGCCGGAGAGGTGTCACCCTTGCTGTTCTCTGTGCTGGAAGTTCCTGAGGGCAGCTGAAGGACACTGTAACTGATGACAGTGAAGCCAGAATTTGCAGTCCAGTGGATTAACATCCACCAGTACCAGTGCTGCTGGTCTGGTGATAGCAGTGGCTGGAGACTGGGGCCACCAGCACTGCTAGAGCTGGGTGCAGTGGTGGGAGGAACAGTGCTGCTCAGCTGTGAGATGGTGGTGTTATGCCAGAGGTAAATGACAGTCACCTACTTCTGTTCCTGGAGGTGTCAGGGCCCTTCTCAATGTATGGCACAGGGAATGGATGAGTTCACCCACAGTGGCATGATGGTCTGTCCTCTGTCTTACCCAAGCAGAGACCAGTGTCCTTATTCAGTCCCTGCCATGAATTTTTTCTGAGGACATACTGCGACCCAAATTCTGCCTCTGGGCACCATGGTGTCCTCACGAAGGTCATGGTCACATGTCCCAGAGCAGACTTTGGCCCCATTTGCCATATGGGAGCTGGAACATTATATATATATTTTTTTCTGAATGTCCCTATTGTTTATTTTTGTGTTTCTGTTAAAAGTTCAAATGAAGAGCTAATTACTGACCCAGCAGAGCTGGCTGGCTGCAGGTGTCCCTGCTGTGAGTCTGCTCATGAATGAATTTCTGGTTTTGAGGCAGGTTTCCAAGGCCCCTGTGTTGGTCCCAATTTAGCTCTGTTTGTTTATGACTTGACATTCCTAAAAATGAATGTGCTATTAAAACTACAAGGCCAATCTGTAAGGAAGCATCAAAATAGGTAACTTAGTCACTTCTCCTCTGCAGAGTGACCAGGACAGCATGAATTCTCTTGCTCCTCACAAACTTCTTTCCTCTCTGAGAAGTAATTTGTAGACACAGAGGGAACTGAATCTATACACGCATTTATAAACACCATATGTGCACCTTGATTTACTTGTTTTGCTGGCATATCTTGCTTGGCTTCACAGAGTTAAACCAAAATGGTCAAATATGAGAGGAGAGGAACAAACATGTTTTAGAGACTTGCAGCTTCCTAGTCACTATGCCAGAGATGAGTTTTAAAGAGCGAAGTAATGTAAGTAGCTCTGCAGGTGTCCTGGGTAAAAACATGGATGTGCAGGTGAAAGAGCTGACTGGTAGGCATTATAAGCTGGGAAAATTGCAGAAGATGAAAGAGCAGCTAGGTGGGATGGGGCAAAAGCATCACCTTTGAGGTATAAATGAGGCACTTGCCTTGTGTGCCTGGATTATGAAGCTCCTCAAAACACCAGGTACATCGATGCTGCATGTTCAGTGTGGGAGCTTTGGGCAGTGGTGGGCAAGGCAGCAGCAGAGAAGGGGAGTCCTGTGTGGATGTCCATCATCATGACAGCTGCATCAGTGTGGCTGCTGATACCTCTTCCCACCTGAATGCAGATTCAGAAGGGTCGCTGTAAACATGCGGCTAATGGAGGACCTGTGAATCACCAAGGCAAACTCATGGCAGTAGCCTGGTATGTGAAAATAATTAGATGTCTCCCAGCAGGGCTTAAAAATGCAAAGAAAACTACATAAAGCACTGACAGACGGACCTCAGCAGATGTATCATCCCACATTACAAGATGATATTGAAGTTGTTTTCAGGTGTGAATTCGTTTGTTGATAAAACAGCAGAAAAATCTCAGCATACTCAAAATAAAACATCAAATCTCCTTTTGTTCCATCTGTTTTACCTATCCCAGGGGTATCTGATGGGCCTGATTCCCACAAGGCCTGTATATGGGGAGGCTCTCTGCAGAAACCTTGCTCCGCTGTACATAACAGACACATCAATTATACCTCTGTCATAAGCACTTATAAATATTTTTTTCTGAGAAAAATATTTTGACTTAACTGCTGGGATCATTGACTCACCTATGCCTTCCTACTTTGTAGTATCAGTATTTCCAGTTGGCATGGAAGCTGGCAAATGTGGTTATGTGGGAGTAAGAGAACAGATTGCAGAGCATTGAGAGTAGTGCATGTGTAGCAGAAATGCTAAGTCATGGACTGAAACAGTGGCTGAGGAGCTGGTGGGAAGGCAGGGCCAACCCAGGGGAGCTCAGGTGCAAGCAATGCAATGCACCTGAGTGACTGGAAGGGCTGGAGCCAGGATCCACCCCTTCCCATTAAAGGTTGGCAGTAGAGGCAAGGGTATCTTGCTGGTGATCCCTGCTTACCAGAGGCTTTCTAAGGGTAAGCAGTTTTTCTTCCTTTTGTTTCTGTGTCTGCTGAATTTGGGCTTGTTCTCATTTGCTGTGCTCTAGGGTTGTGCTACTCCAATATTATTGCTGTGCTTTTTATCACATTGTAGCATTACAGAGTGTGAGCAGGGAGATCTCACTGCTGAAACTATAGCTGCAGTTCTCTGCTGTGCCAAGGTGGCTACCTGTGCCATATTGCACATTTACAAATTCTTGCATCCTTTATTAAATTCAAGTGGAATAGTGGTTTTCCTCTATTTTCTTTAAGAAGAGAACCTTCCTTGTAGAAGCTGCATGGGAGATCACCTCCTTCCCTCTCCCCTCCCCCTGTTCTCTGCCTTCATTTCCTTTTCATTTCCCATCTCCTGCTGTTTGCAGCCTCAGCTCCCTTTTACTTGTCTTTCCTGGCTGCAGCAATGCAGAAGCGTGTTTGTGGCTGGAGCAGAGCACTGGGGCAGCAGGGAGTGCTTGGTGGCCCAGGGTCCTGGCCCCGCTCTGGGGGTAACTATGGCAGAGGGACTGAGGGAAGGACACAGATGTTGTCACTGCATGGCTCTGGAAAGAAGAGACTGACAAAAAAGGAGCTGTCAGACTTGTCTGCTGGATATGTCCATATCACAGTGGTTGCTGTAATCTGTTTCTTGTTGTCCAGCTCCCAAGAAGCTGTATGGCGGATGGGAGCAGGGTTCCCTGACTGTGCCCTTTCATATTCCCTTTAACCCACCGAGTGCATGGGGGTTATCACAGTGTGGGAGAGAGAAAGGGTTGATGTGCAGTTCAGAATGCAGCCCAGGAATGACAGCAGCAAGGGAGGGAAGAAAGAAGAGAAAAAAAGTATATTCGACAAGGGCTGTGATTTGTTTGGGGATTTTTAATGCTCCTCTCTGTGAAGGCAAAGCTCTTTCAGTCAGTTTGACTCCAGTTATTCTGGCTCTGCTACACATCTGCTACAAATATTTACTCTGCTAAATTGCATTGCTAGAATCTCATTGACATCTTTTCTTTGAAGTGATCTCCTAGAGCTTTCATTTTGTTGCTGGAAATCCCAACATCATATCCCATCATCCACCCCGTACAGAGCTGCAGACCCCTGCAGGCACAAACCTCCACGTTGGGCTCCATCACCGCAGGCCTGAGAATCAAAGGAGCCTTCATGCTGGCACATCAATCCAGGAGCCGAGATGTTGACCCTACGTGTGAAATTTTGATTGGGTTTAGCTAATTTTGCATGACGTGTCCCTACCACTCTCCCAAGCCTCAGCAATTCAGTAGCATCAGACACAGTGTATTGGTATACTTCAGGCCCAGCTCTCCCAGCCCTGCTTCTCTGAGATGTCCTTCTTTGTCAATAGGACATGCTTGTCCTCTCTGCAAAGATGCCTGCTTAGGGAAGGCAAGGAATCCCTACCCAAGTTTGTTGGTTTGCTTTTTGAGGAAACCTTGATTATCAGCTAAAGCAGTCTGCCAAGAGACCAAAATCAAGTATGCATGCACAGCTTCATGGAATTACAGCTTGGAGCCTGTGAATTAATTAGCAATTTCTGTGAAGAATTGCAGCCTGACAGTTCGCAGCCTTCATAGCTGCTTGACTTTGATAAACAGACAACATACATGGCAGCTTCCTGCGATCATAGTAGCACTGCAAACCACCAAAAAACAAAGCAGGACTTGCCAGAACAAGCTAACACAATTCCTAAATGCTAGACGTTAAAGCAAGATGTCATTGTAAATAAACTAAAATTTGCATTTATGCTACAGATAGGGGAAAGAAAAGTGAACTCCTGTAGGAGGATTTGACCCTTCATCTACCTGAGAGGAAAGGGGATCCAGTATGGCTTGGGCCGCTTCCTGGTACCACTACAAACTGTCCCATTCCCGAATAGTAGCAGGACTGTAAATAAGAGCACCAAAACCAATGGCATCATGTCATATCACCCCTGTTTTGTTCTTGCAGTTGTAGCCTGTGCTTGCCTTGTCTCGCTCCCACCATAGCAGTTTCCTTTGTTGGTCGGTTCAGCAGCTAGAGCTCAGGTCAGAAGAGTGCACTGGACACTGTGTAAGTACAGAAACCAGTGTGTTAATAGGAAGGACTGACAGCCTGTGATTACCCATGTTTCTTTTTTCTCCACAGCACAACCCAGCCACTGGCTGTTTTCTCTTTTTAACTGGAAAATTGTGATTGCTGTGCTTTTTATTTATATGCAGCTTTGTTGCACTGCTTGTCCTCACCAAATCATTCACTTCTTCTGGAGCAGAACCTCCTCTGCCTCTATCATAACCCTGTTCCAGTGCAGTAATGTTCATAGCTTTGAGAAAGACCACGTTTTGAGGACTTCAAAATGAAATAGTTTGAAGAGTAAGTATGCCAGTAGAGCTCTTAGTTTGTGTTTTCATTTTTGTCTTGCACAGAGGCTGCCTGCTGTTCCAGGAAAAAACTGGACATCACAGTTTATTTTTCTAGGACTGTTACGAACTCTGTTTGGAAATACTTGTTTGTCAGGTATGGCATGAAATGAAGTTGTTCACACTAATTCAGGAAATGAGATATAGCCTATAATACTCAGCTTTGGAAACAACTGCTGCCCGTGTTGTATGCCTGCTGTGCTCTTTGTGAAATCCCAGTATGGAACTGCAGCCTCTGAGCCTAATTCATTCTGAGATAAGCAAATATTGATAAGTTGGCTTCAGTGAGAATGCACCTGCCTGCAAGAGTAATAAATTGGCTCTATGTCTTTGCTGAGCCACTATCCTATCTTGGTCAGGATGCAGGTACTCTGCTGAACGTTCATGGTGACTCTTGGAAACCCAACAGCTCGGTTTCGTATGTGACCTTTTTGGCCTATCAGTATTTGGCTGAACTTCAGGGACAAATATGCACTCCTGGACTTTCTGGACTGCTATTATAATTTCCCTCTAATTCCTTTGTTCGTGGTGTTTCCTAGACTGAAATACCCCAGCAGTCACAATTTCCCAGAAACAGGAACTTCTAAAAACACAGGCAATATTTAGCTTGTAGTATAATTGACTTGGCACCTGTAAATCATTGAAAAGGTGGTGATTGATCCTCAGAAAAAAATGATTATCTGGCAGGCCTACTAGAGAGGCAGCTATATTTCATCATTAACTTTTAGCAGCTTTTGCAGAGCCTGGATAGGAGACGTACAATTTTAATGTCACTGATTCCTCTAGTATTTAAAAGAAGTATTTTTTCAAACTGCAAAAAATAGGTGGTTCTGTGAAAATTGAAGTATAATTAACCTTGCAGTTTATATTGGATTTAGTCCATAATAGGTCACTGCTAATATTGTTTAGTAAGAATTTATTAGTTAAACTCATTATTTTTGTTTACACTTTCAGGTGGAAAGGCAATTTGAAAGAATGTTTTTAGCTGACAAGTCTGGGGAGGATTGCATTATAAAACGGTACCAGGGCTGGAAATTATTTTCATGTTTGGAATAACTTTGTGCGTGATTTGTGCACGGCTGGCTGGAGGGTGTGTGTGCATGCATTGCGCTTACCGTTCAGCACTCGCTCCTTTTTGCTTATGTTTTGGCTTCCTAAAAGAGAAATTCGCTTCAGAATAAGATGTATCAATAAAAGGGGTCATTTTTATGCATCGTATGTCATAAAGCCAGTAGCCTCCCCTTGCCTTTGCAGGAGGCTGTGTCTCTGGTTATTCTCTTCCTAAGAATTTCTTGAGTCTTGACTCCTAGATTCTCCCCTGAAATTTGAAATGGTGTGAATGTTGCCTCTCAGAACAACAGTATGAGATGGTCCTTGGCGTGTCCCAGGGGCTGGGTCTCATGCTGCATCTTCTGCGGACAGCAAAACGCAGCTCCGCGCCTATGTGACAAAAATCTTATGTGAGTGCCTGAATCATATCGTGATCTAGGATTAGGAACCAAGAAGGTGAGAGGATTAATCAGTAATAAGAGGTTAAATGCATGTAATGTTTGGAAGAAAGTGACTCTTGTGTTGCTTCCGCTTTATGCCAACAGTTTTAGGCTTATTATCATATGTAAACGAGGTAGGAAAAATAATTCAGCTAATCAAACATGGATTTTGTTTGGGTTTGAAACAACTGCTAACAACCTGAAATTTGTTTGTTTGCTCAAGCTGAAGTTTCATAATGTTCCTAGGCAATGTAAACACAGCCTGGAAATTGGTCCCCCACCTCTCACCCCAGCTGTGCCTCCCCAGGCCCTCCCGATGTCTGGACTCCCATCTGAGGAGTGGGGCAGTGAAGTGGAACAGGGAATGGATCTGGCAGAACCTCCCAACCCCCCCAAAGTACAGAGGAGATTGATTTTTGGCCACATGGATTCTTTAATCTTGCTGGCTCTGTATGAGCATTGATTCTGCCCCAGTGGAGGAAGTGTGAGACGGTGGCTGGAGGAGACACCCCCTGTTGCATGGCATTCTGAACTTTGCAAGGAATCACAGCCTGAAAAAGAAGGAAAAATATATTCAGACATTAATTCTGCCACCCATTTCTTTCTCAGCCAAGGTCTTGCAATCACATTTTGCTATTAAAAAAAATCCATTTTTCCCTGTCTAGCAGCTGTGTGGAAGACTCGGAGTCAGCAGGTAGATATATCCAGAGGAGCACACACCTGGCTTTCATTTTCTTTTCCTTTTTACCCTGTGTCCTGAAGCTGAGCACATCTGAGCTGTCTTGCTGGTACTGAGTTAAAGCAGAAACCGTTTAAGCAGCAATTTCTTAAATAAAACATAATTAATATGCTCTTCTACTCCCCTCCTATCTTCCATTCCCACTTCAGATTTCACTCTTCACAATGAAAAGCGCACACATTAAAACAAACAGTTTTGATGTTCGTGTCAGTATTCTCACATTTCTGCGTTCAGGTTTCATCATTCTCACGCTGGCAACGTTGTCAGCTCTTTCATTTATATTACAGACTTCAGAAACTGTGTGGTTTTTTTCCTTTGGGCACAGGAGAACTGCAACTGATTTTTCAATTTCTCCTTTTTTTTTTTTAATTTTATTTTTTTGCATCCTAAAAGATAAGGAACCACAGGGCAAATAAGGAATTCAGAGTCCTCTTTCATTTACTCCAAGCTTTTAGACCAAACACAGTGATGGTTTAGGCCCGAGCTCAAGCTGTTTGCAAGCTCAGAGTTGACAATAATGTAATACAACCAAGGAAATTTGCTTTGGAGCATTTCAGCTCCTCTCTGCCACCATGTATCTAGCCTCCCCAGCTGCTTCTAAAGCTTGTACTTCAGCTGCCATAATCTTATCATTAAAGGTGGATTTAAGTTTTAAGAACCTATGAACAAACCTTTGTACTTGCAACCAGAAGCTGGGAGATGACTCTGCATTTAAGGTGCAAGCTCAGCTTTACTCCCATGTCGGCTGCTAATCCAGTACAACCAAGTGTTGGGTGGTGTGACCTCCCAGCAGCTCCTTCAGAGATGTATCTTTATCGCTCAGCTGCTGCTTTCTGACTTCTCGAATCCCTCCTATGTCATTGTTTTTGTTTCCTACCCTTGCAATGGTAACATAATGAAAAAAGCTGAATTTAACCACATCCGTGAGGATGTCAAGCATTTATACTTTATTGGTTTAGAAGCTTACTAAATTTAAACAGAAGCATTAACATGGCCTTAGGCTCTCTTGACAGTTATAAACTCTTCCTTGGGGGGATTTCTGTAATGCTTTCTAATCAGCTTAAGGAGTTAATTAAACAGCTGTCACTTAGCTTCTTAATTCTGAGACTTGATGCTAAATAAGATTTGAAATTAGTTATGCATGACTGAGGCGTGGATCCTCTGATACAGATAGGATGGCTGCTAGCTGAAGAGGAGGAAAATCTGGGCCTTTAGAAATAAATAATGGAAGTGTTCGTGGTGGTACCTTGGATTAATGCTCTAATGGCTGATAAATGAAAACAGCAACGGCAGCAACAACAACACTGTGAGGAAAGTGGAAGGTGTTAGTGTCCAAACAGGACGGATTTCCAGGCAGCCATTCATTCCCAGTTGGTGGCATGCCCTGTGCTTCAGGAGATTTCCATGATCATTTTGGTCTCCTCCCTCTTGCAGTCTGTCGATGGCAAACCCAAAAGCCAAGATATCTGCTGAAAACAAAAAGAACCAAGCATCATTTTAGAAGCTAGACATTTAGCCTGGAAATAATGTATTCCACTGCTGTAATCAGAAACGTAACTGGAGATCTGCTGTGCTTATGAAACATGATTTGTAGAGCCGCAGTGGCTTTATAATACTTTTTCCCTGTTTACTGTGGTAGGACAAGTATTCCTCCTCTTGGAGAGTATGAGCTGCAGATCAGCCCAGGTTGTTCTGAAGAAATATGTCTGGAGGTCTTTTTGGAAAACAAGCTGGTGTCTTCTTACTGCTGCTTGTGATGGTGTGAGCCTTGTGAGGGCTAACAGGGGTTCAGCATTACAGCGTCCTGATGCTGTATGCTCCTGGAAGAGCATGCTGACAATCGCTACCAGCTTTTTCTTTGTATTTTAATAGTAAACAAAATGTTTCTGTTATAAACCTGATGTGGAACCTCAAAGTTAAGCATGAGTCAGTCGTATATATATTGATTTTAAAGTTGTTATTAATACAAACATTAGGAAATGTTGTTTACAGTGAGAGAACAAAGGGAAGAAAAGAAATTCCTTAAGATTTGTAAAGATATTGTTAAAGTCCTTTCTTTCACCCCAGGAATTATAAGGCAAAAGATATCCAAAGGGAAATTAAATTGCAGGGAAGCTACCAATTAAAACTGGAAAACTAATAGGTATTCCCTTCTGCATATCTACTTAAATAGATGCTTACTGCGCGCATCTTCTGAATATGCTTCTGCTGGAGGGCTTAATATGCTCAGTTATTTAATATGAATCTCTTCAGTAGGCAAAGAATGCTCGCTCCAGAATCTTCGTGGAAAGCATTAGCATTTTTTGAATGCAGTAGTAACTTCAGAATAAAGATTACCAGGTCTTCCATTTCTATTACTAGGGAAAAATGTTTTTCTCTGATTGCTATTACTATTTCCTTTGGTTGTTTTAGGGGATCCATGTACGTGAGTTATGCTGTGTAATGGTTAGAGGAAGATCAGCAACTTTTTAATAGCTGCTCGGGGAATCAACCTTATGTGGTCTGAGTATTTAGCTATAGCTTTGCAAAACCTGTAAGTATTCCCATCTTGCAACGCCCTTACATGATATCTCACATAATCTGTGTTAGTTATGGATAAAGAGAGTAATATTTCTTCAGAATGTTGCGTTATCACTTAAGCAGCAAAAAGTAACACTTTTAAATTAGAAACTATTTAGATTTATAGCTCTTACATGCTGAGACTGTGATCCATAAATCTCTATGTAGCTAAATAAGCATCATGTTTGTTTCCTCAAATGAAATAATTTTCATACATTTCCACCATGGGAACATTAAGCCCTTTCTACCATTAAACAAATGACTGAAAAACATTTTACTCTGCCCCCGCTGCATGAATCGGTGTAAATGGTTATTATGCCTCTACGTGGAAGGGAGAGATACAAACCAGGTGCCTAAAGGAGGCCTCATCCTCCAAGCCTGTGCACATGGAGATACTGAAGACTCTGCAAATAGAACGTACAGCTCAGTTAGTCCAGCACAGATCTGCACAGCTGCAGACATTGCCTGCTTGCTTTGTGTTTGTTTTGCTTTAGAGGAGTACTGGGTGATTTGTTTTCCTGGGACTGGGCACGCGCTTACTGATAGAAAATCACTGTAATTATTTCCATGAGCTCTAGACAAGAATTTTTTTTCACCCCTCTCTTTTCTTTTGGAGAAGTACAGGATAAAGACTGTTTTGAATGTCTTCATTGAGTGCCTAAGAATTGGCAGCTCTGTCATATGCTGAGCATTGTGCTGATGGGACTATGCACAGTTCTATAAACACTTTGGTTGTGAACTTATATCTAGAATGTGGATTCAGACAAAATCCTTGAATCTGGAACCTCTGATTTTAGATAGAGACAAAACATGAATTTGCTTCCTTCTCTTAGAATCAGCTATGCATACACTTATCTCCTGGTATTGAAGCATTCCCATTAACGTCTTCAAGATTACTGCCATGACTGGTTGAAGTTCAGCTCTGTTGGACTGTGGCTCTGGGGGCAGGATGTCAGTTACGGAGCTTTGAAGCCAGCTGAGACTTTGGGCATGCGGAAGTTCCGTGTGCATTAGACGTGCTTTTAAAGTGACTGGGAAGGAATGCAGGCTAGTGACAGTGCAATAGCTGATGTACTGAGTAACTTGGTTTTGCACGCATTTCCAGGGAGCAGCAGGGAATGTAGTCCATATTCAGAACGTCCAAAGCCAGGACTCAGAATTTGGAAACTCAAAAGAAATCCATGAAGCTTTTGAGAAATGTTATCAGTTACTAGTTCTTACTGAGGGAAATTACATTTGCCTTTGGTGAGCAGACCTCATTAATCACACTGTTTCAGAGGCTTGGTTATTAAACCTCTCTTTACTTTATAAAATAATTACAAGGTTCATTCTGTAACGTACTGACTGAGGGAAGAAGGGCATTCCTGCTTGGGGAAGCAGATATTTTCAGCTTGGCGCTAGGTGCAAGCAGCTCGGCATGTGGTATGGCCTGAGACAGTCCCAATGAAATGAGATTTATGCCCAAGTGATGTCCTAATGCTTGGATTCTGTAATTATCATGGATGCTTAATAGCGCTTGTTCTGTCAAACTGCCCCCATTTCCAGCTCAGTGGAGCCTACAGGAGAGTGACAATTGGATCTAAATAACCTGCATGCGGTAACTTTCCTGCAAAGCTCAGGTCTGAAACATACAAGGGAATCTGGAAACTTAATTGCAAATGTTCCCAAGATCTCAGTTGCCTGAGTGATATATCATCTTCTGAGAACAAACGTGCACTCATGACAGATGGGCCTTACAGTACAGTTCTCATCCTGATATGAATTATAATTTCAGAATATCTGAAGCCTTTCGTGCTGAGTGAGGGAGAGGATTTTCTTAAGTTCTCTTTTTGTGAAATCCTATCTCACCCTCCCCTAAAGATCATGGTAAAGATGGGGGAACTTTAGCAAAGCAGCTATCAAAAGAGTTTTTTGCCTTCATTAAATATTGCTTTGAGTCTGAATAAAGTATCTCTGTTTCTTTAAGTGATAAGAAAAGGTCTCTTTGATCCATATCCTTTAGATGAGAGAAGTCTCAGCTTCTCCTCCTTAGCCCAAGAGGCAGTAGGGGGAGTCATCATCTCCCAGTAACTCGATTTCAATCTCTTACTTTATTGTCTTCCATGAGTGAAATCAGGTCAATCTCGGAGCTCATAGCGTGAGCTATTTAGGTAATGAGCAGTTAGCACTTGGGGGGCTTTGGAAGCCTTTATTTCACAAGAGACAGCTGAAATCAAGAGCCTCTTGTTCTACGGGATAGTCTATGATTCGCAGGCACGACTCTGAAAAGCTCAGAGACCTTTCCAGGAGTGAGCAATATTCTACAGTAAGGAGATGAGGAATTCAGGAACCAATTTGGGCTCCCTGTGAATCTTGGCACAAGTCAGCGGTACCTGCTGTGCAAGGCTGACATAACATTCAGGTAGCTGAGGGTGCTGCTTAGCCCTGTGCTCTTCACATAATCAGAACTCAGTGCTTTTAAATTAGAAGTGATAAATCAAATGGAAGGAACACATTTTCCAATAATCCTCACAGTGATGACGTACCCATAACACATGTCACTGCACAGTTTGCTAAAGGAGCCTAAACCTTCCCAGCATCCTTCCTATTTGGGAGAGGATGGGTTTGCATGAGCCTCATTAATAGATAAATCATAGAATCGTAGGATGGCTTGAGTTGGAAGAGACCTCAAAGTTCATCTAGTTCCAACTCCCCTGCCGTGGACAAGAAACAGCTGCAAACAATTCTTGCCCATAACTACTCAACATGAACAAGGATAAGTCCTAAAAAGCCTGACTAGAGTCTGATTCCCTACTGCCCTGCCTTACATTTAGTCCTATGTATGAGGCCAGAATGGTAGCACTCGAATTCCCTAGGTGGCAGAGCAAGAGAACTCAGATCTTTCCTGTCATGAGAGGCATTGCCACTAGCCATTGTCACTAGTTGTGAACTGGTGGACGTGAGCTGGATCTGCCAACGTTACATCTTCAAGACCAGCCTAAAGCCTGCATTTAAGGCTAGAATTTCTTTCATATGTATGTTCTTTTGGGTAAAACAGCTGAACTTATGATATGTTATTTTTATGTGATTGGCATGGTCATTAGTGAGCTCAGGATGGAGTCTTCACTGCTGCTAGAAGCGAGAAATGTCTCGTTAGTATGGTGCAGCATCACGCTTTGGCTGTCAGGTTGCCCTGACACTTGATGAGCATTCATGAAAGAGCAATTAGGGTATGATGAATGTCTTAACAGCCCTAAATCAGAACTGGAAATTTGGTTCCAGGATTGAAGGGAGGGAGTTTGATCTTTCTGCCTACCCTGTTTGGAACAGATCTTAGAATTGTCTTTAGAAATTAATGTAACACTGAATCTAGGTGGTATTAATGAAGTAATGGTGAAACATACTAATCAAAAGGGCTTTTTTTTTCTCTCTTAGGAAGCAGAGATCCTGAACACAGCTATTCTCACTGGGAAAACAGTGGCTGTCCCTGTCAAAGTGATCTCTGTAGAAGATGATGGGACTGTGACTGATCTTCTGGAATCTGTGGAGTGCAGATCATCAGATGAAGATGTCATTAAGGTAGGCTCATACTGCTTCATCACACCAAGGGAGAGGCCCTACAAGTTAGTGATGTTCTCTAATGTGACAAATTCTTTCTCTTTCTAACTGTTTTACTGCTGAGAAACAAAGGTTTATTATCACTGTTACGTGTGGATTGATTCAGTGGAGCAATAAAACAGACTTTATATATATTTGCATATATTCCATTCTACATGTCAAATACTTAGAACTGTCTGTCACTTCTCACCTTTGAAAAATATTTTCAGAGTTCACTCCACCTCTGATTTTTATTTTTCGGTTGTGTGGGGTCAGGAAAGTTGGCAGCTGACCTTCTAGAAAAGGAAATAGTTTCTTTGAAGTTAGTTTGCCACATGGGAACAGGAGCTGTGTGACTCAAAGCTCGTGTCTTTTCTTGGTACTAAGCCGGTCGTGTACTGCAAACATCAGCTTTGAATTTGTGGTTCTCTTTGGCTACTGGAACGCCTCACAGAAAGCATGTTGCCTACCACTCATGGACTGGAGACACTGGATAAGACACTTGACCAATGGATTTACTCTGTACACCAGCTATACAGGCTGAACTTCTTTGAAAGATAAGCAGCAGGAGACAATATAATGCTACTCACACCTTTTCCTCTCAGTTTATGCTTCTTTAGTAAATGGTGAGGAGACGGCTTGCAGGAAGCTTTCTAAGCCACCATTTTACTGCTGAAATCTTAGGGTCAGGAGGGATCCTCAAGACATGTGCTGATTCATGAAGACATTCATCTTGTACCAGTAAACATTAAAGTTCATAAGAAGCCCTGCATATTTCTACTCAGGTTGGTTAATGGTTCATGTACGTTACTTGTAGTGGAGGTCACAGTCAAGCATGGTGATTGTTGGAGATATAGCGGAAGGCATTCTAGCATGGTGACAGAAGTGTTGGCTCATGTACAGGAGCTTATGTGCTTTTGCAAACTTACCCAGGACTGTCGCATGAGTAGATCAAATGAGAGATGTGCCTACAAATAAATGTTCTTTTTTTATTATTATTATTTTTTAACGTAACCAGCATATCACAGAATGATTAAAAATACTCCAGGCCACCCCTTCAGCTGCTGGAAACCACTGTTTTCCCATTAACTTTTGTGAACTGCACCATATTGAGGACTTGGCCTTTGTGAAATTTGCCTTAGACTAAAACTGACTGGAATGCTAAGCATTCTTCCTCTTACGTTCGTTCATTTTACTTTAGATTGAAATGGCTGAGGGTATTGTTTATCTCCAAGCAGGCCTCTCTGGGCCCCATTAGCTGAAAAAGACTCTTCCTAGTGGAGGTAGTTGCCTTTAAAGGAAAAGAAGAGTGCAGATGCTTATTTGTTACTGTCATATGGGAGAACTGTTGGAAGTTTGATATGTAACTTTATGTCACAGAGGGAATGACAACCTGGAGCAGGGTAATTGAAGAGTAGAGCTGGGTATGGATTTAAATGATCTCTCTTGAACTTTTTCTAAACAGATTTAACTTTTTGTCAAAATGTTGCAAGGTTGATACTTATTGGACTTGTTTTAAGCAATTTCTTCATGATAATTTCTTTTACTCAAGATGAGCCCATGCAATTTAGAAGTCCATCTTCTCTTATGTTTCCATTTTAGAATCTACTCAGGTCTTCTATTCATCTGAATAGCCTCCATGCTGGCATTTTCTGATTAAATGTCTTTCTGACTGTCTTAATCCAGACAACCTTTTTGCTTCTATGGAGCCCCTTAGAATCTGATAAACCTGCCAAATACAGCAAATTGATGAACTGAATCTAAGTTTTAAAATGTAAAGAAATAATTTGTTTTTCTTGCCTTGTGTTGTGGAAGTTAATGAGCTAAGTCTTCACTCTCATAAATTAATTAAATTTTCAGTTTATTCAGAGAACTGGAAAAATAATTTGAAAGCAAATATATCATTTGGAATATATTTTAAACATTAATTTTATTTTCCACAGTTCTTGTTTATCAAAATGTTTTGTTTTGGCCTGTATAAATCTTCAGCAGTTTTAGTATATAATATGTTCATCTCTTTCCTGGCAAAGAACTTTAAAGTGGCAGTACTTCTTATGTATATATCTGTCATCAATTGTAAATTCATTAATGTACCTATAAAAGTTGGTGTGCTTCTAGTATATATACCATTGCACATTGATGCCAATGACAAGATCTACATCAAATAGAAAATCCAGTCAGAGATAAGATGTTCCAGGCTTCTACAAACATCCCACTAGAGTTCACTCCTCTGCAGTAGAAAAGCAGATTTCAGGAGCGTTAAAATGAGTCACCAGTTTAAAGTGAGCTTTTAATTGAAAATGTCTGAGTTTTCAGTTTACCTGCTCTGTTTCAGACCAAGCCTTACTCACAGACATCTTATGTAATGAAGATAAAGTTATACAATTAGTGGCTAGCTTTCAGCATGCAACAGTAATTAGAGTTTCTATTCTCTGAGCATTGGAGAAGTGAATGAAAAATGGAAGAAAATGTCTGCTTTAAATGCCCATTGAAATATAAAGTTTTAGATTTGTGTCGTCACTGTTACTGTTTTTCAACACATCTGTCATGTAACATCTTTTATTCCTCTTTTTTTTGTGTGTGTTGATTTAAGCTCATTTTCCCTGCTGGATGTTGGTATCCCCATCGAACTTTTAGTGCCAGGGGCCACATTTATTACTCACTTCTTTCATTGCAGACTTCTAAGCACTCTGGCAATTCTGCCAAATTGCATCTACCTGAACTTGGTTGAATAAGTCAGAACAGAATTTAGTCCACTTCAACAACATCGCTAATGGCAAAAGACGCTCTGAAATGATTTAGCCTACACTGATGGAGTAACCATGCCAAAATAAGGGAGGCAAGTTACAGGCTGTTTCACAAATGAGAATGGCCCCTTTTTTAGCCTTACCAAAGCATAGAAATCTCCAAGGCATCACTTTTCAGTGCTCTGCATTTTCGGTCTTTTCAGGTACAGATGCAAAACCAAGCTGTTCCAACCACAGCTGTGTGGTAGGCAGCTATTCCCAATCAGGTGAAGGCTTAATAGCTGCTTTATTCTGATCACTTTGGACTGTATGAAGGAAGTAACAAAGCACATGATAGTTTGTAAGATATTACTGCAGACAAACAGAACTTCCAGTAACACTTAGCCTGGTTTTATCCGTGGCAAAATAACTTCTTTCTAACCAAGTGATAGACTTAACAGAAACTGAAGTATCAGAGAATCTAAAATAGCCTGAAGCAAACAGTGTTTTAAGGCATTAAACTTTTAGCAGCTGTTTCTCTTCTTCCTTACTCTGGTGCACTTCAGGGGAAAGCTGAGTTCTTTTAAAATTGGTGAAGTGACAGAGTACAAAATCAGAGGAGAAGACAGTCAAGTCCAGGATTTTATCTGCTCCCTAGTTTAGCACTGGCAGTTTCAGTGCTGTTGCTTCTCACCACTGGGGGTAGTCCATTTGAGATTCTTCCTGCAATACAATCTTGGACACGTGATTACACAAGTTTTCAACTGGAAAAGATAACCACCATGGGTGCAGGTCAAGGCATGGCTGCAGAAGTGGAGGTGCTGTGAAGATACACCAAAATTTAAAAACAAGTGTATGAAGAATCCCAGTTTCCCTCCTATTTCTCAAGTTTAAGCCACTCTAAAAGTGATTTGAGATGCATGTTATAGCTTGATTGAGTTTAATGGCTCACCCAGTCCAAAGGAAGAAGCGTGTATTCACCCTGACCTGATGCCTGTCCAGGGAATCATTGGGAGGAGAAATGCAACCTGTAGTGAGATCAGAGCAGGAGATGGAGAGCAGCGAAGAAGAGCAAGTGCCTATTTCAGAAGCCACAATCTATTCAACTAGCTAACCACAATGTGAAATATTCAGGAGAGGTTGTCACAAGGGTTTTATAACTCAGGGTTTAGAGCATCCAGGTGGAAGGGAAAAGCGGATGTGGTCAACGTAGTTTGTTGCATGATATCAAAGATACTTTCCCATCAGCAAATGGGATTTTGTTTAGATTGAACACTTGCATAGAATATGGTTCTTTAGGGCTAAATTTATCATGGAAAAATAAATCTTTGCCTTGGGGTTTGGGTGAAGATTGAGTTCAATCTGCCATGGTTTTCCACAATATAATGTGGTTTTTCTCACCAGCTGAACTGCCTTATTTCATTCCAAATAACTTTGATCTGTCTTGAAACAAACATTTGATTTAAGTCAGCAAATGGATGTTTTTATTTTCTGCAATGTCTAAACATTTCATTTTGATAGAAAATGATGAAATCATGTCCTGTCATTTCAGCTCAATTTCAGTATTCCTGACATCAGAATCTTTCTGAACTTTTTACCTTAGGATGAAGCAACTGTGAGAAGGAAAATACTTTTCCTGGTCTGATCTAGTAAACAGGATACAGGACAAACTCAGAAACACACGGTACCCCAAATAAAAGTTGAGTTTAGCCCATGTGCTGGTGATGTTGGTTTTCAAGGGAGAAGGAACAATGTTCATATCTCTCTGGTATGAAGAGCAGGCATGGCAAAGATGAGTTCTGAGTGTAGAAATGATGTAACAGTCCCACAACTCTCAGGAATCATCTGAAACTCACCCAAAGCTTTATTGGTGGAGTTGTTTACTTTTTTTCTCATCACCCATATTGAAAATCCCACTGTGACTGGGTGAGTTGAGTGCATAATTCTTGAAAAGAAACTTCTTCCAAATTCTGCAGAGGATACCAACAAGTCTGTTTAATGGGAAAGAATGTGCATTCTTATAGGGCCACGACGATAATCTTTCTTTCTCTGGTATTTCTGTTACACTGTAGGGAGAAATGTGTTTATATCCATAAGAAGAATGGGACAAAATTAAAGAATAGCCAAACAGATGTCAGAGAGGATCTGAGTGAGGAATTCTGTTGAATGCTGGGTCAGGGATCATGGCTTAATGGCTTCACTTATTAGTCACTGATATGAACTGTTTATGATGAGAGGAAGACAGCTAGTAGTCAGCAGCGATTGTGAGAGGTGTGGAGAAGCTATAATGACCAGACTTGTAGAGCTGTTTTTTTGCAGACAGGTAATTTCAAATTTCTTCTTCTTTCTTCTGTTTCTCCCTGGCGTTGGAGGAGAGGTAGCTTCTGAGAAAAAAGGTTTGAAATTCTGGAAAATGTTCAGTTTCATAGCTTGAGCATTTGAATGAGCTGGCATTGTATAGGCATTTCCCTGCTGTCACATCGTTAGTCGGATGCCATCCATGTGGAAGGCTTACCCTGGTCCTGTGCCTATGAATCCTTCTAGTGAAGATACTCAGGAGCTGTGGTGAATATGATCTTCCAAGTGTTCTGCCTATTTATGAGAGTCAGATTTGTACAGCAAAAAAATACCCATGTAGAAATGTCAAAATCAATTCCCCTTTCAAAGGGGATTATGTGTCTTACTTTTTTTCAGCTGCTTTCAAAACTCAATTCATTGTATGTTGTATCCCAGCACTGAGAAGTGCTCCATCATCTCAATAAAAAGAGATTGGATGACCTCTAGAAGGACTGATGTGAAGACAAAGTAAGGAGTAGACAAGCTGAATACAAAGAGAAATTTATTTTCTTCTCTATTCCACTGGGCTAAGCCAGCAGTGCCTTACCGAAGCGCATGATGTTGCACTGATATAAATGAAAGCTAAATTGGGCTCAGAGCATCCAACAGCACCTGTCTCCGAAACAGAAACTGGCATTAATCATTATAACCTGTGATTCTTTAAAAAGTTCCCTTTAGCTTTAATACTCATTGTGTTGTTCAGTTCCAATACCTGTCTGCCACTTTCTTTTAGAAGATGTGTTTTTTATAGCTCTTGGTGCCTGCTCTAAGCCATCCGCCAGATCATGTGCTGCTTTATTGCTACCTAGTAAATAGTTACAAGATGCCATATTGTCCTGATTTCAGCTGGGATGGAGTTAATTTTCTTCCTAGAAGCTGCTACATTGCTGTGTTTTGGATTAAGGATGAGAAAAATGTTGATAGCATGCTGATAGCTGCTGCTGAGCAATGCTGCACAAAGCCAGGGACGCTTCAGTGCCTCGTGCTGCCCTGGCAGCGAGGAGCTGGGGGTGCACACATGGTTCAGTGGGGACGCAGACAGTGCCTGTAAGTGTTAGGTAGGCTGAGATCAAAAGGACATCGTGAACTCAGGACTTATAATGATGTCTAGTGCTTTCTTCGTAAGTAATGAATAAAGAAAGTCTGCACGAGTGGTTAAGCCTGGGTTGGGATTTTAAGCATTACAGATCCTAATAAGGGCTCAGTCTGCATACATTGTGCGACTTTTGATTTTCGTTTCATTTGCCTGTGCCTTAATAAGATTAGATAACAATTGGAAAACCCATTGGATGGGTTTTCAGATGCTATATTGAAATGTGCTGGTTGTAGCGCAGGCCCTGGCATACACTTTCAGATGTGATATTGGTGCGCTACTGTGGTCTTTGGCATGTCATTTATTTGATCTATCTTAGCATAGACACATACAAAAGATATATAATGGTTCTGAGTTACCTTGACAGAGAAAGAGCATTGATATTTAATCCTTGAAAAGTGCTTTGAGATCTTTGCATAAAATGTACCCTCTAAGCATCATCGTTATGTTTGTTAATCATATACGTACCCCTAACTGGGACAGAGCACAGGCTATTTAGGAAGCACTTCTGTTAAATATAACTTAATCACAGCACATAAAAATAAGTGTCATGATATAGTATTACTGGCTGAGTAAGGATTTAGAAATATCTTCAGATTTTTTATAACAGGATGTGCAGATCTGCTGACTGAAAATTTCCTCCATTTTATCCAGTATCTGGACCATTTTGCATTAATTTATAGGACCTTCTTGAGGTAATCGTGTAACTCTCCTGAAGCTGGACAGATAAGGACATTGTACATCAGGCCACAAACTAAACAACTTTGACTTAGGCAAGGTGCACCTTGGGATGGGCTTCTCTCTCCAGTGCTTGACTCTGTTGATGCTGTCATGAGTAACACTCAGCTAGCAATATCCAGCCCATCTGTCACCTTAACTCAGCCTCATCTCTCACTCCTCTCGTGGTTCTGTAGTGGTTATCCAGTTGTTCAGTACTGTCTGTTACTGTTATTTATTTGGTCCTTGCCATTTCTTAAACATGCTTCTCAGTTTTTCTGTCCTTACCTACCCTTTGAGTTGGCAGCTTTCAGCCTTCTTGTATCAGTCCCCTTGGTAACCTTTTCTGAAAACTTCCAGACAATGAAATATTTAGCGGTATCCTAATGTCTCCTAAGGCCCATATATAGCTCGTGCAGTTTCTTATTCAAGAAGGTCTCAACTTTTGCTTAGGGAGCTAGGTAAGCTTGGGCAGAGTCCAAACGCATCCTGTGAAGGGCCAATTCATCCTTTCTCTGAGATGTTTTTGGTGTATGATAATCAAATTAAAAAAAAATAAATGCTGTCCTTAAGTACTTCAGAAGCTTCAGGGGCAGATGCTGTGGAGTGGTTTCCTTCTGTCAAGCGCAGTGCAGTCCTGGCCTGTGTGCTCAGCTCTTCTCTGCTTTCCCATTCTGACATTCGGCTACCCGCTTACTTGTTCTCTTTGCAGTTATTTATAACATTGATGCAGTACTTCTGAAAGACTTCCAGGAGCATGAGAAAGTAAACAAGTAAAGCACATCTGAAAAGTGCTTTCAGATGTCAGAATACAAGGGGTTATCTGAGTCCAGTTTATTTTAATAAATAATTATCTGTAAGAGTCGCATTCTCTACGCGTGAGAGGATCTGGTCTCTTGCATTCTCTAGGATTGTGGCATGGGTGTTGTATTTGTGTGTAGGAGGCATTGATGCTGTTGTTTTTCTCATATCAGCTACCCATAGAAATGCTGAACAATTTCCCAATTTCATCCACATTTTGCATTATTACTTTGTTTAACTTATTGCTGGATTGGAGCTATTTAGGCACCGAATCCAATTAATTTTACCGGAAATTAGAAACCTAAACACTTACCGTAACTGTTCTTAATGGTTATTCAAGTTTATTTAAAGTATAACTATGTACTGTGAACAGATGGGGTATCAGAGGAAGTTTATATTTTCTCCCAACTTATATAATCTCTTCTTTCTAATTAATCTTAGATTAATTGCAGTTGACTATCACTCAAAGAAAAAAGTCCGGCCCAATCTCATACACACATACAGTTTCTGCTGATGATTAGATCTCATTTCTGCCACTGAAAATCTGAAGTGGATGTAGTTTAGTTAATGAGATTGCTTTGGACTTTATTGGATGATCAGAAGAGTCTGCTCCTTGCAGAGAATATTTTTTGTGTCTATGTACAGCTCTCACCATCACTAGAGGGTTTGGCATCAGCTTAATGCTGAAAGCAAAGATCAGCCCGAGCCAATTTTAGCTGTTTCAGTGCCATAGCCATAAGTCAGCACATGTTTCCTTGAAAGTTCTTCACACGTTTTGATGACGCTGAGCTGAGTTTCAAGCTTGTAACAAATCTTGAAAGCAGCTGTTTCCCTAGGGCTGAGAATTTCATCACAAGGATTTCACACAGTTCTGTAGACAGGATAGGAAGCAGTCCCTCTGGCAATACTGCTGTATATGCTATGCTAATTTTTGAAGACACCTTGACAACTAGTTTTCCAAATTATGCCCTTTGTTGCCAGGTTAAACAATGTATGTGTCGAAACCCATCTCCCACTCTCACTCCTCTAAGTAGATTCAGCCGGGCTGCATTCATTGATATTTATTTCTTTGGATCTCAGGCTGTGGGAAAGCTGTGCACAGGTATGAGTAACTTCTTCTAGCGCTTTTAGTATCCAGATCCGACAGTTATCATTTGATCTCACAGTTTTCTCCATTGGATTGGATTGGATTGGGTTGTTTGTAGTTGAGGCTCTGAGAAAACTAAGCCCATAACATGGGATGTTGAAATTAAATGTGATGAAGTGTGCCCACCACAGAAAAAATGTAGGAAAGGGAACACGGAAATTATCAGAGGGTGTGAATCAAGATGATCCCAGGAGAAGGTGAACTGGGAGAGGACTTCTTTGCTTAGCAGCGCAGGAAGCAAATCAAGAAGTAATGTGTTATAATGCTGGGGAGAGAGGGGTTATTTGCAGTGGAAGAGTCTCTTTCCCACTCTGTCATCAGCATAATAGAAGTCATATGCTTTACATACAGTCAAGGGTGAAATGCTCAGCTGTTTACAAACTTCGAGTTTAAAAAATTGTGTGTAGTCAGATACTTTTGCCAGAGGTTGCTATAATGTGTCAAGACTATGACAATCCTCTAGGGCCATAAACTACCCCATGGATATCTCTGGATTTGGTAATAATTGACTTTGTCTGTTCTGTCATTTACTCTGTTTTTTTTAGTGAAATGATCCAAGGAAGAATTAGGAAAACAACTTGGATTATAATATTGAGGTTTTGTCTGTGATGTGAGGTCACTGAGCTTCCGTGGTCTAATGGGAGTTGAGCACTGGACTTCAGGTTTCATGGAAAATATAATGGAAGAGATTATTTTAGGTGCAAAATCAAGATGAAATCTGTACTTCTCCCTGGCAAAGTGTGGCAGCAAGCACACGATGTCCCACCAGCCCCAAAACAGGAAAACTCTCATCCCCCAGCCAGCTGCAGTAAGTAGAGGATGTTCTGCTGAATCCTCAGATTTATCATAATAATATAATACTAATATATACTAATATGTAACAATTATATTTTTCCCTTTCAAAATACTTTAGATGCAAAACCCTATGCTCAGCCCCAGCTGTTATCTGTAGCACACAGGATAGAATTAGGAGGAACACTTTTACGTTTTCTGGATCCTGGTGTCAGTATAGATCAGTTTTCTGCTATCAGATTTTATGGGTGCTTCAAGGCTGCCCTATGGTTTTAATGAGTTTTAATGAGCTAAATGTTAACGAGGCTATCACTCAGGCAGGCCTCACTGGATCTTGGCATTTTTCTCTTCCTGGGAATGCCCCCAAAGCTCTTCTGTCAGAAGCTGACACTGCAGTGACCACTCCTGTTATTTACAAGTGGAAAAGCCTTGTATATTTTCTGTACTCTTTATAGCATGACAGGAGTGCAGGTGGGCCAGAGCTATGGGACCAAGAGCAAGTGAGTACATCTCTGAGGGCTGGGACACTCCCTGCTTGTCTAAAAAGGGAACTAAGGGAAAAAAAGTGTTGAACGTAATGGGATTCTGCCTGCACTGGTGAAATCATAAAACAGTGCCAGATTACTGAGAGTGGTTCTGTTATAAGGGTGGAAACAGGAATAAAATGAATGCCAGTTTCCTAGGGAATGGGGCACCACCATGATCTCCCACTGTCTAATTGTCTGTTCCACTAAACACTTATCTAACTAGCCTGGGGCTTTTGCGGGGTTGCATCAAGTCTTTCATTTGTTAGAGTCATATTATTCCCTTTCACGTGAAATGTAGCTCAAAATAGAGAAAAGAGCAGTTTCTAATTAAGCTCCTGCCTAGATCCATTATAGCTTCTGAAGTGATTGGAGCAGGGAGATAAAGAACGATAATGATCCTGGTATGTAAATATAGATGTAAAGTTTGTTTGGAGGGATGGAGGTTAGAGGCCAGATATCGTGAAACCAGACATAAAGCCTCTGGGTAGAAATTCAATCAGTGCATTAGTTATCATGGATTTTCATAAAAATAAAGTAATAATGCACATTCATGTTTCAGTTCATAAATGTGAAGTGACAGACTATGACTTAGCCACTGAAATGATATTATAGACCCAAAAAAAGAATAATAGAGGAAATTGAGAAAGCAGAAGAGAGACTTGTAATAGAATTGAGCATTGGTATAAATAAAAATCATGAAAGGGAGATTGATTTAATGCAAGAATGAATGTCAGAAAATCAAGATGTTAGAAAGATCATCGGCTAATCTGGTAAAAAATCCCTAAGGCTGCAAAACTCCGAGTTGAAAGAGCCAGATCTGCTTGAAGTAGATGAACGTGCTTTAAAATTGTAAGAGGAATAATGTGTTGGGGGGGAACATGCTTCTGCTCCACTCACAGTCCATTAAGAATTTGTGCAGAAGAGGAAGGAGTGTATATTGATCCATTGGAAAATTATCTGTGTTGACAGAAGATATACACATAGATATGGGAGTGAGAAACTGTTCCAATCCAAAAGCCTAAATAGCAACATTTCTGTGCTAGCTAGTTATGAAGATTTGGAAGAAAACAGTCTTAGTGAAATGAGTTGGCCAGGCTACTCCTGTGAATGGTGTTTTGTACATAAAAACAGGTAGGACAGGCACAGATGTCATGTGAGTGATGTCTCCATTGAAGTGTCTGCTAACATGGAAAGATTTATTTTAACTTGTGAAAGTCTTATAGGCTTCACATATACCCATCTATGACTGCAAAGAAGCTAAAATCTGCCTTGTTTGTTTGCACGTCTGAGGGAAGAGGGCTCAAAGTTCCAGATGTAACTGTGCTAAGTTCTCCTCGCAGTAGCTGACAGTGATGGAACAACTCTTTTTTGGTACTGGTCTCTGTAAAAAAAATGCAGCAGCCAATAAGTTGGAGTGTGCCTTGGTTCTCGTCAGTTCTGTAGACATAAGTAACCACACATGGAGATTTTGGAGCAGTCATAGTTCTGTTGATAGTTTTGCATCTTTCATTTTCCCTTCATTATGTGGAGTTCTGCTTTTCAAACAAACAGAAGCAGAAGTCTTGGGAAGGCTCTTCACAGCTGGGTGCCAGCCCACTGAGAAGTCAGATCTTGAAGCTGAGTGTAAATGAGCAATGGCACAGGAGGAGAGTGGCATGGCATGGCACCAACAAAACTTGTACTCTGCTGCCAGTGACAAATGTATGATTAGCCAACACGGTGATACCACATCAGCCCAACCTCTGCTCTGCTTTGAGTGAAAAAGATAAGTCTGTGAGCACTTGGAATTGCAGTAGCAGTTCGGGCTCAGTACAATTGCAGTAATATTTAGCCCTGTCATCTGTGGTCTGCTCAGCCCACTGATGAGTGTGAAGGATAAAACCAGAGCAGTCTCCTGCCAGCTCGCTGTGCACAGAGCTTGGCATTAATATGTGCATTTTTCCAGGGAACTTTACATACAGTTGGGCTGTCCGGTTTGTTCACGGTGTCTGGAAATCAAAGGAAGGCACAGCTGCCCAGCTGCTCCAGGTGCCTGCCATTCAGGCCAGGGCATGCTTCTGCAGGGCGCTTGTGAATTAGCATAAGTGAAGCACTAAAGACACGGAGCTGAGCATGTCTGGCACAACATCAACGCTAAATACACGAGTGTTGCTGGGTTTTGGCCATGAGGTCCTTGTAAAAGAGCAAGCGTATCTGAAATGCTAGAGATATGACAGGCTGCTCTGTCATTGGGCTTGGGAGCCCTGTAAAGGAGTGAAGACATCACGTGTCCATCAAAATCTTGAATTTGAAATTCCTGAAGATCCTTGTTGTGAAAGCAGCTCCCCTCACCTTCCTGGGAACGTCGTCATGAATATTTTCATAAATGGTTCTTTGGAGTTGGATATAAATGTCTTTGAAAGGAGGTGAACGTCTGTCCAGGACACTGCAGAACTTGATCAGTTTTTCAGTTTCATTGTTTATATAATCAATTTCTAAACACTTAGACCATGCAAGATTTGTCAGGGCAGCAGGGCAGTATGCTTTCAGGTGGAGTATCCTGCCTATAATCGGGCTATTTTTCTGTTTGGTTGTTTGAAGATAGTTCAGATAACAAAATTCAGGACTCACCTTGATTTAACAGTGAGCAGATACAATGTGCGAGTGCTTGTCAGGTTGGAAAGCGCATGAAAGCATCTGGAAGATCAAAGCAGCATGACTCCTATCAGAGTCAGTGGGGAACAAGCAGCTGAAATCTTACAAAATGCTTTCAGATTGTCCTCTGCCTTCCATTCCCCATCCTCACTGAGGCCAGCTCTTGATATGTTTTATTGAATGTGTCCCTATTGTCATTTCATTGAAAGTGAAAGGAAGCTCAAAGGAACTGTAGGCTCAGGTTAGCAGCAAGATCAACTGTTTTGAACTTGAAGGCCAAATGGCACCTTCACTGCAGTGCCGTGAAACCCCATTAGCTACATTAGGGCTGACAGGTCGAGAGCTAGAGCACCATTTGGTTTTCTCTTTAGTTATAGTGACAAAAGTCAATGTTTTTCTAATCTCATATCCACCCCAAGCATGTTTTAAAAACTATTGTTTCTTTGCTGACTATTAGCCCCAAGCATATCACAACCCATATCCCATGTATCTGGTCTGTTCTTTCCTGACCTGTAAGAGCCATAGGTATGTGGCATGGGCACTTGCTCTTACCACGTCTATGACTGTCTCTTTCTGTACATGTATATTACAGTAGCACCTTTATCTCGCAACGGTACTGAACTTCAGTGACCAGGAACTGCAGTTCCCTATTGGAGACAGTCCTGTGGCAATCTAAATAGATAGAAATAAAACATCAATAAATGAAATGAACAGATAATGAACCTTTTCTGAATTCAAATGGCAGAGGAGAAATAGAAATTGCATCTCCAATCCTCACCTGGACTTGTGTCCATTCTGTGAGTGTGGTTTTGTTTCATGAATTTTTCTAGATGTCTGTGAGAGGAAGCAGATTCTGGCTTGGCTTTCCTGTTTGTGTTATGTATGACTGTTTTCACGTTTTGATTGATTGTTCTCAAACTTCCGACAAACACGGCCTCACTTCCAGCCCCAGAACACATTTGCATGTAGCACTTTGTGACCATGGGGAAGCTACTTAAACGTTGCATTCCTTCAGTTGCACAATGAGGATAGTAGTATCTATACCATATAAATGTGTATTTATTTGAAAAAAAAAAAGCATATACACACACATTTATGTCATATGCCCTGAGACTTCACTGGAATGTACTTCGCAAAGCATTGGAGAACTACTTTTTGCAAAATGCTGAGACACTGAGATAATAGGAATAGTTCAAATGTAGAATGTTCATCATCATCACCATTGTTATTATTATTTTATTAGAGTGCACAAAGAAAGAGATGCGGAAATGAAATAATATCGATCCGTAGTAATTTAACTGATCTTAAATCAGGTCTTTGTTTAGCTGCGTGAGGAAAATAAGATGCCTTTGCTCCCATCCTTTTAATATGTTTTTTTTTTCCTTGAATTTTCTTCTTTTAATGAAATGCAATCAGTTTTCAGGCAATGGCTTGTCTTGCACATCAGAACACAAAAGCAATGTTAAGTTATTGTCACTTTTGCTATAAATACACGTTAGCATAATATTCTTTTGGTGTTTTTTCACATCTTATTAGGAAATAAGACAGTACAAAATAACATTTACTTTGTCTATGTGCTGCAAACTTATTTAATTGCATTTAAGGAACATAAATTGTATTGCTACGAAGACTTCATTCTAGGTCATCAGGAAAGGTACTGAACACTGGAGTCTGCTTTTGGCTCCTGTCTAGTTTGGAAGAGCTTGAAGAGGTGGCTTTCACGTGGTTTGGATTGTTCTGTTTTTTAGTGTCCAAAATACACTACGGACACTACAGAGGAGTCGTACATTACATGTTTCATACCTGAATATATAGCTTAAAAATTACTCAAGGTTTTGAAATGGGCTGAGGGGAGCCCGGGTGTGGAAACCATTCCTTTTTTTCCCACTGTTGTCACAAGACTGATCTTTCCCCTTCCTCTGCTCTGTTATTTTTACCCGACTTTGTTCTTTGCTCTTATCTTTCTTGAATTGCATCTGTTTATTTCAGAAAATTTTCCACGCTATCAGAATCATTTTGAATGCTAATCCTGTTCACTGAAGTACTTAATACCCCTCCCTGCTTGGCATGATCTGCAAATTTAATGAAATTAATTAAATGGAAATTAAACTAAAGACTCCCATTGACTTCAAGGGGCACTGGAGTGAACCCAAACTGTCTTACATCTTTAAGAAGTGGTTCAAATGAAATACACTTATTGCTTTACAAGCCATTTTTGTAAGGGGAAAGACAGATGCATGCTGAATAATTCAGAGTCATTGTTGCTGACTGAGAGAGATTTAACTAATTTATCAAAATAATGACCTTTGTTCATGAAGGGGAGCAAGTGGCTTTGGATTGTTTCTGTCCCCAGAGAGATGCTGAAGGAGCCTGGGTTTAGCTCAGCACCACCGCAAGGGGCTTGTGTGGAGATGTAAAATGAACAGCGAACATTAGCAGCAGCAACGTTTGCATGTGGTTGGAGGTGTGTTAGAATGATGATGAGATTTTCCTTGAAGCCTGGTGGAAGCACTGCTGCTGCCTGCTGTGTGGGATACCTGGGGGTACCAGGATCACTCCCACCCTGTTCCCAGCATGCACACATAGATTCATCGCTGTTGTTTCTCACCTTCTCCATTAAAACAAAACCACTGGGCATTGAGAACTTAACATCTTCCAGAAATGATTGCAAAGAAGATTGGTAGAAGAGGCAGAGCAGGCAGCCCTGCATGGAGTTTGCTTGATAACAAGCAAGCTGAGGACAGCTTTCTGGAGGGGAGTTTACTAAAAACAGGTGGATCAGGCAGTAAGCTCCCAGCCGTGCCCACCCAGCTGCAACTCATGCAATCATCGGCACAGCCTGACATCTGTGTGCCACACCTTACCAGCATGAGGGGCAGAAAGCTCACAGCAATGTACCATTTTGCTAAACCAGTAAGAAAAGGTATTTATCTTCAGTTGTTCAGAAATAGGCATCCAGGAAAAGAGAAGGTTGTGGTAGTAGGTCAAGCAAGGGCAGAAATCCCCTCATTGCCCTCACATCCTAGCACACATCTCTCGTGGGAAAGAACATGTTCTCCCATTCCAATATAAACTTTGCAGTCCCTTTTATAGTGAATGTGGTTTGGAAAGCATTCCTGGCATTTCAGTCTGTCTACGCTGACTGATGCCAGCTTTCATCTGATACTTGTGTGTTATGGCTATGGTTGTGCTATTGGAGCACTGTCTTGCTTATATGCTCCTCTGCAAATGATTTTTGGCTTAAAAAGCCATAGGTCTCTTTGAGAAATTTTTCATGCTTTGCTGTTGTGTTATTTCTCTCCAGTCACTGCAAGGCGTTGGCCAGCTTTCCAGAGCTTGGCGTGCATGCATGAGTGTATGTATATAGCAACAGATTTTTCCTTTTTCTTCTAAGTGGTAATGTTGGACATATGCCCGCTTGCCAAAGCAAAAGAACTAGGCTTTGGCTGTGCAAACTCAGTATCAGAGGAGGACTGAATCTTTAAGACTGTTTGAAACCATCCTATTACCAAGATGGAAATCTCTTTGTCCTTGTAACACTAACCTCGAAAGACTGCCATTGCTAAACACGTTTTATCTCCTTTTCCCTGTGTTGGAGTGACTGAAGTGCAGTGCATTTGCTCAGGATGGTGTCTAAGTTACAAAAGTAATTTCAGCAGCATTTGGTCATTATTCTATTAAGCACCAGCTGAGCTGTGGCTTAACTCAAGGAGCTGCCTGCAGATCTGTGCTCGTGGGACACTGAAGTCTGAGAACGCTGAAGAGTTCAAACTCTCTCCTCTGCTTTCATCATGGCCTTCTCTTCTCCCTGCAGGGTCTTTTCATTTGCTTCTCCTGTATGGCTCTCGCCTCCTTTAAGTCAGTGAAGGTCTGGTTTCATGCTTGGCTTAGGTCAGACCAGTTCTCGGTGGTGTACCTCATTAAAATTTATGTATAACCCACTGCTTTTTGGAAAGAAGTTTGAACAGGACACTTCTTGTTCAAGGGCAGAAGTGCCTGCCCTTTAGGGTAGGATCAAAGCCTGCTGGCGTTAGAGAAAACTCTGAGGTCTGGGTGAAATCCTTGGGCAGAATTATTATGTCCCTAATGCTCCAAACACTAATGATGTTCTCTGAGGTAAGAAGTGCTGTTGTCCCCACTTAATGGACGGAAGCTCTACTGAAGAGTGGATCTTTGAGCATCCCATTCAATTTGTTGCTGAACTGCCTGGTGCATGACCTGCTCGTGGTGCCTGTGGCATGCCAAGGTGCAGAAGTTCCCAGGATGGTGAGACTTCCCCATTCCACGTGACTGCCCTCAGCATTCTCCTGTCTTCCCTCCTTTATGGCTATTTTTGTCAAGAACACGGCCCAAACTTCAGAATCCATTTGCAAAAGTCAAAGTGTCATTTCTGAGTTTTCGGTAACCACCTGTCGCTGCAGCACGAGCTGCATAATTAGAGCTGACAATCCCTGTCTAGAGATTTTTTGGAAGCTGAAAAAATGAGAATGTTGTCAAAAAAAATAGCAATGTTTCCAGTCTGCAATGCAGTGATGGAGATGAAAGATGAGTGATTCCAAGGAGGCAGAGCATATATCAGCACGGTGCTTTTTGCTAACCAGTGTAGAAGTCTACCTAGTTTAGAAGGTTTTACATTTCTCTTGTAGCCTTAAACAAAATTTATTTTTAAGTGGCTTCTCTGTTTCTCACTCGTTACTAAGCCAGACAAATAGCAAGCTCCATAGCAGCCATGCTTAACGCCTCAGTAACGATGGTAATTTCTTTTGCATCAGTTGATGCAAAAAAAAAATATATATATATATATCTTTAAATGTTATTCATTTTTTAGTTCTGGAGACTCTTTAAAAGAGAGTAAGTGATGAATCACTGTGTTCACAGTGCTGAGTAACATACAAATTTTGGAATATAATACCAAGTTTTTGTAGGTGGACAGTGACTTTCATTGCATACATTACAGGGTGGAAACCAGTCAGCTGGAGAGGAAGGGATTTCTCTACAGGTGTTGCTTAAAAGATGTGTCTGTAACACTGAAAAGATGTGTCTGTAACACTGTCATCTAGGCTGGACTTTGGAAACCGAGCTAGGGACCTCCTGATTTAGAAATTCCATCTGAAATAGGGGAGCTCAGTTGCATGTCTTGCCTAGCTGTGGGATCCTGCACTGCATGGCCGGGTGTGTGAAGGAGCTGCAATGCATGCTGCTCTGCACAGCAAGCATGCTTTGTTTCCATCTCACCTATGCCATTAAGAATGGCATAAATGTAATAGTCATTTGAATTTGCTCATGAAGTAGAGTTCTCCTTCGCACTTGTACGGTCTATCAAAAATGACTGGGTAAGCGTAGATGAGAAATGACTGTAAGTTTGTCTCAGGGTAATGAAGAGAAAAATAGGAGTTCCTTAGGACAGGCTTGTTAACATAATTGTAATATATGTGATGGCAGTGCCAAAAAAGAGAACTCAACATAGCCAATGGAAATACTATACTATGCAAATATTGCAGAGTTTGAGACAATCCAATCCTTCCAACTTCCTGTGCTGTTACACTGCAGGGCTATCACTCAAAAAGAAAAAGTTCCCATGGCTGCTGAAGCCTCGAGAAGCCATGGAGGTGAAAGCAGCCTGAGCCAGTAGCACCAACACAGTGCTCAGCAACGGGCAGGGAACACCTGGGAACAGAGCTTGCCTTGGCAGAGGGGTGCTCTGGTTCTGAATAACAAGGCATTGTGCTAGAAGAGCCCTGGGATTTTAGAATCCATTTCTTGGCTTGCTTACAAATATTATGTGATGCCTTAGGTGTGCCAGAGCTCCTTCACCTGCCCTTTCTGCGTGTGAGGAGTTTCAGCATCTCCTATGTTCCCTCAGCTGCCATGGGAGAACATAGGAGTAATCTGAAGCACTTTGCCCTCCCTGTGTATTCTCAGATCCCTGCCACACGCAACTTTGCCCTTTTTCCTCTCCCCAAAGGGGACTCTCATACATGATGCACAAAACCCTTACAGTGGGCTATTTCAGGCTCTGTGTGCCTCAGTTCCCTTCCTCTCCCCAGTGCTGCTTCACTGACCTGATCTGACCAATGGGAGCCTGGTTGTATGTCAGTGTGTAGTTCATCCTATTTATCCCCTCCAAAAGATCTCCTTCACTTGGCAGCTAGTATTTGTCACCCAAAAATGCAGCCTGAGCATCTCCTTTCTTTTCGTGAGGATGAAGGACTGTTGTTCTACTGCCGCTATTCCTCTTTAAGCTTTACTGGAAGGAGGGGAGAAATGCCGTTCTCAGTGTGGTGACAAACCATAGGGTACTTGATGTGTTTATCATTCTTCTCCCGCTTTGCTTGGGCAACCACAGCGAGCGATTCGGAGTTCATGTGGTTTTCAGATCAGGAGAGAAGTAGGAAGCTGTAGCTTCATTAACATTGGCAAGAAAGTGTTGTCACATTTGTTACAGCCAACTGTGGCTTCTAAAACCTAAGCACGAGGTGGTGGGTTGAGCCCACAGTGCTGGCGAGCCGTCAGACAGCACTTGTCTGACGGAACGTTGGCACTGCTATGTGCCAGCGCCGACATCCCCGTGTCCCCATGATGTAGGGCAGCAGGCGCTGAGTCCACCCCATCCTCCTGCTGACCGCGTGCTGGCAGCACTCATTTTTAATGGAGCATCCTCCTGCTGATCCCTGCTCTCCCAACACCAAGAGCAGTAGGTGGGCAGGAAGGCACCACGTTCCTTTTCCAGCTGGAAAGCAGGGACGGCAGTGCAGCCAACAGCAAAAGGGATGGCTGCAGCCGCAAAAGGAGCAGAGGACAGCAGGAGTGAATGAAGCTGTTTGATTTCTTGTGGCTTTGCCTGCTTGCCAGTGACCCTGTGGTTCATCCCACCGAGCTGTGCCGTGCTGGCAGAGGGCTCTCGTTGGCTGCTGGTTCTTAGGGTGGGTGGAAAAAGGAAAGGACTGTTCTCTAACTACAGAAAAATGTTAAGCAGCGGAAAGATGTACTTGTGTAACCCTAGCACCTTGTTTCTTATAAATTAAGCTTTGCAAAATCCTTGTAAAACACGGGGAGAGTATTCCTCATTTCACAAATACATCACAAGCTGATTCAAACCCAGATTCTTAAAGAGATTTAACCACCAAATTCCCCTGAGTTCACTGGGAGTAAAGACTTCAATATCCTTGAGACTATGAGTCTCAGTAAATTATACACAGCTATCTTGTAAGAGTGGGTTGGGAATTAATCCCAGGCTTCCAGAAAGGTTGTCCTGTGCCTTCGCACTCCTTTCTGCAAATGAAAATAGCACTATTCATTTCTCTAAAGATACTCCAGATTGCATGAAGTGATTGGATTTTAATTGAGCTGAGTTTTCTTGTGATGGGTTTGCTTTGAGTTGAGGCCCCAGCTGATTAAGCTTATTGGAGAAAATTTGATAGGATATTTTCTGTCAGAATTTGTAGTTTTCTAAAACAGTTTCAATAAATTATTGTAACTTCTCTGGAATTTCATCTCTGAAAGAAAGAAAAAAATAAATACACGATAGCAGGTTCCTGTTGTGTCAAAGAAACATCTTGTTTTGACATTTCCAAAGTGATATGTTTTGATTTTTTTCATTTTAAAATAACTTTTTCCTTGATCTCATGGTGCTTTTACATAATTTTGATCATTTGAAATTAAAATGAAACCGGATTTCATGACCCAAAAATGAAACCAAATATAGGTGTCTTTGAAAGCCCTCCTAAAGTGAAGCTTCGTGCTGCAGGCAGCCCTAGTGCCAACCCTGGGGGAAGGAACCACCCCACGTCCCCTGGAACAGCACAGCTCGTTGGGATATGAAGGAGCTGCTCCCATAGGTGTCACCTGCTCTGCTCTCAGTGCATCCTTGAAAAACACAAGGCTGTGCAGATCCACTGCACAAAGGTCAATCTGACAGCTCTTAGCGCTGGAAGTGGGTGCAAAGCCAACAATGGAGGGAAAAATCCACCGAAATTATATACTCCGGATCTCAATTGTTTTTTTTTAAAGTTGATTCCTCTGAGGCACTTCTAATGAGGGCATTTTCAGTTAGTTACACCAACACGCTGCAAACGCTATGTCAGATCCATAGCGTTCACAAAAGAAGTATTAAACGTGCAGCTAGAATTGGATGTTTGCCCAGAATTGTAAGTCGTTTTGAAATGTGCTGTTTTACATTTCACTCAGGTATATTGTGCTGAGGATAATATATTGATATTTGCCACAGAGCTGTAGAACAAACTAAAAATTCCTTAGAAATAAATAGGCGTCAGAGCTTTCTTCATCAATATCACCTACAATGTGCTTCAGGTGGATTAGTGCAGTAAAAAAATTAGTATCAAAGAGACTTTCTTCAATTGCACATCTCATTGCTAATGTTTGTTTTTTGCTGAACTTCCTCTGAAGCATTGTCTGGAATGCTTGCAGCATGATGCTATGGAGACGTGTGGCAGAAAACAAGCTCTTAGGAAGGCAGTTGGGCTTCCTACTTCCAGCAACGTCCAGGGTGGTTCACAGAGCTGCTGCCACTGGATCTCAGGATGGTGATTCCATATCCTCTGGGTCCTCACAAAATCTCAGACCAGGACAGCTCCCGTCTCGGGACGTACAGTTGGCTGAGAGCAGATTTACCCCCCATGCTGCTGCTTCATTGCAGCCATTTATCTGCATTGCCTGATTTCAGGCTGCAGTGGGTTATCGCGGTAACCGCACTCCTCCAGCACAGGTGATTAAATGTGGCTCCGCCTCCCCTGAGTCATTTCTAAGTGACTTATGGAGCTAATAACAGCCTCATCCTTTTGTACCTTGGTACACAGCTTGTGTTCTGGAGTCTTTTATAGCTCAAATGAGCTGCTTTTGCTTATTTATTTCCCTCCTCATTCATTTTTAATGGTTATAAGAGACTCCTCCATTCTTCTTCTGACAGCGGTGATTTAGGCAGGGCTCATTAACATAACTTACGTTACTAAATATCCCCATTTATGCTGGTAGACCAAGGGAAATGCGTGCAGTGCTAAATCAGAAGAGATCCCATGAGGTTGCCAAGGTGGCAGGGCTGTGCTTGAAGCATGTTTTAGAAATGGAGAGTGCTTGCATGAGGGAAGGAGCTCTTGCAGAAGCACGGATTGGAGGCGGAGTCCCAGAATGTTTCCAAAGTACAGAGACTTGCTTTTCTAATTGGCCACACTTGAAATGGCTAAACCAGAACTGCTCCAGATGCGTTTTATTTTCAAAGACTTATTAGCTGTGACTTTGTAAGAGGGCCAACAGTTACTGCAGCAGAAAAACAGTTTCCTGTAAGGATTTTACTGTTGTCCCATGGGAATTTAATAATGATAATGAAGTGGGAGAAGACTGTTACAGCTATTTCTGAGAGCTAATGGTGAATTACTGTGTACCTCTTTTGGGAGTTACGGTGCACATTTCCCTTTCCCTCTTCCCTCTTAGATTTTTGGATGCTATTCAGCCAAAACCTCACATAGAGTATGTAGCACTGAAGGAATAGTCAGCTGCAGAGATACCTATCCACCAGAGGTGCCTTCTTCAAAAGGGTAATGGGAAGAGCAGTAAAATGCTTTTAGGAAAGGGATGGAATCGATGTACACTGAAGAACAGGATGCAGGAGGCAGTGGGTAGGGAGGATGTGTGATTTCTGAGGGACTTTATTGCTTCTTTCCATGTTTCTCCCAGGCTGGCTGCAACTCTGCTTCAAAGGGCTGAGTGTTTTCTTCCACAGATCGTCTCTCAAACCGTGAAATGAGGATAAATTAATAAAATCTCATTTCCCTTTCTTGTGATCACACCTGAAGAGTACAGAATGTGGGGTGTTTTGAAGGAGAGAGAGCTGACATCTTTTCACATAACGCAAACAGGCGTTTTAAGTAAACATAATAAAGAAGTGCCTTGGTGCAGCAATAACCCCTCCTTTCTGGTCAATGATTGTTTGCCAAGGAAACAGAGTTGTGCGTTCAAGTGACACAGCAGCATCACTTTCACAGCTGTAGGGCTGCTAGCTGAGCTTTGGGCACAGTTTTGGATGTACAGAACTGCACTTGGGGCTGAGGAATGAGTACGTACAGTGAGGATTTTGTGGCAGGAATCGGCAGTGCCCTGACTCTGCTCCCATTCAGAGAACAGGGCTGGGGGGCTGAATTCAGTGCAGTGCTGAGCACAGCTGAAATATCTATCCCCTTCTGCACATTTTATAGCACTGATGATTGAATTCAACATCCAACTCGCCAGAGCCACATGCTTGGTATGGACGTGGCGTACCTACCAATCTAAGTCCTAATCCTGTGCTATGCTGGCAATAAGGGACCTCTGACCTCTGCTGCCCCAGCGCATGGAGATTAAATGTGTGCGGAGTTGTTCACTGATGTAAGGAAAAGAGGTGGAGCTGCAGGAGCCCAGCGAAACCCAAAGCGCTTTTATATCCTACCAAGTTCATGCCCAAAAAAGCCATTCAGACCTCATCTCCCTTAAGAGATAAAAGTCCCTGTGGTCCCAATGTATTGAGAGAATTTGCGGAGCATCTTGTGAGTACAGCTGCCCTTAATTAATAGCAGGCAGATCAGCGTAGATGTGTGAAAGGCCCCTGTGACACAAAGCCCAGAAAGGCTTTAGCAAGGGAGCACAGCACCAGAAGGATTTAATGGCATTATAATGTCCTTGTATTACAGCAGCCACAACATGCAGAGATGTATTCCAGCGCTGCATTAGCAGGAAAAGAAAATCTACTCCTTCCCTCAGGAGCCCTTTTCACCTTTCCTAACAACTGTGGAGTTGCCATCCCCGAGAGATGGGAACTGAAAGGCAGGGGAAAGGGGAAGGACTGACGGGTGGGAGTCCCCACATTTTGGAACCACAGCACGCTGCTTTTCCCTGCACCTTGCTCCAGCCCCTTTGTAGCTCCCATTGCATTTTATAGTGTGTTTAGTAGTTTCTTGAAATGTGTCTGTTTGGGGGCAAAGCCTTTGCAGCTCTGTAGTTAATAGCAGGCTGCTGGGGAGCTGTCTGTTGATGGAGTGCAGACTCACTCACACGCTTGTGCACACACATCCGAGGGTATGTGCAGCTGCTCCATCCATGCGTTTAATAAACCCGAGCCACGGCCATTGCTGCTGTGTGTGGTGAGGTGTGTAAAGCAAGAGCTGCGATGCAGGAAGGGTTGGTGGTTAAAGGCTGGTTGTGTGAATTAACGCAAAAGAAAGGATGCTGCTCGACAGAGCGAGGGGTGGAAATCCATTTCAGATTGTAAAGGAGACAAGCAGGCTTGCCATGTGCCCCCATCAGTACGACATGGGGCAGCCCGGGGATGCCGCCGCAGGGCTGCCTGGGGCTGCCAGCTGCTGGGCTGCGCTCACAGCTCTCTGCTCTGCGTGTGCGTGTTTGTCCTGCCGAGCCGCGGCTGAGCCCCGTCCAGCTCGTTCCACAAAATCTGCACTCATTCCGAACAAACAGCTTAGAAAACTCAGTCTCAAAAGAGACAGAGGAGCTCGATGTTTCTTCCTTCTCTACATCTTTTTCCTCTTTCTCTTGTGCTGGAAGATGAATGGTTCGGATGTGTCTGCAGCAACACAGGCACGGCTAATCTGCCTTTCTATTGATGACCTGTTTCTGAATGTCCTGGCCGGATTTATGAAAATGTACTGTATTTTGCACCATGTTTTGATGTTGCTCTGTTAGGACTGCATGCAAACTGCAGCAGAACAGTGATGCTTATTCATTCCAGCAGTGAAGGGCTGGCTGGGAGCTGAATGAGCTCATAGTTGTTGCTGCTTCACTTACAGAAAGGGAAACGGGAGTAAGTGGGTATCCCAAGCCTGGTCATTTTTTCTCTGACCATCAGTTTGTTTTATAAATCATTATCTTGAAAGCACAAGGTCACGGTATTAATTTAATCTTTCATATAGTCGGTTTTTAGGGCTGGATTCTTTTTTTTAACTCACTCTGTCTCTAATAACCTCTGATAAATTTGAAGCTGAAGTCTCTTTGCCTGTCAAACGTTCTTTCTCTTGCTATTGCTTGAACATTAATGAATTTAAAATCTGAGTTGGATTCCCATCACTTACTGGAGTAATACAGCAGTTCTCTGTATTGCCTGGGAGAGTCTCAGCCTTGCTGCAGCCCCTGTGTGCTGGGCTGCTCTTCACACACAGGCAGCCCAATGAAAGCAATAGGCAAGCCCTACCTGCATGGTGCAGGAATGCTTCAAAAGCTGCTACTCCTACAGAGAAGCATTACCCAGAGGGAGAACTCTTGGCAGGTGGCCTGCCAGAAGCCCTGTTGCATAGGGGCTGGGCAGCAGGGCTCCAGGGCATGGGGCTCTGCTCTGCAGAGGGGATTTCAGCTGGAATTTCTGTGCCGCAAGGCATCTTAAATCACCAGGAAATGGTTTCAGCCTGAGGCTGATCACCCAGGGGGACATTTAATTGCCAAATGCCTTAGCTCACTCAGATTCACCAATACAAGGTGTTGCTGGCTGGAAGCAGAAGTGGTGAGCAAGGCACTGAAACCTATTATCCAGCTCTGTGCTGCACTGAAGAAAATCCTTGTCTTCAGGCCATTCACTTACAAGTGCGGTCCAACCTGCTGCTCACAAAGGCAGGTGAGGGACCTCAGGGCAATCAGCCCCAGGCTCACTGCTTTCCTCAGGGCCACCTCCTCTTCAGCGTTAACCAGCCGCCTCACAGGTGGAAATCAGCACTTTGTGACTGCCCAGTATTTCTTCTCGCTGGCATCCCAGGGAAAAGAGGAAAGGTAGAAAGCACCAGACATTGCTTTATAGCACGTGGGAGAGTTGTCTGGTTTGAGAGCAGTATTTAAAATAGAAAAAGGCAATGGGGGTAAGTGCAGTGCCGGCAGGGAATTGAAGTTTTTCACTTGCAGAAGCAAGGTAATGTAGGGTGAGAGAAGGAGCAGATGTACCAGGTACTGCCTGAAGCTCTGTGCCTGTCTGCTGGGCAGCCCGGTAATGTTGCAGGTGGGAAGTACGATGTAGTTCTTGCCCTGAGTGTTGCACTCACAATAGTGTGCCTTCTGCAAGGATGCAGAGGCAGTGCCTGTTCCCCTGCTGCTCCCAGAAGGGAAACGTGCTCGTGCCTCCAGCCTTTCCCATGGCCATTTCTGCAGGCTCACTTGAGGCTTCTCCCAGAGCTCTGCACTCTCGTTCTCAGCTCAGCCAGGTCAGATCATCATTACGGCTGTTACTCTGTGCTCCAGCCTTCTGTGAGGCCCTTATGGTACATTCACCCATGCCTTGAGGCTTTTGTGGTAGCAACTGGCTTCGCTTGCTGTACAGCACGGCGAGATTGGATCCTGATAGGAGCTGTTAAGAGCTCCTGTAAAACCTGCTAACATGAGAATATCCCTAACAACATAATTCTGGCTGTAAATAAATGCAATACTCTCCTGCTGAAACCAGTGGCAGCTACAAGATTTTGACCTTAAGACAGCTGTTGATTGCAAGGAAGACACTGGTAGAGTCATGATAACCTTTTTTGTACATTACCTAAGCTCAGAGAAGCAAGGATGGAAATGGATTTGCTATGGACTGTCTGTAAGGGGGACTTTGTTGTTTAAAGATAATAATATTAGAAATGCAAATTACCCCACAAAAGCTGTTGATATTTAAATACGATTTAAATTTATTTAACATTTAAACAGAAAAGTAGAAAATGGCATTAAATTCAGATGAGGATGAGACTGCATTCTGGAGTCAGAAGTATTAAATACATCCCAAGAATGGAATAGATGGCCTGGCTGGTAATGGATTGTGAAAAGAGTTCAGGGTTTTAATAGATCATTCCTTCAGATCATCAGCATGGTAAAGTGGTAGTTAATAAATTATTTGACGTGTACATTTACTCGTATATTTTAACTAGCTGTAATGAACAGGTCCTGTCAGCTCACCTAGGTGCTTGCAATAGCTGCTAAATTGCTTGAGTGAGATTTAGTAACTCTCAGCAATATTGATGTCCAGAGCTGCAGGCAATAAATAAAGTGACATCAGGACTAGCTTGAGCAGCACGATGTGTAAGACCTTTGTCAAGCTTGCAGTGGAGATGGAGCTGTTTGGCTTAACAAACATCACTGGGCATCAGTGTGAGCCCCTTCCCAGTGATTGGTATTGGGCTGATGCAACCACCCCACGCTTGGCACCCATAGCAAAGAACTCTTTGTCCCAGTTCAGAGGTGACTGGACAAATTTGTCCCCTGCTGAACTGCATAATCAGGCTGTTAGCCACCTGTTCCTCCCCCCATGCAGGTGGAATTCCATGCGGGCAGTCCACAAAGTCAAGGAGGAAGACGATGTGGTCTGGCTGAGCACTGGGGAGAAGAGAGAAATCCTCTCTCAGAACCGTTATCCCAGGGCAGTCCTAGTACAGAGTGGGAATTAAGGACAGAAAGAATATGTTCTTTTATCTCAGGTTATACTGGAAATGTTTATAGCAGAGAAAGCCTACCTGTTAAAATGATGCCAAATTACCCAGGCTGTTAAGGGCATACCAGGCACCCTACTCGTTATTCCTAATTGTCCTCTGAACTTGGAACTAGTTTAAACTTATATTCTTTTTCTTCCTCCCACTCACTTTCCCAGCATGTGTTGCACTTTATAATTTGTGAGGAGACTCATTAATTTTTTTTTCTTTCTCCTTTTTTTTCAGGTTTCTGACAGGTGTGACTATGTCTTTGTCAATGGGAAGGAAATGAAAGGCAAAGTGAATGTCATAGTTAATTTTACTTACCAGCATCTGAGTGCCCCTTTAGAAATGACAGTCTGGGTTCCTCGTCTCCCGCTGCAGATAGAGGTCTCTGACACAGAACTAAATCAGATCAAGGGATGGAGAGTCCCCATCATCTCTAATAAGAGGTAGGTTTCATTAGAGGATGTTCATTCTGGGTTGTGCACTTGCCAAAGACCTGTCAGAGGCAGTGGATCTGAACATGCTCATTTGGCCTTAATGCAATTCCAGTGTAAATTTGAAGGTCACTGGACATTTATTCAATAGGCTACTTCACTGGTCTTATAAGGGAAATGGAAGCTGCAGGTTGCATGATCCTTCAGTGGAAATCAATTTCCATTTATAGTGCCAGGGACTGAGACAAAAAGAGCCAATTGCAGGGTCAGCTATGGGGGCAGCAGGAGGAACCCACACAGACCAGCTCTGGCCGGGCTTCCACCTGGTCCACAGCTCCTGCCAGGTAATCTGGTCATTTTTAATGGCACAGTTGGTGCATACTTATTTTGTGCTGGTGTTGTAGGATCCAGTGACAGTGATCAGTGTCCCAAAGTCAGGGCTTTGCTGAAGTAGGGCTTTAAGGATGCTGTCTGCACCCACAGATACGTGAGGACAGGATGGTGAATGGATGCAGCAGATCTAGGCTGTCAGTGTTGTTAAGAAGCAGAAGAACAAATGGATAAAGTGGGAACTTGCTGTTCTCACCTGCTGATGAAAACATCACTTATTACCAGGTTTCTGTTAGTATCAAAGCAGGGAGGTGGGGATGTTTATGGCAAAGTGATTTCAGCCTGAATGCCATACAGAAAGAGATATGTAAGTAGGTGCAGACAGGGGAAATTTCCATGGCAACACCAAGATGTTTATGGGAAGATCCTGAATGAAAAAAGGTACAGATGTCCTGGAAGTAAGGACTTAAGTTTGGAAAACATGAGAGCGATTCGAAGAGGACAGCGTAGCAGTGAAGCTAGCAAGTTGGTGATTTTCCAGGCTGTGCTGGAGACCCAGGCAGCATGGGGGCCTCAGCTGTGAACAAGGGAAATGGGATGAAAGCAGGGTGACCTGGCTGATTTCAGAAATGCACAGACAGAAGCAGTTTCTACAGAGAAATGGAGGGGGCAGTGGTTCTTTGTTCCACCACCCAGGCTACAGATTAATGTTAGCAATAACTTTCCTTTTCCAAACTCCCCTAGCATCAATTTTTGTTAATTTTTGGCTCTTGATGTTCTACCAGACCAGCCAGGGACAGTGATGATGAAGAAGAGGACGAACGGAAGGGAAGAGGATGTGCCCTTCAGTACCAGCACGCGATGGTACGGGTCCTCACGCAGTTTGTGGCTGAAGCCCCAGAGCCCGGCGGCCAGCTGAGCTATTTGCTGGGTTCTGACTGGCAGATCGACATCACCGACCTGGTGAGCGACTTCATGCAGGTGGAGGAGCCAAGAATTGCTAAGCTACAGGACGGGCAGGTTTTGATTGGGCAGGAGCTCGGAATGACGACAATTCAGGTAGGAAAAATTAATTATGTACTCACTTCCCTCCGTTAACCCATCGCCTCTGAACCAATGCACTGATCAGGTGTAACGCAGCTTCTTGCATTAGCAGCAGACATTGGAGACAGATTTCTGAGTGGAGCACAATTGCAGCGAGGACTGGAGGACACAAGAGATTGTTTTCTCTTCATGTCTGGTGCCATGAAATATGTAGATTGCAGTCCTAGGAAATCTAGCCCAGCCTGTGTAAGTGAAGGTTATGGTTATTTTTGTTTAAGGCCGTTTCTGAACATGGAGCCAGCATATGGGCTAGCACGAGGCATGCATCTGGTGGAACATCTGTCTTATCAAAACCTACAGTGGCAGAGGAAAGGGTAGAGTCAAAGTTAGCTCAGGCTGGCTGAGTCACATGGGATCGAATCCCTGCAAGCCTTCTGAGCCCAAGCAGTGTTACAAAACATAAATGTTAGGGTACATTTCAGAATACGCAGAAAGCAATATTCATAACAAGCACTTCTAGAGTGGTGTTAAAACATATATCTGTGAAAACTGAGCTATATTCTCCAGAGGTACAGGTTTTGTTTCATCAGTTTCAGTCAATATGGCCAGTAAGTGCCACCGTACCTCAGTGTCCCCAGTCAAAAGCAACTCACCTAAGCCTATGCATTGGGTCTTCCTGACGTGCAGAGAAATACTGGCCCAGTAAATGGGGTCCCAGAGAAAAAAAAAAAAAGAAAGAAGGGGAAAAAATAAAAGAAAGGGGAAAAAAAGGAAAGAATAAGATCAGTTTATTCCTACTACAAAGTAGAAAACATGTTAAGAAGCACTGGAACAGTTGAAAAAAGAAAAGCTCATGTCTCCAAATGTATTCGTTGTCAAACCAGAAAACAACAACCACCGTAGTTGATAATACATGTTGTCAGATTTGGAGACATGGGATTTGAGATTATGACTTTCTGCAAAATCTGTAGATTTTATAAATGACTTTCCAAAGCTCTGGGACTTCTAATGCTTTCACAAATGCACATAAAAATTTGGGAAGAAAAGTCCAAGCGAAAAAACAGACAGCAAGTTCCATTTAATGAGCACCTTGTGTAATTAAATTAAACTTACTTGCTAATGGACGTCTTTGGATGTCATGTGTCAGTGCGCTGACCTCCATGCATACTTTATTAACCAAAACAAGTTTTCTTTGTCAATTCTGTACACAGTACTGTGACTGTTTCTTGTAGCAATATCCAGTAGAATAGTTAATAATGTTGTTTATTCTAAGGATTGTATGTAAATCTATAGATTGCATGATACATATGGTACCCAATGACGTGATCATTAAAAAAATAATTGCATTTCACATAAAGGTTGCATTTAAAATATTCAATATATCTGCAACAGGTGTGGCTATCATATCAGAGATGTGAATAGCATAGCTGATTACAATTACCATAGTAAAAGATGCTGTAAGCACCCTATTGATGCAGAAGACTTATGAAAAGTGACTAGCTCTTTTTTCATTGTATTTTAATATTGTCTGTCTGTTAAGAGCTAATAGCATTTGTCTGTGTAACAATAGCTCTGCATCACCATTTTGCTTGGTGCTATGCAGAATGGCTGAGCTAATTTTGATTTTTCCTTTCAGATCTTGTCCCCACTTTCAGATGCTATTTTGGCTGAGAAGACAGTGACAGTTCTGGATGAGAAGGTGACAATAACTGACCTGGGAGTGCAGCTGGTAACTGGATTGTCACTTTCTCTGCAGCTCAGCCCAGGAAGCAATAAGGCCATCTTTGCTACAGCAGTAGCACAAGAGCTGCTCCAGTCTCCAAAACAGGTACTGTTGTTCACATGTACTTTGTTGTGAAAGGATGCTGCTCTCATTCACTACACTTCATCTTAAATCTGAGGGGATCAAGCAGATTTTTATTAATAACATACTAAAACATTTTCTTTATGGGCACTTTTTTTCCAAAGACCACCAGGTGCCCTAGTAGAAAAACAAAGATCTCACAAAAATAGCGAACTCTAAACAACACAGGTCAGCAAACAAGCCTGCCCCATCTGTCTTGGCTGCAGCCCTTGCATACCACATGCAACTCAATGATGTGTCATAAATAAGCAGCAGAAGTCACCTCTCTCTCACACACCCACCCCTTTCTGTCCCATCCAGCTCCTGTCAGATCGCAGGAGATAATGCCAGCAGCGTTGCTGAGTTCAGCCTCCTGTCGAAGGCAGCTAAATCAGTTCCCTAAGTCCACCTTTAAATAAGTATTTTGCATAGTGCCAAATTCTTCTTATTTTTTTTACTTTCTGTAGCCATGTTAAGTATTTGGGGAACATCCTTTTCATTCTAATCATTACTAGAATATGATACATGATTAAACATAAATACGTACATAAATCTTTTTCTTTCCTGTTATTCTCAGTCCCTACATTAGTGATCGCTGTTGTATGATGTTCCCTTTCACTTCAGTCAGATTTTCACAGGCTCTCCTGGGCATGATAAATTTTGACATGTGACAAAGGGGAATGTGAGAGTTTTCTCTCCAGAGTCTATTACCTCTGCTCCTACCTTCTTAATGGGGTTACTCTATGAGTAATACCAGACTTCCCCTGTTTTGTCTTCTGGTGCTAAGAATGGTTCACCCAAACTTTGCCTTGTTCAAGCTCTCACAGATCTGAAATCTTTATGCTGAGCCATCTGTATGCTGGCACAATTACTGAGGGCTTTTGGACTTTACCACCTCTCCATCAGATCCTGCTCAATAGTTGCCCTTGTGCTGCTGTCTACATTTTAAATTTAAACTTTTTTTCAATCAAATCCATCACTCTGGGACTTATGTCAAGGATGCACTGGGCTCTTAACTCTTAAACATGATCTGAGCTTTAAAGGTAAATGAGCATGGCATGCACGTTTGAAATCTGGCCAACTGTTGAGATGCTTTAATTCATCATTGGGTCTTATCCTTGGGATGCAAGATGAGAAATAATGCAGAACTGCCATCTTTATAGGGTGATAAAAATCAGGCTCCCATAGTCTTCCAGGAGTTAAGAAATCAATGCCAGGCAGCTAGAAATAAGGCCAGTGAGCTAATCCATTGCTGACATGGGGAGTTAAACAAAACACCTTGAAATCAGCCCAAAAGCTGTGTTTGATGGCGTTTAGTCCCAGTATGTTGCCCAGCTCTGACGTTTCAGTTCTCAGAAATGGAGTTCGGATGAGTCCCTCTCTTGATGCAGTTTAGTCAGAACGGCGTTGGATCAGTATTAAACCAGCAAGGAATCGTGCACCCTGTGCTCTACGAGGACTGACTCTGTTTTGAAAGACATCAGATTCCTTCCATCACTTAGTACATGATGTCCAGAGAACAATCCCTATAAGCAGAGCGATGCAAAATTATTAAATGATTATGCGGGTTTAAGCAACACAGTGGGAGGATGAGAGCTGATGATATAAATTCTATGCGGCCTTCAAGAAACATCCAAAGATTAATAAACACAAAGCTGGGATTTATGACAGTGTCAGCAAAGTCTTAGGGCTCAGTCCTGAAATAGAGACAGAAGCAAATCTCCCATTGAAGCGCAGGGAGCTTTATGGCTATAAGGATTTCGGAATCAGGCCAGTAGATTATGCGCAACACAATCCCTAGAGACTGGAGGCCTGTCCTCTGTGATTTGAACAGGTAAACGACTATGTGCTGGAAATGATTTAACAGAAAATGATAAATATTTATTCTCCTTATGTATGCTGAGTTAAAGTGTAAATACAGTCTGTCTGAAAAGCTGTTTATTTAAAGAAACAAGGCCCTGGTAACCGTCTGAAGCAGGAGTTGGATTGTGTGAACACCAAGATTTTCTCAGGTAGCATAGAATTCTTTAGAATATCTTAGTTAGAAATTGAAAGTTGAGGTTCCCAGAACACACTACGCATGCAAATACAGAATTAGTACCCAGGTCTGACCCAGTCTGTAAACTTCCATGTACTGTGAAGTACACAGTTTGTGTTGCTGTGACACAGGATTAAATTTCATTACTGTCTGGTTTTTAATTGCTAACAAGCGTGAAAATCACCCTGGCCATTTCCTCAAGAAGTAACTGGTCTGCTTCCTCTGCTCATACAAAACATTTCATTGGAGAGACAGAAATCAAGGACTGGATGTATGAAGCCATGTATGGGTCTATTTGCTATATTAGATGTGTTTTAACATGTGTTGTGTGTAACAAGAGGAGACTTCGTATTTTAAGCAGTTTAGAAATAATGTAATATATTTTTTCATTTAAATATACAACAGTAAATGATCTCAGTAGCTGGTAATGCCTTCTGACATGCAATTTATTATGGTGCTGTAGATTCTGTGGAGCCCAGGGGATACAGTTCCCTTAAGCACCTTTGGGGAAAGAAATCTTATTATCAATGAGTGTTTTAAACCGGTATTTCTCCTAGCATTAATTTTCTTGCTCTGCTTTTTTATTTCTTTTCTGGTTATAAATGGTATATGGATCTTGTGAGGAGGAGGAAATAGACCGGGACAGAACATATTTCCCTCAATGTTTATTCTGAGTGTGTGTATATTTGTTTTATATAAAATAGGAAGCAGCCATCAGCTGCTGGATCCAGTTCAGTGATGGATCTGTCATGCCCCTGGATATTTATGACTCCAAAGACTTCTCCTTATCAGCTACATCTCTGGATGAGAAGGTGGTCTCCATTCACCATGACCCCAAGTTCAAGTGGCCTGTGATTGCAGCTGAGACAGAAGGCCAGGGGACACTGGTGAAGGTGGAGATGGTGATCAGTGAATCGTGCCAGAAATCCAAACGGAAGAGCATCCTGGCTGTTGGAAGTGGTAGCATTAAAGTGAAGTTTGGGCAGAGTGATGCCAACCCTAACATCAGCGATAGTAAACACAGGGGTGCTGGTGTCCACCTAGAAAATCACGCCAGTGACCGGCGTTGGAAAACCACTTTGCAGGAAAGAGCTGGGCCAGATGGCCAGTATTACAGCTCCTCAATGGGCCAAGAGCAGGGCAAAGGGACCACCACTCAAAAGTCTATTCTAAGTAAAAAAGAAGACAGAGAAAGCCTCCTGGATGATGACAGTCATCTGCAGAACATCCCAATAGATTTCACGAGCTTCCCTGCACAGGTAGATCTGCCAAGAAATGATGGAGACTTGGAAGAGAATGACCTGGTGCAGACCCCCAGGGGGCTCAGTGATCTGGAGATAGGAATGTATGCTCTGCTGGGAGTCTTTTGCCTGGCAATTCTGGTCTTCCTTATCAACTGTGTCACTTTTGCTTTGAAGTACAGAAACAAACAAGTTCCCTTCGAAGAACAAGAGGGTCTGAGCCACTCTCATGACTGGGTTGGGCTGAGCAACAGGACAGAACTTCTGGAGAATCACATCAATTTCTCATCTCAACAAGACGAACGTATTACGGCCATTGATAGAGGAGTGGACTATGAAGAAAGCAAATATCTCCTCAACACAAATGCCCCCCAAAATATTAATGGACAAGCTTTTAGGTCTACTGAGTCCACATTCACTGAAGGGAAAGAACAGAAAAGTGAACCAACTACTTCTCCTACCTCTAAGAGGAAACGGGTTAAATTCACCACATTTACCACCATCTCCTCTGATGATGGATGTCCAACTGTCAACTCAATCTTGATGAGCAGTGAAGATGATATTAAATGGGTTTGCCAGGATATGGACCTGGGAGAGTGCAAAGAACTTAAAAACTATATGGAGAGATTACATGAAAATGTGTAATAAGACACAAAAGACTATTTTGTTTGGTTTGTTCGTTCATTTGTTTTTCACTCACCTTCTGCCTTTAATTTTGGGTAGTGGGGCAAAATGCTGTATTGATCACAAGAGTCAGCTGATGGATAATAACTCCATGGAGCCCCTAAAAGCCACCCAAAAGCAGCTGGGAGAGCAGAGATCCTGGACAGCTCTTAAAAAACAAATACAAGGTCTTCTCTGTGCTCAGAGATGGAAGTGAGAGATGTGTGAGATTTTTTGATGCATGGTAACATGACAAAAAACTTAGCAAAATAGTACAGTCTCATTCTCTGAGCTGTCCCAGGAAATCAATAAATACAACAAACTCCAGTGCAGTTTGGATGTTACAAAGTTCGCACAGCTCTACTGTTCAATATTACAAGCTTTGTTTAAAAGCAAAAAAAATTGGACTAAGAGTAAATAGATCAACGAAGAGAGCATGTCATTCAAGCCACATGCAGGGCATATCCATCTGAGAATGTTAGTTTAAAGCTGACAAAAATCAACAATGTGAGCAGAACAGCTCCCAGAGCTGCAAAGTCATGAGGTTTCCAAAGAATCTGAAGGGGAAAATGGAGTAACTGGGCTGTTTACAAACCAGCATGTTTGCCTCCCAAGCGCTGAGAATGGATACACATATACGGTTAAAACTGAAACTGTCTTTTTAAGTAGATGCCAAGGTAATAAACTTTGCCAGCCAATTTTCAGTATTTCTTAATTTGTAAAATAGAAGAAGATATAATCTATACTCAGAATACCGCTCATATGAAGGAAGGTCCATTTTGGAAAGTTTGAGGGAACGAGCTATTTTTAAAAGCCCACTTTCTTTGATTGTCCTGTTTCAAATTTATATTCCCTGTCGTTTCCCTGGAGCGCTCCCAGCCGCATACCCTGAGGGCACTTGCTAGCATCAGTCATATCTGGAAGCGTGGAGGCTTCTCCCTCCCCTTCCACGCACGCTCGCTTCTCCATGGTGTGCTCTTTCCAAGCGCAGACACTGCTGGTACCACTCTGGTACTTGCTTTACGTGCTGTTATTTACCAGAGTTGACCACTCTCTCTTGGGTAAGCATGACTTGTGCAGAACTCAGACACAAACAGCAGCTGTCTCTTTGTTCGTCCCCTTCCCTGGGAGAGGTCAGGTTGTTTGGTTCCTTCTGCTCAAGCTTCTTTAGTCCCCTGCCCAGCACGTTTAGAGGGCACTGAAAGGCCACAGAGGAGTGCTGCACAGCCAACGCTGTTGAAATCTGAACAGCTAAACTCGGTAGATAACGCTTGTTTCTCCCAGAAGTGATGGTTATCTTTTGTTTTCCTCTGATAAGGATGTACATACGGTAAGATTGCAGTGATTTCCCTTTGAGTCTGGTATACCCTTCAGCCCTAGAACCACAACATTTATTGTGCGGTCCAAAAGCGGTTTCCAGTGACCAGTGGCGAAGTGCCAAAGCATTTACTAAATTCTGGCTTATATTTCAAGTTTTCCTTTCTTTTCCGGAGTGAGCCCTCGCCCCCCTTTTATTATTAAGTCTCTTTCTGTCATTGAATCTAGGTTGCTCTGTTTAATACACACCCACCCTCCCACAAACACTTAGATTGAATCCCTCTATATTTAGAATGTACTGTAGATTGTAAGAATGTAATATATATATTTATAAATATGCCAACTGTGAATAAAATTTGCATTTTAGTGGCTTCATCTTTTTTCCTACTCTGAACGCCTCTCTCCTTTCACTGTCAGAACGTTTACCCTGAAAGAGACTGGCAGCAGCAGGGAGACCTGTCCTTCGATGCAATGGTGAATTATGGCTCTTGGCACAATCTCATTACAAAGTTTTGCATTTTGCAGTGCTGGTGGGAAAAGGTATAACATCAACAGCGTGTTATACAACAAATGTATTTGCACCACGTCACTCTTCCAAGGTTTGAAACTAGGTGCAAATAAATCCATATGCATATCCCTAATGTGAGGGTCTAATATGTGTGTTTGGAAAGATCCACATTTGGCTAAATGCATTTGAAGGTAATGCTAAGAGAGTAAGTAGGAGTAAATAGGATGAATGTGGTGAAGACTTCGGAGATCGATACCTGTCTACGTTTTGAATAATTGTGTTGTGCCATTCCACACAAGATTTGGGAAAAAAAATAGCCTGGATTACTGAGTCCTATGCAAGCTTAATACTGGCTGCAGCAGCGAGGACAGCACGAGGCAGGGCCCAGGCCTGCTCTGGATGAGTGCTCCTGTGTAGGAAGCAGCTTCAGTCTCGCAGAAAAGCCCTGCAGCTTCCCAGCAGGTTCAGCAGTGTGCTAGCCCACTGTTTCGCTTCCCATTCCTGAGCTATTTTGGGTGCTTTTTACACATCACTAATTGTGTCCACAGAAATTCACCCTCAGTAATGTGGAGGTCAGGGTAAAGGTGGCCAAATTTCAGCAAGCCAGCAGTCTGTGCAGATTAGATTCATACATGCGTGCAAGGTTGCGTTGCAAAAGCGTCATTCTGTGGCCGGTCTTCCTTCTTCAGAAGGAGCAGGTACAAGCCATGCTGTGAGCAGGCTGTCAGACTTGCTTTACCAATGAGCTGCAATGGTAAATCCAGATTTCTGTGTTAGCCGCCTCTGGGGAACATGGAGAACTAACAGCAAGTTCATCTGGTAGCACAAACCACTGAAATGTTCTCCTAGGATGAAACAGCCACTAGCAATGATGCTACGGATACTGACATTCAGATTTATGCCTTTCTGCTTGCTCAGACATCCCTAACGTCCCTGAACAGCTGCAGCTTGCTATTATCCATAGGGCAATACTATAAATAATGCCTAGTACTGGAGTGCTCTGCCCATAGATCTCAAAGTGCTCTGAGCAAGGTGGATTCCTTATTGACATAGAGAAAACCTGGATTAAGTGTTCTGCCCAAAATAACATAGGAAATCTGTGGCAAAACCAGAAGGAGACATTGCTCCTACACACTTTTCAATGTATCAGGATCCTGAGCTCTGCTCAAGGAGAAATCAGAGTGAATTGTGGCTGTGAGCATGCAAGCAAGCAGTCTCAATTAATCTGCTAATAGATCAGTAACTAGCTTCCTGTAGAGATTGTTGTACATATGTATGTATCTATCAGTCATGCTGTGTGTGTATGTATGTATGTATCTGCTTTTCTCACAGCACTTTCAGGTGAAAACTTCTGCACCATGAAGCATCTCAAGGCTGAAACCTTGTGTTTCAGGCAATCAGACAAGAATCCTGTTCGGTGAGTGAAGGGGGCTAAACTCTGTTCCCTGCCTTAAAGGCAGTGGTGGTATGTAGGTGCTCTGAGCACATAACATTTTGCAGCTGTGGCTCCCATTGGCAACCTCTCGAGCCTGAAGAGCCCTGCTGATAGCAAGCAGTCTCCTCTGAGTGATATTAGTATATATTTTTTTGCAGTTGCCTCCTTATTTTCACATTTGAGTGTCTCTATCTGTGTGAGTACCCAGACTGATACAGGCATTTTAACAAAAGAAAATGTGTCTGATGCAGTTTGGCTTTTTTTTTTTTTTTAGATATTTTATGCATAAATACGAGGAATAGAATCTCAGTTGCCCTATAAATCAGGTAAGCTGGTTCTTCACTGTCTTTCTTCTCGTTAAAGGCTTCCCCTTCAGTAGTCATATATATATATAGTGGTTTAGACTAAGCTGCATTAGTACACCAGCAAATTCAAGGTCTGAGAAATGCAGGTAAATAGTTGTTCTGGAACAAGAGTTCTATGGAGGTAAGTGACTTGAAAAACCAGAAGAGGCATTAAATTGATGTGCAGCCTGTGCTAAGTAGCTCTAGAAACTACTTTCACACCTCGTTTCCATAATGAATGAGACATAAATGAAATGAGCACACTGGAGACACTTCAGTTCTGGGTATGCTCAGCTTCTCCAAGACTGCCTGCTGTCATTCCCCTGTGTCTGTGGGGATGCTTCTTTGTGGAGGAACCTTGGCAAGTGGTAAAGGACTCGTGTGCTACGAGTTTCACATGTCACTTAGGAGATGAACTCGGCTGGACTCACGTGTGTATCGATCAAGCTAAGTCAGTGGGCATCACTGAGGAATTAACTCAGGCAAGCAGCTATTGTTGCCAGATGTTGTGTTTAGAAAATGCCCCAAGCACTGTCAAAATACTCTCAGAGATTAATTTATTTAGTGCTTGGAAATCCAAGAGCTCTGTCACAAGTTTCTGTATGTTTATTGTTTGCACTGTACTACGTTCCACGCACAGCTTCAGAGCACCGCAGTGCCGCATTTAGTGATTCATCTCATTGCCTACAGTTCAATGCCTGCCATATAAAACCAGTTACTTATTACCACCACTGTCAGGAGTAGAAGAGAATGTCCCTATTTGAAGCAGGAGAGCAGGAGAGGGAGAGACTTCTGTCCTGCAGGCTTCACAACCAGCTGCCTCCTGGAGGTGGGCAGCAGGCCAGGAGAGCTCTAGAGCAAGCTGGGGCATGGCTGGTGAGGTGCTGAGATTTGTGTTCTGCTTCCAGGGCTTTCCTCACTCTTTGAAAACTCTCTGGAAGGACTGCTTCTGCGCTTAGCACAGGGCGTGTGGTCAAGCACCTCTCTGAGAGGGTGTTAGGTCTGCACCAGCCATCCTGTTCATCCCGCACAAGTAAAGCCTCTGTCCCACGATGTTAGTGAGCATTACTGCTCTGCTTGGCTTCTTGGTGAAAGCTTTCATGGGTGAAGCTCAAAAGTGGCAGCAATAAGGGCCTAAAGAGAGCAGAGAGCCATACACGTTGTGCCCATAATCAGGAGCAATAGTCAGGCCAAGGTATAAGCAACCTGCCTGAACCAGGATCACTTCCTACCTCTTTGCTGATTTGACAGGGAGACCTCTGTCAACAAATCCTCCATAATGCAGGCTTCCTGCTCACGCTCTGTGAGGAACAGCAAATTAAGCAGCCCACCTATGTAATATTAATGGCTGGAAAAGCAGCACTGCTACTCTGTTTTTATGTACTGCCAATGCTCATTAAGAAATTCCCGTTGCATTTTAAAGATGGGTGGTAGATTGCCTATGACAGGTTCCTGCATCTGTCTCCTTAAAACCGCTCCGTGAGCCTGGAGGGACACATTCAGCACCGACCCACGCTGCCTGAACCGTCCACCAGAGCTCATTCCCTCCTAGTTTTGGTAGGTGCAGATGAGGCTTCCAGTTGTATTTTCCCTTCTGCAATCACAGCCGCTTCCCTAATGCTGAGTGAGGTGGCAGAGCTGGATCTCAGCGATCTGATGCCTGAGCCCCTGACAGAACTCAAACCACTGATACCTGCATGACGAAGCTGTGCTTTTGAAGTGCAGCAGGGACTTTGTTTATTCGCATTCATGTCCTTGTTTCTAATAATTAAATTTGAGCTTCCTGAAGTCAGATATTAATGACCCAAAAACCAATCCAAAGAGCTTCATTGCTCATTCTTGAGGGTAGGAGACTGCAAATATCACAGAGATTCTCATTTTCAACATTTTACTGTTCTCAGTAACCTTGGATGAACTGAGAGAGTGAAAGAGAAATAAAAATAGTAGTAAAGGGGCTGTGCTCTCCGTTAGCAGTGTTCAGCTTAGCACACTCTGAGGCGGTCTCCAGCCCCCTTCAGCAGAAGCATAGGTTGAGTGATGGCTACAGCTTTCTGCTGTAGCTAATTCCCCCATCTGCTCCTGCACATTTGTGTTTCAGCCTGGTTACACAGAGACCAGCGCCTGGACCTGCTTCTGGGGGCCCCAGCTGCTGCCCTGCATGGGGATGCTCAGCAGCCAAGCACAGAGCAGCTTCTGGTGTGCCTCCAAACACAGGCGTTCTGCTGAGCTCGTCAGCCCTTCTCCCAGCCCCGTGCTGTGCCTGCAGACCCCGCTGCAGGACTGGCAGGTATCAGCTGCTCCAGAGCTGTGGCCTGACTAGTTTCTTTCACTTCAAATGAAGACATTTGATGTTTTCTAAAGGTCAAAATGACAGTGCTTCCCAAAACCATGTGGGCAGAGGGAGACGGGGCCACATTCCTTGGACAGTTTTCATTGTGTAAAGTAACTGCAGGAAAGGGAAAAGCGTTCTCCCACATGTACTCATCTCATTTCCCTGTTTTTCCAGCAAAGACTTTGGCTGACTGACAGAGGTCACCCATTATCCGTTCTTTCCTCATCGGGCTCTGAACCCAAATCACTGTGCTCGTCTCTGCCCTCAGTAACATTTTACAGCTTTCTTTCATCAGCCACCCTTCTCAATCCTAATCAATAGCTTTGCTCTTAGCATTTGGCATTGCCTTCCCTTCTGCTAGTGGGGATGCCAAGGTTAAGTCTGCCCCTTCCATATTTCTCCCTTAAATAATAGCAAGCTGCCATGTATTAGCTCAAGATATTTTACGGTATTGAAAGATCCCAATTATTGATCTAGCCCTGTTCTTAGCTCTCCGTGGGCTTGACTACAGCTTCAGAGCAGCACTCAGTAGTGTTTCTTTGGCAAGGCCAATTCATACAGCTGAAGGGGCATTTTTGGCAGGCTGCAAATGAAAGCTCCGGAAGATTTTTTTCATCGTCCCACCCAGGCCTCACACAATCACACAAACCCCTGAAGAGCAATAGGATTTTAATCATCTCTTCTAATTGTTTTGGTCTAGTACCGAGTCAGCTGCTGCGTGAATCCTGAGCTCCCAACGCGCTGCCCGAGGGGATGGCACTTGGCAATGCTTCATGCTGCTGCAAAGCACAAATCTCCGAGGGAAATGCCCCACTCATTAGTGACAGCTGCTGTTTTGGCTTTGGGAGGAAGCAGGGGGTGGGAGAGTGTCATCTCTACTGGAAGCGTTAAAATACATGTATATCTATCTGCGTGTGTCTATGCTTTATGTATGTGCAAAGCAGACTTACGCTGTCCCCATTTCTAGCCTTAATTCATCTTTTGCTTACTACAAGTTCCCCATCCCCCACTTTAATATTTTCACTTACAGTACTTTGGAGAGCTAGGAATAGCTTGTCAGATTGAGACAGCTCTTGAGAAGTTTAATTTTCCTAATGCTTGTTGGAAATCCCCTTTCTGAATCTGCAGGAATATTAAGGTTCTTAGTGTGAGCTGTGCAGAGAGGGAATTTGCAAGAAAAGCTGTCAGTGAAATGCAATTGGGTTAGGAGAGGCTCGATGAGCAGCGTGGAACGGTGCAGATCCTTCTCTTGAGGAGGAAGGGATGCTTGTGGGCTGCTTGTGTGAACAGGCAGAGGGACAGGGCTGCAGGTGAGCTGCTCAAGGTGCAGGTGGCTCACACGGGAGTGCAAAGGTCAGGCGTGCAATCGGCCCATTTCCCCCCATGTTAAACAGAAGCAAAATAGTTAAGTGAGACCAGAAAGGATCATAATTCCTCCTCCTCCTCTTTTATCACCTGCTATTTTCTACCTGAGTATCTGGACTCAAAGAATTACTGAAATTAAATTTAGCAATTCAAACTGCCCATTGTTGCCTGCTCTGTAATGTGCCGGAGTGGCACCTTTGTATTCATCCATCCGTCCCCATCTCCTCAGATGTGCTGCTCACACAATAGTTATTGTTGTAGAAAGGAGCCGGAATGAGCTCTTGCATTATTCACTTCATTTATTTTGATACAATATTTGAAGCCACTTCATTAAATTCTCTTACAATGTCCTGTCATTTTTTTTTCTTTTCTCATCTCCTTGCCAATGTCTGGCTCATACAGATAATGTAACAACAACAATGTGGGGTGTGGGGAGCCAGGGGAATAGGCTTGTTTTCTGTGAAAGGGGATAGCTATGAACCATTTTCCTTGATGTATTGATCTCACGATCCCCTTTCCCCCTTCCCGCCCCCTCAAAAAAGTCTGCTTGTTAGAAACACCTCATTTGCAAGTAGCAGATATGGGCACTAAATACTCAGAGCAATTAAGTCTTGAACAAAGGAAGAACACACATTTACAGACAAGGTGTGGATATGCTTAAGTGGACAGGGTATATAAACCCCTACTTACTAGCGCTGAAAAACACACTACGGCTTCTCTGCCCTTGCAGTCTTTTCACTAATGCAACAGATCAGGCTCACAAAATGATAAAATCTACCTTCTTTTTCTTTTCAATGCTCCAAGTGCTTGTGATCTGAGGTCTCCCCATTTGCTCAGGGCCCGGGCGATCAGATCTTGCGTGGTTTTGGAGCATCCGTGCAGCATTGAGAAGTCCTGCCTGCAGTCTGGGGGTGCTGCTGGAAACCCTGCAGTTGTGAGCAGCTTATTATGCTGTAAGACAGTGGCAGGTAGGAGAAGTGAGGAAATAAAACCGTAACCATTCCAGAAATAGTAGGACAGAGCTGCCAATTAAGCTCCAACTCTTTACTGCTAAGAAGTGTTCATTCGGTTCACATAAGTGGAGAGAGGTGGGCAGGAGCCTGCACGAGGCAAGCTGCCATGCAGATAAACACACCCTGCTCCTCGCACTGTGCCACAGAAAGTGTTTTCTGGCGATGTAGCACTAAAATGTCAGAACTCTCTGGCTCTGGGGATAGCCACAGCTGATGGAGTGCGTGCCGGCTGCTGGGAACCGGCGTCCAGACTTCTGTGGGTGCTTGTCTGAGTAAGAAGTAATTAAAGAAGCACAAATAAATATGCTGCATCCATGCAGCTGATGCTGTTCCTTGAGCCCTGCCTTGACCAGGGCACTCTGGTGAACTGTGTCTCCAGATTAGGTTCTAGCTCTGCAACCACACGTACTTTTCATTTCTAGGACATAATTAAACCTATTGGAGTAATAGAGCTAGTCCTGTGTTTACCTAATGCCTGTAAACAGATATTAAGTTTCACCTTACTGTCCATATATTTATCTTTGCTGTTCATCACGCAAAGCAAAACACCTGAGGGGAGGTTTGTACATATCTGACCTGGAAAATAAACAGTAATCTGGAGGTAACTTCAGTTCTCAACAAATGAGAAACAACTAGCTATAATTTTACTGCTGATGTTTATGCTTTCTTAGAACAGTGGAGTTTCTGTCCCTGAAAGGACAGAGCTGCAACTGAGAAGTCAGATTCCAAACTCCTTTAGCAACGAAGACAGTAGGTCTTGAGCAGGAGCTGCAGAAGGGAGGAAACCGTGAGACAGAGCAGAAGGAACTGCTTAATGCCATACACCTGTGAACGCTTGGGGCAACAGCCATAAATAGGAGACAGGAGACAGAAAGAACTAGTTGTGGCGACGAGCAAGGTAAAGTCTTGATCTTACTTTTTTATTGGTGTTTGATAGTGGTGCTGACAAAAGCTTGTCATTTCCATGCATGTGTTTTTGGCACTGCAGAGAAGCTTCTGGCTGCTGCAGCACCCAAGAGCTATGGGGCTGTGCTCTCCTCCCAGCCTCTTAATGCAGACTTCTGCAGCAGCATCAATTTCCCTCTGTGACAGATGAGAGCCGCTGAGCCAAAGGCAGCCAAAACTCTTTTTCATCCTAATTGCTCTGCAGACCGTTCCTCCTTCGAAAAGTGCCTTTGCTGAAATATTGCAGCATCCATAAATTTTATATGTATTGAGAGAGTAGCGTGATTATTTGGCTGTTTAGACTGTATTTGGCCCTAAATGCAGAGCGTGGTTGATATCTGAAAATTGTGTGTTGATTCATTGGTAGGCAGGAGGTTGGGACAACTTTCTGGAAAAAGAATTGTTAACAGCCACTTCTTTGTAAAGGTTATTGTTAATTATTTGCCTTCCCGGTGGTGCCAGGCTTTGCTATCTAGCAAGAAAAGCTTGGGGCTTGCCTTTTTCCTAGAGCCCTATGGAAGCCATGCCTGGCTGGCTGGTGCTGGTGTTTCAGTGGTCACTGGTGGCAGCTCAAGGGGACAGACCTTGCAATATAATAGAGAGTACTCTGGTTAAGGGTGGGTTCTGGTTTTATACAGTATAATTACGTGCATAGTATGTAGAAGCATCCTAGAATTTCTTGTCCATTTTTTGGAGGCTGCTGTTGCATTTCTCTTTTAGCTGAGTCGTTTTGGAATCTCATGCTCTGTTTGGATGAATCTCTTGAGCTCGCAGTTATTTTAAATGTGGTGCCAAGAGAGAGCAAGGCACTACTAACTTCCACCTTGGTTGTGCTCCTTTCTTTAACCAGATCTGTGCCTCTTGAGCTGCGTGAGACTCCATATGGTGGGGCACAGGGTGGCCCTGGTGCTGTCAGAGTAACTCAAAGAGTGGTTGGGCACAGGAACAGGCTGCCCAGGGGGGTGATGGGGTTCTCTGTCCCTGGAGGTGTTCAAGAACCATGGTGATGTGGTACCAAGGAGCATGGTTTAGTGTGCAATGTTGGTGGTAGGTGGACAGTTAGGCTTAATGATCTGAGGTGTCTTTTCCAACCTCAGAGATTCTATGATTCTAAGTTTCAGCGCATGAAGACTTGAATTGCTTCGTTTTTTGTTTTCTGGTGTTTTTTTAGATCTTATGGAAATAAATCTTCAATATAAAGTACACTGCTTTGCTTTTGGGAGTGTCTTATGAGAGTTCTTCCCTGAAGTTTTGGAATTGCTCTTGTTTTCCCTTTTAGAATAACCTCAATTAGGTACTGCTGGACTCAGAAGGCTTTATTTGCAACTCTTCCAGTTCATTTTTCTTTTTGGCGGAAATAACAAACGTGGGTCACTAAATCTGCTATTTGTAAGGTTTATTTGTAAGTGAGTTAATCACATGCATGTTTGTTTACTTCAGTCTGAGTTACCAGAGAGGGATTAGAGAAGGCTGCCTGCACATCTGGCTTCCCAAGGCAGCTCTGTTTCCAGTGGGCAGTTTGCTATATGAAAAGACTGCCATTCAAACACTTGGTGCGAAAGAGAGAAAAAGAACGCTTCCCTGGCTGCGGCATAGAATGGTTTTTGAGTCATTCATAGTCTTTACGTAGAAGTCAATTCCATGTCTGACTGGAAAGCCCAGGTTCATGGGAGGCAAGCTAGTTGTCTCCTGGTTTCTCACTCATGAAACTCTGTTTCCTCACTGTCAAGGCTGCAGCTTTCTGGGCATGCATCTGGGGCAGCTGGACCACACCAGGCTTTCTGTGCTCACCAACCTGTTCAGAGTCTTAAATGTGGACTTATCCTCTTTCTCAGTGGCTTTATTTTGGAGTGAATCAGACCACCCTGGCTGCCTTTGTTTTTATATAACACTGTATTTTCTTGCTAGAGGTCTTGTCTTCCAGAATACCACATTAACTGTTGTTTTGTTGGTGGATTCAGCCTGGTAGTAGGGAGAGAAATTCAGACTGCCATCTCCTATGCTTTATCCTACATTTTATGCAGTGGGGACGAAATTGCTTGTTTTGAATAATGCTGTGTGTATTGTCGCTAGAATACTGAGCCACAGCCTTAACCTCCCCAGTAGTTCACAGTGGTTACAGCGGAGTTATATGATTAAAATATTATTTTTACTAGCTGCTTGAAAGTACGGCAGCAATCTGATTTATTTCCATTGTTAGTGCTTGTTTGTTTAGCCTTTCCGATGAAATGAACTTGCCGTTCATTTAGTACTAATGCCAAGAGAACTATTGTATTCAAAAATAATGGAGCATAATATGTAGAAGAATATGCAATGAAACATGGGTATTCTGCTCACGCAGTTGCATATGTACACAGTGGAAATGTGTGGCTTATAGGGTGTTAATGTGCTTCTGCTGTGAGTGGGTGCTTGAAGCTTTTGTGTCAGCCCAACATCACCCACCCGACCCAGAGGAACTCTGTGCCTCTAAGGTCGGGGCCGGGCCATTCCTGGGGGTACATGTGGAGCGCTGGCACAGATGCATGGAAATGCACTTGTCCCGATAGCTTATTTTCTGCAACATCTGGGTATTCCTCTGTATCTTCTATTGACTTGAAAAAAAAAAGTGGGCAGCTAAAGAGAGAGAACACTTTAAATGCTTGGTTTTAAAGTGGCAGTGTTGAGCACCCAGACAATGACACAACGGTCTGAGTACAGAGGTGCACTGAGCAGCTGATATTCTTACTGAAGTCGGATTAGTGGTTGTGATGCCTCTGGAAATCAGACCCTGGCACCTGAGAGCAGAGACACCCGCGAAGCCGCTTGCAGTCCCTGCTTGGGACTCTGTGTTCCCCTAATCCAAACTCACCGTCTCAGGCATTAATAATGTTTTTCTTTGGTTTTATTCTTATTTTTTAACAAGATGCGTTGTTGAAAACGTCTTCACTGGTGTACGTGGATACTCTGTTACACATGAAACCTAATGCAACTGCATTTTAATGCTGCCGTAGAAAAATTAGACTTCTCATTACAAGTACCTCACTTATTTCAGACTTGTAGGCAAAGAGGTTGTAGCACATGAAAGGAAAACTGGTGATAAACACAGGGAGAGAATCGCTGGAGTACCCTCATTATTGCAGTAGCATTAAGGGGCTGATCTACTTCCATCCTGTCCAACAGGTGAAGCAACAAGGTGTTATTTAAAGTAAGTTTATCCTGCTCAATCCTAATAGCTCAAGGTTAAAGCCAAGAAGGATAATCTGACTTATTTTCTTTTATTTGCTAAAGCAGAGATGCCTCACAAATCTCTCCCTCTAGTGCAGCCACATTCCACAGTCTTGCCCTGAAAACTGCGTGTAGCAGCTTGATTCTGTACCTCCCCAGCACAGGAGGGTGTACCTGATTTTCCTGTTATGAGCAAACATCTACTTCAGCTGTAAACTCTTCTGACATTTCTGACAGATATAATTATAGTGCTCTGGGGGACTTTTGGCCTTGCCAGAAATAGATGGAAACAGGGAGACGTGCATTTACAGGCAAAACTAGGAAGGTGCTGGGGAGAACAGCGTCTGTGTTGTGTGACAGCATCACGAAGGAACCTGCTTCATCTCCAGGCCTTCATTCTGCTTTGCTTCCCGTGATTAAATTTCTGCCTCCCCAGAAATCTTCCAGTATTGAGGCGTGTTAATGGATGGAAGTCCTTGCATGCACAATTATTTGTTTGGGTGACAGCTTTGTTTGTGCAGAGGATTAGGAATGCAGTTTGCATCAGGTGACACAGTGTGACACCTTAGCAAGGTCCCAGCCAAAAGGTGCAGTGTTGTAACAGCAGCACTGTGCAGAGCTGAGGCTGAGCACAGGTTTCTGTGGGGTCTGAGGCCAAGCCAGCGTGCTGTCTTTGCTTAAGGCAGAAACATGGTTGGCTGTGATTCAGGAAACGAACTTTTATCCAATTAAAATAAAGTTACCAATTGTTAACTTTCATAAGACAATCAGGTTAAAAGTGCTCCTGTAATGTTATGGTAAAAATTATGCACAGCATCACAGAATTGTAGGGATTGGAATATGTGTTTAAATATGGAAAAATGAGCAACGAGGAAATAAAATACTGTTGAGGGGAAAAATGGAAGCTGGGCTGTGGCTAAAGCCTGAGGAACACTTCTGTTCACTCATTGGATGGATATCATTGCTTGCTCTTCCTTTTTGATTTGCTATACCCCTGGGTTACACAGCTGCCAGTCAGCAGCAAGTGAAGCTTAGAGATACCTGCAGCCCGTTTTACATCGCACTTCATCACTTGGTCAACACTAAACCTCTAATTGCAGTGTCCCTGTGGGTAGCAGTTAAATCACAGCAATCTTCTTCCAAAATCAAGGATGACCGATATCGTGACGATGTGCATGTGGCAATGACCCTGCACACACTGTATGTGCAGGAGTTTGCTTGTCCTCCTTATCAGAAACTGGTACCTGAATTTGGGGTAGAATTTATCTCACTCAGCTGTGGGTGTCGGAAGGGTCTCTCCCTCCTACAGAGGAAAATGCCGTTCCTCAGTGACTCCTCCTCACCTGAGGTCGGGTTGATGAACTGTCCTCTTGATGAGGCCCGGACCTCTCCTCTGACCATTACGGAAATCTGAACAAACACTTTTCTGTATTTATGAGACACTCACGTGGAAGTGAGATTAATCTTGCCAACCATAAAGCAGTTTAGAGGAAATTGGTTCCTGACAATTTGTCTCCATGCTGAGGATTCATTTCTCTTCCATAGACCCACGATTGCCTCCGTTTGTGTCTCTACAAGCAGGACAAGCACTTGGCTCACTCTGTCTGGCTCCGCTGCTGTGCATGCCCATCACGGCACCGTTTGCAATCTAACACTGCCTGTTCTTGTTATAGTGGCTCAGGCACATCACCGCTTTCCTTCTTTTCCTGAAAAGTTCATAGAGAGGAATTTGGCCTCTTCTGAGGTGGGTAAGGATTGCACAAAACTTTCCCATTTTCCCTTGAGCTGCCCATCAACTCTACAGATGCCATTGGAACCTTGGCACATCTCCATTATGTGTCTTCTAATGTACTGGTTCAATTAACTGTCTGGGGTTGAGACTTTAAGCAAAACACAAAAACAGGAACTATGCACAAGAATTAATGGCTGCTGCTCGAGCACTAGACCTGACGATCAATTCTTCCTGTTTAGAAATGGGCTTTAACTTTACAACTGTTTGCAGCATGAGGTAAGGGTGTAGTGAGAACACAGGCTGATTCTCTTAGACTGCTCCTTCACGTGAAGCCTGGTGAAGCTGGGATCCTCTGTGCTGAAGCTTGTTTCAATGGGATGAAAGCAGTTGGTCTCAGCAGTCTCAGCCTGGTCCTTATGAACAAGCATTTGCATTCAGCCCCAGCAATCACAGTGCTGCAGCTCACTTAGCTGCAGACTGAGCACAGCCCAGGATCAGAGGATTTATTCAAGTCCCGTGAATCGCTGCTGCATGATATGTTCCCTTCCACTCAATAGTTCAGCCCCCAGCCTACTCTGTTCTCCCCAGAACATTGCATTGCACTGGCAAAACTTGAGTGCTACAACATCAGCAGGCTGGAGCTCTTGCAGTGACCCATAGAGGCATGGGCAGACACTGGTCATCGGGAGATCCCAGCCTCACAGAAGAGTCTAAGAGGCACCGTTCTTTAAAGGAAAAGAGAAAAGAGATAAGGGAGAGCCCTTGATTTGCAGTCTCACCTACCAGAGAAGAGAGTGGCAGAAGACGACTATAGAAGGAATGCTGTTTTCCTCATCATCAAGACAAATGCAAGCTTCTTGAAAGCCCTCTAACCTTGCCCTGCTTAGCAGAAAAAAGGGTTGAGGCTTTGGCTGAGCTTCCCATTTCATTTATGGTTTTTTCTGTACGTCCATGGGAAATGTCTGCAGCTCCCACCTCCCAGCAGTGCCCTGGGTGCCCGTGGCAGTGCCTCCTGCAGCGGAGCTGGGTGAGGTGCTGTGCTCCTGCCGTGCAGATGCCTGTGGGCAAAATCTGGGCTTGGCAAGCTCTGAAATGAAAGGGAAGTCATGTCAGTGTGGAACAATGTTACCTTAACAATGATGTCTGGGAGACTTCCCCCTGTGCAAGCTTAAACACTTTCTGATGTTTTATTCAAACAAATGATGTGCAGAGACACCACATGTTTTAAGAGTGGAAGGGATAGAAAAATGATCTCATTAAGCTGCAGAAAAGTAACTAAAAAGGATGGGAGATGGACGAGGTAACTAGATGCATAATGCCCCAGGGACAGCCTGGAGCATTTCCCAAGGCTGCAACAATAAAAGGTGCAATCAGTAAGAACCAGCAGCTACAAAAACCAAGATGAGCTACAGCTTTTGTGGAAGACATTAAAACTGTTGAGAATGGAATCATTACTAAGGTCACACTGAGGTCAAAAAGAGAGTGAAATGGTATTAAAACGTGATGAGTATTCAGAGCATGTAATAGTAATGTTTTCCCATTTCAAAAAGCGGCTATAAATGCCCCCTTTGCCTCTTTCTTTGCTATGTTTTCATATAGAAAAGGAGGCGACTCTTGCTTGACCTTTAGAGTAATTTGTAAATAGCTATAGTGTTGCTAATATTTAGCCAAAACAAACTTATTTATAACCACATTGTGAAGTGTAAGACAGCCTTTAATGCCTTTGTTCACGTCAGATTGCACCTTATAACCCCGCAGTCACTGACGTTGTTTGAGGAGCGAGAGGTCTGAGCCATGGTGGTGTCACACAGTCTGACTCCTGGAGCTTCTAAATAGGGACCAAAGTGCTAATATTGTGTTCCAATACTTGAGAGCATTACTACTTCATTAGCGTGTTCCTTTTATATCCTATCCTTACCCTCCTCCCGAAAATGTTGCTGGATGACCAGGTAGGCAGATAGGCACCGTGGAGCCAACAGTTACTGCTGCTGGTACCCATCCGTTGTGCTGCAGCCCTCCCTCTTCTCAAGCAGCAGCCATCAGTGCAGAGCATGGGCAGCAGTCCCTGCGCAGAGCAGCGCGGCCATCTCAGTGACTCAGGAGTGCACCGCAGTGTGTGACACGGGATGTGAAGGTAACCAAGATTGTCGTGTTTTGTTTATGTTGTAAATGTGATTCCAGGTTATTTCTTACTTGAATATATATATTTTAAAAAGAAAAACAGTGCTTAAATAAGAAGGTAGGAGCCTGACATGGATGGCAAAGGCCATGCTCTGAGCGTATAAGCTTTTGATATATTACTCAAGTTAAATTAAAGATTCTGTAAGTCATTTCACTTCATTAAAGCTACTAAAATAACAGAGCAACTTTTCCACAGCGGGGATTAATTTCTGAAGCAGTACAGGGGCATTTCGTTTCAGTGCCTGATGCAACATGATTGAATCAGACAAATGAAAGAAGAGATCTCTATCTAGCAAGGTTATAGTTATTATCGGACTTATGTCTAAGATTTGTGCTGAGGTACACAAGAATGGAAATCGCAAGGTGAGAAGTGCACTGAAATACCATGGAAGGTGTGACAGAGCTGCTCCTGGAGCAGTGGGATAGGGCTAAGGGGGCTGTGAGGGTGTTACAAATGCTGATTCAGGTCAGATGTTCACTGCTGCGATTTCTCAGCAGCCAGATGTTCTCTGCTGTTCTTATCGAAATGTACCACTTAATTTTAAACAAATGCTTTAAATTGGCTTGATGGTAGTGCTGCAGGGAAAATGAATTTCCTGGACTGGACAAAACAAATGCTGTCCTACATTTTTATAAAGGATGAGAGATCTCAAGTGCCCTCAATATTTAATACCTAAAATTAGATGTCATTCCTATGTGCTATGGAGTGACATCTAAATGGATGGAATAGTTCCTTGATAGGGAAAAATAGGGTTCATTTAAAGAGACTTCAGTTGCACATAAAAATTACTCACCTCTATAGATATTTTAGATTATTCAAATATACATATATATGTATAACTTGTTTTTATCTGTTTGTTCTTATATTGGTGAGTATAAGTTGTTGGGTTATCTATCGGAGAACCTTTACTTTCAAATTCTGAATGCAGTTAAATGTTTGGAGGATGGAGCCTTTCCACTGGTGTATGTCAGGCAGAATTCAGTATGGCACTGGGGAACACTGGGGTGCGTGCATGGAAATACCAAGCACTCGCTGACCGGGCTGCAGGGGCTGCTGGTCTATGGGATTCCAGTTTCAAACATTAAAGCAATTGGGCTTGGACCAAGCACACAGAGGAGGGTTGAAAGGAAATACATTCTGGAGTGATGAAATTACTTTGGACAACTTAATGAAAAAAAAATGCTCCGATCCCACTGAGCCATTAAATGATTGATTTCCACATGGAAGCACCCATCTCCTCTGACAAGCCTTTGACAAAGGCTTTAATTTCATGTGGAATGGTTTTTGACCAACAGATTAAAAAGACTGAGGGGAGAAAGGGACAGAACAGGTTATGAGCCCAACAGACAGGAGAATATGTGTCATAAAAGAAGAACAAAGTGCCGATGTATTCATTAAACACGAAGGTAGACCTTACAGATGTTTGGACTGCTTAATATTCAGACTATGCTGATAGTAAATTATATTTGCAGAAAGAGTACAAACACTTTTAAATCTCTCAATGTACAATTTAGCGTTTTCTTTTGATGGTTGCCTTTTTAAGTCCTGATATGTCAAGTAGGTTAACATCAAAACTGATTTCCCTGAGATCACCATGTAATGACCTTTGGCTAATTTGGAGCTCTGAGGCTTCTGTCAGGACTTTAAACAACAGTGGTCAGCATGAGATCGAAGGCGGCATCCCCAAAGGCTCTGAATTAATCCATTGACTCAGCCGAGCTACCAAGCAGATCCTGGCTGAACACGAAGGGTTCCTACAAACTCTGGCACTCCTGATAACTCCTGTAACGCGGTTAATTTCTGCCACATGTAAAAGTTGAATTTCAAATGTTAACACTCCACATGCTGCGTTACTTTAATTATTATTGGAACCAAGCCCCTCAAATACAGACTTTACCAAACTATTTAAAGAATGTGCTAATAACCTAACAGCCATATTCATACCCTGGCTCCTTGGGAGCGCTGCTTTCTGTCTCATTGGTGACTTCTAAAACGTTTCTAAAATGAGCTGTAATGAGGCCAAAGAGGAAAGCTCAGCTTCTGTTAACACCTTAGAGATCTGTATCAAAATCCTTTCCTCATTTCCCCCAGCCTCGTGGTACAGCCCACCTCCGACGCACTTTGCTTACTGCTAAGATAAGAGTTCAGATCAGCACGATCTGTTTTCCAGAGGCCAATGTTCGGAGCCAGCTGCTGAGTGCAACACTGGCAAAGGATAAGAGCTGACAAATTCTGTTTGCTCTGGGAAGAAAGAGAGAAAGTTCCCCTTATTCCTTCCCAGCGCCTCGGTGGGGGTCAGAGCAGGGCAGGAGGGGGCAGGCGGTGTCGGGGAACAGCAGAGCCACTGCAGCAGAGCTGGGAACTGCAGAATCCTGGCTGGGCTGAGCCAATGCTTTCTGCTTGAGAGCAGACAAAAGTCGACTTGGAAACGTCACTCTTTGGGCCTATCCTGGCTGAGGCTGAAACTAGAATGCAGCAATGTCTAAACCCAAACAGGTGTGATGTAGGGCTAATTACACTGAAATGTTAATTTGGGAAGTTCTCATTCCACGAAACACAGGCTCTAACTGTGCTTTGCCACACAGTACCAAATTGTCTCCACTCCTGATGTAATCTTGCCAAGAAAGGAAATGGTGCAGTAGTACCCATTGTACAGGTCCACAGCTTTCATCCCGTTCCTGTGGATTCAATGGCAGAATGAATTGCAAAATAAAACGCATGTAATTGGATTAATTAACAGTACATTTCAAGGGCCAGAAATACAGAATTAGCCATAGGGCTAAATGCACAATGCAGGTTTTTCCTGTAAGCAGAGCCCGTGCTATTTTTGGCGCTGTGTCTGTACCCCAGCGAGGTGCGCCTTGCTTCAAAAGCTGCTAGGATAAGAAATGGGGCTTCGAAGGGGGGAGATAAATACTGTAATTAGGGCTGCAGGACAACAAAAGGATTATTCAAAAATGTAAAATCATTTGAGTGAAGTCATACGAAAGATAATTATACCTCAGATTGCCTGCACAGGGTCTAATATTTTCTTTACAAGGACTTACAAGACTCACTGAATATTTATGGACCTGGAATATAAGACTGGATGAAATTTAAAACGTGAATTCAACGGCAATTTATTGTGATGAAATTCCCTAGCAGTTGTTGCCCCAACCTTTTAGCCTCACTAGACAGGCTTCATGTTGCAGAACACAAGCCCATGTGATAAATGATATCAAAGCTGAGTGCCCTTGATTGATGAGCGCTGCCTTGTCTGATGGCTGTAAAGCAGTCCTGAGGGCTGAGCTCACCACTATTTTGGTTTCTTCCTTTTTTTTTTTAAATGCATATATTGCAGAAGGTTTGTTTGTGCTTCTGGTGTGGTTATCACATGCAAATGAGCATGCTGTTTCCCAGATGCAGTTTTCATATTTATAGATTAAATACAGCCTGAAAAATCATATGTTAATTACATTCTGAGGGTATGGCAGAATTTCTCACTTGCACATGTTTTGTTTTGCTGGAAATAACACAAATCCCAGTTCAGTCTATTTAGTTCCTTGAAGCTTGGTGATAAACATTATACACTTTGGAAAGAGCTTTCTAATCATTACTGTTTCCAATCATTTATTACCATTAGCTCAATGCTTTGAAGTACAGGTAATTTCTGTCACACGTTACATATTTGTTTATTTGTTAATAATCTGTATTTCTCAGAAGGCAACAGATGCCACAGGAGTGGAGAAGGCCAATGGATTAATGCCAAATAAGCGAAGTATCAGAGACACACGGGCAGAGGAGATGTGTGGTGTTTTAAGAGGACCAGGGCAGCCTGCAGTATGCTCAGTTAGATAAAAAAAGCCCATTTATTGCTATTGTCTGTCAGTGTCCCCTACCACATATATCATACTGAAACCAGTGTCGGAGGGGTTCCTCCCTTAGCACAGAGCTCGCTGTGGCTAAAAGACAGACCACAGTCCCACAAGAGGCCCTGCTAATCCTGCTAACAGAGATGTGCAGAGAGATGCAGCAGCAGACTTAGAAGCTGTTCAGTGGTAGATGGATTCTAAACTGAGAATTAGTGCAGACGCACTCACATCCCAGTATGTCAAAGGACACAACGAAGATTTCAGAGAAATGTGCTTAAAAGGGCATGTAGCTATTCTCTGATGTGAGATTAGGCCAGCTTTGCCTTTGGGGATTGTGATGTCCCACGTTATCAAAGGCAATGCTGACCACATGACAAGAAAAGGGGGATATGTTTTGGAGAAGTCAACACACAGCATTCGAATTCCTTTCTTGTTTACTGTCCCAGTGGTTGCAAAACATCCAAAATACAGAGGAAAGCTTAAAAGACAGACAGAACTTCATTATTACAAAGAAAAGTCAGACACAATAGCCATTCAAATCAATAGGAAACTCACAGTCATGGGGACAGGATCAAATCTATACAAAGCATACAGTTTTCCAGTAAGAATTAAAAGTATGACACTCTTTCTTCTATAAATACAAGTCCTTTGATGCCCAATTATGGAATCAAAGGTAGGCCCATAATCACTGTGCTAGAGAAAATGATGAGTATGGACTTCAAGTATAGATAAGTCTCCCTTTAAAACAGCCTGCTGCAGTATGTTAAAATATATCCTGAGAACCACAAATGAGAATGAACAGTTCCAAAATACATAGTAAATTGCAAAATACTTTCTTTTCCCCCTTTCATTCCTTTTTATAGCGCTCATAAATACTTTAGCAAATAGATAAATAACCAAGGTACCAAAGTAACTGGCAAATTAAGAGGTAGTTTATGTAACAAAGCATCTCTGCCTGCAAGGACATCTTGCTGCTGAGGGCAGTACCATGCAGTTCTGGAATGAGGAACC
>JANHGO010000075.1:39923450-39986013 GCA_024606505.1 Aquila spilogaster | reverse complement strand
CTGGATGAAATTTAAAACATAAATTCAATAGCAATTTATTATGATGAAATTCCCTAGCAGTTGTTGCCCCAACCTTTTAGCCTTAATAGACAGGCTTCATGTTGCAGAACACAAGCCCATGTGATAAATGATATCAAACCTGAATGCCCTTGATTGATGAACGCTGCCTTGTTTGATGACTGTAAAACAGTCCTGAGGGCTGATCTCACCACTATTTTGGTTGTTTTCTTTTTTTTTTTTTTCTTAATGCATATATTGCAGAAGGGTTGTTTGTGCTTCTGGTATGGTTATCACATGCAAATGAGCATGCTGTTTCCCAGATGCAGATTTCATATTTATAGATTAAATACAGCCTGAAAAATCATATGTTAATTACATTCTGAGGGTGTAGCAGAATTTCTCACTTGAACATGTTTTGTTTTGCTGGAAATAGCGCAAATTCCAGATCAATGTATTTAGTTGCTTGAAGCTTGGTAATAAATATATCGCGCTTTAGAAAAAGCTTTCTAATCATTACTATTACTAATAATTTACTATTAGCTCAATGCTTAGACTTCTATCCCACAATATTTATTTGTTTATTTGTTTTTAATAATCTGTATTTCTCAGAAGACAACCAATACTATAGGAAGGGGTGGTGGGGGAATGGCTAAGGATCAAAGGCAAACGAGCACATTATCAGAGATACACTAGCAGAGGAGATCTGGGAGAAGATGTTCTGAGAGGAACAGGACTCCCTGCAGTTAGCTATGAATGGTCTTTTTTATTCCATTGCCTATAAAGGTCCCATACCACATATGTCATGCTGAAAATCCACGTTATAGGGGTTCCTCCTTTAGTATATAGTTTGCTGTGGCCAAAAGAGACACTGCAATCCCACGAGAGGCCTCACTACTCACAGGTAACGGAGATGTCCAAAGAAATATGGCTCCTCCTGAGACAGTAGGGAAAACCCAACAGGCTGGTTCAGTTGCAGATTTAGAAACTGTTCAGTGGTAGATGTTGGCTGGTGGCTTTTAAACTGAGAACTAGCATGATGTACTTACGTCCCAGCATGTCAAAGGACACACCAGAAATATTTAGGAAAAATGTGCTCAGAAGGGTGTGTAGCAATTCTTGGATTTCAAATCAGGCCAGTTTTGCCCTTGAGGGTTGTGTTATCGAAGGCAATGCTGAGCAGAAGCCCATTAGGATAAAAGGGGGGAAAATTTTGGAGAAGTCAATATACGACATTCAAATTACTTTCTTGTTTACTGTCCCAACAGTTGCAAAACATAAAAAATAAAGAGGAATGCTTAAAATACACAGTGAACTTCATTATTACAAAGAAAAGTCTGACACAACAATAGAAAACATCTCACTGGTTCTCACTAGGGGCAGCCTATACAAAGCAGCCTATACAAAGCAAATAGAGTTGGTAGTTAAAAATATGACCCTCTTTTTTTTCTATAAATGTAAGAAGTCCTTTGATGACTTATTATGGATTCAAAGATAGGTCCATAATCACTGGGCTGGCAGGAATGATTAGTATGGACTTCAAGCACAGATAAGTCTCACTTTAAAATAGCCTGCTGCCATATACTACAATATATCCTGAAAGCCACAAACGAGAACGAACAGTACCAAAATACATAGTAAATTGAAAATATCTCCCCCTCCCCGCTTCATCCCTTTTTACAGCTCTCATAAATCTTTTGGTAAATAAGTAAATCACAGAGGTACCAAAGAAACTGGCAAACTAAGAGGTAGTTTATGTAACAAAGCATCTCTGTCTGCAAGCACGTCTTGCTGCTGCGGGCAGCACTGAGCACTTCTGGAATCTGAAGCCATGTACGGCTATCGGGTGCTGTGCCAACCTTCCTGCTCTAGTCCCAGGACCCAAGAGAAAATGCAGGCATGGGACTGTTTGGTCATATCAGCTTAGCTGAAAGCAATTCAGGTACTTAGAGGGCAGTACAAGACATGCCCTATACTCCTCACCTCTCCCAAGCATCAACACTCTGCTTGCTTTTTGGCCCCCTGATCATTATGCAGTCAACAGATATGTTGATCTTTCAGTCTTAAGAAAGCTTTCATCTTAATGATTTTTATACACTGTTTATGTAACTAATCTTGGCTTTATGAACATATATGTGTGTGTCACGTGTAACCGAATACATTCAGACTGTTATAACTGGAAAGAAAACTGCTACTGCAGTTTCATTAGGATGCAACATGATCAGAACATTTGATGTGAGCTCTGTGTGGTGGAGTTCTTCACTGTGTACAAGAAATCATCCTCCCTTTGAGGCCTTACAACAACAAAAATTTTGTGTCTGCTCAAGGAGTATATTTCTCCTACGTGATCGTACAAAATGATACCAGCCTCTGATGAATTGGTACACTAGAGACAGTGTGCTGAATTAGATAAATGTGATGATAGTTTGAAGTAGCAGGCAACTCCTGTGATGTTGGTATGTTTGAATAGAATAATAATGCATGTCCTACTATCTCTTCTAAAAAGAAACCAAGAGAAACCCAAAGCTAATTACATATCCATCACTAAAGTGCTCTACATAGACTGCCAGGTATCAGCTGTAGTCTTGCAGTTCACTGGAGTCTTAGGACAAGAGTCTGATAGGCTTTTCTTTCACTTTCCCATGAATGATGTTTCTTCACGTAGTCTTTGGCCCTTGTTACAATTTCTCTTTCCATAATGGGGTCATTCATCAAACTCTTGGACAGCGCAACAAACTCCTAAAAAAGATAAAGAAAATAATAAATTAAAAGTTCCTTGAAGTTCTAATGATACTGAAATAGCTTGTACCCATATCTTGATTTTGGTAAAGCACTTCAACTGTGAGCCAATATATGAAGCTATTCAAAGTCATTTTTCAAGGTCAAGTACCATAGTTTATTTATAAACAATGATCAATAAATAATTATTTTATATATTATTTTACACAGCCCACGAACTAAGACATTTAAAATCAAAGACAATCCAAAGAGCGTTAAGACAAATATGAGCAACAAATTTAATGACACAAAAATTGTTTGCCTACCCAAGTGTTAGAAAACCAGGCTGGTTATAAATTAAGTAATTCACCTGCTCTCCTGCATGGAGGACAACTGGCATTAGATGTTTGATCTCAGCTCAGCTAAACTTATATCTCATTGCTACTGTGACATCTTTAGTTAATTTTATGGTAAGATTAAAAAACTCACTACATAAATATAGTCACAGAACAAAGATAAGAGCAGGCATGCAGCAACAAGCTCTTCCGGAGTAGATGCATCTGGGCAGTTACAGATACAGCAGTGTTAGCTCAAGAAACTCTGCAAAAAAGCCACCTATGAATTTCCTTTAACTTTACTGGGCAAAATACTAGACCTCACAGATTACAACTATTCCTTTGCCTGCTCCTCTGCCACTCTAATTTAGTTTTAGGGAAGAGAAATTGTGAACTTCAAACGTGTGAAAGGAGATTTGATGTCTGAACTAATCTATTCTGAGCAGCTGGTCTAATTTTCTATCAAGAGACAACTTCCAATACTTCAGCTTGATTACAAATGTGCTCAGATCTACGCAAAATAGTGTCTTGGTTCAGCTCAGAAAAGTAGATAGCTGTTGTGTCACTGGAAAATTAAGATAACGCGTTAGTACACAATTGGTAGTGAAGATCAGTGCATAGGGACATGGGGAACAAAAAGGATGGGAGAAGGAGATCTATTATTTACACAATCTGTCAGCTATGAAAGGAAATATCACAAATAAGACCAGAGTTCATATCAACACTAGGTTAACTAGCAAACTATACTTGAAAACCTAAGTACACAGTGTATCGAAATACATACGCAGGTATAAAATCTTTGGTTACCACAGAATCATGTTGCTGTTGTAATGCAAGGGATGCCTATGCATAATACATAACTATAACGTGACCCCTGGGAAACACTGATATGTGAAATCACATTGAACATGTTATAATCACTGCTTTGACTCTCACTGACAAGACAAACTATCAATATATGCATCACTGCCATGAAATTTAAAGAGTCAGAGATGCACATCCGTTCTGTTGGAAAGGTTTGTAACTAGGTAATAGAATAAGATGATTTTCATACATGCATATTAACAGTAACCTCTTATTTTACATAAAATCAGTACTGCTTGTAATCTTTGCTCTGGCCACACAGCACTGGAAGTGCGGCCTCTGGAACAGCCACGAGGGCCACGTGCTTCATATCCAGCCTGCTCTCCGCCCACAACTACCTTGCATTCAGGTACGTGCTAACTGAAGTAGCGTATTCAGCTCCTTACTTGGAACCCCTGTGGTCTGAAGAGGGTGTTTTCGGACTGCTTGTGAGCCTGTCCCTAAAGAAGCGAGGTGAGGCTGGTCTAGCCAGTACCCTGAGGCTGCATCGATCAGACACTGCAGATACACAGCCAATGACTCCAACTTTAGAGACGCGTTCTTTTCCTTCCTCCGTATCTGCCAAGAGTACAGAACAGGGAAGGTGGGAAAGTCTTACATGACTTATGCTGCCTTCATCCAATTGCCTGTATAATCACAGTAATAAATACTGTTCACACTGAACTACATTCCAACTTTAATTTTATGCTCCTGTGGAGGATTTTATTTAAAGTAATGTTTAAAAATAATTTATGTAAATTACCTAAGAACAGAAGCAGCAATGTAACATTTCTTGACAGGTAGTCCTATTAGCATTCTTTTAAAATGTGGATATAGAGGACAAAAACTTGGAAACATGTAAATGATAGAAGAAATAAGATCCTTATTCACAGTTACAATACTTGATGCTGGGGATAATTTCAGGAAAATGCCAAACTGAGTCCAAAGCATAAAAGTTGAGAAACTGCAGGACAGAGAAAAAGCAAATGGAAAAATACCAGGAGACAGAGAATAAGGACTTCTCAGCTTTATCCTTACTTCTTCTACTAATCAAATGTGACCACCTACAAGTCACTTGCAATCTGACTGGAAGCCAATGGGAAGATTCACTATGACTTATCTGGGTTTTGCCTCATACCCTTCAAGCAGCTGGCTTAGCTTGTTTTCAGTTTTGGATGCTCAGCTTTAGATAGCAATAACTTCATTTGCCAGGTGTCTCCCTTAACTACAACTGACTTGCATTTCAGTTGTAGTTTTGTGGTAGGCCTGAAGCATGGGCTCCCACTTGCAGAATGCAGACATTCAGAACTCAGGGCTCTTTCAGAAAATGGAGCACTTAATTTTTCTTTTCTAGAAGCCTATGATACACAAACTACTTACGGTGTGGTAACATTTCTCTTTATCAGCTGTTATGCTGTATTTGCGCAAGTGATATTTGCACAAATATTTGTGCACTCTCATATTTTTGGTAGATGTGAAGTACGCTTCACTTTTGGTGAAAGGGGCAAAATTCACAAATTACTTTTCAATTATCAAACATAAGGGTATGCACTTCAGCAGCCAAAATGAAGGAGGTGATAGGCATGCTAACTTACCACTTGGGGGACAACGATATTTCTAATAAGCCTTTTGTTCACATACAGAAACGGGTATAATTACTATACATGTGACAGAAAAACACAGTGTAAAAGTTGAACCTCAGTAGTTAGCTACAACCCAGAAAAACCAGGGGAGAAGATCATCTTATATACATCCAGAACTGATTTACATGTGCCCTTTTTACGGGTAGTACTTCACTTCAAACACAGGCATTTTTCAACAGCAACATCCATAATAGATTCTTCTCCTGGTAAATTGACCAATCATTTTTAAAGGAAATGTCAGCTTCTCTATATAGTACCTAAAAGAAATTCTGTGTAAGATTTTGCAGAGACCCTGAAATACAGGTATCTGGGAGATAAAGCTAGAAAATGAGTGCACTGAGTAAAAAGGATGAATATTCCTTCAATTACCACAAGAACTACACTGGTGCCGCAGCTCACACATAATGAAAGTAAGATGCATGGTTAATATATTATTTATATAATGAAAGTAAGTCTCCAATTAAACCATTTCATATCAGCTTCAGCAGATAAAAGAACATGATTCTTAAACAACAGAGAATCACCCCGGGGAAGGCAAACGCCAGATGTAAATTCAGAATAGCGACAGATCTACCTAGTGGCAGGCAAAGCTCAGAAGTTAGCTGGCACATCTGTGTACTTCATAGGGCAATGGGCCAGTATTTCTAAGGGAGTATGAGCAGTGATTGCTGGCACTGCCAGAAATTACAAATTAGTCTCTTCAGTGTGAAGGTTCAAAGGTCTAAAAACTTTGGCTACATTCTGGCTTGAAGCCCTGGTAGAAATGGCATTGACCCATGTTTGGCAGAGGAGACCAATGTACCTTCAATGTATTGCTGCCTGCACTCAGCTGAGCTGCGTTTCCCTCTTACCACTTCAAAAGTTCTCTCTGCTAACAGTAGTCTTTCCAGGTCCCGCTCTCTCCCAAACTCTGTTTATGCTTGGCCCCCCTCTTATTGGCTTTAAAGTTTATTTACCTCCTTCTGTTTATTTAGCTCCTTCTGTGAGCTTTTACAGATACTGAACATATAAGTTTGAAACTTAGGATGCTGAATAACTCTTTGTGTCTTCCCTTTTAACATGGTTTTCAGTTATTTATTGCCCAAAAGCCGCTGGCTATTCTTCTCTTTCACTTATTTTTTTATTTCAGGTCCCATTAACTCAGTGTCAAACATTCCATAAACTTGCAAATTCAAGTAGTGGCAAGATCAAACCGTGACTTCAAAGTAATGCGCACAGATGATGTAGTATCAAGGACAAAACATTTCATTGCTTTCACTTTTACATTAACTGTTTCCACCTGAGTATTGTCGTCAGTGATTGGCAAGGCTTTCTCTACTTCCAGCCATGAAGCCTCAGCCTGTGTGCACATGGTAAGTATTTTAACCTAATCACATTTCTTTGATCTAATATAACTCTCAACCTCTGATAGAGTGCGTACAGTGGTTTAAAAACTGTATTTGTTACGGTTTGGGGAGATAAGGAACAAGAGTAAATGGTTACTTTATCTTTAAAACCACAAGTGATGATGATTGGCATTCTGAGCTCATCTCCGCAAGAAGAAAGTTTTTCAACACCTCTGCAGTGGGATTAGAGTATCATCCTGTAAACAAGTATTTTCCTGACCCATGTGCAAACTTTGATAGTTTATACATTATTTCACACCAATGAAAACATAAAAGGGCTTTTACTAAATGAGATACAATTGCTGTTTTACAGAGAAACAGGGATATTGCTTTCCTTTCTAAGATAGGGTAACTGCACAGTGATTCCAGTACAAACATTACCCAGGAGTATGATAGCTAATATGGTAATGCAAGTTACCATCTTCACTTAAAAGAAATTCTGTGGACTTCTGAGATAGAACAACAGCAAAAAGGCGGTCAACAAGCAGCACTAGAATAGGGGGGTTTCTGATCTTTGGCACAGCACATTGCAGAGAAGGGAGCTCAGACAGAAGGGGTTTATATAAACTAAGATTATAGCGTTCTAGACGTATTTACAGCCTGTGACTCTAGTTGTGATATAAAAGAAAGTCCTTAGCCATTTGTACAGTCACTGATGTCACTGGGACTACATCTCTGCTTAAAATTGCACTTTCCTCTAAGTGAGGAAATATATAGCATATTTTTAATTAATCTTGAATTCTAAATAAACACTTGGAATGTAGGATGCTTGGAGATCACGGAAGAGGCTTCTTACAAGGATGCATGATGAAGCTAATTAGGTCTGGTATGAATAATGTGTTTGAATTCCAAGCCAAATGTAACTGGCATGTTGAGGGAAACAACAGAATGTATCAGAATTAATATCAGGAGAGCCATCAGCCTGTGTGTTCAACACGACCATATATCCTTGAAGTTTGAAGAAGCATATGGAAGTTAATGGGCTTTTTGCAGGGAAAATATATACAAATAATTTTAAAAATAGCTTTATATCTCAGCCTCCACTAGCCTGGAAGTTCCCCATTTCCAAAGGATATTGCAAGAAGAGGGAATTCTTCCACAACAAAATAAATTCCAGAAGTTAACAAAGAAATTTTTTTGTAGAAACCATTGGAAACATTGAATATTCCAGGGAAAAAAGCCACCAAAAAGCCAAACCATGAGCTGCAAGATTTTTTCTACTAAAAAAGCCCTCCAAAACTGAGAGAATTCACCTTCCTCAAACACAACTTAATAGGATGCATTAATCACACACTCCACAAAGTAAGTAAATACGATACTTTTTCTACTTTGCAAAATTATCAAATGGACTGTTCTAGTAAGGTTTTTTTAATCTTGAGTTGGATAAAAACACTGAGGGAATGTGTGTCTGAAAGTCATCTTCCACAACATATATAAATATGTAACAGCAAAGACATAATGCAGGAAATATACTGAAATGAAAATTTCCAGCATTTAAATATGGGTAGTGTTCCCTCTCCCCACTCTTACTTATCTTCACAGAAACTCCATTCTAACACTTTACTTAATTTTAGTCATTAATTATTTTCTGACCGAGCAATACCTTGGACCTAATAATGCTTCATATTAACACTTACTGCTAGAAATTATAGATAACGTATTATCTAAAACTTCAGGCTCATGGTTCTCTTTCGGTTAGCTACCGCTTGTCTAATACGAGTTCAGTATTTCAGTTAGTACCTGGAGAGAAATACGACATAGGGATCGCATCTCTTCCAGGGTTTGCTTATGGAACCTTCAAAACTGAAGTGCAACAAGTTGATGAGAACCGAGCCCCATTCAGATGGCAGGCTCCAAAGCAGCACAGGCTAGACAAACATTCAGCAAGGCTGACACCTAGTAAAAGTTTAGTGAACTGCAAAGTGAATGTGAGACAACAGCAGAGCTTCAAGAAAGGCAGTCTAACACCCAGGTTTTCAGGAGAATCTGAGAAAAGCGGCCGAGAGGAAAAGCCAAGTTTCCAGACAGACACAAACATGTAATGGAAAATGAACCTGACCTTTGGAAGGGAAAGGTCTAAGGATTTCTTGTTTTTTTTTACCTGGGGATTTGAAAATAGCAGTCCTGTTTCCTTATGTTTTATTATTGCTGCATTCCCAGGAATGTTCCTTGCCAGCACTGGAATATCTAAATCCATTGCCTAGAGGAATATAGAAAAAGGGAACAACAGTTTATTAGGATTCAGGAATCCTGAGATGTTAATGATGACAATTTTAAAATGAAAAGCAGAAACAACAAACCAGACTTCTTTCCCATCTCTCCAATTTTTAAGTTGAAAAATACCATGTCTAAGGTGATCTCCTATATGGAACTTCTCTGAAATATTTTGTTTATATTTTTTTGGTCTTGTAACTTTGAACATACTATCAGAAGCAATCAATCCAGAAAGTCAATGGATAGCTGCTTCATCCTTTGTTCTTTTCCACCTCAAAGTACACAGTTTGTTTCCCATTGGAAGCTCCTGACATATGGCAGGCTTGAAGAGGATAAAATTAAAGTTCGGATCAAAGGTTGTCACTGTAACTCCTACTGTTATTGTGCATAGATGAGAAGATTAGTTCATAGCACAAAAAGCCAGTTCTCCCCAACAAAGTATCTGTTCTTGTTCCATTAAAACACATTTTTCACAGATTTTCTATAACATGTGCAGAGCTGGAGAGATGTGGGCAGTTCAACAACAGTGAAGGTGACCGTGGAAATCACTTGGCTCTTTCTCCTCAGCCCTGATTCCTATGGATCATATAGGACTCCGGAAGGAGTTTGTCTTTTGACAGCATCTGTTATTATAGCCTGTCTTGGACCTTGAGCGTTCAAGGACTGCAGGGAAGTATGCAGCGATGCAGCTTCTGACTGAACTATACCAAGGAGAGGAGAGAAAAGGTTATGCTTTCAGAACACATTATGCTTTCAAAACATATTATCTACAAAGCTATTGGTATGGGGTCTCAACATGGTAGCATTTCAGGTTGCCTGCAGTATCAGGAGCAGAGATGCAACACAGCATCCGTTCGAAGCTAATAAACCATTTCAAGAGACCTAACGCCTGGCAACTTTAAAATATAGATAGCTTAGATTTTGAAGTAACTAGCGTGCAAACCCTGGCCACTCAACTCTGTTACTCATGCATATCCTGATCTGAAACTTTAATTACTATTGATGAATCTGGAAGTCTTGAGATGCACTGACTGCAAAACCAGAAAAACTCATATTGTACAATTATCACAGTGTCAAACAAGAAAAAAAAAAATCACTCCCTCCAAGTCTTCAATGTTTCATACTGATTCCCTGTCACTTCAGAGTGAATGCATTTTTAATTACTGTCATTACACTCCTGGATGGGGAGCAATTTTGCTTCAGTCTACATAGCAAGAAAACAAAACTCCAAGGAGAAAACCATGCTTTTTTATAGTTCGGACAAAACTGAAAACAAAAATACCCTGGCTGATAACGTACAGAACCAATTATGTTTTGAACAGTGACGGACTGCTGTGACTTAACAACATGTCTTAATAGGTTAAAATATCCAAGAGAAACACTGTTTAAATCACCACTGCAGATTAATTTACTCTGGACATAGAACTTCCATAGTCCTTTTGGCACAAACATCTGCTTTGCAGCAGTTAGCTCTAAAAATAATAACAATCCTTAATGAAATAACGAGTTCTACACTTCGTATCAGAAACTACGGGATCAGCTGGAGGTCATTCAGACAAATAGATTAATGAAGTGAACACGAACCAGAATATATAAATGAGAAATATAAAGACTATAGACCAGATGTCTGAATTTATTTAAGTATCTAAAGTTGTTGAGATACAGCTTTTTTTAAAATAAAAAAAAGTCATTTTGGTGAGAGGAAATACAGTTTTGGTCATCCACTAATTATTGTCATTTGCTCTGACTTCACTGTTAAACAAAAGAAATCTGTTTTCCAAAGGTAGATTTACAAAAACATTTGACGACAGTATCTACTTATCAGTACAGCAAAGTTCATAGAACTTCAAAGTTCACCCAGGAAATGAGAGATATCAGTGCCCCACTCTGCCTGACAGGTTTTGAATCTGCAGGTCGAGGAATTTGCTTTTGGCTCTAATTACCCAATTATAGACCTAACACGGGGTTCCCACAGAAGCATCAACATCTCCAAGAGAGACAGAATTTCTGATTCAGCTCTTTTTCGGCCCTTCCTATTGACAGGCTTAAATGCCCTTGTGTTCAGTCTGCTGGCTGTTGACCTCATTCAAATACGTTCAATGAACAGGGAATGAAGATATTTCACTTGAACTTCTGAACTGAAAATCAAGAGCTTGATAGTGGCAGTGAAGTGTGTCAGCATTCATTGTCACCTGCCTAAGACCCTCTCCTCACCTCTCTGTATTTCTCCCTTTAAAAACCAAAACTGTAAGAGTATTTATTTCAGGTCTGGCTACTTTCCAAACAAGTGATTGTCCATTCAAGGGAAAGAACACCATTAAAAAAAAAAGACAGAAAGAAAGAATGAAAGAAGAAAACACACAAAACGCAGCACAACCACGCCAGGACTGACAGTTGGAAGTGCCACTATCCCCACAAATAGTCACCTGCAAGACAGAGGGGAGTTTGGGTTGGAGCATGTCGGATGCCGTGGATAGTGGACACTGTGCCGTTGGGCTGAACATTGAGAGTGAACATCAAATATGTGAGTGGCCTGTGGCAGTTCTGTGTTGGACTGTACCTAATGGTGTGGTTGCATAGGCTGGCACAGTATTGCTGCACTGCAGTTTAGATTGGATTGTAGCACACATATTAAAAACCAAAAATTGTCTCAACATATGTTCATTCACTTCTATTTCTGAATGCTACACAGTTGATGATGCATTGAAGTTGATCACTAAGTTTATATTTCTTTTTCCATAATTTCTGAACTCTAAAGGGAAAGACATTTGTTCTGTCTCATAGAGCTGAAGGGCAGTAGCTGCTACGTAAGAAAACTTTTGGGTCCCAAAACACATAGGTACCAATGAATTATAGCTACTGAAAGACAGAACAGATGGACAAATACATGAGGTGTGGGGCTGCCTTTGTACCAGCTAGCCTTAAACAAATGGATTGGGCTGTAAATAATTACTGCGTGAAGTGGCTTATAATTTAATTTAGATACTTAGTCTATTTTTAAGCAGCAAAAAGAATCATTTGCATTATTGAAAATATGTATAATTTACTGACCTCGGTTCCACAAATAATAGCATAAAACAACATTTTAGTCCATTGGCCATCTGTTTTGTTACATTATTCCGACTGCAAATGTGTTTTAATGCTATTTCAGAAGGATGCAGGGTGTAAATTTCAGCTTTGGAAGCATGTTACACAATAAGCATTTCTAACCAGCAGTATAAGGCTTATAGAGTAAATACAGGTTTTGTTTACTGTTTTGTCTTCTGGATTGTCCCTCGTTTTCTTCCTCCTAGCCTATGCACCTTTTTGTTGGCCCCTCTTCAATGTTCCTGCTCTACAACATCCCTTCATTTTTATTTTTTTATTTTTATAGTTTGCTGTGGCTTATATTCCCAACTACTAGGCCTGTACTTCATATGTTGTCTAAGACTGGATTTTGCTTTACAACAGAATAGAGTCTGGCTATCTTCCTTTTCTATGACAATTTTTTTTTAATTGGCTTTTTCTTGGTAAAAGTGTAACAATCTAATGACTTTTACAACCATTGGAATACTCTTGAGAGCACAGAAAAAGCACTCCAATGAAATGGTGACGGAAGAAAACTCTTTCTTACCAACTATATAGAGAACATATAAAATTTTCCAGTAGCAGTGCCTTTTTTCACCATCACATGCCCAGGAACATGCAGAACTCCTGAGCTTTCTGATGAAGAGATGTATTTTAAACGCTTGCTATAATGCTTGTTTTCTCTTCTTCAGATGCCAAACAGAAAACAGACCAGTTATCACAAAATCTCTGCAATATCAGTACTAGACGACAAAGTAATTAGTTATGGCTTCTAGTTCTTTCATACCTTAAGGCAGGTTGAAATAGATATGATTATATATTTATCTCATTTATCTATTAAATATTTATCTCATACTAAAATACTGTTTACAGATTCATGACCTTGTTAAATTTTGAACTTGGAAGAGAATGAAAATTGTATTTCCAAATTCAAGCAAGATGTTATCTCCAGCCTAGGACCAAAAGATTTTTATACATAGTTTTCTGCCTTATTAATTTAACAAGATCTTAACAGATGGCCCTTCGTAGTGCTGGCCATCTCAAGCAAGGACTTGACTTTATTAGATTGACACTTCCTCTGAGAGAGAGATTTTTACAGTAGGATATTTTATAAGCATGTCATCAAATCCCACTGTACAACTGTCTACAGTTGTATGTCTCGTAAACAGACATACAATACCAAAATCCTTGTAACTTTAGAAGAAGAATTCAAACAGGTCTGAGTTACTAAAAAGGGCAAGCTTCAGGTAGTTTCTCAAGCAATAACTAAAGACCTAATTCTGCTTGTAGAAAATCCTGACTCAGCTGGGACCGGAGCTGTTGTCTCCCAACACCTGTGACACGTCTGTTGGACTTTCCTTCCTATAATGCAAGATTTCAGTTTGCACCTGTAATTGGTAACTCATTTGCTTGTAACCAACATGCACCTGAACTAGCAAGCTCAGGCATCTGAAAGCATGCCAGCTCTTTTATCCCTGTTACATGACTTCCGTGATAAACTCCAAGTTCTGAGTTACCAGTTCAGAGATTAGGCTGTCCTTCCTCCACTATTCAACAACAAGGCAATATAGGACTGAGGCTGGTGGAAAGAAGTTTGTTACACCTATGGTTATAGATTTTCCAGGAGGAAATATTCCACTTCAGAATATGTGAAATTGCATTTTATCTTCAAGACATGATTATGCATGAACACAAAACAAACCTGACTATTAGGTTTGACATTATTCCACCAATGTAATAACAGAAGAAAGGAGAGCAGGGTCTTTTTGTCCTCTTTTTATGAAAAAGTTACCATGTACAAGGAAATATCCAACAGCCTACTATAGGTCATGTCTTGCAGTTAGAAGAGAGAATTTAATTTTTCCACTATGGTCAATTGCCAGTTTATTTTAGCATGTTTAGCTGTTAAACTCAGATTAAGACTTAAAGGTAGATTAAATGTAGATTAACTTTGTTTTTAGTTAAAGGTAGTGTCTTCAGTAGAATTAAATGTATCAATCATAAGACTAGCCTAGGACATGATATGCACAGCTCCATGTAAGATAAAGTAATACTAACTCATCTTATATATATATATATATATATATATAAATACATACATATATATAAATAAATTCAGCATGAAAAGTTAAAATGAATAATTCTTGATAATTCATCCTAATATATACTTTTTCCTGATGTAAGAAAAACATCAAAATGGAGGAAGGTAATGTTGCAAGTGCGTATAAAGACATGCTGCATAGAATGCTCTTTTCCCAGAATAGTCTTGTAATTCTTAGAGAAAGAAAAGAAATAGAACAGTTGTTGGAGGGGGTTCTTTTTTTTTCTTTTTTTTTTCTTTTTTTTTTTTGACAGGTCTGGGTATGAATTGGGAATATATTGTTCAGCATAACTGTGTAGTGGAAACTTAAAGGAAAAGCTTTCCACTAGAGGTGGTATTTGACTATTTAATAGCCCTGACAGGATAATTGAATAGTTCAGCCACACAGAGAAGAGCTCAAATAAAAACCTTCCTTGTTGATTTAGTCTTATAGTTATCAGATTCAAAACTTCTCAGAATTGCAACTTCAAAAGAGGAGAGCAAAAATCAGTAATTCCTGAAGCAGGCTCAATATTCCGTCTGAAGTAAACTGGCATTATCTTTTTGCTTTGAGTTACCACATATTTGTTAAGACACTGAACTTAGAAGATTGCTCCCTCTCCTGATAAAAGCTAAGGAAAGTGCCTTTTAACTGCTCAAATGTGATGGGAAAATTTTGGGGAAAACTATACCAATTGTCCTGTCAGTCCTGAGTTTGCATACAGATTTGTATCAGGCCAGGCTCACTTGCACTTCTGTTGCAGATGCTGTGTCTCCTAATAGTCTTTCTGGTTTGCTTTTCTCCCCGCTTTCCCCCAGCCCCCTCTAACTTACTGACACTCTCAGGAAATAAATCAGATGGATTTTCGGTCAACTGTTATGTGAGTAGTCCTGAAGGGAACATGTAACTGGTGAGGAGGAAGTGACAGTTACTTAACTTTTACTTCTCTGAGGCACTGACTTAGTTGGGGCTGTGTAATGTGTTGGTACACTCCATTTCATCTCAACTACCAAACATACAAGATTTGTCTAGCCTGCCACACTGGTAAGTTTAGAAATGTCACAGTCTGTAGTAAGTGTTGTTTATAGAGTATTGTTGCTGTGAAACAGCATCTGCTTCCACCTCTGAGCATTGGCATCTTAGACAGGAAATACACATTTGCTCTCTTACCATCATCTAACCTTCATAATTCTTACAATGCTCACTTAGTTCTTACTTATGAGGGCTTTCAGATGTGTGGAAGAAAAGCACGCTCGAAATGCAACATGTGATTACTCATTAGAAACAAATAGGAGATTCATTAATACAAATCATGTAATAGTTTATATGAACTTCTGAGATCATCACAAACCAACATTCAGCAGTCACCAAAAAAAAATTGAATAGTAAATGGTGTCTGCCCAAAGAACTTCCACTTTAAGTACATTTAATTTTTTTCCTAGAAAGCATTTGATACTAAGCAGTGCCCTACTTTGACAGGTATGAAATAAACCTGGTTATTAATTTTCAATACGGATGGCAAAAAAATTAACAGAGCGTGTCATTCATTCATTAATCATTTCAGAATTAAATAACCAAATAGAGCTCTTAGATTGCTTTTTGAAAGGATGTAAAAATAAATGAAAGTCTATTCTAGCAACATTATAAGGAAGTGGATGTTGAATCAAGAATAGTGACAACCCCAGTAAATCAGAGTGATCCTTATATCTCAGGTCCGTATTGTTAATTTAACAGGATTGATAAAATTACATTCTGTCCTTTAAAAAATAAATAGACAAAGCATAAAAAAATGTCAATTCAAAGGAAGAAAACCTTAATTACTAACACTTCCAAAAAGAAATATTTTAGTTTTGTCTTCACTAGCTTTGTTTGAAACATGGACAAAAAATGTTGACACACTTTTCCACTGATACAAGGCGATTTCAGATTCACTATAACCTCACTGAAAAACCTTACCGCTAAGATGCAATTACCTCCAGAATTGCAGCAGACATCCCCTCTGAAATGGAGCTGTTCACCACAGCAAAGCACCTTTTCATAGCAGCATGAAGATCATCTTGTGGCATGTCCTGTAATAAATGTACTCCAGGTGCCCTAGAAATAAAATGCACACAAATATGACACCTTCTAAGAACGTCTCTAACAATTCTTCCTAAAACTTAGGGCAATGATGGAAGGTGGTCAGAGCAATTCAGGCATGGTTCTGATGTTAACAATCACTTGCCCATTGGTTAGCCACTTTACCGTGTTTTTGTTAGCTTTCTATCTATAAAAACGTGGTTATAAACTCAATACAGTATACATTGGTATCTGCCACTTCATTGTCTGTTGCTCTGGAATATTATAGTTGATCACTTAACACCATGCTCCGTTAACCACAATCAGTCTCATAATTGAATGAGCTGAGTTCAATGCATAGGGGTGCAATTTTCCCTTAAAGAATTTGTGTAATATAGGGAGGATGCATGCAGAGATTTATGAAAAACACACAGTTTAAATACTTAGAGAAATGGAGTGCAATCATCAGAATGGTCAACTGCAGGAGATGCTGACTTTTCGGATGCTGGCTTCTGGGGATGGAATGTGGCTCTGAAAGATCTCTTCTGCTTCCTCTTTTATTATAAGCACTCTTCTGTTCTGAATGGTTACCCTTCTACTGTCCTCATCTTCCTCAGATTGATCAAGGTCAACTGAATAAGGGGTGAAGGGTGGAAATATAGGGTAATGAGGAGGTTCAGTCTCAGATGAATTGAATGAGATCTTTAAGACTGGTCATCATTTTTGAAAAGCCAGCATCTCCTCCGCTTGATGACCCTGCTCCTGCCTCTTCAACCTCAACATGAGATCACTAAGCCAGATGGAAACACAAGTGCATTTGACATTAAGACCAACTCCCTGTCAACTAGACTTTGTTGAACATTGCTTTTCTGATTGTGCAGTAACATCCAGTTTCTGCAGAGATAAATAACTATATCAACTGGAGTATAAACACATGATTGCAGGAGTCATGTTTCCCATGAATAACCTGGTAGAAAACAAAAACCATTATCTTTTGCTCCAAAAATGGCATTGCAAACACATATTTTATGCAAATTTTATTATCAGATATTATCAATCAGAGATAACATGGCGGTCCTGTTCAAGTCAGACAATTCTAGGTTCTGCAGACACACAAAAAAATCTTCTTTCTCTAATATTTATACCCTTCAATCAGGAAGCATATAAACTAGGGACAGAAGAAAGCTATACAGGGTTATCTTGTCCATGTACTCGTTTACCCACCAATAGCAAGCATGCAAAATCTTGCAGAGGCCAGGATGAAAGAAAGAATTAAAAGACCCAAAAGAATAATAAATATAAATCCCACTAAATCAGATGTGATTTAACACAAAACATGAAGCGATCTACTGGTAATTGTAAAATTTAAAATGCATAGAATACCTAGTCTGAGAATGTTACATGCCAAATAATCAGAACACATTTGTTAGAGAGTTGTGCACGTGTGTTCATTTGTATATACAAAAGAGCATTTACACACATGATTTGAAAGTCTAGTCAGCCAACTGCTTTCATTTGGAGCAGACAGAAAGCTTAACATTAACTTCTTACCTTTTAACTTTTTCCTTAACTTCACTTGTAAAAAGTGGATCGACCTAGAAAGGAATACACACACAGGTATATGGCACTACTTTAGCACTATAGCATATCTTTGAAATACCCAGAGAAGAAAAACAAATTTTAGCACATTTTTTACCGAAATATTTAAATATATGAATGTGCCGAGCTTTAAAATCATACCACAGATCTGTAACTTGGTCGTTGCATTTGACTCTTCAGACAAATGCTCTCGTGAGTGATTGACACTTAGAATACCCAGCTAGGGGGGTGAGTGCACAGTATAGCAGAGCGTGAATTAACTACTCCACTCTAAACCTTTAAGTGACTTCTCTAATGCAGCGTAGCTTTGGGCTACTGTCAGAAAGGGAGGTTCCATTTCTTCTCCCCTGACATCCCTCTGGCTGCAGGTTCTAATTAGAGCTAGATCTATTTAACATGAATGACTGTTTTCAGATGACTCTGCTAAGGCTAACATGATTCAAATGACCGATTTGACAACCTACTGTCTAAGCGAGGAACAATGCACTGATGTGCCAAGCAATTCTCTGTCCCTTTATGTATGGAGTAAGCAATGTGAGGAAGGAAAGGAACTTTTCAGGCTTCAGTTAACGCAGGAAGCGATCCGCATGTAAACTGGGACAGTCAGATAGATGTTATGCACTGACAGAAACATTTGTCTGAAAACTAATAAACACAAAATTCTAAAATACAGTCTAACATGAAGGCATGCTAGAGTTATTAAAAAGTTGTCTAACCTGGGCAATTAACTCCAGCAGGTTTATTTACAAAGCTTAACTATGTCTGCTATTTTCATTTAACATGATTAAAAGAAATAAACAGATCTTGGAAATCCTTAACTAGACATGAAGAACAGAACTCGACTTTTTTTATTAAGGCTGACTGACTGTATTAGATTAATTTATGATAGCTTGCACAGCATGCAGCAGTTGTAACATGGGAACAACATTGCTTATTTTTTTTAATGCACATTAATATTTTGGGTTTGGATTTTTTTTTCACATTATGAGATAGCGAACACTCACAAAGCATTTTAGAAAACTCTTTTGGAAAAAAGTCAGAATTTATTTTATAACTATGATTGTGTACTTTGAGCACAAGATTAATTATTTCCTAAAAACTGGGCTTCATAAATTAAAAGATTCAAGCGAATCACTCTTGCACTAAGGAATGAATTCCTACTGAATGCAAGAAATAAAAGGCTTGCATAACTGCTTCAGAAAGTATTTCTGGTAACAGCAGGGAAGGAAAATCAAGTGCCCTTTCCTGAAGCACTACCTGATCCTGGCAACAGAGTGTGATACAGATCCATACACTAAGCCAGTATGTCATGTCACAGGTTCCTTGGATATTTCATACTGAAATTCACATTTGCTATTTCTGTATAAATATCTTTTCAGCTTTTTCCCCAAAGTACTATTTTGATGCTGAGTTCCTCTCATGAGGAACCATACTCTGTTTCCATTAAAATCAATGGAGTACTTGCAAGTGATTTAATGAGCAGTGGGATATGGTCTTTTGCTCTTCTACCTTTAGAAGGATGAGAAAAACTACAGCCTATGACTCATAAAATTTTTAAGATATTAATTTCTATCCCATCTACTTCTGTGGAAGCCAAGAAATTGCCATCTGCCTCATAAACAGAACACTCCTTTAAGCTGTATTCTTCTATTGGTAGATATTCCAAGAAGCCTGGCCTGAATATGAGAATTCAGTTAAAATATTACCTTCAGGATGGGTGTAGCAATGACTTAGAGAAGTGATCCCCCTGAGCTACATTTAGGAACTTGAGGGGGCACAGTTATCTAACCACAGGCTCAATATAACAGAAATTAGATACAACATAAGCTGTTCAGTAAGTTGGAAATGCACTTAAAAGATGTGAATGCTTCCAAAGCCAACTGACTATGGCAAGTTGCCTAGGAACTTAGCAGTCTCAGAAAAACCTACTGAAAAGAAAAGAATATTACTTCCACCCAAAATGTCTCCGTGATCCAGTTCTTCTACAGGTAGAGTGTTGCCACATTTTATTTTGTTACCTATCAACATAGCAGGCAAATATGATCATCAGCTACCTATCATCTTTTGTTAAAAAATCATCCATCCAGAGGAAGAGCCTTCAGAGAGATGCAAATTTCATCAATTTAGCAGAGATCAGAGGAAAGCAGCTTGCGTCGTATGAATAGTTTCTATCAGAACAGATGAGATAAGATGACACATGGAAAGGGGAGTGGGCACATAGCAAGAAACCACAGCTAACAGGACCAGATATGCTATTAAGGAAGTTCTACTCTGCTGACGGGCAAAGAAACATCTGAGATGTTTGACAGCACGGAAAGTCACAGATCAAATGCTGCACAAAGATGAAGGCGCCTGTTAAGGACAGGGCCTACCATGATCAAAATCTAGGAGATCTTCTATAAACATACCATATTAAATTGCTGTCATATAAAAATTAACTCAGACAGATGCAATGATCCAGAAACATCTTCATTATAATGCTGGGAGTACTGTGGCCCTCTAGACTTTGTAGGGGAAAACAGGTCTTAGTGCATTTAAAGTTCTGTCAGAGTATCACCCAGAGTACTAAACAGTGAAAAGCTGTATCTGCAAGCATATTCAATACAGATAGGAAGAATTTGCTCATTTGATCGGGTTCATGAGGTTTTGACAGCTTCGCTGTGAAAGGAATCAGCTTTATTCACAGCAGCAGGTGACCCCACATTACAATTCTTATCTGATCGATTGTTGAATAGGCTCAGCAAGAGAACTGAAAACAAAACTGTTGTCTGCAATGCAACGCAATCTGCCTGCAGCAAATGCACCAGAAATAGAAGATCCTTGCAAACATACTAAACTCAGCCATTCTACCATTCTACATCATCTTTTCCATACACTAAATGCTTAAGGAAATTCAATGTCTTCTGGCTTAGCATGTAGCTCTACTACTGCAATTTGGGACAATTAACAACTTGTAAAAAATACAGTTTTAATTCAGCTGAAACAATTTGGCAACTAGGATCTAAAGTAACAAAACTTCAGGTCTAAAAGAAAAATATATAATCTTTTTAAGAAATATTAGAACAGCTCATTTTACCATTTCTAACAAGAGTTTCATTTTCAGGGAGTTTTTCTTGGAAGAACAGGCAAACAAAGGGTTAGAAGAGTTGTCAGCTTAACGGTAGCAGTAGCTTTTACCTTTTAAAAAATATCTCGGTGAGTAGGGCACTTATTCAGGACATAGCTGGCAGAATTACATATTCCTCAGCAGGCTAAAGAATTTGAAATTGTATCTTTGTCTCCTATCTGATTTTCCTAATTATTGTGCTCTCAGGTATTCTGGAGCAGGTTACTAGACTTCCTTTAGTTCCTTAGTTTAGTTGTGTCAACAGCTGTTTAATTTTAGAACTAGCCCAGAAAACACACAGTAGGTTAACAGCCATCCACTATAAAGAGATGACCCGATAGGTCCCTCCATCTGTGGAGGCAGTTATTCAACTAAAACTGTCTCCATAGGCATGGAAAGAAGTTGGACAGAGGAAAAATAGCTGCCAATGGAAAACAGTGTCATTACGAACACAGCAATATTCTGTACTGTCTACAAGAATGGTTAAGAATTATGCAGAGAGGTACAAAGTGGGCTTCAAGAGGTTACCTAACAGCTGAACACAAGTTTTGTGACCTTAACTTTTTTAAAGTTTCATAAGCTTCTATTCTTGGAATATAGAGCTGCTGAAAATTAGCTATTGTTTCAAATTTCATTATAGAAATGAACAAAAGGAAACCTGGAAGAAGAGATAAATGCTAAAAATTTTACATTATACAGTACCCAGTCCTGCAACATTACTAGATTGCACCATTTGAGACAATCATGCATAGCAAATGCAGGGAAAAGGTTATAATCTTATGGAAGCAAAGCAGAAAATAGTGTGTGGGCCTTTGTTCTTTATATTCTTAATTAATATAATCTTAATGTGTGGGTTTTTAATATTCACAATAAACATGACTTGCTTCACAGATAATGGCACTGATTTTCTTAAGATTTTGTGGTTTGAGAAGTAACATGAATAAGAAAAGTACAGCTAAATACCAATAGAGCTGAGATTTATTTTCATCCTTTAGCAATATTTTAGTACTATGGGAGAAATATGTTTTTAAATGTTTTAAGGAGGTTCAGTCCTTGATCCCGCCTATGCACTGCCACAGGGTTAGTTCTGGTAGCTTACTGTAAAGACGTTAGCTTATGAAAAAGTGAAGCAAATTTAAAAAGATGACTAAAATGTTTAAAATCCTCACTGGAGGCAGGACGTGTATCTTTTGATTCTAAAGCACAGCTTCATTACATCTGCTCTAGATTCGCCTTCCACACCAGTTCACTTCCAAATCATTTTGTGCATTAGTATGGAAAAAAATGCAGATAAAATAAAAATGTAAAAACAGCTTTTAAAAATAAAATCATATGTCCCCAAATTTACAAAGAACAAAACTGAATGAGAAAATAGAAAAATAGTTCTTATTTGCTCATTCAGATTCTATTTATTTTCTTATAAAACAGACTGCCTGCAAGTTTTCAGGCTCATGTGAAGATGAATCAGAGCTGAGACTTAGAGAGGGACAAGAACACATTACCCAGATGAAACAGTGAAGCTTTTAGTACACTTTTAGCATCAGCAAGAGTTTGTTTCATATGACACAGCTGCCTACTCATACCTTTTCCACTGGTTAGATTAAGGCTACAGGCTGCCTTTTCAAGACTTCTACTATGGATATACATGTACCACGACTGATTTCTTTCTCAAAAGTCTTGCAATTAGATTTGGTAGTTTAGTAAAGCATGTTCCCTTGACACAGGCAACATACTAAAAGCAGAAGCAGGAGGCCAGTCTCCCTGCAGCTCCACCTGGTCCCTGTGCAGGGCTGTGGGAAGCTGTGGGAATGAACCTCATTTTGCACAGAATTAGGAGAAGCACTTCACTGGCTCAGAGGCATCTTTCCCCCGCTCCCTCACCAACTTACGGTGCAGTCACTACTGTTGAGGATCTGGCCCACAGCAAATACTGTGCTAGCAAATATTTAGGTAGGGTATTGGTTAGACTGAGATCTGGGGAATATTCATCTTTCTCTCATGGTTCTGAAAATAACCACGCATTTTTGCACTTTTTCAGCACTGTAGTTAACAGAAATCTTAAGAAAGTTTACATGTTTGTGGATGGTTCCTTTCTAAGGGCCTTAGTTTCTGCAGGTGAAATCAGACAGATCTCAAAGTGGAAATAACTGGAAACAATGGTGGATACTCAAACACCAAGTTTTCAGAGACAGTTAGAAAAGAAAGGACTGGCAGAAAACTTATGCAACTCTTTACTCCTTTTTAAGCATTCAGAACAGACTCAGACTTGGCTAAAGTGGTGCATACTTCCCTCTGCAGAGAAGTTCAGTCTTGTTACCTCCTCAAAAATCATGCTACTTGATTTAAAAATGATCGGGTGGAGTTGGGTGGATTCAGTAGTTTTCCTTGTTTATGTTCATGCTTCATAAGCCCACATTTTCAAACCTTTCTCCACAACTAGAAGAAGATTATTTCATTATAATGACTGTGTGTATCTCAGCCAGACCCAATACACTGCGATGGTTTTGATTTTAAGCTCTTTCAGGAGGTGGTGCTTCGTGAAAAGCAAACCATTGCTGAGAAACTCAGGACAACATTTTGAGACAGCAACCCAACTGTATGTTTTATCTAAAGAGAGTTAGCAATCACAGAAGAGCTGCCATTTAACTGATTGACACTGTTGTGAAAAGAGAGAATTAGAAGTCATAAATTCCAAATTTGTTAAACAGGATCTTTATGACTTAGGGAGAAAAAAATGAATCTCACATTTTACTAGAATACATATAATTCATTTGGAAGGAATGATACCAACTCTAAGCTTCATCTGAGATGTGGACATATAAGAACAACTCAGTTTATTTATTTTAGTCAACCCCACCTTCCCTCTCAGATATCTGTATCCCAGGCCTTAGTGCACTCAGATTCTAAATGTGACACAGACTTCACCAATTTTATTTGTCAGCTCAAGCTCTGTCCTTGCTGTCTGGTGTCAGACAGAAACCTAGCATCATTTTGCACCTGCTGACAACTGTTAATTGTGTACGAATTGAGACTACCAGAAATGGCATCAAAATCTAAATGGAATGGAACAAAGACGCAATCCTCCACGTGAACAAAAGATGTAAGAACAGGGATAATGAGCATCTGATATCACATTCATGGTATTAAAAAAAAACTCATTAACAATACCTGCTAAAAAAATTCTTCTAGATGGCAACTGCTGCCTTTCAAAATATTTGATAAGCTCATTTATAAATTATTCATACTGAAATAGGCATTTCTAATATTTTATTTGCAAGAGTTCCCATTTTTAGTACTTTCTGATGCTCTAAAAAATTTTGTACTATCCCACAGGTATAAAACCAGAAGCCAATACTAAAATCCAAATTTTTTGATACTTTTTATCTTCAAAAGTTCTTTCTGTAGTCAAATGAAACACTAAATGTTTTGTTCTAAGAGACCATAATAGATTAATAGCATTATCAAGTCATGTGCTTGAGCTAGACATAAAATTATAGTAATCCAGCTGCAAATACCCTTTATAAAACTAGCCCAAGCCTTCCGAACAAAAAAAATCAGTATATATTATAAACAAATCTACAGCTGCTGTAAACTGTTTTAGTGCTATTGGTAACAGTTTGCATTAATACAAACCTAACTAAATAGAGTTGAGCTACCTCAGTGCATATCCTCTACAGAAAAACCCTCTTAGCTGCTTTGCCTTTTGCAACGCAAAAGCAGAGCACATGCTGAGTGCGGAGGCCTTTTAGCTGATAGCAGAACTCTGAACTTTGGAAGTCCGAGCATTGGAATCGCTTCCGCTTCCGCTTCCACAGTTTAGACCTGTTGTGAACAGCCTTTACAACTGGTAAGTTTGTACCTTCTTGTCTCTGCAACAGTTAGAAGTCCTCTGACTTAGGCTCAGTTTGGAAAGAATTATTGCGATATCTCAGATGCAAGTAAATGGAAATATTTAGGAATAAACATACACATAAAATAAAAATTACAACATCAACTTACTGCAGGTCCAATTATGCCCAGATGGACACTAGGATCCTTTCTGTGCCAACCTAAAACAGAAGATGAACGTCTTTTTTATTAAACAAAATCATTAATTTTAAATTTAATTTTTTCTCCAAAATCAATGTAAATAGCTGCATGAATAAAAAAGAATTAGGCAAATATTGTATTACTACTTAAAAGACTGAATGTGTACCAGATTTCACACTCAGCCCTCACATTACTCCTCAGAATTCAAATGATTAGCATATCTGAAAGTTAGTATTTAGCATTTCTGCTTCATGCATTCTCTTATGATTCAAAGGTTATTTAACTAAGCTCAGATACTAATTGTGAATCATCTCAAGAGAACAATGCTCTATATAATGTAGTGACTCTGGCCACTAAGACCAAATTATTTGAATTTTTTCCTATGTAAAGGAACATGTGGAAGCAACTGCAACCTTTACAGCTAATATTGAGTTATATGCATAAGAGAAATCTGCTGCTCTTTCAATACCAGAATAGAACAAAAGCAGTTACTTGACTTGAATAAACTACATTTGTTACTAAGTGTCACAAGCTGGTAAAGGCTTATAAAAGTAAGCTGAATAGTGGAGGCTAAATTTCCAACTTGGAATACCTGAACCTTTTACAGACACAAACAGAACCTGGCAAAACGTTCACCTACGTGACTACAAGAAAACTTCAGCCTAGTTTACAGGGTTGAGCCATAACAATGGGTGGTAACATTTGCTTGTAACTTCAATGATCCTAATTAGCACACGTGCAAATCAATGTAACAGCCACGGGACAGTAAGATAAAAATGTTATTTTGAAGTAGGTGAATTCTTCTTTTGTCTTCCATTAATATTGTATGTAACAGCAAAACAGTTTTCCCAGCAAGTAAAATCATCAAATATTGCTTTGATTTTAATGCTCAGTTATTCCCAGCAGGCTGGAAAAGACGCAGTACAGAAATAATGTGTTGAACAGATCAACGGTTACATGAGCATTTCTTTTTTTAAATGTAAATACATGATGAAGTTTTCTGCAATGAATAAAAAACAGCTTATGCCAAATTTATAAACACTAAAAGAAATGCATCTGAATCCAGGGACAAAACAAGGGTATTCAAATAGCAGGTACCTACCTGAAAATACATCTACTAAATACAGAGGGTCTTTGACTCTTCGAAGTCCGCATATCAGAAGAAACATATGTAAACTGCCTGTATCTGTAGGAATACCTGTAACAAATAATTTTAAAAGTCTGAATACAGATAAAAAAGCTGAACACTCCAAATTGTTTCATGAATGAGTGGTAATAGCAGTAATAGGGGGGATTGTGAAAAATTCTCATTATTGTTCCCTCTGTTTCTTGCTTTCACATCAATCCTCAAATCAACTCAGTGGAGAACATAATCATGCACATCATTTTATAGGGCACAGGAATTTATTTCCAGAGGCAGTGAATGTGCAGGATTTGGAGAAAAAGCCAGTGGCTGGTATTCTTGAACACCAGAACCCAGCTTTGACTGACTAGGCAACTATACAAATAAGTGTGTTTCTCAGTATTTCTACCCATAAGAAGAATAAATTTGCATCCATCACCTATTTCAAGGATATTGTGAGGTTTAGTTAATCAATGGCTGTCAGGATTAGAGGTCTTGATCTGACACTTTCTGTTATAAAAGATCAGGTAAATGTCCCATAGTCATCTATCCCTAGTATGCCAGCATTGGTACAGAATAATTAACTAGAAGTTACATTATTGCAAAGCATTTCTTTTAACCTTATTGCTAAGAAATACAAATGAAAAATAATTTGAGAAGAAATCTCACCATGGGAATTTTTAGCATTGAAAATCTCTCTTGCAAGTACACAGCAACAACCCATATGAAATAGTTTTATAGGCTATATTAGAAAAAGAAGATCTGGTGTAGGATATTGCAGTTGCCATTGGCTCTATGACAGCACAATTAATTCAGAACATACTTCTGGAGAAGGGTCACTATGTGATGAACTTTGGTAAAATGTGTTTATGATAAAACCACATAATTCACAAATTGCTGAATGAACACACATACCAACAACATAATTTAATAAACACTAGAGGGGTTGAAATATTCATGTTTGATTTACGGTACTGAACAAATCAGTTTGCTGTCCTTCAGATCACCTGTTTATTGAGCTCATGGCAAGGATGGATGACGTATTATCTGACACTAGGCAGTCCAACAAGGACCATCAAACCGCTGCTCTTCAGCAGCAGGCTGTTTGTGAGACATTAACGCACGGGTCCCACGCTGGGGCTATGTCACACGCATATCACACAGGAGGGCTGTGCTTCATGGTCAGAATGACGGTCTGTGGGATTTATGATTAGCAGAGGAAGGCAGCAGGACAGTTGTGGTGGCACCATCGGCTGCTGCTGCTGAACACTGCAGAGCTCCCTTCTCTGAGGCCTCCTCCTCCTCCTCCCTTGCCCTTCCACTCTCCACCAGCTGCAGGAACAACTCAGCTGCTTATACGGCACCGCTGAATCGCTGCAATTCGTAATTTAAGATCACCCGAACTTGGTACCAGCTTAAGGTTCCTCACGGTGTTGTGTAACATAACTGCAGGGTCTGCTCCAGGCCCTGGAAGAAATATGCCAGGAACATCTCCCCTCATGTCAAGGAACTGGATTAACACGAGCTCTGCAACAAACCTCTATTTTGTGGGAGGGGGAGAATCAAAAAAGTGGTGATTCACGACATACTCAAGTGCTATCGCTTTTAAAATTAAAATGCAGTTCAGGGACTTCTAAATGCTCCCTATCACGGGGTTCATTATTTAGTCTGTTTCATTTAACTTAAACAGCTTGAGCTGTCAAGAGTGGCTGCAGTAGACACGGTAAGTAATATTTTACTGGTTATCGGACCAAGAAATAATTTGTAATTTATAATACACAAACATTTGGATTGAAAAAGCCATTCTTCTGGTGCAATGGGCCATTAATACTGTTTGTTTTTAAGACATGCAGCAGTGGTTTCAATTCATGACATAAACTCACACAAAACAAATTACTAGAAAGTATCAGCAAAATTCAGATTGCATTTTAACTATCCATACGGCACAAATATTCATTTTAAATTATGAGCTCCCACCTATTGATGCTCAGCTCTGGCTATTTTGGAACAAACTTGAAGTTAGTGCTGAAAGCTCAGTCAGACAGTAGTGAGAAATCAGGACTCCCTGTTCTCACGTAAAGATTACAGAATTATTACACTCTTGATGTGACAGTACCCTAATCAACATTAACTATGCTTGAAATAACTGCTTCTTTTTATCTCTTAACATCTTTCTGTTTCTATCTTATAGCTTTCAGTCTATTCATTTTATTAGATAAGGGTTTAAAGTGCTTTGACAATGAAAAGCCCTAATAGACGGATTCTGAGCAGTCCTGACTGCCATTCTGCTCCCTGTACGAAAACCTTAACCTGAAAGAGAAACAGGAAACTGGCCCCACAGACACTAATTGTACTTTGGATTTTGCCATTTAGTTCCTGTGGGATTTAAAAGTACTTCTCCCAAGAATCTCATCAATAACAGTCTAATTATTTCACTAGTGAAATTACCTAAAATAATATTTATTAATGAAAATAGCCCACTTATTTGACCTTTATTATTTTGAAAAGACATTCACAACCTTGAACTCTCACTGCAGACTATCCCCTTCATGCAACTTTACAAAGCCCTACTTGTCTTATCATGAAATTTTATGCACTTTTCTCTGAAATAGCAGATATTGGGTATACTGGACTACAGACTGGATCCTACATGGCATTTCTAAAAACTGTCATAGATGGGCTAGTAAAAAAAGGATTTGCCTCTGCCATTCAATTTAGTGAAGTGAGAATCAGTTGTAGTTTTATTTTATTGTACGCTGTAGATCTCAGTCATCATGCAATTCATTTTTACAGGCAGACTTTCCCCACTCAATCCACTTAGAAGCATATAAAGACATTCCTGGGAAGACTGTATCACCAGCACATCACTGCCACTGTTTAGTGCTGGGAGTTTACGCATTCTCTATCTACTTAAGCTCAAACTGCAGCAGCACTTGTGTATCTTGTTAGCTTTCTGCTCATTCACTGAAACTGGTTAAATTCACACATCAAGATGATGCCTGCATCAGTGTTTTCCCACCTGTTGCTTTCTCAAGCCTTGCTAGCACCCCTACTGTGGAAAAAAAAAAAAAAAAAAAAAGGTAGTCATTTGTACAAGCAAGCAATCATTTTGGTATGCTTTGTCCTCACAAAAACGCTGAAAAGGGGAACATACCAAGAGAATAACTGCAATAGCTGCCCACACCAGCTATAGCCATCAGCTGGGTGAAAACTCGTATTTGAAAGAAGACATTACTTCTTTTTCCTTGAGCTTAAACAAGAGTTTTGGTATGTGAATTTTTGCTATCATTCTGCCTTTCCCAGATAGGCTACTTAATCTGTAATAAGATACTACCGCCTCCTGTGATTCAGTTCTAAAACGGAAGTGCATCAATATGCACAATCAACTGATTTGCTCTTTTGATACATTCACTGTGTCACTATCTTGTTTGAATGACATGCAAACACCCAAATAACAAAAAAATGTTTGTGTCTGTTTCTCCCCATTTCTGTTAGTGTTACAAAAGCAAAGATTTGAAACAGCACGCTGTGCTTCATTATCTCTTAGCTCATGCATCCTTCTGTTTGCTTTGCAAAGAAAATACAAAATGGAAAGATTTGTACATAATCACTGGCAATAAAAGGAAAAGACTGCATGGTACACGTTTTCCAGCCATCCTTCAGAATCACTATACACTAAATGCAAGTCAAGTCTTGCCACCGTAATCAAATATAATGTGTCAAAAATAATTGTTTAATGTCAGTAAGAGATGCTCCTTTAAACATGTGTTGTCAGTATTTGTCTATGGCTGTAGTCTGATTTGTTACATTGGCTTTATCTATAAAAAACAGCTGCACATTGGCCACAGCCGGTCTTAAGCCTGCTTAGCAGGTCACCTGTTTAGCAAGATGTGAGAGGTCAAAACAAGAACAGTGATTGATAGGATTATAAAAACTCATTCCTCTCATCAGCTTGATGGTATGCTGTCCTGATATGCCACACAGGACCACGGGGATGGTAACAAATGAACTGCAGGTGAGCTGAAATGAGACAGACACAGTGGAAGATTAAGACTGACGTGGAACTCCCACAGTCATGCAACTCCTTTTTCATGGTGGAGCAGAGGTGGTACTACGCTGTTCAAAATTGAAACACAGCAATGTAGCATTGGCACTTAAAATTTCAGTGTGGACTTGCATGATCAAAAGAGTATCCAACTGCTGTGCCGGTGTATTTGTTGATAGTATTGGAACCTGGCATGAAATATACTGGCTAATAGATGAAATGTGATTAATACTCAGGATTCATGTTCTCCTGCTGGCTGTGATTCTGAGTCATGGCATGGCCTGGAGAAAGTTTGTCAAATCTGGACTTACCCATTCATCTGCAAGCAGGTTTAATAACTGCTTGATATGAACCAATGGCACTGGGTTTAACATTTGGTAAACTGTTTTGAGGTCTTCAGTTGCAAGACAGAATGAGAGAATGGAGTATATTAAAAGTGGAAAACATTTTCATAATGCAACACTGGAAACAAGCAGTTTATTATTTAAGATTTCATTGGCTCCTAGTTTGTGCCTTATCTGAAACTGTGTAACTGTTTGTCACACCAACTACATAACTATTATGACGCACTATGACAGTTTACACTTCGGCCTTTATAAAAATCTGTACTTAGATGCCAGGATACCAAAACATGAACACAGACAGCTAACACAAAAGCCTAAATCATTTCTGAAGCATTAGTAAGGACATTGTTTTTCCAAGAAAGGCAAGAATAAGTAGAAGTGTTATCTAAACACATTTTGAAAGAGCAGATTCATTTAACTCCATCCCTCTAGGTACGATCAGGAAAAAAATGTAGTAATCACAGATGTACAGTAAAAATAAATATACTACTGCAAATCTTTAATCTTACTGAAAAGCTGCAGGCCTCTAAGTGAATGAGTAATATCAAGCATTAGCGTGCTGAGAGGTAAAGCAGCAGTTCGAGAACATCTTAAGTAAGCAATTTTCTCACCATTTGCTCAAATAAAGAAAATATATATATTTTTTATTTAAAAGTCTTTACTGTGCTTTTGTAAGGTGTTTTTGAAATCTCTAGAGAGGAGAAAAATACAAAGAGGAACAATGTGATTTTTCATTCAAAGTTATTATTTTGGACCTGAACCAACAACCTCACAAAGCCAAAGTTCTTAAAATGTGTTCATTCCTTTACAGCTTAAAATCCAATTGGTACTAGAGGTTAAGTATATTTTATCAAGTATATCAATATTGAACTTACAGGTTATAATTTAGGATAGAAAGATTGCCCAGTAACGTAAAAAACCAGTTTGCAGTCAAAGTATTTCTTATTAATATTAGGTCAAGGATGATCAAAGATTTTAAGATTAATTTTCCAACCCCTGATTTCAAGTTCGCTGTTGTATTCTACAGACCTTTAGAGAACAGGACCAAGTCCATATTATTTGGGCTTAGTGATCCATTTTTGGTTTTGCTCTGAAACAAAATCTAAGCCATGATGAGATGGTGAGGGTAAATAACCCTTCTCATTTTCCTTTCTGTTCACTTTGAACCACAGCAGATCTTTAACTCCGCTTGAAAATTGTTCATCTATCCACCTCCTATGCATCTCAAAGTATTAACTGATCTCCTAGAAAAGGAAATCCATAGGTTTATTGCTGAGATTTCAGTCTCTAAGATGGTTACTTTATTTTCTTGAATTTGAAACACAGATAAATTTGTCCAACTCTGGCATGTATTTTTGATACTCTAAATCTTTCAGTTCGTGGTTATTCTTTACATTCATCTCCCTACACACAGCAGAAATGCCATACAACATTAGCTCTTTTAGTCTCTTGGCACCAAGAGTTTGATTTTGTGTCTCTTTCACAAGTCAACTACTAAAAACAAGCTGCTCAGACCAGCCAAGATCTCCAGCTTGTTTGACATGGTGGTGTCCTACTGCAGTACAGCTTCAACATGCTATCTCACTTTATACTGACTCTGAAGTTCCTGTAATTGAAGTCACTGATGACACAGAACTTTGACAATTATTAGCCCAATTAGATCTTATTTCAGCAACATACTTAACCACTTGCAGATCTCAAACATTTATTGATGTTTTATGAAGTTGAGCTTTTATTTTACAAAGCAATTTGTTTCTTAGAAATTAAGGGGAAGTGAAGTAATAACTATATCCAAAGTGTTTATACTGCTATGCACATTCAATAGTGTATAACTGCTAGAGTTGCTGATATGTTTGTGAAGACAACAGAAATTAAATGAACCTGTTAACTTCCAGGGGCAGGCTACTAATCCAGAAAAATTAGACTGCAAAATTCCCCAGCAATCCTTTTCTCCCCTGTTTCTCATTATTTCTAACAGATCAGGCAACAAAAAAGCTCTATGCTTTCAGATCTGTTGGGAAACACAGTTTACTGCTCCTATCATATCATTATTTCTATGGTCAGCTATATCTGCACAAACTTTTACTATTTAATTTCTCTTATGTGGGTGTTTTTTCCCAGCATAGCTTTAGGAAAATATAATGCCTCTGTAAAATGCTGTCTGTGTCATGACAGGTTATGTAAACTTTTCAAGCTCTGAAAATAGCCGTGCTATGAAGCAGAAATTATCTGAGAGTAGAAAAAGCAAACTAGAAAAGTATGTTTCATATTTTATTTGATAGTGCAATAAGCATCTGATCCTATGATTCTATGTCACCTTCCAGGAAACCAGTTTTTAGTCTTATCTGTTGGGTAAACGAGCTTTCTCAGTTCATTAGTATAGACTTTGTTAGTTATCTACATCTTCTAATCACATGATGTCTAAGTGTTTATTAGGGTTTACATCTTACAAGCTTCGGCCGCATTCCAAAGAAATCAAAAGGAGCCTTTCATCACGGTATGATGACATCAAGCCTGTCTGTGATCTTAAGTAGCTATGCTCCATCCTTGAGCTAAGTTGTTAGAGAAGATCAGTCTCAGTTTTCGCATTGACTTAGACTGTCTTGCCATTTTCTGTCAATCAATTTACAGCAAAAGCCTGAACTTCCATTGTCTCTCTCAAGTCTATAGATAGGCATCTAAAATTGCTAACAAAACTGATTTCCCTGTATATAGATTCCTGTATTACAAGGTCAGAGAAAAAGATTTTGATCATCTGGTCTGACCTCCAGACTGACATAGGCTGTAACGCTTCCCTAATTAGTCTGAGTTACTAAATACACTGAAAACATTGTCGTCTTAAAGCCTGGACCACTGTTGCTTACTGTCTCTCATCCACCTAAGACAAACTCTGTGAAGCTGACCGCAACCAGAATGCAAATTAACTTTTAAACTCCTAGATTTAGCCAATAAATGTTTTAACAGCCAGCCACTGAAAATACTGCAGCTAGGAGCTAGCACACTAACACTACACAAACATCACCTCCGCAACTCTCAAGTCAGCTGTTGAGACTATGATTCCTGTACTGAGATTGTATTGCACACATAATAACAACAACAAAACCTTTCACACCACTGCTTCAATTTGTGTTAGGCAATTGCTATTTATGTTAGTGACCTAAACTACCAAATGAAATGTACAAAAAGCTGGGATTCTTTAGCTTTTGGTTTAGTACCATTCACATTTGGGGGCTGGGGGGAAGTCTGCCACAGTAAAATGTACTCGATGCATTCTGCCACCCACTTAAATCTACCATTAAATTATTTCTGAAGCCATTATACTGATTTAAAGAGACTATTTATGTACTAGTGTTATATTTAACATGAGTCAAATGTTAAGGCTTTTCTATGACTAAAAAAAATAAGTACAAAGAATATTCATAAGAAGTCTGTTCTATGAAAAAAAGTCTTGAAATATTCTGAACAGCCTATTTCATTTTAAAGAATAACTTGAAAATATATGGCCTGATCACCAAGGATGTTTAACATTGATGGCTTGAATGTATTATAATTTGCATTTTAGGGCATGTGCTGTTTCTTTACATTCAGCCCCGGGAATCCTGAATTTGACAAATGTTCAAGGATACTGCTAAAGATACAGGTAAGAGTTATCTGGAGAAATATTTCCCACAAAAATCATTAAATGCCTTTAGATATGGAATAGAACTTCACGAAAAAAGTCTTCAAAAAAAAAAAAAAGAGGTGAATGAGATTGGATAGCTTTATCTGTATAAAAGCTAGGGATCTTTTCAAGTGTACTTCATTGTGCAAGCCTACACTATCAAAATCACATTCTTCTGAGCAAAACTGCCTTCTATTTTTGATAGTTTTCTACTGATTGCTCCAAGTTTAGTAGAATTTTAAACACTTTGAAACTGCAGATCCCCAGAGAAGCAATTCAGTGGGAACTCCTAATTAGTCTGTGGTAAGCGCAAAGGTACAGCCAAAAAACCTGCCTCCATGTGCATTATTAAAAGAAGTGGAAATTGTAGGCTGCCACCAGAGATGGACATAGAGACAAGACTGGTGAGACAAATGAGATGAAACAGTCATAAAAAACAATCCTGAATAATCTGATGCCAGTTTTCAAGTTATTATTTAACAGGCACAGATGTTAGAGTCACATTTTCATTTGCTTTTCGTGTACATTATGAATTATTTTGCACTTTTGCACTAGTATACATTAGGCAAAAAACTGTCTCTAATATATTAGATGAAATGCAGTTTAGGGGGAGCTTCCCCCTCCTCAATCTGTTGACTGCTCTTTTAATCATAAAATGGTTGGACGTGAGAGCCAATCAACACTAAGGCTGTGCGAGCAAGTGACAAATCATTTCACTTCAGAAAATTATTAATCTTAGTAGTGCTGTGCTTGTGCGCCGTGATTTACTGAGAGCAAAATAACCTCACAATGCTCAATTTAAAATTGGACACCGGTTTTGAATAATGGCACATATTTACTGATGTGATAAAGCAACTGACTAGTGAGGATTCATTTGTAACAGAGGGAACAGCTGTACTATCAGAGATGAGATTGATGAATATAATATTGAAATACTTTTACCACAGTAAAATGCCCACAAATTCTTCTTTTGGGGAAAGGCAGCTGGAGCAATTAAAGCATTGCCAAGATCAGGTGACTTTAAATTAGGTCATCTGCCTTACATGACATTACTTTGGTGAAAACAGAGCCAGGCTCTAGATCAAGACCAAATAATAAATTAACAACACATACTTCCCTTCTTCACCACTTCTTCACTTCACCTGCTCTTCTACAAAAGACATCCACAGTTTCTATCTCACAGCTGTAAAGCACAGCATGCTCAGGTATTGGTGCTTTGGTCTAACTTACCTTCTAAGGGACACTGACCCATATGTCATGACCATTTTACCTTTTGGTGCAATTCAGCCGTGGACAGACCAGAAATCTGGAGGCAGTCTGGGCAGTTTTTTAACCAGGCTAATCTGATCGATATTCTTTCTGAATGTAATATTAGAGTTTTTCATTTTTCTTATCATTAAGTCATTTTATTATATAATCAGTTAACCTTCATGTTCTAAATTTCTTTCATCATTGACATCTACTAAGAATAAATATAGTGAATACAGAAAAAAGGTGAGTTTTACCTGCATTTTGTAGAAATCTATACCAGTCAAATGTTTCACTGGGTGTAGTCTTAATTCCTGTGTTGAAAAAAAAAGAGAAACACAACATGTTTGATTGGTCCCTGGATGGCTGAACTACGGTTCTTGAGGTCTTGCCCTAAGAAAACAGTATTTCTGTTAAGCACACTGAATTCCACACACAGCTGTTCCCACCTCAAGTTTTTCTCATCCCAACATCAGGTTGTCTGCACAATCCTTCTGTAGTCATCAGACTGAAATTCAATTGAAAATTTTCCACAATCGCACAGTGTATGAACTTCTTTAGCAACTGAGGGAATTAAGCTCACTTACAACACGCTAAATTTGACCTTCTAAAATCTACATATGAGATAATGCTATCTGAGGGAGCATATTATTCCAAAGCAGATACAGGTCAGCTGAGACCCAAGTCCTTAACATAAGGCAAAGAAAGTAAATTAAATTTATATCAAAATTAAATATAATCTAAACTGAATATTAATTTATTTGTTTTGCCTTATGTTAAAGATTAATTATTTTACTAATGAAACTATTTTATAAATGTATTTAATCTCTTAGTTAACTATTACCCCACAAGAGGCTTAAATATAGAATAAATATGGGCTAAATAGACCTCACAATGAGTTATTTCAACATAACAGGTTTTTTATTTTCTTTGAAAGTAAAATATACAAAATGGAATGAGTTTTGGAATCTGCAGACAGTTATTTTTAGATAAATAAAATCAGGTGCTGTAGCTTAAGTAATCACATCTAAAATGCAGAGCTGAGTGCTCCCTAGACTACTCACTTAAGTATTTTATTTTGGATTAGATACTGTTGGGTGTCATTATGCTGGGAACTCAACTTAAAGCATTTAAAGGAATTTGGAGTTTCAGAGAATAATCATTCAGCATCAAAACTTCCGTATGCTTTGGAGAAAGCTCGGTGTTGCCTTACATGTTACCTTATCTTTCAGATTCCTACTGTAAAGAATCTGGGAAAACTTTTTTTAAAAGCACCAAATGAGTTGAAAATTTAAGCTAAGAGACTGAAATACTGCCTCAATTAATGTCAATGGCAAAAAGCTCAACTTCAGCGGAGCCAGGACTTCAAATCCCATACCCATTTCAGCAAAATATTTCCGGGGCAAAGAAGGTAGATACATAAACATACAGGTACCAAACACTTGATTCAAATACATTGAATGCCTTAGTCAGTATTTCAAAACTCTCACCTTGAGTTTGGACATGTATTTTCTGCCTAGCATCTGGCTTTAAAGAGAAGGAGAAGAAAAGTAACTTTCATAGTTCACCATAAAAGATCTGTTCACTCTTCAGAAAAAACCAACTAGTATAGCAAAATGCACATCAGCGTAATTTTCTTTTGACTATTAAAAATCAAAACAGACCATTAGAAAGATACATTTAAGTAACACCAAAAGCCAAGTCAGCAATGTAAATTACATTTACTATGAACACTTACAGTAACAATGAATCAATTTTGCAATTAACACAATTACCAAGTTAGTACAAACATATCTTTTAGTTTATCTCTGTATCCTTTCTCATAATCATTAATCTGCTTACTGCATAGAAAATTAAAATATTTTCTTAGAATAGAAAGATTTTCCACTACAGAACAGCCCTAGTTCCCAAAATACGTTAGTCTTGAAGGAAAAATTATAGCTGGTTTCGAAACCACAGTCTACATTCATCCATAATAGAATTTTTAAACACATCAGGCATGAAACAAACCCCGTTTACCTCTAACCTTTTCAAAAATTGCTGTAAAATTTATGTACACTTGTCTATATGGGAAAACTGGCCAGTAGCAGAATATTCCCAAATAAAAATTGCGTAAGAAATCATTTTAAAATAGCTATAGCAAAAGAGGTAATTACTACACTTCCAAAGTTACTCCTGAAGTGCTGCTATGCTAATTCTTTAATTTAGGTGATTAAATAAGCAAGTTCCTATTTCAATATCTTTCTATAACTTCAACCACGAATTTGTGGAATACATTTTTTTTCACGAAAACATTGAAATATTCTTGGTGATGTTTCCACACTGAAAAAAAAAAACCCAACCCAAAAAACCAACACCACCACTCCCCAGCAAACAAGCAGAGTTTTTTGAGCTCAAAGTATTTGTGTAAAACTTTGTGTTCAGACAATTCCTAGGTGTTCTAAAAGCACTGGCTGCAATACCTGTAAAGGAGTAAGTTAAGGAGGGTATTACTCAACTGGTGTAATCTCCAATAGATTTGCTCAATATAACCTTGAACATTTCAGTTTGATATTATATTCCTTCACGAATTTCACCTAATGCTATTGCTTAACCATAGCGTCCAGAAATGCACAACCTTCTTTAGAGCACCAGTCTTTGCTATCTTGAGACTGAATCTTGCCTCCTCCTCTTCGGCGCCGATTTCATTATGTGGAGAGGCACAGTCCTAGCAGGCTGCAACTCTCTGAGCCATTGACTGTTTGCCTGTCATGGCTCTTTCTGAAGTGCAGATGGAAAAAGGGCTACTAAGTTTCCCCCCCAACCACTCCATTTTGAATGCTGGGATACACTGCTAATGCACTGAACTCTTCAAGCTAAATATTGCTATGCAGACTTGCCTCTTAATGTGGAAAGTTGTTGGAATAACGTAGCCAGAGTTAGCCAAGGCAGAGCATCCCGTATACCAGTGCATCATGTCAAGCTGCACGTTAGTCTTCCCTTCTCCTCTCCCACCCCCTCCCCATCCTTAGCAGATTGTGAAATCACACCTGCAGGATAATGACTTGAAGGCAGGAAGAGAACTTGTATTAGGAGAACAAGAATTAATGCAGAAACAAACTGTTAAGCAACCAATTCCCGCGCCAGACAGCTCAGGAAATAAGAAGCCAAGGAAGTGATTTTTAAATTTTTTTTACTTGCAAACATTTTGTTTTTCCCCTATCACTCCTATGTGACTGCCCCTCCAGTCCACTGCCCAGTCGTCTATTTTAGTTATTAAAAATGAACTGGAAAAAGAAATGGACAGAAAAGAGGTCATAAAAAGTGAATAGTCATCAACAAGCAGTTCACAGATGGGAAGGAGGCGGTTTCTGAGAATCAGAGTGAATTAACTAAGTCACAAAATCTACACGAAGAAGCAGCAAATCCACACATAAATGAAGTGAGGGAAAAAATAACACTGTTTGTGCTACAGTGGAAGACTAGGGATATTCTACAGACTTTATCTTTCAATAGCTATATGAACTTTTGTGTTCAAAGCAATTAAAAATAAGAAAAAATGGTTTAATAGGTTATTTTATTACTTAACATTTCTTGGGTCTACTCTTATCTATGAATAAGTAGCATTTCAAATAATATTGGATCTTCCAATCCTAAAAAAAGCCTTGCAAACAATGGAGACAGCATTGCAAGCTGGAGGCCAACCTCGGAATTTAAATTTGCAGGACAAGTGGGATAGCTGAAATTCAGTGCTAGATGCACATATATGCAACAAAACAGAACGTGGAAAAAAGCAGATGGGGCAGAGGGCAGCTTAAGCCAGCCTTGCCTCCATAGCTGACATAGTGCATAGTTCTGCCTCAAACTCTGGTGGGTGAAGATAGGGTTTTTGTTCCCTAAAACCACTAAGTTTCAAAAATAAGCTTAAGTTAAGGATCTGGTTTCATGCTCTGCTGGACCTTTAATGGCTTACAGTGAGTATAATCCTGCTGGGGCTTGGATCATCAAGAAGAAAATAGCAGGAATACTGTGGAACAGGGCATACAGATGTATTCACACTTTATAGATCAATTTTCTGTTATGTTCTTTATTTGAAATTGTCTTGAGGAGAATGGAAAAATGAAATTGAATGCTAATAAAACTGGCTTAGGTAATTCTTATGCACCAGTTTTACACTACTGAAATAAAACACTGACTGTAAGCACAAGATCTTTTACAGTATTTCAAACTTACTTGGAATACAGATTATTACAAATGCTGTATTATGTGCTGCATAATTAAAGATAATTTATCCAACGTAATAGAAAAGAATTTGTTGGAAGATACAGCCCTTGAGCACAGTGCAATTGCTTACATGTTCATAATTTAAATTTTTAATTGACTAACTAATAAAGCACACATTAGAGGAATAATGCAGTTCACATTAGTGTGAGTTAATATGTAAAAAGTGTTAATATTCTATGACCTATGTATGGAAAGATGTATTCATATTCTTCACTGTCTGAAAGTAAATGTGTCACATTTGCTTTTACCCTTTATATGATGATACAGCTGGAAAAAGAACTCAAACCCCCAGCATTTAAGACACAGGTTAGCAGGTAGTATTTCATTTTAGGACTTGACAGACTTGCCTCCAATTCCCTATCTGCCACAGACTTTCTCCAAAACACTGAGTGAGTCTCATAGGGCCGCAGCACAAAGGTGGTTAGGTAAAATCAATCAAAAAGTGAAGTACTTAAAAACATTTGCGGTACTGATTTCAAAATTATTTCAAAGTTCAAATTTGTTTCTCCTCCTTATACTCTGTTACTTTTGCCTTTTTCTTGCATAAGATCTATGACAGAAGCTGTGCCCTTTCATGTTTACCTGTCATGAAGTTCACTGTAGTAACTACTAAAACCAGATTATATTTGTAATGTAAATACCAGCTCCTATGTCTGCTCATACATACTTTTAATGCAAATAGATTTAAAAAAAAAAAAAATCAATTCATGCTGAAACAAAGTATTGAGTTTTAAATTGTTCTGTTGTGCAAGCTCCACCTCGAAGTGATTTTTTTTTTTTTAGGCAAGGGTGTATTAATGATCATATTATGATGCAAATTAGAACCGAAGAGATACCAAGCAGTTAGTTTCTACTTCTTGCATTTATTGTTCAACTTCAGCTGATGTTTCACAAGATGAGGTGAGGGCAGCTAACAGCTCACTGCAGCTGCAAGAGGGTGGTCCTGCCTTGGTCCTTTTATCCCAGTATGTTGCCCCTTACTGTCCTCCAAATAGTTACTGCTTACCCTTCACTGGATCTGGTGCTCAGTGAAGCTCTCTGTAATCCAGTACAAGTCTTTAGCCAACAAGTTAGTTGGAAAGCTAACCTTGCACAGAAGATCAGCTGGGCCATCGAGCTGGATCAGCAAGCCCTGCTGTCTGGTGTGGAGCTTTTCACAGGTTACCAGTGCAGCCTGACACTACCCAAAAGCACTCCTTGTACTCAAATGACTGGCAGCTCTTTATTGTCTTACGCTGCTCTTCAGAAACCAGGATTGAAGACTGTCTACTTCAAGGATTTGTCTCAATTTTCTCCACTGGCAGTCTGCCATCAACTCAACCACGTAAGGGTGAAAATGTTGACCCAGTCTATTTTCAAACAGGAGCATCAGATACTAAAAATAATTGCACTGAATGTCTGAAGTAGACTTGCAACGCAGCAAATGCAATGGTACCTACTAAATGAAGAGAAAGAGAACCAACCATTATTACTGCCAGTTCTTTGCGGGCTAAATAATCTCCTTAAAATACATTGCCAAATGTATTTAACCACTATACTGTCGGATGAAAATAATTTAATTCAGTATTTTTCCATATATCATTCAGTACAGTGTGTTTTGTTTTATTTTCAGAAGGAGAGATGAGTTTTAAGAAAGTTAAGTGCTATTTATGTGCTACATATCCCTCAAGGCCTGGTCAACAGGGCTGTATATCACATATTGCTGGGCTTAGCATAACTTCAATTTTAGCTCTGCGGTTCACCTTAAGAAGTTCATTCTACTTCCAGTGTTGACAAAACAAGTATTTTCAAATTATTCTTCCAAGTTCTTTATTGTAAGTAAAGCTGTTTAGTGGAATTTTGGCAACATAAAGTTTATTAAATGATGCAAAAAGAAACAATATATGCATATGGCATCAGAAGAGACTCGATAACAACAGCAATGATTAGTTTTAAATGTTACAGAGAAGCACTTCCTAAACTGCTGGATACTCCTCTCAAATATTAAACAGCTTTTAAATGCCAGATCTATTTGACCTGTCGAAATACATAAATATTAAATGCTTTCTCTGAAAGGAAAAACAGGAATAGAGAATATGAGGATTATTACAATTCTCTAGCATTATTTATAAAACATTTTAGGAGAATGCATAGTTGATAATACTGTAAGCATCACCATCATCATGTAAACTTACCCACTCTGCTGCTGCCAGTTCCTTCATTTTCATTGTGAAAGCCACTGCAAATCTAGTTAAATGGACAAAAATAGTTGGGATCATCTGCTTAAAGTGTTTAAACATAAAACCAGAAATGTACTTCAGAAAAAAAACTTTGTAAGCACAAAGAGCAGAGGCTTATAAAAATGATTATAGATGGAAAGACAGAAAGCAGGCTTTCTCTTTGTTTTACCAGAAAATAGTGGTAAAGCAAATGGTATCTCTTCAGGCTTTACAACTTAGAGCTCTTGGGGAGTTAAAGTGAGGACTTCCTAAAGTAAGTGAAAACCCAAATAATGGGAACATCCCCCATTTTATCTAGATTAATATATACAGCTCCAGTACTGAGTTAGCATTTCCTGTTTCTACATCATTGCAAGTTGCAATAGCCCTCTTTGCAACCAGAAGCTTAGGTAAGAAGGGATCTTAAGTCCCGTTACTTTCATACTATTGTTATTTGACAATACCCAGTCCCACTATTTGCAACTCATTGCAACTGAGTTTAATTCAAATGAGCAGATGGATTTTTTTAAAAACTTTCCCCAATGTTCTCTCCTTATTTCTTAGTCAAAGCTGTCAATGAGAAACAAACATCTGAGAGACCAAAATGGTATTCTTCAGGCAAAATATCAGAATTAAATAAACTAAGAAAGATGATCCAGTCGTTGGGCTTCAGCTCTGGAACCTCACAGACTTGGGACACTCAGCTCTGTAGCTCTGAATGTTAAGCATCTGCAGTGGAGATGAAATTTGCAGTGCTGAGTTAGACACCCGATATTCCTTTATAATAAATAGGGAAGAATTGGGTGCCCAGAAATGAGATTTACCACAGCCATCATTTCAGACAAAGAGACAGTTACACTAGCCAGACATAATACTGATAGAAGGGCATTTTGACTGTTCTCTGGTTAAGACTTTTCTTTGTTATGAGAAGGGCATTTAAATGAATGAACGGTAGAACAGTATATGAACACCATCTACTCCTCCTCTGCAATGTATATAAATCATAACACCAAAGTAAGAACAAGCAAACAAAAGTGTACTTGAATAACTTAACAGCTAGGGTTTTCATCTGGGAGGGAGAAGAGAATCCTATTCCCAAGCTTACTTCCACTTTTTCCCTTATGGCTGTTTATAATGGCTCATCTGGACTTCTACTTACGTGCCTTTGAGAAATATATGTAGTACACTATCATTCCACATAACAGAAGAGTTATGTCAGAGACCATTTAAAAGCAGCATTGATATAAACAGTTTTCATTTTTGGGTGTCTCATTACAGAGAGACTTCAGCCACAGAAGTCTGATTTCTAAACGTACTAGCTAAACAAGTTAATCTTACTGGGAGCTTGATGTAATACCAAGAAGTCATATGAGATATTTTTATGGAGTCAAGAGTTAATAAAGAATCCCGGTTCAGAAGAGATCTTAAGAACATGCTGGGCTTTAATATAGCTTTTAAGTTGTGATGAAATAGAAACACATGCTTTGACTGTTCTTAAATGGAACTTGAGTGTTAACTGGAACCACAAATGGGACCATTTCTGAAGACTATCAGTCCTGTGGAATAGAAATGTTTGAACACCTCCTTCATATGAGACATAATGTGTCTGCTCAGCAAAATTCCTTTTTTTAAATTGTTTTTATAGATACTGAATATAAAACAGGGGTTATCACATATTATGCTTATGATTCGGTGTTTCTTTTTCATAGAATTAATGTAATGTTTCTGTCCTGAGCCAACCCTACGATATCTCAGTGGTTAGAGATGAAGCATATGGCTAAGTCACAACCAAAACAGTACTTTTCCATTAGAGATTTTATAATTTGAGGACATGAAATCACAGTCATTCATTAGAAGTCACATAAATGCTGAATTATAACTCCCACTTTTGTTTGTTGAAACAAACCTTATTCCCATACATTTGTTTTGTAGTATCTGCTTTATGGTACTACAATGAATTTCACATATACAACTTGACAGCTTTAAGGTTATTAAAGCCTTTGCAAATGCTTGTTTTGTTAAGTTGCACATGCTCCCTTTCCAGTTTTTGCAATTATACTTTCAATACATCACATTAACAAGCAGAAAAAACTGTTGCTCCTAAGTCTACAAAATACTGTTCAATAGAAAAAAATACCCTAGAGGAGTACAACCACCATTTAGAGGAATTTGATTAAAAATGAAACACTCATTATAAAGCTAGACAGTGTTCAATACTTTGTTTTATGGAATGTGGTGGTATATTGTACCGGACAAGTAATCTACAATTCATGATACCTTCTGCTTAGAACCCTGCAATCAATAAAAAAAAAAAAATCAATGTTTCTTTTAATAACTATACAATGAATAATACTAGTGATAATACTGGAGAAGAGATCCATTCAGAATAACTTCTAGAAAACCGAATTACTTTTCCTGTAGCAGAGACAATATTATGAACTATATAAGGATGCACTAATATATTTTGAAACATCATAGGAAATCCAAGCTACTAAACTATACTTTAAGTTCCTAACTAAATTATCATTAAAAAAACATTCAGTAAAGCACAGGTTTTGCATAAGTTGTATTAGCTATATTTGTGACAGACCATATTTTAAACACAGAACTGGATCAAATGAACACACTCAGAGTTTCTCGTTTTATATACTTTTTATTTTGCGCAGTGCTGAAATTTAACTGACACATTAGGTATCTTTCTTCCTTCAGACCTGTTTAAAGAATAACTTCTGATTATTTGATAACAAAAGTAAACAAGTATATAAATTTTGTCTTGAATGGGGCCTTAAGTTGCTTTCCAACTACAAGTCACACTTAGACATAAGAACATCTCCTAATGATTTTTCAATGAGCGTGATTAAGTGCTGTCTTTAAAATCTGTTTACCTACCACATTTTATAGGGCACTACAGACAGAACAGCATATCTATGCCAGCGTTAAGTTAGCTAATCATACCTAGAACATATAGTGGTATTAGCAAAGATAAAACTACGAGATATAAGCCTGCTGCAGATTCTGTATGCATTTCCTCATTGCTAACATGAACCAAAATCCATACTGCTGTATCTGAACCACTGTAGTTATCTGTCTTACCTAGAATGCTGTGATGAATGAAGGGAGATTGTATCCTGAGCAAGCTCTGTTCAGCAAGGTATTTAAGCTCTCCTAGAGTAAGTATGCAAGCAGTACATCTGGATTTGATAAGACATTCCAGATGCTTAAATTTTATCTCACCTTGTACCCTCAGGGCCCCTTTGCTTATGCAGAGCTCAATTCTGGAGTGATGACTCTTCAGAGTACTCAAGCCAACAGAAGCTCAGGCACATATAGTTCCATGAGGCTGAGTGACCTGCTGTAGCAACTTACTGCTACCAAAAAGACACCCTTGTTGTATCCTTCCACAAGCTGACTTTTCTTATTAGAGGGGTAGAAAACTAACCCAGAAAAAAAAAAAAAGCTAATTTTATGCCATTTAGTGAGTTAAACCTGCTCAGAAAGCAGTCCAATCCTGGCACAGGGAAGGGGGGATCACACAGCCACAAGCAAGAGAAAGGAAAAGAAGAGGAAGAGAGGCAGCAATAGAGCCATCCCTGCCATCAGTGAGCTATTACGCTGACTACACATCAAGTGACAACCTTAGCCTCTATCTTGGTAAGACTTAAGCTATCCATTAAATTAATTTAATCCATTGGAAGCTTTACATACATAAAAAGCTTTAGTTTCCAGTAAGAAAAGGGCTTACTGGCCCACCATGGATGTGACCAAACACTGTTGAAGTCAACAGACCTTTGGATCAAGCAGAAGGAAACTTCTTTTCTGGGGATGTTGAAACAATGAGAAATGCTGCAAAAACCTTTTTGGGTTTTAGTAATCTTCTCTGATTTCTGATCAGTTCTTGAAGTACATTTGATGACTACACTGACATATCACTACAACTTTTCCAGACTTTAAAACACCTTGAAAATACTCCCTTGTCAATTCACCTAAAAAAACTGAGAGACTTCGTTTAAAGAATTTTTTCAGTCTCTGCTGCTTTGTTCATGTATCTAGAGAAAGGATTGCATTAGCAGAAAAAAAAGAACAAAAGTTCTTTATAGTTGAGTCACCTGCTTTTCAATCAAGCACTCTGTCAACAAGCTAAATGCGAGGCCTCTGAGAACAGGTTTGATTCTGTGATCCAACAGGACAAATACCAGTTACTTTCAGTTGTTGTCTCACTTAAGTCAAACTGCTGGGCACCTTGGTCTGTATGTGCATAAGATATGTTAGTTCCAATACAGAATATTTTATATGTTTGAATGCATGCAACATAAACCAGAATTTACTAAAAACCAGAGGTTTAAAAAAAAAAACAACTTGGAGCAACATTTAGCACTTCTGGCACAGGGCCTTGGCAAATGAGGTCCAACCTTGCTTAGGCTCATAATACTACTACAATAAGATTTAATGAGAATATTCATACCTCCACTGCTAACAAAGATTTGCTATTTAAATAATTATACCTCCACCACTAACTCCACCACTAACTCGCCTCCACTACTAAAGATTCACTATTTAAATACCGCGTATCAGTCATTTCATGGCTAGGATAGTTCTGTATAAATGAGAACTGTATGGATGTTGTTGGAGACACTTAGATGTGCTTTTCTTTACCTAAATCTCTGCAAATATAAACAGTCTAAAATAATTTTGGTAAGAAATTAAAACTTGATTGCATAAAATTGTATCCATTACAAACACGTTAAATAAACCACAGTCAAGTTGCTACAGTCCACAGTTATACTAACTGTCAAGGGCTGTCTTTATAACGTCTACCCGTAAAGTAGATTATTCTACAGAGCAATATGCTGCCAAATCCCAGGTTAAGTATTCTTGCTATTATTCTTCTCATTTCTTTCACCTGCCTTAGTATTTTATATCCTCATCACATGCATAGTTCTATTATTCTAGAAAACAGTTATGATTCAGTAGACAAAGCACAGGATTAGTTAGCAAGAGCACAGATTTCATTAGCTTTTAATGGGATTTGAGTCTTTTTGAAAATTCACAGCCCAAGAGACCAAGTTTCAGCACTACCTCTGCCAACTCTTACGTGGACAAATACGATAAAATTATTGTAACAGGGGAAATATAAAATGAATAGACTACATACAGACTATATTTTATGAAGAAACTGTTCTACTTCTGTCACTGAATCATAAAATAGTATGTAAAGATCATAGGCATTTCAAATAGTCTATCCGTCGTCCACTGGCCTACACATCTCCCAGTGATCCCAAGCATTTATGTAACAGTTCCTAAAAGATCTGCCATTACAAAAATGCAATGTCCTGTCATAAACCCTCCACACGTGCTTTTACCTGGCTTCTCTTAGCACTGCTCCCATTACCCGATGTTTCTCTTCACATCTGATATCTTCATTTACATCTGTCCCACCAAAGATGATTCCAAAAGGAATTCTGCTACCTGCAAAGCAATGACTACGATGAAAAGTTGACCAACATGTCAAGGTAATGACTAGAAGGGGACATTAAGAGTGAAAAAGTATATTGATAATACTGTATCACATACATAAGCAAAAGATTTTGAAAAAGGAACCTGAAGAAACTTGAATTTTTATGGTTTTGGCACTGAAAAAACCCATACAATAACTATGCATTTTCATGGCATGTCAGTCTTTGTGTAGCTATGAGATTTTCTTTGCCTCTTCCATGCTTAGTAAAAATAATTAATTAGTTTCTACACTTGGCAGCCCATCAAACAGCATATATATTTTTAATGTTATTCACATTTTAATAAGATGCAGTATTGCAAAATTTGGTGGCAGGTATCTAACCTCAGCCACTCATTCGCTGCCCCCTCAAGGATTCCAGTACAGTGGTTTAGGTGACCATCCTGCAAAGTCAGTTACTGAAATTATTAATTTTTTTAAAATATTGACTTCTGAAGCCAATTTTACTGCTACAAAAAATGTAGACAGAGCCACACCATTGGAAAAGGTCACCAAATTAAATAAGGCAGTATGTGTTAACCTGCAACAAAACCATTGTTTTACCTAATTCCATCCCAAAAGATGGATCTGTGTTTATAATTGGTTGTTCCGAGATCTTCTGTGATCACCCAAGTTATGAAAGTTGGTTTAGGATGCCTTACAGTGCTCAGAACAGTAAGAGAAGAGGAAGGCATGTTGGCCGTGGGACAGTATGTGCACGAGACATTATCAACATTCAAATTTTAGAGTATCAACAAAATCATATATATCCTAGTGGTGTCTGCACTCTGGTAAAAGCCTAGTTTTGATACATGGCATCAGAATAAATTCATATTTGTGGAAGGGTAAAGCAACCAAAACATGGTAGTATAGCACTTCTATGCTAACAGCAGCTAGACTTACAAGGACAAAGCCAAAGACTACTTAGATTAAAATACAAAAGCCAACAGTAGTGCAAGATTCCTTTCTAATAGTATTTCTTTTCTTGGAGTCAGGTTATTTTTAGTAACTGACAAGTTACCAGTAATCTTCTCCCCTTAAACTAATCAAGATAGCAGACAATAATCTCTTGATTGTTCCAGAACTGAAACCAATTAAGTGGTCAGTTTTACACCACATTAAGCTAACAAATAATAACCTCATGGTGGCTAATTACTACATGCAGAACATAGTTTTAAATTCCAAACGGGACTGCAGTTTTGCAAAAGAAACAGTCTCCAGCAAGACAGTCTACAAAACCTGTCATTAAGGTGACCAGTTTTATGGATTTTGCAGATTTCTGTTAGCGGTAACAGATGAAGCCAAGGTTTCCTTCTAATGGTGAACAAGAATAAGCAGTTAGGCTATATTGCCACTACAGACTGTGTATCAAGAAAGGCAGAAAATATGCTTTGTTTTTTCTTTTTGCTATCAGATGGAAGGGGAGAGGGATCACGGACTCAGTAGACAATACTGTCCTCAGCACTGGACCAACAAGCAGGGCAGTAGAGCTTACTGTGTTGATGGAGCTTCTTCCTTTTGAGAGATAATATAACTGACCTTGAATGTTCATGGCTGTGAAAACTATTGGTGACACTTTCTATAGCTACCCACAGTGTCTTAGGGCGTAGGGGGGAAATGACAGGTTAAATTCAGTGAACTCTCAAAACTCCTGGTTAAAAACAAGCAAATAAGGAAATCTTAAAGCAAATGGGGAACGAAATAAATATGTTGATAAAGACAGAAAACATACTATATGTTTCACATTTATATTTGAAAATTAAGTGAGCTGTAAGATGAGGATTTATTAGCATTGCTAGTTTCCTCATTACTAAATGAAAGAACAAACAAAAAGCATGCCAGGCATAATAATTCAGGCTTTCTGAAAACCCACCAGCACAAACTGTGAGGGGACTTCTGAAGTCTGAAAATTAGCACAACACAACTTATACTGAGATCTGATGAAAGTATCAAATTATGTGCCTTTGTCCAAGTGAACAGATTTGTACAATACAAAGGTGATCTCAAAAATGGATACACACTTGCAATTTCAGTAGGTGACGGTGTCTGTAATTTTGAAAGCCAGTGCTTCTAGCGTATCATTAATGGCAGGCTAAAATTTTGTTCTACATGGCTAGATACAATAGAAAATTTTATTATTTGTCTGATAACATCCTGTCTCCTACAGTTTAGCTGGCATGAACAACATCTCAAAGTTATTTCATGTCCCAAAATCCCTGACTCGTTTGTGAGCAGAAGAATCAAATTAGCCTCTCTGCTTTCTTCTATTTGACCTCAGCTATACTTAGCCAAACCATTGTCCTCTGAAAGAACACATTTGCTGAAAGTATCTTAATGTTAATATAATGCTCTTATCTTAATGTAGTTAAAGTACTTAATTATGAAATGCACTATGTGCTTTAAAAGTACATTTATTTAGTTGTCTCCTCTCTGGATCAGATCTCCCACAGAGAAAGATTTTCAGCATTTCTGAACATTTGTTGAAGTGGATAAACATGATAACTACATTACACGTGGGTTTATAGATTTATAGACATTTATAACTGTTCGTATTCATTCTCTTCTCTTTCAGTACCTTTTTAAGAGGTATTTTTACTGCAAAATAGAAAAAAGATTACCTTGCAGAAGTCTGCCTCCTTTATAAAGATGAATGGCCAGGGCTGCATCAAACTTGTCTGTGGAGGTTAGATTTGCTATTTCAGTTGGACTTTCATACATGAAAGCATCTTTAAGAACACAGATATGACCTGCAGCATGTAGATGATTCCTTCATCATCGGAACAAATAGAAAAAAAACAAAAACCGATACTATTAATGTCGTAGGCATGCCAGTATATTAAATAAGCTTAATCAGAATGTTTTTCCTTAATAATTTTTGCTCCGACATTCACGTTTATGCTAATTTTGTTCAAGCAACCATGGAACTATTTACAAGGTTGGTTTTTTTTTTTTTTCCTGGAAAATATTTGTTACCTTCACCCTTGTGAAGCCACAGGCACACTTCCAAGCAACATAATCTGCATCCATTTTAAGGCCCAAGCCTACAAAGTATCAACATCACCTTTGGAAATCAGCACAAGCGAAGTATGATCAGGATCCTCCCTGACTGAGCTTCAGCTTAATATGCTGAAAAGACTCCTTTTGAATTGAGTGTGTTAGACCTTGGTCTTAGAGATTCTCAGATTTGTTCTGGAGAAAGGCCACTGAGTGAATAAAGCACAAATATATCCAGCTAATCAATGCTATTAAAAATACAGAACATGCAAAAAAATGAATACATAAATAAAACTGGAGAGTTGAAACTGTATTCCCTTTCTGTTTGATTGTGGATTTAATTGCTTCTTGTCTTAGTTTACCCATTTGTAAAACAGGCACAGGGTAATGGAAGTGTAAGAAAAAAACTACACAAAAGTAATTACACAAATTCTTTCACAGTCTTTTTAAAAAATCTCAATTGCTAAAAAGAAAAAAAAAACACCAACAACAACCCCCCCCCATTCTAGTGTCAGCTTACCCATTCATCTTTATATACAGTGGTTCCTCGTATTAAAACATTGATTCAAAGACTGCCAAAGTCAATAAACTGATTGATTACAGGGAGCTTTACTTTAGGTATTTCAGTGAGCTTTGGTTTAGTCTTTTCTTTTATACTCTAGGCTCATAATTCCAATGTTTCCAATGACATCAGCCAAAAAACACACAGGAGAAAATCCATGTTTTGATAGAAACTAGCACGCTGTATCTGCTGACATGTAGTGTTTACATTTTCAGTATTATAAAAAGACCACAAGAATGTTTTCTGCATTCTTCTGCAATTACATATTGTTCCAGTTGATTTATTTCTCATAGTGTATTAATTGTTCTTGCATTAAAATCCTGTTAACTCAATAGCTTCTCGGATAATGTCGGCTCTTTCCTTTCCTGATCATTTCATATCCTCCCAAGGAAAGTAATTTTCTGTCCTGCAGAAGTTAGTCATTACTGCAGAAATTGGTGCTAAAAATGTTGTAAAATGTCTAGAGGCCTTGGAAGGAATGTATTAGCACGGTATCAGACAGAGCTCCATTGGCACAACATATGGTGCTGTATTTCTTCCTTCTTCTAAAAAGAAACTAATTTTACTTTTAACTTCACTGTTTGAAACAAGATCAATAAATTATAATAAGTACTAATAAATAATAAAATACAGCCAGATTGTAAGCTTCTTATTTACACTGTTGAGCAATTATTTACATCAGTTGTCCCATGAACTTGTTCCAAGTACCTGCTTGCCTTTTGAAAGAGGCTCTCAATTTATATCTAAATAATGATGCCGAAATCTCATAGCTGTGAAAAGAAAATCTCTCAGGCAAATACTCGGGATGCTCATGCATGCATTCCATAATTTCACAGGTGCTCATTAAATAGTCTAAAAGAATTTTTTCCCATCAGTATTCCAATTACCATAAATCACTATCATGTACAAGCAATATGTTTGCATATTACAATTAATTTGAAAATAATTCTCTCAGGACATCAGGAATCAAGAAACTCAGCTAGGAATTTCGATCTAGAGCATCTTTTTTGTTTTAATATACTAGGAATGAACACTCTTCCTTTCCTCCAGTTTCCACAGCTCTAAATCTCACAGCTGAATGACAGCTGTTTCTGCAGTAAATAGAGGGGGACTTCCTCAAGTGTTCCAAGGCTCAGAAATTGTGGATTAACTCTATTACTTCAATTTTTTTTCTACACATAATGACTCAGGAGCATGTAAAAAAATTTGCATACAGCTTAAGAAGGAAAAATTATCAAATTATTCCCAGAATAATTTGAATTCCCAAATGTAAAGACGCCTTAATCCCATAAACATGCCATTGAGTTCAATATGATCAGTCACAGGCTTCAGATTATGCATATATGGAAATATATGTGTGTAGAAGCAGAGTTATTGGGTAGCATTTAAGTACTGAAATTTACAGTGATATTTTCATATTTTCTAAATGACTTTTCATCTTTATAACCAAAAAAAAATCAGACTATGATTTTCACACATATGCTGTAATCAAGGAACATGGTAAGAGGGTGCTGCAAATCTATTGCAGGAGATTTTTTTTGAAGGCTGATCTGTCTATGAAGTCACAGATGTCCCTGAATCAAGCCAAGACAGAAGAGATACATTACCGGTATCTTTTCTCCTCCTGGCAACTGTGTATTCATATTATTTTACCATTTCATAAACAAATACTTTCCAAATGAAAAATAAAAATGAACACATCTCCTGCTGTCTGTGAATCTAAGACAACATTGAAAATGCTAAATCTCAAGACTACATTTTCTATCACAGTTTTGTATGTGGTAGATAAATTTCCAAGTAAGTGTTTTAACAACCAGTGATTATTGCTTGGATCGAGAATTTGCCTTGCTCTGCCATATCTTTCCCTTCTACTGAAACTCTCATGGAAGCCAATGCCACTACTTGGGGAAAATAATATTTCTAAAATGGAGTTTGGCTGTCAGATTCCAGATTTGGGGTGTTTTGCTAGGAAGTAACCAAACAGGGAAAACTTCAGTCATTCAGTAAGTTTGAAAGATCACTTCTTAGAGTACATTACATTAGTCACGGCTTACACTGTGATATTTATACACATCTGAATATTGGACAAAATACTTCCCAGCCCCACTGATTTTAGTATTCAGGGAATTCATCTCTTGTTCTATTTTTACACTCTTTGGAGATCATGAGGCTTATAAGTGAAACTTCTAAGTGTCTGCTCTGGATCTATACTGTATGCAGAGAGATACTACTAAAAGACAACCCTTTTCTGACACGTTTTCACTTTATTAAAGACTCCTATAGAAAAACATTTTTCTCTGACAAACATAACTATGAAATACCAGGTGATGTTTTACAATGTTTCATTTTTTATTTCCTACATTATTGATCACTACTTCTCACTTATCCTGGCTAGCAGTCTTCCCTCCTTCAACCTGAATCTGCAGTTCACAGGTCTTCATACACAGAAACAGTTTTATAGTTCCAAACACAGCATAGCTGAAGTTAAGACAAAAGCAAGTTAAAAGTATGCTTACTTCTAAAGTATTACAGTTTTGAAACTTGCTTTATTTTCTGTGATGTCTTCCTCTCAAAAACATTTATGTTCTAATTTTCAACTGATATTTCAATGGAATTACTTGTAGACAAAGAATGTTTGAGTTCCTGGTAGGTAGATACACTGACACTTCTTGAACGGCACAAAATAGGCTTCATCCAAAAATACTAATTATCTCTTTCCCTAGGCTGTCTATTCTGTAAAGCAGCTATGCATCAACTACTGTTAAATCTATACAGCACAATTCAAAGCTTATTAAGTGAGCAGAGTCACTTCCACTGCTTTTTCTGAAACTTGGCCAGAGCTGAATACTCGCAATTCCCACTGAAGTTGATCGAATACAAGAGTTGAAACCCTGCTTGATCTTCTGTTTTCTTTGTAAATTATCTTAATTTTTTTCATACTTGTTAAAGCAAAGTAGTCTTCATTTTATTTCTCTCTCAAACTTCTCCTTTAAACAACACAGACAAATTGTGTTGGCATGAATGAAGTATGAATAAAATCCACTGTGAATAAGAACAGAAATGAAAAATGTGAGCGAAAATGGGGAGAGAATCCTTCTGTCTCTATGTTCTGAAGTCAGTAACTGTCCTTTGGAGGGACAAAATAACTATGCAAAGTTTAATCCTGCCTTATAAATAGGTCTAGCTGTGCAAAACATTTTGGGATGTAGCATGTATCAAGTGCAGGCCATGTAAATGACTGCATCTCAGTTCCAAAGGTGGAGGATGAACGCCTGCCTTGCAGCTGTCCTGCTCTGGAAATGGCCACACAAACAACAGCAGGAATTTACCAGCACCTGTGCAAACAGACGTAGGTAAGCAAAAGACCTCTTATGATCTACCATGAAGAGAAGAGGATCTTCTACAAGTGCTCTTCTGTGTGATTTTAGTAGTAGCAGACAGGCTAAGACTAAATAGAAGAAAAGTTGGGGCTCAGAATTACTCCAATAAATGTCTAAGCTGAAAAATAATTGTAAAGAGGAATGATACGCATTATTGAATTTGTGGGTTTAATTCTCTTGCAGCTGATTACCTGGAGATTTACAAAACAGCTATTTCAACTGTCCCATTTCAAATGAGGACTGAAACAATCTCTCCCTCTCCAAAAGATATTTACATATTGACAAAATACTTCCTCTAAATCTTTCTAATTAAGCAATTAATTCAAGCTTTCTATTCCTCCTTACTACCAAGTAATAAAAGATGAACAGAACATTTCAAGGGGCAGAGAAGATTCATTTTTCTTTCCTAACACCCTCTTTGATCTCATTTCTAAGGCTGAAGAATGGCAGCCTAACCAAAGACCTTTGCTTAGTGTTTTATTCTCTACTCATTGCTTATATTTTTTAAGGTGATTAAAGATTATGCACACCAATATGAACAAAGCCCACAGCACATTCATTACATCACTTGTTTTAGCAAGCTGATTTCTAGCCAAATTAGATTCTGGTATTTTTGTGACCAGTTACTTTAAACTCAGGAAATTAATATCTTATTTATGAAAAGATGAAGCAGTTATAGGAACAGCTGTAATATCATAAACATAGTATACCCAGTGATATTAAGCCACAAAATTAATCTATGCTGGCAAGTGTCCAACCTGGAGACAACTTCATTGTTTCGTTTATACTTAACCAAAAGTTGCCATGGTTCAATATAAAAAAAAGATTGAACAAATAAATTCATAAGCATGAACGCAGATACAACTGAAGCCAAATATTAACTGGAATATATATTTTCTGTGTATTAACACATACGCTACAAAGGCTACCATATGCACTTAACCTCAGGTATGGCAGACTGGTGCAAGAATTGACATGCCCAAGCCTTTGGTCATACATGTACATTTTTTTTTTTTTAAATGGCATAAAGTCTTAAGAAAACCAGTATTAGATGGAAGTATCTGTGTAGGATGGTTTTAGTGACAGCTGTCACTTGACTAGCCTTTTAGTCAGGAAGACAGGTTTTATTGCTAGCTAATACTCTTTACTTTTTTTCCTGATCAGCTTTTTTTTTTCCTAAACAGGCTCATTTATATTACTACTATAAAGAACATTTATGTTAAGTGATAAGATAGCAACTGAACATGACATAAGTCACTCTCAAACACTATTTCTGTTAGAAACCTTTATCCACCTTTATTGTAAACGCGAATTAAATTGACCTTTCACTCATTATTTTCTTTTTGTTTGAAGGTCTATGTGCATGAGAAAGCAGCATCCACTTTGTATAAGGTATGCCTATAAAGCAATAGGATGCTAAAGCAAGTTGGTATACTCTACACAGATCACTGCAGATGTGTTCATATAGCTGCAAATGATTGCATTAACATGGTAATATGTTAAACCATCTGTCAACTGAGCTGTTGCATCTCACCAAGTCTATGCCCTCTTTCATACTAAAACATTAGCTTAGGCCACCATGCATGAGTCACAGCTGGAGAAGGCTAAACAAAATTGCTGGTTACCGTGACTCACGTAAAGGCACCTTGCTAAACCACTGTGTCTCGATGCAGTATGCTCACATGATCACAGTCAATCTCAGTGTAGTTAAAAGACAATCTGAAATAATATGTGGACATTTGCTTGTCTGTATTCAGGCTTAGTTTAACTAGAAATAATGCAAAACCTGCTTTCTACTAGGTTACCTCTGAATGGCTCCACAGTCTAAATGTTTGTCCGACTTTCCTCAAAGTTGAAGGGGAAGATGAAGGTATGTGAATATTTAATTTGTAAAGGTAGAAGAAATACCTTACGGAGGAAGAATGAGCATTGACGTCCCCAAGAATAACTAGTTTTGTATTATCCAGCGAGAGCAAAAGGTAAGAGATTAAAGGAAATGCAGAATGCCACACAAACCACCACACGTGAACTCTATGCTGACATGTACAGGTATAAAAAGTGTGTTACAAACATAAGAATGTATTTGTTTTATCTCAACATTTTATTAATAAATATTGTTTTAAAATACAGAAAACTTCAGCTTTTTCTGGTATTTATGCTCCATTTGCTTTAGATCTTCGATGCCAGGGTGATTGCCATGAGGCAGCAGGTATGTTCTACCACTGTCTTATACAACACAATAGCCCTGCACAAATCCAAGACTGAACTTGGTGTGAAACAACTGGTGTGAACACTTAAACAATGTCAGAGCCCTATTTCTATACATAACATTAAAAGTGTGATAATACGCAGATCAAAGTTGGGGAAAACTTGTAATAGCAGAACACTATCCTAAGAGATTCATCCTAAGAAAAACAAATAAACTGTGGATGATTCTTTGACAGGTAAGAAGCAACCAAGTCCTTATTTCGGTCCTCAAGAGGACAAAACCATTCGGAAATTGTTTCATTTTTATGGCGACTTTTTTTTTTTTTTTTAAACAAAGCTCACGTACACAGCAAAGCCCTCAGAAATGCTGTCAGCCACATCCTTCTTCCACGTCATAGAGAAAGTTAAATGGGGACATTAAGAATATTTGTGCAGTTCTGTTAGTCCAATTTCAAAGCACTACAGATTCACGTCCATAATCCCGATGAGAGCTGTGTGTTGAATCCCTACAGCAAGGGTGCTAACTGGAGCTGCTCTTGCACAACCGCTCTCTAGGATGGCTCCTGTACAGATCCTCATTTCAGAGCTCCCGGGGCCTACTGCTCTTCGCATTGGCTTCTCATCTCATTCCGGGTATTTCCCAAAGCAGGCAGCCCATAGAAGTCTGCTGCACCGCTGACTGACACCGGTTGTGCAAGGGCTCTGCGGGGCGGCTGGTGAGGGGACCTCTGCTCTTGGCCTGTGCGCCTGGGCCACCCTGCAAGCACGAATTGCTCCTGTGCCAGCAAACTGCCCCGAGCTGAAAGGTCTTTTGTTTGCCTTTTTGTTAGGGAGGGCGTGGGTGGTTATTGGGAGGGGAACCCCTCGGCTCCCCCTCTCCCTTACTCCCCAGTAGCACGGGCAAAGGGACACGCGTTGCCCAGACAGAGCCGCAGCAAAGCCGCAGCTGGGGCCGTACCCCCACCCCGGACACGGGCTCGGCCCCCCATAGCCAGCAGGCCCCGGCTCCCCGGCAAACGGCGAATCCCCCCCCCCCCCCCCGCCGCGCCCGGCGCTGTCAGAGAGGGCCCGCCCGGGCGCTCGGCCGCCGTCCCCCTCGCACACCTCCGCCGGCAGCCAGCCACGCGGCTGAGGCGGCAGAGACACCGCCTCCGTGCGCCAGCGCGGGCGGCGAATGGCGGACGGCCCCCGCCGCAGCCCCAGCCCCGCGGCACCAGCCCCCCAGCGCGGAGCCCCGGAGGCAGCCCCGCGGAACCCCCTCCGCCCGCCGGACGGGGCAGCGGCGGCCTCAGCGTGAGGGGATGGAGGAGCCGGCCCCGCCTCCCCGCCGGCTCGCCGATGAGCGGGGAGCGCAGGGAAGGCAGCGGCGGGCAGGAGGATCCCAAGGGGTAAGCGGGCAGGCGGCGAGACCGCAGGCAGCGGGGACCCCCTCTCCCCTCGCATCGCGGGGCTGGGGGCACTTACTGTATCCTGGCCGCGGTGGTCGCGTTGCCGGTCTGCGCTCGGAGGCACGCCAGCAAGAGCAGCCTCATAGCGGCCCCTCCCGTCCGCCCGGGCGGGAGCCACCTCAGCGAGGGGCAGCGCCGCGGCCGCCGCCTCCTTCACCTGCCGGCTGCCCGGGCGCGGCCCCGCGGCCTCCCGGAAAAAGCGCCGCGGAACGGGTGTGTGCCACCTGCCGCAGCCCCGGCCCGCCCGCCGCCGCGCTCGGGGGGGTGAGGGCGGGAAGGCCGCGCTGGGCGCGAAGCCCTGCGGTAGGTGGCTGTGACCCACCCGCGAGGGCTGAGCGTGGCCCTTGCGGTGGTGGGAGCCGTCTGGCGAGGGGAGAGTCGGTCCCTTGTCAGAGGGCACTTGAGTGCTCCCGGTCTTGCGCCAGTAGGTTTGGGTCCCTGCCCCCTGCCTTTAAATAGCGCTGCGTTTTTTCACGAAACGGTCGCAAAGGTGACGTGCTCAAATCGTGGCCTCAGAGAAGCCTTTAATTGTTGGTTGCACAAGAGGCATCCTGAGAAGAACATCGGGGAAGGCTGGTATCCGCCGCCGTCTCCTGAGGCAGTTCCTCAGCTACACCACAGTCGCCATGTGTCTCCCAAGGTGAAGGTGGTTCATATTTGGTGCAGGGATGGAACAAAAACTAATTGTGGATCAGACGCCACCAACCAGAAGAGCGAGAGGACTGTGCTAGCCCAAAGAACAAGGCAACGGGATGGTCAAAGTTCACACTAAATGCCAGGAAGGCCATACGATAAGGCAGAGCCAAAGGTGTGTAAGACCTGGGGAAAGTTCTAGTGGGGAACCACAGCTGCCACAGCAGCAGGCCAAATCCAGAGTTAAAACAAAGCAGGGAAGGGAAAAATGGAGAGCCCAAACTCAGGACCAATAAAACTATCCCAAACTATCAAGCTGGTCTTCAGGATAAACCCCAGTTATAACCAGAAACACAGCAAGCAGCTAAGAGCGGATGGGTGGGGCAGCAGGCAGCAAGACCGAGAGGCCAGTTTTGGGAGTCTATTGGGAGACTGATAGGGGCCAGGTGGCTGACTGTAGATATCCACAGCCTTGAACTTGATTCAACATTTTGTAAAAGCATGGAGAGTGTTTGCAGGACATTTGTGGCCACGAGATGAGAAGGAGGGCTTGATGTAACAGAAACTCACTTTTTTGCTTGTATACTTAGAATCTGCTCTGGTTTCTCTGTAATGCACCGCAGGGCCACGTGGATGCTTGTGTTTCCCCAAGACTATGGAAGACAGGGAAAGGTGGTCTGCAAACTGCAGCGCCTGTTTATTGTGGCTTAAATCAGTCTTCAAGTCTCAGTGTCAGGTAGAGGGAGAAAAATATGCCACATACAGAGAAAGGCTCTTAAATTTAACAATTTTTAAAATAGTAGTTCTTCAGATAACTTGTATGGATCTCCTGAGGATGACAGGTATTCAGGAACTGAGGGTTTGGAAGTGATAATGATATATATTGGAGTGTATTCTGGCAAATTGTAAGCATATTGGTACGCTGGCTCACGTTTTGCTAATGGGCCTTTATGCTGCAGAGCTACATTCAACTGTCTCCATCTCACTGAGTTATCACTTAGAAATAATTCAGCACAACATTGTTCGGACCATATTAAACTCCATCCAAACTAAAAAGGATGGCTACAACTTCAAGAGCAACAAATCTTGCATAAATGCTAAAAATAGTGTAAATGCTAATTTAAGGGTAGGCAGGACCAAGCTATTTTCATCACCATTTTAGAAAGCATTTCTGGCATGACATCCCATCCCCATTGAAATTTAGAGGGCTTTTGTCAATCTGGCCAGGATTCTAGCCTTGAGGTTTGTTTCACTGTAAGTGGCCTATATGAAACATATTTGGATTTTGAGAGCACTTAACACCCTCAAATTTAGCACCAGTTATCTCTGTTAGTCACTGCTGCCCAACTGTCAGTCTAACGGACCCGTAACATATCACATGACTGCACGAAGCTTATGCAGCTGCCCTTCAGTCTTCTGCTATACTGCTACACTAAACCCTTTCCCAATGGACCCTCCTTCTGGTTCCAAGATCTCCCCCACACAACATAGCTCACCCAGCTGCCATCCGGCTGTGTCACACCACAAAAGGTTGGCAGTGTGCACGCCAACCAAGAAACACACCTTCCCCTGTTGCTGCAGCCCTGTACCTAAAACAGCCTACGTAATCCAAAATGGGGACATTCCCTAGCTGCATGGCCTAAAGCAGGATATGCGACTATGCTCAGAAAGTCACGTTTTGGCTTAAAAGGAAGCCGTGGTTTTGATATCTTCATGAGATACCTAATTACAAATAGCTTGGCCATTGTAACTTTTCACCACTGCTAGTTCTAAAACTAGACAATAGCTATCCAGCACATTTAGTGCATAACACAAAAAAGACAAAAATGCAAACATCAAAGTAAGACAAGGCCTGCTCCATGAGACAAATGAGGAAACTTAACCAGTCATCTGGGAAATAAAGAAGAAATAAAGGAAACATTCAAAGAGGTCTTAACATTTTATTACTATTTATGGTAACTCTGGGTTTTATGCTATATAGGCCTTGACTGAAAAAAATTAAAAATCTACAAGTCTTTGCAGCATCAAGTATTGTTGTGTATTTGAAAACATGTACACGCACTAATGTATCGCTGTATAGACATAGGTGCATTCATGGTATTCAAAGAAAGGGTCATGGATGTATCTTAATGAAGTTTTAAATATACTGTAGCTAAGTGTTCTTGTCTGGAGGAAAATTAAAAACCACCTTCCTGAAGCTGCTATACTTCCAGAGAGAGTGTTCAGGTTATAACAGTAGCTTCTGAATTTTAGTGAGTACCTATTTCTCTATACCTGAAGATTTAAGTAACATTTTATAATGTACATTTCAAATACTATTCAGCATTGCTAGATGTTTGTAACAGTTTTTGGGTAGGCCAATGTAAAAATCTTACCCCGCTCATGAAGGTAAATTACGAAGGGCCTAGCATGTGATATCTGCATATATTAAAACACACAATAAAGCAAAGTGTGCTTAATTACCTCATAGTCTCCAGCAAATACTACTAGACCCCTTAGAAAATGCAATCACAATTGAGATGATATACTGTATTAAGCTGGGCAAAGCTGAAATGTAATTTTTTAAATTACAGAATCAGTCATGTTACAGTAGTTCACAAAAAGATCTCTCTCTACAGCTAGTTGCATTTTCCTCATTGTCCTTTGTCAGGAAATTTAGTTAAGGCAGCAAATAGATTTAATGAGTCATTTTTATGGCATATGTTATTTACAAAGGCCCATCATTAAATGAATACATTTACAAGCGTCGCTTGCTCAATTACCGACGCTGTTCCAAAAACTGTAAGTCATATCTAAATAGTGGGTGTAACTATATGATGTCAATCAAATTACCTTTTCCATTGGAAACACACAACCAGGAGCAGTGACGTACTTTCACCACCTGTACCCCAACATATGTGATGGTGGAACAAAAGAACGTCTTAGGGCTCCAAACCTGCAACCACTGGTGCCCGTTTTCTCATTTTAATCGTGCGCTTCGTTCCATTCAGATCCGAGCCTTTATTCTCCGCGTGTGCTTAGGACGGACCATGACCGGTGGCACACCTCAGACAAACCGAACCGCGCACCCCACGCTCCCGGCGGGTGCTCCCCCACCACGGGCGGGGCAGTGTGTGGGGGGCCCGCGGGTGCTGACGGGGCGGCTCCGAGCGCTGAAAACGCCGCGCTACACGGACGAGGAGAGTCATTTAGAACGCACGTTCACGTAGAGATATATATATATATATAAAAAAATATTCATTTGGCGGGGACAGTCCTCGCTTTTGCTTTCCCGACTGAGAAGCGCAGCAGCGAAACAAACCGCGTTTCTCTTTCGCCGTCGCCGTTATCGCTGGATAAACCTAAGGAGGCAGCGAGGGCTCTCGAGGAAGCCAGCGCTGAACCCGTGTCGTTCACAAAGCCACACAGCTCCAGTTAATGCCCAAAACGTAACTCCCAGCCCGACCTAACACAGGAAATAAACCATAAAATCGATTTTCCTTGCTGCAGCCTCCCCCCCCTCCCCTCTTTACCCCGCCTGGCATCCTAATGAAAGCGGCGAGGGAAAACCTGCGGGGAGAAAGCTGCCGCCTCTCTTCCCCGCGGAAGCTCCGCACGCCCGGAGGTGTACCCAACCCCGGGCTCGGCTCAGCTCGGCCCCGGCGCTGAGGAGGGGCCCCGCGGCCTGCTCGGCCCGGGCGCCCGGTGCGGGATGCCCTCACAGCCGGTACGTCCGAGTGGACCCACCCCGCAGCTTCCGGTCCGCCATGTCCCGTCCCGCCCCGCCGCTAGACCCTCCCCGTCTCGCCTCAGCCGCCGCTCCCTGCGGCCCAGCCGCTCACGTGACGGCGCTGCCGGCGGAGCGACGGCCCCCTCAGCCAACGGCGGCGCGCCGTTCCCCGCCTGGGCGGG